>CM052894.1:42645573-42729070 GCA_028534135.1 Potos flavus | reverse complement strand
GGTGCGTGACGGTCGGTCAGGATCAACGCCGGGATACATCAGACAAAGGAAACCCCGGCTGGTCTTGAAGAACCTGCGGCAAGAAGCATCCAGCTCATTTTTCGCATCCTTTTTTCGACTATAACCATAGGTGAAGTCTCTGGAAGGCAAACTCCTTCCTTAGTGCGTCTCATCCTACACGTAGGATGCGACAGGAGCAGAGACACTCTGCTTGCCCCAGTTGCTCCCTTGGGCACAAGGATTGATGGCCTCTGTGAGTCACATCCTGGGGAGAATCACCACTCAGGAACACCCCATATTTAATCTTTATTTTTGAGTCTTCCTAAGCGAGGAGTCGTAGTAAAACGGATTTGCTGTGTTGCTCCAAGGGTTAATTAGACGTGGCCCAGCAAAAGCAATTTCCTTCTTTCTGCCTTAAATTTTGGGCTTTTCATTCTGAGTGACTGTTGGCTTCTGCCAAATGGAGTAAGATAAATGCGAGCTCCTAATTTGAACTCCCCTCATTTTGTTCCCAGCTGCTGTTTTGCAGTTTTCCCAAAAAGAGAAAGCTAGTGGAGCTGCTGTTGGTGACGCTCTTCCTTTCCAGTTTGGGGGCCAGTTCCCTCTGGAGGGAGAATGTTCCAGGCCCCTCTCTCGGTGGACTCCTCCTGCAGACGTTAAAATAATTTCCATGTCTTTTCTCCCCTCCCCAGTCAGACGAAACATCTCAATTGTGAAGTCTGCCACTGGGTTCAGGCTCCATCGAGGTGTCTAAAGCAACACTGAGATCTTTTTTTTTTTTTCCCAAAGGTTACAACTAATTCAAAATCCATCAGCTTGTGCGAACACTTAAAATTGTTCCCTTAAATGAAATTCATCTGCTGTCATGTTACTCAATTACTTGGTTTTCCAGGATCCTTCTTGGTTTCCTCATAAAACACGTGCCCCTCTGCTATGTTACAGATGTTCAAGCGTCAGCAAATTTTTGAGGTCCGTGCTAACTGAGCTATGCAGGGATGTCTTTAAAGCCCTTTATTTGTTTCATTCATTCAAGCATTCATTCATTGAGCTGAGCGTCAGTTACATATGGGGCAGATCCCGAAGAGGACCTCGTTCCAACAGTGATCCCGGCAGTAAATGCCGCGAGGGACTGAACAGGTCCCCTCGTATACGCCTCCCACCAGCAACCATCTTTGGGATTCAGATCATTTTTTCAGCTTGGCAAACAGGAGGGAATTCTTAACAAACCGCTGAGAAGGGTCTCCTTTAAGAGAGCCCACCCGGGACATGGACAGAAGAGAGGGATGTGTGTGGATTTCATAAACTGTTTCACAAGTGTCCCTACAACATTTGAAATATGTTTTCATTTGCAAAATGCGCCATTTAGTGCTTTGCTGTTTAAAAAGGGCTTCCACAGACATTTGAGACTCACAACAAGCCTGCCAGCTACCATTACCCTTTCTTCATCTTTACAGTGCTGATAAGCACCTTGACAAAGGTCACACAGCCATCGAGTCATGGAGCTGGGACCAAAGCCCAAGTCTCCCCCTCATCTAACAAAGCCTGACTTCTATGCAGCACTCACTACATCCTCCAAGCACCTCCCTCCCCAGCCCCTGACGACCACCATTCTGCTTTCTGTCTCGATGAATTGGACTACTTTAGGTACCTCCTGCAACTGTCATTCAGTGTTTGTCTTTTCGTGACTGGCTCATCTCACTTAGCATCATGTCCTTGATGTTCCTCTATGTTGTACCATGTGTCAGCACTGCCTTCCCCTTTAAGGCTGAGTAATAGTCCGTTATATGTAGAGACCACATTTGGTTTATCATTCATCCATTGATGGACACTTGGGTTGCTTCTACTTTTCGGTGCCTGTGAGTCATACCGCTATGAAATGGGCATACAGATATCTCTTTGCGATCCTGCTTTCAATTATTTTTGGTATATACCCACACGTAAAATTGCAACCTGGTACAGTAATTCTGTTTTTAATTATTTGAGGAACTACCATGCTGTCTTCCGGAGCAGTGGCCCCATCTTACGTTCCAACCAACGGCGAGCACGGATTCCAATTTCTCCACGTCCTCGCCGACACTTGTTCTTTTCCATCTTTGTTTGTGTTCTGTTTAGCAGCCGCCCGAGTGGGCATGAGGTGGTATCTCACTGTGGTTTTTGATGGACATTCCCTAATGCTTAGTGATGTTAGCATCCAGGCCACTCTCCGAGATGGTCAGAATTCCCCTCTCACCAAGTAATAGACTCAGAAAGGCAGGTGATCTACCCGAGTATCTGGTACAGGAGTTAAAGAGGGGCTTTGAGCCCCAGATTCAATGCTGGGTCCACAATGTGGCTGTTTCTCAAACTGGCATTCTCAGATGGGTTCTCCGCGACTCACAAGTTTTGGGTGCCAATCCTTTAATATCTACGATAATCCAGAACAAATCGATATAAACTTACGCAGATGATTGAAGTTGTCAGTTCCCAAAAGGTGGTTCCCCTGACCAGCAGCATCAGCAGCGTCTGGGAACAAGTTGAAAAGCTAGTTGCTCAGCCCCTCCCCAGACCTACTGAATTAGGAACTCTGGTTGTGTGTGGGGGGGGGGGAGGGGGAGAGGCGGGGATGAGAATGTGATCTAGATCCTTGGCTGTAATGACCTGGGGAGCATTTAAAAAGATTCAGACTGAAATGGTCTGAGATTCACCCCAATTAGGATTTTTCACCCTGATTAGGTTCTCACCATGATTAGGATTTCACCCTGATTAGGATTCACCATTAGGATTTTTCAAGCCTCCTTAAGCAACTCCAATGTGTAGCTAAGGTTGAGAACCACTGATAGAGGCAAATGCCTTACACCAAAGTGCCCCTTTACACTTACACCTGCAAATGACCTAAGTGCGTTACAACCATGATGACACCATATGAATTGCTGCGGACTAATGAGGACAGATCCAAGGCTGGCCCGGGGATGCCTCCTTCCCAGGGGAGGGCCGAATGGCACCGAGCCACATGTGTGAGCAGGTGCTTTGCAGAGATAACAGGGGAGGGAAGTGATGGGGCCTCATCCCATGGCACACAGTAGGGCCATGAAAATCTGGCCCTACTGTGTGCCAGGATCTGGCTATGTGCTGGTCTCGGGTGCAAATTCAGTACGAGAAAAGCTGCACGATTTTTCATGTTAAACTGATGTTGTTAATTCACTTCTGTTGGTCTAGTGGCTTATTTCTCAATCTGTAATAGTGTTTTTGTTTACCTTCAGTTATAAACTATAAACAGAGGAAGTTTATACCTACCTTTGGTTTGTATAGATTTAAGTAACATTCGAATATAATAAGTTAATATTGGGGCCCATGGAAATCTGCCTTAAAGGTGTCCTAGGCTCTTCTGAGTTTGGGGAATTACAGCACACTGCTCTCTGTAGAAGCCGGTTTTATGTGCCTGACTTGGGTCCACAGACTCCCCCTTGGTATGTGGGGGGTTCGGGGGTACCTTGCCGGGGCAATCCCAGCAAGCCCCAGGCTGGGCAGCCCCTCATGAAGACACCCGCCGCCCTCTGGCCTGTCCTCTATCCCTTGGGTTGAAACAGAAGTTATCTTTGAAGATTCTCAGGCAATAATTAACTGTAATTTCAGGGGAAGGAGATTTGGTCAGTTTCTCTTCAGTGCAAATCGGCCTCCCCTATCTGTCTTGGAGGGACCTTTGTGTTCGACTCTGTTATCGGGCTCTTTCCTGGAAGCATTGTTTCCCATTTCAATATAATTGCTTCAAAATAATGTGAAGAGATCAATTGCCACTTGTCAACTATAATTTTCTGCCACTGAAAAAAAGTAATGTGGGAGGAAAGCAAAATATGGGATGGCTTATTAACCACAATGGAGGGAGGGGTGGAGCTGCCTGGTCCTCAGAAGGGGGCTTATCTGCGAGGGGGGTGCCGCGTGGGTCCCCATCTCTTTGCCTCGTGCTTCTGCGGTTCTCCCTACCTCGAATCTCTGCCTGTTCCTTCTCTTCCTGGCCAAAACCTGCCCGTCCTTCCAGGGCCGGCTCTAATCCCAGGCCCCAAACATCAGACAGACCTCCTCTTCCTCCCCAATCATTGGTTTACCCCATCCTTAATGCATCTATTAGACAAATATTGATTGAGCACCTATGTATACGTGGGAAGGCTTTGAGCAGCAAGAAACCACAAATCTCACTTACGATTGTTTAGATGAAGAAGTGTTTCTTTTCTTCAACAAAAGTAGTCTATGGATAGATTCAAAGTCAAGCTCTCAGGAACTCTCTTGGCTTTCCAACACACGTGTCGCTCCTGGTTATCAGTTGGCCAACCCAGCCTTCCGGCATCAGCTCTGCATTTGAAGCAGGGAGAAGGGAGAGCAGAAGGGTCTCCCATGAGGGTCCCTTTGGTTAGGAAACCCAGCCTTTCTCAGGACCCCTGGCAGAGTTTGTACAACAGCTTTATTGAGGTATGATGGACGCGACAAATTGCACATATGTAATATGTACAAGTGGATCATTTCTGATCAATATGAACACACGGGATTATCGCCATGACCAAGATAGTGAATGTATCCTCTTTGCCCGCAAAATCTTTTCCAGAAGCTTACTGCTCACTCTGAAGATTTAGACATTCTCTACTTATGTTTCATTGGCCAAACTTGGTCCTGTGGCCACTCCTGACTGCAAGGGCTTCTGGGAAAGTCAGTGCTTTGATTTCCAGCAGACGAGGGAAAGGGGGATAGAGGGTGAATGTTGGACCAGCTACTGAGTCGTGTCTGCCCAACCTACTGCTCCAAATGGGGGAAAGACGAGTGAGCAGAACAGCCCCCCATGTCATGCAGCTGGAGGTTGGCACTCTCAGCCCCCGACTTGGTGTGACCTGGCTCCGTCGGTGTTCCAACACTATCATTAAATGGGTAGGCTGCTCTGCACTCTTCCCTTGAACTTGAAAAGAAGAGATTCCCTCCCTGCCCCAGCTCCCTACCCATCTACCCAAGCTAAGACGAAGGAAGGGGACTAAATCAACGTTTACTCTGTACTTCCTATACTGAATGTTTCCTGTATGTTCCATCCTTTCAATGACTTTATGCATATGGTATGTGAAGTGTGCATTCTTTCACCTTTTACCAAATGCAGGAATTGAGACCCAGAAAGGTAAAGCGTCTTGCTTGAAATGGCACAAATCGTGAGACAGCCAGCCACAGGCAAGGCCAGCCTGAGACCATCGCTGGTGCTCTTTCTTTCCAAAGAAATCCCTGCACCGGGCTTGGAATAATGTACAAGGTGTGGATTTGTGGCCTGACTCCCTCAGGCTCAGAGAGCCGAGGTGACCTGCCCCAGGTGTGCAGCTGGAGATAGGCAAATTTGAAATCAGAATCTTCATCTGCTGGTCTCCTGATCATTGTTCCACTGACGCCCAAAGCCTGGGGGTGTGGATGGGGGAGGAAAGGGCAGGAAGCAGTAAAAATCTTGGGGAAAGAGGACTCCAATATTCAGCATAACTTGGAGCTTTGAACTGACTGCAGGACCCTAGGGCCCTTCAGCGCTCTGACCCCACAGATCCTCCTTCGCCCTCCAATGCGGGGATCCCTCGGCACCTCCCGGAGGCCTCCCAGTGCTGAGATGGTTCCCACACTGCTTCCGGAGGAGCGGCAGTACAGAGCTTAGGAATGGGAATAGATTTCCAGAACTGGAATCCTGACCAGCTGTGTGAGCTTGGGCAAGGCATACAACCTCTCTGTGCCCATTTCTCCATCCGTGAAATGGGGACAATTGTCCTGCTGCCTCTGTGGGTCTGTCGTTGCACTGGAGGTAGCAATGCATTCCTGGTGCGTCCCCCACAGTCAGTACAGGTGAGCCACTGCAGGCAACATGGAGAGCAAGAGCTCCCCTGGTGAGCCGAGGAGCGGTGTGTTCCCTGCAGGATCTCACGGTGCACAGGGGGAGGGGTGCTGGAGGTGCTGGGGGTGCAGGGTAAGACACCGCTCATCTCCACAGGAGGCCAGGTCCATACACTCAGGCACCCTCCCCTCAGATGACTTTCCCCGGCTCTCCCCATCCTGTTGCTGCAAAATCTTGTTTCCAACACCTGCCCAGGGAGTCCCGCCCACCGGGGTCTTCCGGTCTCGATCAGCCGGCCTGGGCCCACTTACTTTAGCCTGAATCTGAGAACTTGGGGCACTACACTCAGAAGGGCAGAGGAGTCCCCTGAGTTTTGGGATAGGAATTTATTGCTAGTGAGTGTGCTTACTCATCCACTGGGGGTCTTTTCTTTCTTTCTTTTTCTTTTTTTAATTTAATTTTATTTAAATTCAATTAACACTGGGGTCCTTTGCAGAGAGTGCAAGATTCTCAAAGAAGATAAGGCCCTATAGGGGAGGCGGTGGGAAATGCTTGTGGAGGCAAGAAATTGTCCTTCATGGGACCTGTCAAGAGATCCCAAAGCCGGGAGTCCTTCCAGACTGGTAAATCCTGCATTCTCCACAAACACACCAAGTTGGTTTCTTGGAATAAGACCAGGTGTTGAGAGAGAGATAAAGAGAGAGAAGATCCCAAGTCAAAATCAATTTGAGCAGGTTGCATGCTTTCTCAGAGCCTTAACTCTGTGAATCTCTAAGCCCATTTCCGTGGGGGTGGTGTAAGACGCAGAAAGCCCTTTAGGGGACCATCTCTGATCTCATCTGCCTCCCGTCCTGGGCTGGCTGGTTGCTGGGGAGGCTCACCAAGGCCCGCCAGTTCCCTGCCTTCGTTTTCCCCTCCGGATAATGGCGGTGGTCTTCGTGGTGCTCAGATGGACCCCCGGAGCCTAGCGCAGAGTCCTTAATGAGGGCGGCTGGGTGATGAAAGACCCCGTGAGCTCCAGCCACCATGACCGCGCCTTGGAACCAACGCTGCCGGCCTATAGGAGCCGCGCACGAATAAATTTGAACAGCAAGACACAAATGCGGCCCTTAACTCCGACGAGCAAATAGAGTTTAATAAAGAGGTAAACTGAGACCGCTTTTATTTATTGCTGCGTAAATGTATTTAAAAAGGTATTGGCTTTCTGCTGCTGCAGAGGCCGGTTCCGGCGCAGCCCCGCGCCGTCACGCCTGCCGCCGTTATTAGAGCCGTAATGAATGAGCCTCGGTGAGTGCGCTCTTCAGAAGGACTGCGGAGGCACAAGATTAATGAGACGAGAGCATTGAAAGGTACAGACGGCCCCTGTTTCCCAGCCGCGCGCAATGTCTGCAGCAGCACCTCTGGCTTTGTTTGCTCTGCGGTGGCTGACAGGGCTGCAGCGGGGACGTGGCCCTAGGATCCGGGCTGCAAAGGCGTGCACCTCCCGCCCGCATTGGCGGTCAGCCCTGCGCCTTGTCCCTACTGGTGGGGGCTCCTCTACTGACCGCTCCCCCAGCCCCCCCCCCAAAACTGTCCCTGCTGCTGCCTCTCTGTCCTTCCCACCCTGGCCCAGATTAAGTCCTGGACCCTTCCCTTGTTCAGGTTTTATCTCACACCCCTCTTGGGGGAGGCGGATGGGATCCTCTGTTGGCATAAAGACACAAACAGCCGTGTGCTGTGGGAGCAAGGCATGGGACTCCGAGCTACCTGCTAAGACCTGTGGGCCCACGGGGCAGAGCGGCTGACTGATAAATCAGGAGTGATCGTGGGCACTGGCAAGACCTTCCAGTGGGGAGACAGACCTCTCTGAGTCAGGAAATCATACATTTTTTTACTGGAAGATTATTCGGAGGCTAGAACACGTCGAAACCTTACTGGAGTCCTTCTATATACATCAACCTTGCGATCTTGTGATTACCCCAGAGGCAGGTGTTATACTCACTTTGTAGATATGGACACAGGGGCTAAGAGGGTAAAGAAATATACCCGGGTCACATGGCCAGGAAGTGCCAGATCAGAGACCTCCAAAGAGGAACCCACTCTTTTTTTTTTTTTTTTTTTTAATGTGGGCTCCCTGCCGAGCAAGGAGCCCGATGCGAGACTCGATCCCAGGACCCTGGGATCATGACCTGAGCCGAAGACAGCTGAGCCACCCAGGCGTCCCAGAGGAACCCACTCTTGAGTGAGAACACACTTCCTCCCTTGTTCTCAGATGCGGCAGTGCTATCCTGGCTGAGGGGAAGAGTGTTTTTGCTTCACACTTCAGACACAGCCTGGATCATCGGTGGAGGGCTGGGTGCTGGCCAAGCGATAGACATCACTACCCACCAGGTACAGATAGCGGTGGTGGTGGGGTTAGCACAAAGAGCACAGGCAGGTGGAGGCTGTGTGACCTCGGCAAGTTGTTTCACCTCTCTGAGCCTCAGTTTGCTCATCTGTCCAATGGGTATAAGAATAGTACCTACTTGGTGGCATTCTTGTGGCTAGCAAATCAGACAATACATGTAAAATACTTAAAAACACATGGCAAATTCTCACTATATGTTCAGTAAAAACATATCTGTGTGTGTATTCTACATATGCTGCAAGCACCTTCGACGTGGGTTTGGAGTACAGGCAAGCCTTGGAAATATTATGGGTTTAGTTGTGGACCACAGCAATAAAGCGAATATCACAATAAAGTGGGTCCAATGAACTGTGGGTTCCCTGTGTAGACAAAAGCTATGTGTATGCTCTACTGTAGCCTCTTTAGTGAGCGCTAGCCTTATGTCTCAAAAAAACAATGTACATACCTTAGTTTAAAAATACTTTATTGTCAACAGCAAGGCTAGCCATCGACTGAGCTGTCTGTGAGTTTGTAATCTTTTTGCTGGTGGAGGGCCTTGATGGCTCAGACTGATTGGGGCAGTGGCTGCTGAAGGCTGGGGCGGCTGTGACAATTTCCTAAAATAAGATGACAATTTCCTAAAATATGTCGCATTGACCGACTCTTCCTTTCACTTGAACCCTTGGAGGCCATTGTAGGGTTATTAATTGGCCTGATTTCAATATTGTTGTGTCTCAAGGAACAGGGAGACTTGAGGCGAGGGAGAGAGACGGGGGATTGGCCCGTGGGAGGAGCAGCCAGAGCACACACATTTATTAAATTCGCCAGTTTATACAGGTGCAGTTCGCGATGCCCCCAAATGCTTACAATAGTAATATCAAAGATCACTGTAACAGATATAATAATGATGAAAAAGTTTGAAATGTGGCGAGAATTACCAAAACTTGACAGAGATGTCAAGTGTACAAAAGCCGTCGGAAAATGGCGCCAGTAGACCAGCTTGATGTTGGGTGGCCACAAACCTACCATTCGTAAAAAACGCAGTCTCTGAGAAGAGCAACAAAGCGAGGCATGTCGTACCGAGAAAGGAAAGTTTAGCTCCTTCTTCCAGCCTAAGATGGACCCAGATGGGGCCATGCTGGAGACGGGCTGAGGAGGCTGGGTGGAACCCAGTGGCTGGAGGGGAGCTCATTATTTATCTGTCCAACAGACGGTTGTGGCTCGGCCAAGTACCTGCCTCTGTGCTGGGTGCAGAAGATAGAGCAGTGACCAAAACGGCCCGCGTGAGTCTTCAGAGAGCTCACTGTCTAGGAACACAGAGCGTGTCGGGTGGCAAGGGCTGCCCAAGACAACAGGGGAAAGGAGAGGAGGGGATGTGGGGGACCGGAGTTGGGGAGAGGCCTCGTGGAGATGACATTCTGGGAATGAGAGCAAGCAAGGTGGACAGTGAGTCGTGTGCATGTCTGGGTGGGGAACTTTCCAGGCAGCAGCAAAAGGCACCACGGCAAGGCCCTGCAGTAGGGGTGTTCCAGGAGCGTTTGAGGGTGGCCAGCATGGCTGGGGCAGAGTGGACGAAGGGGAACACAGGAGGAGGCAATTTGGAGCCAAACTCTCTAGGCTTTCCAGAAGCCCCGGACCAGGGACTTTGACCTCCACTCCCACACCTATGGGAACTAATGGAGGGTGTGGAACCTTCTCCGGTTGACTGGTGGAGTTTGTCTCTGAGAGACCGAAGGCCTGGACCGGAGCAATGCCAGGGCAAAGAGCATGCCGGATGGCATCCCGTGGGTCTGGCTGTGAGAGGTAGGAGAGGGCGGAGGGGAGAGAAGGATCCAGGGGTCCCAGAGGCAGGAGTGAGAGCTGACCCAGCTGATGGCCAGGTCGGAGCCCATCCCCAGCCCTTCAGCCCACGTTAACGCTCATTAGTGCATCCTCTAATGTACCAAGAAATTCAATTTCCTACAAAATTACCAGCTGAGTCTCAAGGGACCCAGGAGCCCTATTCATCACTGCTGGGCTTTCTGGGGACCGTGCTGCTGTCCACCCATGGATTTCCTCCAGTGGGATGCTGGCCCGCTGTGGGAAGAGCGGCTAATGGCACCTCGGTAGGTTGGGGTATTTTTTCCACTGGATCTGCAGTTTCTGGGTAAACAGGCATCAAATCAGCAGTCGGTGTGAGTCAAAGGGAAGTTCGCAAACTCGCCATGTGGCTCAAATTAAGTGAGCGGTGCAGTCACTAAAGCATGTGTACTAAAAAACAAACATTTAGAATGTCAGGGTTGAGGATATTTTTTGGTGGCCTTTGAGGGAAGGCAGACGTCAATGTCTTTTCTTGTTTCTTTTCTTTTAAATTCCAAATAAAAATGTCACTGGCCATATTTCTGATTCTACCTCACCAGGGGTCTGCCTCACCAGGGCAGTGGTGCGTGTACGTGTGTGTGAGTGTGTCAGGGGATGGGAAGGTGTGCGTGAACACATGTATGGCTGTGGGCCAGAATGGTGAGCTTGTGTAAATGCGCGTGCATGCATAAGTGGGTCTGTGGCCATTTGAGAGTGTGTGTGTGTGAGACTGCATGTGAGCATGCAAGTGTATGCATGTGTGCACCATTGTGTGTGCATGTGTGTGAGTGTAAGTGCACTATTGTGTGCATTTGTGCGAGCATGCGTGTGTGTGAGCACTGTTATGTGTCTGTGCGTCTGAAGGTGTGGGTGTGGGAATGTATGGGTGCACACGTGCTTGTGTGTGTATGCGCGAGGAGGGGTAAGCGTGGAGGGCTGCCCTGTGGGTGTGGGTGTGCACGTGTGCCTATATTGTGTGTGTGCATGAGTGAGTCTGTGCACATGCGCAGAGCGTGCGGAGGGGGTGCGTGACGGCGAATGTGTGCGCGCGCACAGCCCTGCTCTGTCTCCTAGCAGCCTGCCCGTCCTCTCCCTCCTGCATTCTTCCGCGGCTGCCCCAAGGCTGCGCCCAGAAAGCAATCAGGACTCCCATTTGTATCCTGCCTGTCATCCATGAGGCTGGTGGGCAGGCGGGGTGAGGGGATGCCGGGCTCTGATTCTCAATGCCGAAGCCTCCCCCAAAATAGAGGACTTGGCCGTCTGGGGGGGTAGGCAAACCCAGGCTTCCACCGTGCTCCCAATTACTGGCACCTCCTGAGCGGCTTATGGAAAACGCATTGGTTGCCATGAGGAAGATATTCCACTGGAGCATTCCCATTCCCCACAAAAAGAACCTTCTGCATATTATACACATTTTTCAATGTAATTATCCCCAGCCCACACACACAGCTTGGAGGATTAAAACATAAAATACAGTCTGCTCCCCGCACATGAGACCCACACTACAACTGGCATCATAATAAATAAATGAAGTGGCCTCTCCTCTCCTTCCCCTTCTCCCCTGCCTCCCCCTCCTCCCCACTCCTCTCCCTCCTCCCCTTCTCCTCCTTCTCTGGCACCCCATTTCTTCTCTCCTCTTCCCCCTCATTCCCTTCCTCTCCCTCCTCCCCCATTTCCCTCCACCTCTGCCTGGCGCTGGGCTTGTTTTGCTTGTGTCTCTGGATCCCATCCATCCCCTCCCGCACTCCCAGCACAGCCCACGGCAGGCAGCATCGGCACAAGGAGGGGGGGGGGGTCACCCACACGGTTGCTGCCACTGTGGAAAGAGGGTTTTGTTTGACAAGCCACCCAGGGCTCCGTTCGTGAGCCTGCCGCAGAGGGTTCACTGCGCAGAGCGCTGGCGTAAGGGCAGGGGTGCGGGGGGAGGAAGGAGGGAGATTTTATAAGCAAATGGCTTCGTGGATCATTGAAGGGACATTAGGAAGCGTCCCGGAGCACCTAAGACCCAACGCCTCGGTGCAAATGGATGGAGCGGCGTCAGCTGTGGAAGTGCGGGCTGCGTGCAAACCGCTCCGGTTGCTAGGGAACGCCCGGAGAACCGTTTGTCTTCCGGCTGCAGATCCTGGATCCACCTGGGGTTTCCAGTTCTAGAGCCGCTGCCAGCCGGTGGTGCCAGCTTCGGCGGGGAGATGGGAGCAGGAGAGCTGTGTGGCCCCGAGGCGGCGGGGGATGAGGGCTGACGCTGGCCCTCCCCGAGATCAAGCATGCGCAGGAGGGCAGCTGATGAGCAGTCCACGCTGTGATTTCCTTTCCACAAAAATGCTGGGACCCAGCTTGGCACCCAGGCCGGGGCTGCAGAGGTTCAACCTGCTGGTGACGGTGTTCCGGTTTGGAGCCCGGAGCTGGTTAGTTTTGAGCTCCGCAGCCCCCTGCCCTGCCCCCCTATTCCTCCGAGGCTCCCTGGGCTCTCGACCCACCAGCCCAGACTGGGGATCACTCTATTGCACACATGAACTCTTTGAGGAGCAAGGTCTCTGGATTTCTCCTCTGAGCCTAGCAGGGCACTTTTAATACTACTTAAGCTCGGGTTAAATAATAAAAGATGTGGGTGTGGTCCTTGTCAGCATCAGTTAGATGTTTGAGGTCAGGGGCAAAGGAGCCTGTTCTGCTCACGTTAGGTTTTGGCTCAGGGTTCAATTTTTGTTCAGGTGCTGATAGAATACTTTCCCAGTGGTCTAAATCAGTCTTGGCTAGCAGAAAAGTTTGGTGGATTTGAGTTCTCATCACAAGGTGGTAGCAGACAAGGCATTGACCCTAGCTGATGAGTTTTCTTATCTGTAAAGTGGGCTTACTGAGGGTTAGAAAAAATAATGTAGAGAAAGCGCTGATCCAGGTGAATGTTCCCATTCTTCAAAGCCTGGGCCGCAGGGCTGGCTGTTCTCTGCCCTGCATCCTTGCTCACCTACCTTCTATCCTGCCAGGCCCCGCCCTCCAGCCCTCCAGCCCTCCAGCCCTCCAGCCCTGGAACCTGCCTGGATTTTCCATTCTGAACCTGGGCCAGACCTAACCGTGCTGGTAAAGCTCTGGCTGAAGGTTTAGGCTTTCAAGGAATCTGCAGCTGTTTTCCTGGCTTTTATGGCAATCTGGTGACTGCCCAGAGACCTGCTTGCCCAGGCTGAGAGCAGAGCCCCAGGGTCACCCAAAGGATGCTTCCTTTGCCCCGCTACACGGGCCCTGTGACCCCCAGAGACAGAGATTTAGCCCGGCACACTTGTTTTTTGGGCGTAATGGCACCAAAGCTATGCCTGACACAACTTCCCTCCAGCTCAGCCCAGAAGACAATATAGTGTCATCTTGTCAGTCCCTTTTTGCTGTCTCTGCAATCCATCTGGGGGGAGGGGAAGGATGTAGGGAACTAAGGATCAATTAAGCACCTAGCTGCTGACTCAGGCCCTGGCACACTGAGCTGCCCAAAAAAATATTTGTCGAATGGAAGACTAGATGCCTTTAGGCTATAATCTCAGTGAGGACTCCTGATCAACCTAAGAGGTTTTGAATCAGCCCCACTTTGCACATGGGGAAACTAAGGCTCAGGGGAATTAAATGTCTTACCCATAGTATAGTCAGCTCATGGAGGTCAAATCTAAGCCACGGCGACCCTTGGGTTTCAGCCACTCAGTGGGTGTCCTGTCGTCACACTGGGCCATTTTCCTGACACCAAGGTGACACAAGGGGAAGAGCACGCAGCTTGGGGTATCAGCCAAATGGCCCAGGCTGAGGGCATGATTGGGACCAGTTATCAGAGCTTTTCCCAGCCTTGTTGGATGTAGTCAAGGACAAGTCCAAGGAGAGCAGAAGTGGGCGGAGAAGGACGGAGGGGGATGAGAAGCCAGGAGGAAAATGTGCGGGCGGAGTCAGCTGACCCGATCCTAAGGCCCCCCACTCAGAAAGGGCAGAGTCCGCCTATAGGGGTGGTTTAAAGGACAGGCCAGCTGGGCACCGGCAGAGGGTGCAGGTTTGTGCGGAGCCCTACAACGTCCCCAGAAATGCAGGAAGACGGAGTCTTTCCCGCTCACTAGGATTCCACCGTGGGGCTGGCGCCTACGGTCGGAAGACACGGTGAGCGTCTGTGAACAGTGAGAGGTGGGGGTGGAGACCCTTCCCCCAGGGCAGGCCTGAGTATTGATGGGGTTCAGGGCAGGCAGCCCCCAAATGTGCCACTCTGGCATATTGATTATTTCGAATTAAAGTTATATAAGAGGTAGTGATGCAAGAAGGACATTCTGACCGCCTTTGTCTCTCTGAAAGCAGGACCTGCATTCCCCGTGTGAAGGGTACCCTCCCTGCACCTGGAGGGTAGAAGCCTGAGATAGGAAATACGGGGCCAAGAAGGCTGTAGAAACAAGCCCCGTGACTTCTTCATTAAGTTGCTCCCCAAGCCGGAACTTCTTTGTCTTGTCTATGCTTTACAAATTCATTGTTTCTTTGCCTAAAAGGTAAATAAAAGATGCCTGCTTTGGTCACTTCTTTGGGTCTCATGTCTTTGGGGGTTATTTATACAAGATTAAATTAAATTTGTTTTTCTCTAATTATGGGGGGTGGAGTGTCTCAGTCAAGAACCCAGAAGGGCAGAGGGACATTTTTCCTCCCCTATTTTAGTAACCTCTCCTCATTCCCCTGCCTCCTACAGAGGGTGAACGTGGCCCTTCCTGCGGGACTTCTGGCTGCTGAATGGGTTGTGTACGTTTGGGCTTGGGCGAGAGCTGAATAGCTCTGAGCAAGAAAGGAGGAACTAAGGCAGGTTCCCCCTTCCCCACTTTGCACCCTCTTGCCCAGCAGAGTCCTGCCTGGTTTCTAAATCCCCACTCAACCGATACTGACGAACATTGGTGTGAAATTATATTACATTCCTCCCAGAGTTCCCAGTTGACTCAGGAGTGTTTGGGGGAGTCTGTTTCAACAGAATCAGCCACCCCTGACTCCCTCCTTCTGCATATTTAACCCCTGGAAAGGACAGAATGTGGGTGCAGCAAACGTCATGCAGGGCCATGCTCAGCCCATGACATTTGTAATGGCAACAGACGAGGGCATGAGCAGAGAACCTTCCACGGCTGGTGACACAGGTGACAAGCGGGCCACCTGTCCCCGTGGTGCACTTGTATAAGTTAAACATCCAGCTGCCCCTACCCCGCCATCCCCTCCAAAAGAGAGTGAGAGAAGCTGGATGTGGAGCCCTTGGCAGTTTCTGTGGTATGAGCCCTCCCGCCGCGGCTGATTTCGAGCTCCCTATTTGGCATCCCCGGGTCTGGAATTGGGAAGGGACGCCGAAGCTCAAGGGGGCCAGTTCCAGCACACCACCACAACGCCCACAGGCCCAGCCGTCTCCACTCCCCGAGGGAAACCCGAGACAGAGACCGAAAAGTGTAGTGACGCAGGTCGTGCATCTGAAAACCATTTGTTAAGAGGGTAAAAAAACATTCAAAAAAGAAGAGTCAAGATCGTCAGGAGATAGAGCAGAGGGAGTGATAAAATATTCTAGTTTTTAATTCTGCCTCCAATTTCAAGCTTTAGTTGCGTAAGGAAGCCGGAGAGGAAGGCAGTGGAGGTGCGTGAGCCCGCCTGTGTCCGCCGCACGTGGGGGCCCGTCGGGGAGGCGCGGTGTCCTGCAGGAAGGCTGGCACTTGACCACTAGAGACAGGGCTTGTGCTTGCTGACCCGCATGCAGGCTCCCTGCTCGGGGCCCAGAGGCGCGTCAGAACATCTCTTCCTGGAGCAGCTAGAACTGTATGCACCCTTTCCGCAGAGACCATGAATGCAGGTCCCATAAAGAGGGCCGTGCCGTCCGTGGGAGGGGGGATGCAGCCCAAGGGGCCTCTCAAGGGGCAGAGGTCAGTGCCCTTCACTTGCCCAGTCCACTCTTCTCCCACTGGGTTGCGAGGTAGGGACTCTGCATTGGGAGGAGAGTCCCCAGCCCTCACTGCCACACGGAGGGACCTGCTCAGAATCTCCTGGTGACCTCGGCAGGACTGATGCATCCCCCACATCTGAGGGCACGGTCAGGTCTTCAAGGCCTAGGTCCACGGCCACCTTCTCCATGTAGTTCGCCGGGACTAGACCTCTCCAACTCTCCGAGCTCTTGGCTGTGTTCTCCCCTTCTCCTCTTCGAAGACAGGGCTTCTATCTGAATCACCTCCATGTCTGTCACATCAAGCAGTAAACGATGAGCAGCCGTGTCAGCAGGGAGATGGGCTGATTTGAACATTCCCTTTGCAGATGGGGGAATGGAGGGCCATCGCTGCTCCCTTTCTCACACCCTATCCTACTTCCTACAGTTTTCCCAGCTGTTTTTCCTTCTCCCTGGATGCTTATCTATACTAGAATGCTTTTCTTCTCATTGTTTATCTGGCAGGCTCCTATGCATCCATCAAGACCCATTCCAACAGTCCCTTCTTCTGTGAGGTTGTAACTGATTTATTCCTCTTTCCCACCCTCTGTGAGCAGAATGATTCCTCACCCTCTGGAACCCCTGAGCTCAATGCCCACCTCTGCAGCTGATCCTGTGACCCGAACTGCAATACTGTCCCTGGGTTTGATTTCTCTCGTTGAAACCTCCTCCTGGTTGGGACTGTGCCTGACCCTGGGAGACATTGCCCTACAACCTTGGGGCAGGAGGCAAGGGAAGAGAGTGCTAGACTTCTGAATTCTGGAGTTGATACCCTGCCTTAAGGAGGCTATGCCTCTCACCACCAGTCTCCCCAAACACCTCACTCCCCTGGACCACACACATGTCCGGGGGGCTGGAAGAGGGCCCTCTGGTTTGACCTGAGGCCTCCAAGGTAGGACTCTAACCATTGAAACCTAGAACTGGGACCTCCCTGATTTTATTCTTCACAATCTCCCCAGTTTAATGCTTTAAAAGAATAAAGGTTAGAATATACGTTTCTGGAAATTTTGATAATCTGGGTTTAATTAAAATTGGAGCTCATACTCACAAAAGATACCAAGCAGACAGTAAGAAGGCTAGCCACAAAGCAGAAAACACTCATAATAAGTCTATCTGACAAAGGACTTCTAGCCAGAATATATTTAAAAATCTTTCAAATGAACAAGAAATGATAACCCACAGAAAAATGGACAGATTTGAATAAACCTTTACGAAAGACTGTGTCGACATGTCCAATAAACAAGGGGCTCAACCTCAATGTTTATTAGACAAGCACAAGTTAAACCCACAGTGAGTTGCCACCCTTTACAATGGCTAAAATCCAAAGGGCTGACAATACTAAGTGTTGATGAGAGTGTGGAGGAACCGGACCTTTCATACACCGCCGCTGAAGGTGGAAAGTGCTCCAACCAACATGGAATACTGTCAGATTCTATGAAAGTGGAACCTACAGATAGCGTATGAGTCAGCGACCCACTCCTACAAATAAACACAACATAAATGCACATGTATGTTCATCGAAAGTCATGTGCTAGAGTGTTCATAGCCACATTACTCATAACAGCCGAAAAAAAAAATCCAAATGGATACCAACGGGAGAACGGATATATAAAAATATATATAGCATGCTACGGAATTCTTATCGCAGTGAAAATGAACAAACCATTCCCGTACACGGCACGGATGAATCTCAGAAACATACTGTAGAGCCAAGTGAAAACCCAAAAGCACATATGATGTGATCTCACCTACACAAAGTCCCCAAACAGGCAACACTGAGAAGAGGTCAGGAGAATGGATACCCTTGAGGCTGAGCAATAACAGAGTGGTCTAGGTGGAGAGATAAATAGGCAGATAGTGTTGTATAGATAGAGAGCTTTATATCTATTTCTTTCTTTATATATAATAAAACATATACTTTTCCTGAACCATTTGAGAATCTGAGACCTCCTGCCCCTTTGTTCTTAAATATTTCAGTGTATGTCTAAATATTTCAGTGTATATTTCCAAAGACTAAGGAGTCTCTTTTAAAACCACAGTGCAGTGATAAAAATCAGAAAACATAACATTAATATAATACTATTATCTAACCCACAGCTTATATTCTAATTTCATCAGCTGTGCCAATAACGTTATTTATATTCATTTTTTCCCAGTCTTGGATCCAGTCCAGGCTCACGCACTGCATTCAGTTGTCATGTCTTTTTTTTGACTCCTTTGATCTAGAACAGTTCCTCAGGCTTCCGTTTCGTATCTTGACCTTGATATTTCTGCAGACAGAGCAGTTGTTCTGTGGGATGTCCCTCAGTTAGGGATCCTGTGCTATTTTCTCAGGGTAAGACCCAGGCTTCCCGTTTCTAGCAGGAATCCCAAAGAACTGTGTCCCTCTCGGCACGCCATACTAAGGAGCGGGTAATGTAGATGTGTCCTGATATCGGTCATATTGACTTTGGTCCCTTGGTTAAGGTGGTATCTGCTAGATCTCTTCTTTATCAAATTTCTTGTTTCCCTTTGTGGTGAGTCAGTAACTTATGGGGCGATACACTTAGACTCTGTATGTCCTCCTGAGCACCTGCTTTGTGGCTGGCTCAGGGAGCAGGGAGGAAGGGAGGAAGGGAGGCCAGAATACCCTGGTCTGCCAGGCTCGCACACCTCGCTCCTTGCAGGCTTAGCCCACAGAGGGACTAATAGATAACACCGATTAGAGACCAGTTCTGTGACAGGAACTATGCTACATGAGTTCAATGCATAATCTCATTTAAACTCAACAACAACCTCGAGAGGAGAAAATCAAGTACATATGTTACTTGCCCACGTTTAAATATTTCAGAAATAGCAGTCGTCATAATAATACGACCAGTGATAGCTAATATCCTTTAGCACTTACTTTCCACGGCCAGGCCGTAAGTGCTTCACCTAAATCCCTATTTTATGGGAATTACTTCGGTCTCCACTTCACGGAGGAGAAAATTGAGGCTCAGAGGTTAAGTCACTTGCCCACGGCCCCTCCGTTGGTAATCAGGATTTGCTTCCAGGGAGTCTGTCCCCACTGCCACATTCTTAACCATCCCCTCCCTGCGGCCTCTCCAAGGTGGTGCTAAATGCCGGGGAGTAAGCTCACCTGAGTTATTGCTTCTGGTCTGTTTCTTCCTCCACTTCAAGAACACTTCCCTTGGAACCATTCGAGCCCGCCGTGGCCCGCGGCGGTGAAGGACTTGTGCCTGGATCGGGGTAGAAAACAGAGGAGTCCTGCATGGAGGGCCGCTTGGAGGCGGCGGCGGCGACCAGGGGCGGTGCCCCAGGAGGGAGCAGGAAGCGCCCCTGGGCATGCAGCGTCTTGTTAAGACTCAAGCTACTGCTCTTCTCCCAGACCTGCTCTTGTCCTGCCCTGGCCTCCAGAACCTCATCCCCGACTAGTGCAGGAAATGGAGCCTTGAGGCTGGGAGCAGCTCCTTACCCATTAATGTGCGACTTTTCTAATGAGCTTTTGGGTTTCTACTGAATGCCTGTTGGTCACGTGCCAATTTCTATGACACTCCCTATTGGCCCGTTCATGCCCACCAACGCCTGTAGCTATCCATAGTGCCACCCTAATTTGTCCTGGTCACCGGCCTTTTAGCATCATTAGGTTTAGCAGAGGGAAGGCTGTGTTTATGGCTTGGCATGAAGGAAGAACATGCAGATCTCTGTTGCCAGGCTACAAATGACTCTTCCCCCCCCTCCTTGCAAGAGAGTAATAATGATTAAAAAATACTCAGTTGCTTGGCAGGCTTCTGGGTGGCTTAGCCGTGAGTATGTCAGGGTCAGGGGAAATCTTGCCTTTCACAGACCCTGGTGCTTCTCCAAGTTCTTTTGGTTTTGGACCTTTACTTAACGCATCTTTTGAAAAAAGAGAAGGTGGCGACCTGTGATCAATGAAAAAGTCAACATCCTTTTCCCAGGGAGACACAACGCCTTGATATTTGATTCCTCTAGAGTAGGGCAGAGTTCCCAAAAGAATTGAGGTAGTAATATTCAAAGAGGCAGATCTAAAGTCATGTGGAAGAATGGAAGGGTGAGTTCAAGATGACAGAGGGTCATAAATGGAAGAGAACTCCAACTGCCCAAGAAGTGGGGGGCTGGGAGGTGGGAAGGAAAAGACTCCACGCTGGAAGCTGGGAGGCCAGACAAGACACTTGCTCCTATTCTGATTGTCACCTCCTCCCCGGAGCCAGGTGTGGTCATCTAGTGCAAAAACCCAGGGTCTGAGTGCCCGTCAGTTTGGTTCTGCGGAAGAGAGAAGGCTGGCTTGCTTACATTTGCAAACGCAAGCCGGAGAGCTCCTGGCCACGATGCTAGAAGGGTACCAGTCCCCGTGGGCAGGGCAGCCCTACGTGTCCTGGGTTTCTGAATTTTTTTGCAATTCTATTTTTTTTGGTAAAAATAACACCCTCAATGTGAGTTAGTTTGCACTTGTGTTTGTAAGACTCTTCCCACAAATATATTCATAATTTAAAAATAGCCCTTGTCAGACTGCATCCAGCTTTTGCAAGCGCTGCTTTGGTTTGCGTGGTGGGGACAGACCCTACCATTCATCGAAAGCCCACCTTCACGAAGTACGCCATTGCACAAAAACCCTGGGAGTTGGGAGCAGTAGTTGCTTCCCCTTTATAATAAACAATAACACCACAGCTCAAAGCCTTTGCTCTCACCCAGGTCACGTGGCTAATAGTAGGAATGATGTCAAACCTGGGTCCCGGAGACTCCAACATTTATGCATCACCCATAACCATTACATAAAATAGCCTTGAAGGGAAAAATACAGTGTCCTTTCCATGGGCTTCCCCAATCCCTGGGGACTAGAACTATCATCCCCTTAGCCTTTCTTTCTCTCTTTTTCCTTTCATCGTTCCTGTGCAGCCACTTTCCTCTAGCAAAGCCTGTGTCCCGGCACGAAGAGGCCTGCCTCTGCTTTTTGAAGAGTTTACCCGCCCTGGAGTCGGAGTTCCTGATAATTCCATTCAAGCAGATTTCTCTCCTGGAGAAATTCTCACTCACAGATCGGAGCAGCCTGATTAATCAGGAGGGATTTAGCAGCAAATGCCATCAGACATCCCACCGTCGCCTTTCAGCAGGGGAGAACCTTTGCTCTCCTTGGCATCATCTGTGATGAGGACTACCTGTGAGGACACGGAAGGGAGGCAGGTAATCAGCATCACCATTTCATCCTGTGCAAAATGCCTCCCATCAGGTTGCAGACCCGCCGGGTCCGCTAAGACCACAATCACACCCATTGTGAAGGCTTCGGAGTCAGCACAAACCAGCTCCCCGTGTGTTGTTGTTGAGATCGCCACGCAAATCTCTCATGCCAGTCACCTGTGAGTTGATTGAAGAGGTCACTGACTGCCTAATTCGCTTTCAGCCTTGGAGAACTCGTGTAAATTGACGGTCTTAGACGTTAATTAAAAATGCGTATCGTCTCAGTCTCCTGACACGGGGTCTTATGAAAGGAAGGTTTAGCCAGACAGGTAGAACCGTTGGGCACTGTTGATTCTTTGTTGGAATGCATTTTTCAAAGAGATAAGTTGGCTTTGATATTAAAGTTGAGTTTCCCTTGAGTCAAGGGTTTATTCACTCATCCTTTGAACAAATATTTAGTGAGTACCATGCAGTATACTAGAACGTGGCTAGACGTTGGGGATGCAGCAATGAAGACGTAGCTCTCACTCCCGTGGAGCTGACATCGAGCTCCACTCGAGGATAGAGTCTGGCTACTTCACCTTCAAGATAAAAGCCAGTGCTTGATAGCAGTTGGCTGATCTTCCCCACAGAAGAACAGATCTCAGCACCTCTGATCTGAGCTTATTACATTTCAAAATTCAGCCTCGTAACTTGGTGTCTCTCCGTGGGAAAAAAACAAAAACAAAAACAAGTCACTTTGAAAAGAAATAGATAACTATAAGGGGCAGGGCCCAGGGGGAGTTACTGGAATAGCCCCACAGTTGGGGGGGGGGTGCAGTAGGATGGGGCAGGTGCAGCGAACTTGAAGAGAGGTCCAGGAAGGTCAAATCCCCTCTTGCACGGTGGTATGACCCTAGACTGGTCAATGTCACCTTCTGAGTCTCAGTTTTCTCAACCATACATTTGGGATGATGCTATTTTTCTCCTAGATTGTCATGGGAACTCAGTAAGACACCTTATCAAAATCCTTTGGTGTTTAGCAAGACCTCTACACATGCTCGAATCCTTTACCTTCTCCTTTTATAGTCTGTCTGTGGCTGAGTACTTTCCAGTCTGTTCTCCACACTAGCAGCTTATATGAAAACTTCCATCTCCTTCTTTCAAAAGAGCCTGGAAGACTCTGGAGAGAAGTTCCTTCCTTTAGCCCAAATGACAATTTATATTCCTCCCATCTGGATCATTGGGAGAGTGAAAAGGGTACTGTTAATAATCACACATGAAAAATAGGCACAAACCAGGACTGATGAGGTCATATGTCCACCTTCCACTACTGGTTGTCAGCTCTAGGGGTTGGTATAGGAGACAGGAAAGTTGCTTCTTCACAGAATTCTGGCCTTATGGCACAGCTAGATGAGATGGACAGATAACTCTCTGGTGGGCAGAATTATATGATAACCACTGCCCCACCCTTGTGCACAGACCCTGTGTCATCTCCTTATTTTGAGTGTGGGTTCCCTCTGAATATGAGGGGATAGTACTGTCATGGTTAGGCTGGATTTGGAAAGGTGAAAATGTTTTGGAGATGTAGTCAAAGTCCCAAATCTGGGACTTTGGGTTTGGGTTTGGGTTCATCAAAGGGGAGATCATCTTGGGTGGGTTTGACTTAATCAGGTGAAAGGCTTTACTAGAAAGATGTGGCCTTTCCTGAAGAAGAAGCGAGCAAGAAGAAGAAAGAAGTAGCTGTGTTATGGCAGGAACCTACAGGCAGCTTCTAGGATGGCCAATGGCCAACAAGAAAATGGTAACATCATTTCCACAGAGTTGCAAGGAAAATCCTCTGACAACCCGAGGGAGCAAATCCTTCCCCAGTTGAGCCTCCAGATGAGAACGCAGCCCAGATGACATCTTGATTCCAGCTCATGAGATCCTGAGTGGAGAACCCAGTTAAGTTGTGTATAGACCCTTGACTTATAGTAAGAGTCCAACAAAAGTGGACATTGTTTTAGGTCACTGAGTTTCTGCTAGTTTGAAAACACAGCCAGAGGAAACTAACACAAACTCCAAACTCACATTGCCACGTTCATCATCTGCTCTTGTGCTCAGTTGAGCCCGCCCACCCAAGATACCATCACTCTTGCTTTTCCAAGTCCCTGATTCTCTGAACCCCGCACCAGGTCCTGCTTCTCTAGGGCACACTCATCCTCCCTACTCGAGATTCCTGGTACTTCTTTGTCAACACACCACCTCTGTGTCAGTGCCCATGTCTCTGTGCATATTCCTCGGTTGAACCAACTTTTACCGAATGCTTCCATGCGCCTCGCACTGTGTAATGGCTGGCCCGATGCCTATAAGGTAAGCACCAGTGACTCTTCTACAGTTGAGGAGAGGAAGGCTGACAGCAAAGTGGCTCATCCAGGGTCAAACAGACACTGAGTAGTGGAACCAGAATTTGAACCAGAACCTTCTTTCTCCAAAGCCTGCTCTCCTTCTACCTCCTTCTCCTGCTGTCCCATTCAACTGCTGGGATGCCCCAGGCCCCAAAAGGCTGAACTGCTGGGTGAATCCTTGACACTTTAAAGCACACTTCCAGAGAGTTCACCCAGGCTATCCTCCCAGGAACCGTGCAAAGTATCTTTACCTGCAATTTACAGATGAGAACACTGAGACACCGAGAACATTTGTTCATTCATTTACTCATTCTACATCGTTTACTGAATGTCTAGAAGGTTGCTTATGGTACTAGGCCCTGGGATATGTAGCAGAAACAACACTGCGCTCAGGGTGCTAACCGTCCAGATGTGTGGGGGCAGATTCGTAGCAGAATCTTGTGCCAGCTCAGGATGGAATCTTCAGCGCTGGCCGAAGTTAGATTTAGCTCAGAGAGAGGAGCTCAACCCAGCCATGGAGCGGGAGGCAGAATCGGAGGGCTTCTGGGAGGAAGTGGAGGGCAGCCTAAGGTACTAAGATTTACCCTTGCAGCGACCGGGGGTGGGGAAGCAGGGGGTTTCATCTAGGGTGTCCAGCTGTGCAGGCAGCCGCAGCCTACAGTGTGGCCAGAACGCCCGCTGCACGCCACCGCCTCCCAAGGTAGACTGAGGCCACTGGTTGCGGGGGTGCACCCACAGATGTGTCTCTGCATCTCCCAAAGCTTTAATTCTTCAGGGTGTCTCTGCGACCCAACCTAGCACCCAAGGGAGGCAGAAACAAATACATACTACCTTCAGATAAATACACTCACGCATACTGGTGCCCCAAACACACACACAAGCATGTATGTATATTCCTCCCATGCACACACACATACATATATACACATACACCTACTTACACACACACACACACACACACAGGCACATACATACGCTATATGCACGTACGTACATAGACACCCTTATTCGTACATATATACATTTACATGGACACAACATACATAGACTGCTTGCATGCTTACACACACACACACACACACACACACACACTCAGTTCTCAGGAAAACCGAACAGCAGACCCCAGCTCAGCAGAGCCAATGTGGTGCCCGGAGAATTGGTTTTTATTACGCAGAACAGAAAGGCAGGTAACCGACTGTCAGATGCAGTCTTGTCCCCAGTCGCCTATTGAGAACCAAACAGACAGCACTGTGGTTTCCAGGCAAATTCCAGCTGCTTCCCTGGCACCCAGGGTACATAAACCCAAGAAGCCAAATGATGATTTTCCCCTTCCGAAGAATAACATTGCCCGGCCCTCCTCCCCGGGCTAGAGAGGTTTCTGTCGCACTCGGTCCCCGCGTAGGCCAGGCAATCCCATCAGGATGAAGGGCTGGCCAAGGAGCCAGGCAGCTCCATTAATTTCTCCTGGAAAGCCCAGAAGAAATTTGGTCACAGAAAATCCCTTCCCTCTTTGCTAATAAAACTTATCAGTGCAGGGCAGGAGGCTGGGAGGAGAGGGACCTCAGACAGTCGCCTTGCTAAATTACTTGGAGAAATGGCCCTGATCAGCCATCCAGGGGGAAGAGAGGCAAGAAGCAATATAACATTTATTGAGCCTGATTTTTTTCACCTAGATTCTCCCAATCAGTTCTTTCAGCAGCTCTGTGAGATTGCACTAGCTCCATTCCCTAGATGAGGAAACTGAGGCCCAGTGTGTACCAGAAAGAGCATGGGTTTTGGAAAAATCCCAATATGAGTCTGAGCCCCGCGCTGCTCCCCCGTCGGCTGCATGGCTCAGGTTGGTGGCTTTACTTCCTTGCGTTGCAATCATCCCATTAACACCCTCCACCTGGGTGGGCTGATTCACGCTCAAGTGCACCACGTGGTCAAAACACTCAGAACAAGCACTCAGAACATGCTCATTCCATGTCCTTGTTCTTTCTGGCTCTCCTCTCTCCACTGAGCCTCCATGAAGTGCCCTCAGTCCCCCCTCAAGAGTGATGGGTGAGCCCCCTTGGCCCTGGGACCTAGGTGAGCTTACCAAGCAGGCACCAGGCTGACATCCAACGCCCCGCCCTCATCATTGGGCATGGGGAGGAACCTGGGGGAACCAGAGCCCCAGACCCGTACAACAAAAAAGGGAAGCTGGAGAATGAGCCATTCTTCCCCAAAGTGCAGAAAGGACTCTGAAGTTCTTGATGAGGAGGACCTCGGACTCCTTCGTGTCTTTGGATCGGCTGCATTTGCTCTTAGCCTCATGAGCCGAGGGGCCCCCGTATTAGCCCGCACTCTAGGGGCTTCCTGCGAAAGCCCTCATCTGTAAAACCCAACATTTACCCAACAACTGGGAAAGAGTATGGCCTCTGGGGCTGTGAAATGTGGAAGTCCCAAGTAGGCAAACCAGTCTGGAATGGTGTGGTTTTAAGGAAGCAATGGACGAAAACGCAAAAGGAAATGTGGGCTAAGTAACAGGGGAAATCCCCTGTAGGAAGATCTATTGGACTGTGAAATAGTATTCCACAGGAAGTGGGGGAGGGGTGCCCGGAGGTATTTAAAGCCTCACTGGCCTAAGTAATAGAAGCCGCATGGTGTATGGAGTGGCCAAGAATGGCCTCGGGGGAACAGCCGCCTTTCCTTTATAAGTCGTCTCTATGTGGATGTAATTTCCAGGCCTGCCGTAGTGTTCCACGGAGCTGCACTGCTCTTGCCAGGCAACGATGGTGTTCATTCACGGCTCAGAAAAGACCGACGGATTTGCAGCGGGCACAGCCATCACTTTGTCAACCGGGTGGAAACCCCCAGTAAGCACATCTACGGAGTCAACACGATCCCTATCAAAATCCCAACTGCTTTTTCTGTAGAAATTGACGAGCCCATCCTAAAATTCATGTGGAATCTCAAGGAACTCAAAAGAGTCAAAATGATCTTTAGGAAGAAGAACAAAGTCGAAGAACCCTCACTCATTTCCTAATTTCAAAACTTACTACAAAGCTCCGGTAATCGAGACAGTGTGGTCCTTGCATAAGGGCAGATAAAAAGATCGATGGGGTAGAACTGAGAGTCCATAAATAAAATCCTTACGTTTATGACCAACTGATTTTGGACAAGTGTGCCAAGACAATTCAATGGGGAAAGAAGAGCTGTGTTAAATGATTCTGTGGACTACTGGCGCCCACAGGCAAAAGAATGAAGAGGTCTCTTATGTCACACCATATGCAAATGGATTATAGATCTAAATGTAAGATCTACAACTGTAAAACTCTTAGAAGAAAACATATGAATAAATCAGCATGACCTGGGGCTAGACAGAAGCAACAACAAAAAAATAGATAATTGGGACTTTCTCAAAATTCCAAACTTCTGTGTTGCCAATATCATCAAGAAAGTAAGAAGATAAACTATAAAATGGGAGAAAATATTTGCAAATCCTGTATTTGATAAAGGACTAGTATCCAGAATATATAAAGAACTCATAAGTAAATAGCAAAAAGACAACTCATTTTAAAAATGGGTAAAGAATGGTGTGCCTGAGTGGCTCAGTCAGTGAAGTGTGGGTCCTGGGATCAAGGCCCACGTTGGGCCTCTGCTCGGCGGGAAGCCTGCTTCTCTCTCTGGCTCTGTCTCCTGGCTCGTGTTCTCGCTCTCTCTCTATCTCGAAAAAATAAAATCTTTAAAAAAAAATGGGCAAAGAACATCAACAGATATTTCTTCAAAGAAGATATAAACACATGAAAAAATGATTAACGTGGTTAGGCATTAGGAAATATATATGAAAACCACAATGAGATACTTCTTCACACCCACGAGCATGATGCAAATGAAAAAGACAGATAACAACGCAACGATGTGGACAAGCTGGAACCTTCAGTCATTGCTGGCGGGGAAGTGGAACGGTATGGCAGCCACTTTGGAAACATTTTGGCAGTTCCTCAAGGTGTTAAGCATGGAGTTACCAGCAATTCTCCTTCTCAGTATATACCCGAGAGAAATGAAAACATATTGTACACTGAGGTTCATATCAGCAATATTCATCATAGACCAAACATGGAAAAACCCGAATGTCTATCAACTTATGATTGAATAAACAAAATGCGATATAGCCACACAACAGACCATTACTCACCTTTAAAAAGTAATGATGAGCCTTGAAAATGTGAAATTAAGTGAAAAAAGCCAGAAACAAAGGAACACGTATTGTTTGATTCCATTTATTGTAAATGTCCAGATGGGAAAATTCATAGAGACAAAAAATATGTTAGTGTTTACCAGGGGCTGGGGGCATGGGGGGAAGTGGGAGTGACTAATGGGTTTGTGAAGTTTCTCTAAGATTAGATGATGGTGATGCTTGTGTAAGTCTGTGAACACACTAAGACCAACATATGTCACATATTAAAAGGGTACATTTTGGGGCACCAGGGTGGCTCAGTTGGTTAAACGTCTGCCTTCGGCTCAGGTCATGATCTCAGGGTCCTGGGATCGAGCCCCGCCTCTGGCTCCCTACTCAGCGGAGTCTGCTTCTCCCTCTGCCTCCACCCCTCCCCCTGCTCATGCTCTCACTCTCTCTCTCAAATACATAAATAAAATCTTTAAAAAAAAATAAAAGGGTACATTTTTTAGTATGTGAATTATCTTGTCAATTAATAAAAAATGAAAAATAACCTACCACATGTTTTTTCTCTGTATCTCTTTCTGTAAATATTACTGTACATAAATGAGTTCTTACTGCATGCATAATTTTGTATTTTGCTCACTCTCCATTAGGTTTTAAATCTTTTTCTATGTTATTAATAACTCTTCATTAAAATTATTTTTCAGAGTTGCCTAATATTTGGTCATATGGTCACAACCATAACTTATCTCTATTATTGTTATTCAGTGTTTGAATTCTTTCCCCAGGTTTTAGTATTATCAATAACATCTTTGTTGAACATTTCTGTGCATAAACTGGTATCTTCGGTTTTGGGATTTTCTCCTCTTTTCAGGATAAATTTCTAAAATTGAGATTACTGGGTGAGAGCACTCAGCTTTAAGGTCCTGCTATCTGTAGGCCCTCCTCATGATCAAGGGTATTTCATATCCTTTTAGAGATATTTGATGCAGATACACTTAGTTTTCTGAAATAAGGACTCATGTGCAACAGAAAAACTTCCTTGTACGAGGGAGAGATGGTTGTCATTAAAGTCGGACTCACCCAGGGTCACGTCCCAGCTCTGCCACTGAACACTGAGTGATCTCGACCGAATGACATAAAACCATGAACCCTTGATCCTCTCTGTTATAAAAATGGGCACAATAACACCTAGCTACTGTAAATAAGATAATACACATCACGTGGTCAGTGTCCCCTTCTCAACACGAGCAACTTGTTTCTTATCCGCTTTCCTTTTTTCTTCTCTTCCCAGCCCCCGACTCTGCCGTAAAAACGCACCTTCAGATCCTGAGTCCCATCTACATCTGATCCCTGGGATGTGGCATATCGCTTCCCCGGTACCAAGGCTAGGCGATGCCCTGGTGTGATCGACGGGGATGGGCTTGGACCTGAGGCTCAGGATTTGGGTCTGGGTCCACTATTCATTCACCTGTGATGTCAGGTGTACAGAAAGTACAGGTGAATGTACCAATGCTCGGTGTCCCCTCCGCAGTCTCTATAAACAGAAATTCAGTTTATCATGCTAACGGTCTTCAAATATAGCGGGCTTGCCTGGGTGAACTAAGCTCGATTCATTTTCTGCCGCTAGATTACAGGCCCATAGACCGGCTGGGTAAGCACTGCATCACTACATACTATAGTAATTACTAATTACATGTTTCTGCCTTCTGTAGCTTATTAGTAAATTGCATGTAGAGGGATCTAAAAGTAATTGCCTTTCTCCTGTAACTTCAGCAGCCTGCAGAAATCGCAAAGAATTACCTTATTTACTTCCTAAGTGATTCCCAGTGGCCGTTTATCAAACACGCAGAAGAAAAAAAAATCATACAATCACCAAATATTCTTCGGCTTACAAATGATACGTGAGGGTCACGAGAAATCTTGAGTCAAAAAGGCTGCTAAGCAGCTGCCAACTAACTGTATGTAAATATCCCCCTGTGGGTAATAGCTTAATTTTGATCATTGTTCAAAAGAGCAGGCATTTTAAATTATTAATAGGTGTCGGCTACAAAAGAATGTTTAACTGGAAACTTACAAGAGGGGAGCCTGATCTGTGCAAATGACACTGTGTCTTTAACCACCCTGGTGTGTGGGAAAGAAAGGAGTCTGGAAAGAAAAGAATAAGAGGCACAATAGGCAAAAAGTCAGCCTCGTTTTCCCCTCGGACTTGGGTTTTGTGGCTTTGTAGGTGTGGTATTACTTTGCCACCATGGACACTGGCCTGGACTCCATTCATTTCTTATTAAGTTTGGGTTCCCACTCTTTTCAAGGAAAGTTGATTCCGACCAAGCAGAAAGCTTGAAGCTTCAGGGAGCACCAGGCTGTAATACAAGCTTATACATTTGCTGCGATGAAAACTTTTTCATGTCCCAGTGCATAGCATGGACACCTTTCATTGTGACGGGCGCCGACAGATGGTTCTGCTCAAATCAACTGGAGATCCCATTTCAAATGATTCATTTGATAGAAACATCAGGATCGCTGATGCGTGGATTGGCCTCTGTGATCTCTTCTCTAAAAACACACAGAGGATCGTGAGATTGTCGAGTTAACAAGAAGGGAGAAATGGCCAGTTGTTCTGCGTCCTTTTCTTGGCTCTTATGGTGGCACTGACTTCTGGCATTTTGGGGTAACCCAAAAGTATTCGAGATTGCAGAACCAGGACAAGGCAAGGTGGGAAGGATTACGGAAAGGCTCAGGTGGGTATACAACTATGATCTGCCGTGGTAAGAAACCCATTCCTGGTATTTCCTCCCTCTGCATCCCACCCTCCCTCTCCATACCTGTAGGATGAAGAGTTAATACACCCGAGTAACAGCGCTCAGAATGCCTTGAATTTATCTACTGTGCTATCATTTACAGACACTGCTGTCAGACAGCACCTTTCATCCTCCCCAAACTGCTACCAAATGATATCGGGAGAATCAGAAGAAAACTGGCAATCAGATGCAAACTACTACTCAAGACTACCCAGCCTGCGAACGGCAGGGCCGGGCTCAAATGTAGTAAACAAATCCCCAAGGTGATCTTAACTGGGATTTGGGCCTCATCCACATCAGAGAAGGGGGTGTCTTGGGCCAGCTGCCTTGATTACCCTGGGGCTGGGACAGGGCCTGGGACAGCCTTATTAGAGGCTGAAGGCTGAGCCCCCACTATCCTGTGGGTCTTTTCCCGTGGGAAGGATTCTCCCGGCTGTCCTCCTGTCCCCTCTGCCGCCATAAATCTGTTTGTCCTGTGACTGTCCGACTCCTCTGACCACCTAACCCTCCTCCATCTTCCGCAGAGCATGACTGATGGGCCCTGGAGCCCAGACTCAAGTGTAAGCATCACACCACTTAATGCTCACTGTGGTCGTTTTGTGGGTCAGTGAGACTCCCTCGAAGAGACTGAAAGCTCCCCAGAGAAAGAGGAAGACCACCAACTTTGCCCCGCCGCCGGCTCTGGGCCAGGCACTGGGCTAGGCTCAAGGAGTAGCAGACAAGTCAGCAACTAAGTATCACGCACTGGGATGAGGCTAAAAGGTGTGTAAGAACAAGAGACGGAGGTGACGTCAAAGCTGAGCGACCGCTCAAGGCACCAGGATGGCTTCCGGACAAAGAATGCCTGGATCACATTTGGGAGATGAAGAAGAACTTGCCTCACGGGCAGATCAGTGGAGAGGATGCTTCTATAGACACGTGTCTTCATTTCCGGTGAACTGCTGCCTTCTCCTCCCCAGCACACACAGAGATCGTCTAGAACAAGTTTGGGCTCCACATGACGATTTCTTAGTGAATTTGGGTCCAACTGGCTGTGTCAGGCAGCTTCAATAACCTTGGGCCCAGTTATACGAGCCCCTCATCCTCCTGGGCTGGATTCCTTCCTAAAAACAAGGCCACTGGAAACCCGAATTGACCAAGCTGGTGCACCTGTGTGGTTGCAATATTTGAAAGATTGTTATAAAATAACATTAGGGACTGACATTTGTAGGGCCTTGCTATGTGGAAAGCAGGGACCTGGTGCTTAAACTCACGGTCTCTTAATAGAAATCATTTTGATGCTATCGGTACTCCCCTTTTCCAGACGAGGACAGTGAGGCATAGTGAGCCTGGGTCACACAGCTGGTGGCCGGACAGAGCCAGGATCAAACGTTGTTGTGTCTGATGTTCACATTGCAGTTCTTGGCTTTGTGCTTCCTGGCATGGCATTAGATGAGCCGTGGTCAACCAGATGCCTGCTCCTTAGCCATTGTTTATGTAGCGCCTCTGGGCTCAGCAGGATGAAGGGCGCACAGAGGATAGATATCCTTTCTGCCCAGGCACCTTCATTCATTCTACTAATCTCCAGTACGGGCCAGCCTAGTCCTGGGCAAGGGGTCACCAGGAGAGGAGACCGGTGTTTGCCCTCCAGAAACAGTGCAGGCCAGGGAGACTCGTGTGGTGCTTCGGCGGGTGTTTGTGCATTTAACGGCTTCTCAGGAGAGAAGAGGGGAGTTGGGGTGGACCTCCCAGGAGAGCTTTGCCATGGAGAATGATCGAGGGACAAGGTGGGCAAAAGCTCTGGAAGTGGCATAAGTCCATGAAAGATTGTGGTTCCTCACGGTTAGGGAGAAAGCTCACGCCAGGGAGTGGGGCTGGGGCTGGAAATCAGGCTGTGGCCAAGAAAGCCCTGATGGGGAGGGCTGGGTTTTATTTTATAAACGTGGGAGGTCTTTCCCTGAGCGTTTTCTTCAGTCAGGACATACCAACACCGTGCAATTCTGGCTTTTCTGTCTGCTGTCTGCTTTTTTTTTCCCCCCCTGGAGTGGAGTTTCTCACACTTTAGCCTGCATTCTGTATCAGAGCGACCTTTCTAGAATACAGTTCTTAGAACGTGGTGTCCGCGCTGGCCAGCAATCTGAGCTGTAAGGAGCCCTGGAGGTGCTTCTGAGCGCGGGGAGGTTCGAGAACCTCCGGTCCACATCAGTCAGCTTTTGTCTCAAACACCGTCTTCCCTGAGGCATGGAGACCTCAGCCAGATCAGGTTTTATTCACAAGGGACAAAGGAAGAAGAGGCCTTACGAGGAACGCGTCCAGGTTTTGTTTGTTTGCTTATTTGACCTCTCAGCATTTATTCCCCTTTCTTTCCATAGTAAGGAACCCAAACATTCCTCTAGACACGAGCCCACACCCACTTCCGGCGTCAGGTGCCCTGCTGGCTCTAACCCCACCTCCAGGCGTGGGCACGTGGCTCTTCCTGGCCAATCAGGGCACAGCATCGTCTTGCGACGGTGATTTGACAAAGCCAAGGCTCCAATCACTGCTAACCCAGCCCTTTAATTACATGATCCAGAAGTCGACATCTCTTTTTGTGCTCTGTATCAGTGAAGAGAAAGAATGGGCCTTCTGGGAGGCCAAAGATGCCCCTGAGAATAAAGCCAAGGAGAAGCGAGAGACAGAGACGGTGAGTGGGTGCTAATGACGGTGCCTGCACCCCTGAACATGACAGTTCCTGAAGCCTGGCCAGGCCTCAGTCGTTTCAACGACCTGAACTGATACATTTCCCTGTTTTGCTTTAGCTGGTTTGCATTTGGTTCTCAGTCACTGGAAGTAAAATTGTCCTAATACTCTACGGTCCTAAGGGTCACAGCCCAGAGTAGCATGAGATCTGGGGGAAATGAGCTTTTCAATTCATACTTGGAGCCAAGAAGGGTGAGGAAGAGCTTAAGTTCCCCAGGCCCAGTTAAACAATGCAGCTGTAGTGATGGGAATGGGCCTTTGTCTTTCCGGTTCAGGAGGATGAGCTTTGGCCTGAAAGGGAGAGGTCAGCGGTCTGGAGAGAGAAAGGGAACCCACCTGACGGTTTTCAATTACTTCAAGACCTCTGGCTACGGGACAAAAAGAGTACCTGAACATGGGGTCCCTCATCCCTGGTCAGAGACATGGAAGGAGTTGTCAAATAAGGGAGAAGTGAAGGCATAGAAGGTAATGATGCAGTCCTGTGATTTCCCACACTTTGGGCCCTGAACGCTAGCCCAGTACCACACAGAGAGGGGGCCCCTGGAAATGTTGGAAACACGAATGAAGATGAGCAAAGCTGTTTCCATTGTCAAAACTAATACGAAAACAACACCTAAAGACCCATGACTGACGTTGTTCCTAAGCGATAACTTAGCCATGAAAGAGATGGTTTCCATGGAAGGTGGTCCAGGAACTTACGTTGGTTCCTAACAATCAGCATGTCCGTTTAAAAATGAGTCTAAGTGAAGCAATCTGATTACTTTTCCTTCTCTCCCTCCTTCCCTGCCTTCCCGCCTTCCTTCTGTCCTTTTTTTTGGGGGTATTTGTAATTATTAAGTAGATCAGGAAAATGCAGTTGGGCACAGGATATAATCAAGTTTTTATGATACCCTTTCGGGTAACATGAAGAACTAAGGCTAAGGTAGGAAGACAGTAAGGAAGGTGGACTTGTAACCATTTCAAGAACCAGGCCCAGAGCTCGATGATTAATTCATTCCTGTTCAGCTTGTCACTTCTGGGGCTCTCCAGGGGCCCGAGATAAGGCTTTGTCCTTGGCTCTCTCCTGTTAAAATAAATTTTGTGAATACTTGAATGAAGGCATAGAAAGCTCCTTATCAAATCAGATGCCACTGAACCAGGAGGAGATGACAAATGAGGTAGAGGGGAGAATTCCAATCCCAGAGCTCTCAACGGGTCACGGTGATGCAACAAATCTCACAAGGCAAAGCACATAAAGGGGAGAGGAAAGTTCTGCGGTGGTGCTCAGGAACCTCTACTGTGTCAGCTGAGAGTGAGACAGCCTTGGCTGGAAAGCAGCCTGAGAGAAGAGAGAAGTTTTGATCATCAGCCACTCAATAGGCATAGGCATCATCAACACCATGCCCTAGCTCTCACTGGCAAGAAGCAATTTGGGATCGCATTAAGAGAGGTAGAGTGTGTAGGACAAAGAAGGTCAAAGTCTCCGATTCAAGACTTTCCTAGTCACGTCTTGTGTTCAGTTCTCAGCCCCAAGATTCAGGAGAACAACTGACAATCTCAAACGTGCTCAAACATCATCACAATAATGCAAGGAAGAACAGATGTTCAGCCCGCAAAAAACATTCGGAAGGTGTATGTTCCCTATTTTCAACTCATCGAGGAACTGGCCACTGAAAGGGACTAGACACAGTGTCTGCTGCCCAAGGGTTGGAATTAGCACCAAGTAGAGGACCCCCACGTATTGGGTCCTTTCATGTTTTGAGTGGAAGAAGAACGATGCAGCCGCTCAAAAGCTGAAGTTACTGTATTGCCAGCAAGCTAGTTCTGTACACAAGAGGCCTCCGAGCGGATGTGGGACACCAGCTTTGTGGGGATTTTGTTGAGGAGGCTCCAGCATTAGCTAAGCCATGGGAAGTGGTGATTCTACCAAGACCTCCCTCCACCTCCTCCATCTGGGTCTCCATGACGATAGTCACCATGGGCCCATGGTGGGGGGAGGAGGAAGAGCAATGGGGAGGGGACAGCCACAGTGACCCACGTGCCACAAAGTGGAGGAAGAAGCAGAAGGAGACCGGTCCACTGGTTTGGGGTCTCGGTGGTCACGGGTGACCTTTGAGAGAACAGCAGGGTGCTATTCTTTATATTTCAAGGGGTGCTGTTCTAATTATCTCTCAAGCCTCTACAAGGATATGGAAAACCACTTCCGAAATTAAACCTCCACCGAGAGCACACGTTAATAACACACCAAAGGACACAGAAATGACACCTGCGAGTCATAGCCCATTGCAGATGAATACACTGAAGAATGTCACATTTCGATAATATCAAGCGCACACCATAATTAAGCCACCACCGGTGGCTTGAAAAGCTGTGTTCGATCCCTATGGACACACACACAGCACACGAGGTGAATAAAGCCTGGAAAATCTCCCAATCTGCAGCCGTACCATTGTAGTGTAGGATTCAAAGCGTGGGTGCTGGAGTCAAGCCGGCCCGAGTTTTAATCCTGGTCCTCCCGTCCACCAGCTGTGAAACCTGGAGCGAGTTACCTAACCTCCCGGGACCCCGCTTTCCTGACCTGTAAACTAAGGACCCGAGGTGGCGTTCTTGGCAGCATTAGTTGAGATAAGGCATACAAAATGCTTTGCAAGGCATGACCCCCAGTGCTGAGCGAGCTGTCTCCTGGCTCTCGTGCACGTGGGTTCGCATGTCTGGCCAGGGGTTAATGTCAGACCCCAGTCACCGCTACCCCCCGTTAGCCGCACGCCCCTCACATACTTAGTTCAAGTGGGCATTTCCAGTTATTTTTAAACTGAAATGTGATTGCTGCTTTGACATGATTACAGCACTTGTGGTTGACTGGGCGAACCTCTCCCACCGAAAGTGAGGGGACTGTCATCTGTTTTGATTCATGCTCCTAGCCTGAGAGAATGACTAATAATCAATGTCCCACATTCAGCGAGTCAATCACTGGACTACGTCTGGCTTATGATTATTTAGTGCGGTGGTCGCGGGAGGAAGCGCGTTGGCCTGGGTGCTGGTGGAGCAGACAGAACTCACGTATTGGAGCTCCTCTTAAGATGTGACTTTGGATGGCTCTCTCAGCCCGACACACGACGACATGCTCTGAGCCTCAGGACCACTCTCCAAGTGTCTCCGAGATATTAGCGTTCTGTCTAGGAGAGCTGTACTTTACTGAACATTCCTTTACCCATTTTGGGGTACACGTTTGCACGCACGTACCGGGATAGACATGCTGCTTTGCATTGGATACCCTAATTCCCTTTTTCCCCTTTTGCCTATCATCTCCTTTCCCCACTTCTCTTCTCTCCCTTCCCTTGACTTCCCTAACCTTTCAAACTGTCCCCAAACTCCAGGTGACCCCTGCTCGTAATCCAACGTGTGTCCCCACACCTTTCTTACCATACATTAATATACCTTCCGTTATTCTTGATTTTAACAATTGAGTCATATTATAACATGCTTCTCTGTATTAGAATCCCCTCCAGGCGAACTGGCATATGGTTTTTGAAAGGACGGTGGGCAGAGGCCCAGCTGGGCTTACCCCGCTCCCCTCCTGCTGGGCAAGGACTTAGGGAAGGCATGCTAAAAATACTACATTTGCTCAATAAGGAAGCCTCGAATGCTTACAGGGCTCCAGGCTGCCTGGTAGCAGACTTGGGCCAGCTCTCTCTGATCCGCCACGGGCAGCCTCAGGCCTCATTCATTTCTATCTTGAGGGCCTCAAGGGCAGGGCCTAGAGTCCCTGGGCATGTTGTCAAGGGCCTTCAGGGTCTTGGTGACCGGCTGGGCCCAGTTGGCCACGGAATTCTGTGGTCCTATTCCTGAGCCAAGCTCTCCTCGCCTGTGGACTGGCAGAAGGAGAGCATTACAAAATTGGGCTTGGAGGAGGCTTGAACTTCATTCAAACCTGCCATCTTACCAGCGAGAAGACTAAGGCCCAGAGCAACAAAGGGGCCTTTGCAGGATCCCAGGGAGCTGGGGATGGGGCTCGAGGAGAGTCTAGAGCTCCTGGCTTTCCCATTCTTTGTAGGCGTTGTTGTTGCCCCATGGCTGTGTGTGCCTGTGTCCTGTTCCTGTCTCCCAGCCCGGAGGACATGCATGCGGAGGAAAGTCGTGGGCTCCCGGACGCCAGCAGGCCTGAGCTTGAGTCTCGGCTCTGCTCTCTATTCGGTGACCCAGGCAGGATCCTTTGACCTCTGCAGGTTAATAACAGGAGCCAGTCCCCTAGGTTTCTGAGAATTCCATGAAACAGTGACTTGAAAAGACTTAACACGAAGCCCACCACATAGCACGCACTCGGTAAATGTTAGCCGTGTCTTTTATTTCCTATTTGTTCCTTTAAATTCTTGCAAAACCTCTCTGCAATTCCCAAAGCCTCCAATACAACTTGTTTTCCCCAAACAACAGTTCTCTTGACGTACGTGTAGACGTGGGCCCCTCTGTGAAGCGCTTCCAAACCCTCTTTCGCAGCCTTTCATCCACTGAACCCCCGAGGAATTGTCGGCCTGCATTTAACTTCTCCAGAAGCGAGACTCTGCTGATCGCTTTCTGGTGAACACAGCAATGAACTTGTCAAGGAACCAGCCAGGAGGGAGGTGGCAAAGCGGTGGGAGCGGGGGCAGGCAGGTATGTAGCCGACTAGGACGGCTGGGGCTATCCATCTTGATTCTTTTCTCCGTGTCCAAGTGTAAAGGGATTTGTGTCTACAAGGCTGTCTTAGCCAACCTCGGGGAAGAAGAGAAGGCATTTAATTTGAAATTTTTACTCCAGCCACAGGGAAAGATGCTGGGGCAATGAGGGGTATTGTAATTTCTTACTAAGGTCAAAAAGAAATTGGTAGAGACCACGAGTCACCTTCTAACACGGAAAACATGGAACTTTCTGAGTGACTTGCTGCGGGCGAACCCGTGTGCTCACACCTAAATGATTTGGGCTGGGGGGCGAGGGGTGGGGGGCAGGCTACCTCCTTCCTGCCTCTGAAATGCTCACCTTTTTGGAAGACGCCCAATAAAATTAATTCACAGCTCAGATTATTAATTCATCCTGGTGTGTGAATAATTCATCGTCGAAGTAGCCGTATCACATTTTCCCATTCGGGAGAGCACGCCCTCTCCGGCTCTTGCTGCGGGAGAGATGGCTTTCCCCCACCCACCTGCCCGAGCACGTGAGGGACCGAGCACTCAGTCGCCGACTCCTCAAGGACACCAGAGCCCCGCTCTCAGCCTGATGCCCACTCCCAGTCCAGCAGGCAGAATGGACGCGGCTGCAGGGACCCGAGGCGAACCGCTGAAGTCTTAATAACCACGGGGACTGGCTCGCCAGGTCCGCGGCCACATTAGGATGTAAAAGGAATTCCTGCCGTGACCAAGCACCACAGCTGATCACAACTGGGTCCTCCAGGAGGGTCTCCGCCGGACTGCCCATCAATTATGCACTTCCCCAGCACACCTCACGAGCTGGCTTCTCGTGTCAGGGACGCTTCGGATCAGTCCCCTCTGAGCAGGTGTCTCTGCTCTGCTGCCGGTGAAGACGTAAGAGGTGAGACAGGGCGGAAGGGATGAGCTGGTCTGGAAGCTTCTCTCTCGGACACAAATAAGGGGCATGCACCATATCTCTTATCTCAGTGCATCTCCGAGGTTCAGTAGTGCTCTCGACGCACGTTCTCACTGGACTGCGTGCCTACGAGGGACCCTGGGAGGCAGGCGGGAAGGCAGAGCTGCTCTCGTGAGGGACGGGACCCCTGCCACTCAAGAGGCAAGGCAGTGGGCGGGCGTGTCTGGCGTGTCCTGGCTGACCTTGAATCAGCCAGCACCTGATCTGGTTGGCAAGTAATTCCCGTATTTATTATGTCACCAAAGCAGGTAGGTGCTCACTCCAACTCGCTCCATTGGGTAATCGTGGTCTGATTCAAAGCCAGACCCCGTGTTCAGGGTCGGGGACCTGGAAACGACTCAGACCCAGATCTTGTGTTCTCGAGCTGGAGAAGGACCCCTAGTAAAGAGTCAGGGATGACAGGGCTGTGCCGGCCGAGGAGGAACTGTGAGAGCCGCGGGGAGCAAGGCTGCAGGCTGGCCTCTGCGTCCCTGTTCATCCTGCCGCCCCTCCCCCTCCTCACTGCAGTAGCCGCACTGGCCGCTGGGCTCCTGCCCCAGGACGGCCGCCCAGTGCCGGCTCCCCACCGCCATGCACATGGCTGGCTTCTTGCCATCCTCTGGGTGATGATCCCGGTCACTGGGCTAACCCAGCTCCCATTTCACTTCTTTCCTTCCAAGCTCCAGTTGCAGTTTGTAACCAGTTCTTCCTTATCTTCTCTCTTTGCCACCAGCCCCCAGGCTCCCTGAGGGCCAGTGCCAGGTCTGATCTGTGCACCTTGTAGCCTGTCCCATAGCACAGGGTATCTACATAGAGACTACACTGAGTGAAAGAAGGAATGAATGAATGCAAGGCAGAACCCAAGGACAGCCGATAGAGAGGCAAAACCAACCAGAAGGCCTGAGGAGACAGCACTACTCCGCCCAGGAAATCTGGGGCCGCTTCATGGAGGAGGTGGCAGGGGAGCCTTGGGGATTCTCTGGCTGTGAATTACAGGATGGCCTCCTGCCACATTGAGATGTCCAAAGACTACTCATTAATTCACAATAGGGGGCAGAATTCTGCTGTAACCAGACCGTTTGTGTACTTAGCTAAATGTCAAAAAAAACTCAGGAAACACAATAGTGTTTAGTAACTTTCCAGCGAAGCCTGGAATGAGTGCATGGTTGTTGGGCGGGGGCTCGGGAAGAGGGGTAAATGGGCGCGGCCCATGGCAGGGCTTGGTAGCATACCTCCTCCCTCCCTTTCAGAGCACTTCTTTGCAGAAACCATCATATTTGATCTCCCCAAATATTTGGCCAACCTCTTTCCTCTGGGCAGTGCTGATGGGGAGCAGCATATGCTTGGCCGCTGCCTTCCTCTTAGATACACACCTCTACACACCCCTACATCCCATCCCCCTTCCTATCCTTGAGAGCAGGGAACGAGTGTGGCCTGTGGCTTCTGGACCTCGGGGGGCAAGTATGAAGCTTAGCGACTGAGCAGGTGTGGTCCCACAGCCTCGCAGAGAAGGGCTGGGATGGTCACAGAGACCATGCATGGGAGAGCTGGGGCTCCAGGCTTGCTCGTGCCCTTCAGAGGTGAGCGGCCATTGCCCTCTGTGCCCCACTGCTGGCTGTTTCCTGTTGGCACCCCTCAAGCACCCACATTACTCCTCGGGGATGAGCCGCAGGGAGGCTGCTTGTATCCAGTTCCAGCCCTGCCATTCTCCTCGTCCTGCTAATTCTCTGGACCTCAGTTCCTTCATCTATAAAATGACAACTCCTTGAACGGACTGCTCTGACTTCCAGAAATTGGCATTAAAAAAAATCTATCCACTTTCCTGTCTCAGAAACTAAATGAGATGACTGAAACCGGGAGTGGGGTGGGGGTGGGGGGAGAGTGGAGTACATGGAAAGCGTCAAGATAGGAAAACAACTAGTTGGTCTCATGACAAAAATAGGACAGCGGAAACAATCCTCAGAACTCGGAGTGGGGGAGGGAAAGTGACCATCAGCATTGTATGAAGGACGCTATTAGACTAATATAAGAATAGACGTGTCAACTGTATAAACGATTTTGAAGTCAAGAGCAAATGCATGATGTTTTTATGAAGATAGAAATTGCTAAAATTAAATTTGACTGTGAAAATTTTATCAGAGCAAAGCCCTGGGGAAAAAATTGGGGTAGGAGGGAGTGCTAATGAATTACATTTCTAAACAATTTGTATCTTCGTAAAAAGAAAAAAAAGCAACAGACTCACAGAGAAAGGAACTCCCTGTATTTCTTATTTCCCATCCAGAGATCTCCCATGACTGTGGTGGTTTTCCATGGGTGCAACATCACTCCAAGGTGTGGAGGAGAGACCGAGGGAATGAGGCTGACCAGTGTGCCCACCTCTGAAGACATCATCCTCCGCCTGATCCCACCCTCTACAGACCACGAGCGATGGTCCACTGGGCTGGAAGCTCCTTTCTGTTGAGTCCCCGAGATTCAGGCACATTAAATAGCTTTGTACAAAAGCCCAGGAGTGTCCCCCCATCTGGAAACAAATAGGCAGATCCCATTTGAGGTCTGCCATGGGGGAGACCTCTTTCCAAAATAAAACTAAGCCCCACGCAGGAAAGATGGTGATACAGGGCAGCTCACAGACAAGCAAGTTTCACTCTTGTTTTTTTCCTCAGACTTTCAAGGAATAGATGATTACCAAGCTATGTAAACTATCCCAGACACTAAAAAAAAAAAAAATAAAAGAAAAGAAAAAAAACAATACTGATTCATTCTATAAACTAGAATACCATGTTTGACAGAGATAATATACAAAAAAATAAATCCACAAGATGGTATCAGTGAATTTACATGTAAAGTTTCCAAATAAAGTAGGTATATGTATCACATTTCAGAAGGATATTAAAAGGACAATATACTATGATTAAGTAAGGTATAATCTGAGAATGGTAGGTTTAAAATCTGTTAACATAATTTATCAAGATAAAACTAATAAGAGAAAACAGGATTGCAGCTTTACAATCCTATTAAAATATATTTACATTAAAATTTCTGGAAAGAAAAATTGCTGAACTGGATTTCATTAAAACAAAAAAATTACCGTTCTTCAAAAAACACCGACTGAGAAAATGAAAAGATGTGTCACAGACAGGAAAAACTATTTGCAAGTCATACATCTGATAAAGGATGTGTATACAGAATAAAACACAAAAGCTTTTACAACTCAATAAGAAGATACACAGCACCAATAAAAAATAGACAAAATATTTGAACAGACCCCTCCCCAGAGATGATATGTGAATGGCCAATAGGCACATGAAAACAGGCTCACCATCATTAGCATTAAGAAAATGCAAATTGATATAAAAATGAATTATCACTACACATCCACCAGAATGGCTGTCATCAAAACGATGGACAATGCCAAATGTTAGAAAAATGTAGAGGAACTGGAATGTTCTCACATTGCTTTCAGAATATAAATAGTGCAACCACTTTGGATAACAGTCTGAGTTTCCTAATTAAGTGAAACATACACCTACCACACAGACCAACAATTCTGCTTCTAGATATTGACCTTCTGAAATGAAAACATGTTCATGCAAAGACCAGTACAAGCTGGTTCACAGCAACATTACTTCTAAAAGCTCAAAGCTGGAAACAACTCAAATGTCCATCAGCTAGTAAAGAAATAAACAAACTGGTGCATTCACCCAAAGGAATACTATGTAACAATGAAAGAGGAATGAATGCCTGGTCCGTGTAGCAGCAGCACCACAAATCTCAAAAGCCTTATGCTAAGGAAGGACCTCAGACACCAGACATAAAGGACTGTAGGTCACATGATCCCATTTATCTGCAGTTTCTAGAAAAGAGACAACCGATGAGCGTTTGCCTGGGCTGGGGTAGGAGCAGAGTGCCTACGAAGGGACATGAGAGCTTTTGGGGGTGATAGAAATGCACTTGATTGTGGTGGTAAGTTCCCAGCTGTAAAAATTTACAACATAGCCAACCGTACACCTAAAATGGGTGAATTTTATGGAATGTAAATTATACTCCCAACAAAGCTACCTTTTAAAGTTTCTGAAAGGACATGCAGCACACTGGTAAGGCGTTCTCTCTGAGTGATAGAATCAAAGGTAATATGTATAGTTCTTGGTTGTTTCTTCTTGTCCCTCTCAATCAGCAAACACTACATTTGTAATATTCAAGAATTTCCCCACAGAGGACACTGTGGGAATGACATGAGATATTGTTCCTTGCAGTTCTTCACCCGGAGTGGGTGCTTGGTAGATAAAATGTTCCCTCTTTATACAAAAATCCCCTCTTCTTAGGGGCACACCCTTCCATCCAGCAATCTGATCCTCCCCACACATCTCAGGCCTGGTAGAGCCTCAGCCACCTGGGTGACAGGATGCCTGAGCCAGTGCCCTTCGGAGGCAGGTCCCTCTGGACTTCAGGCTGCAGGAGGAGGCTCTGTCGCTGCTCTTACCAGGCTTGCAGGCCACTGTCTTTCTTCCCCAGTGATCCAGGGCTCCCACCACAGACTGCTTGTTCACCAGCCAGAGTCATAACACCGTTGCAGAGAGAGCAGAATTGTTTGCCCCCAAGATGTTATAATGTTGCAACAAATAGAGGCTTCTGGGCTCTGCAGGTAGAGTGAGGTCTGGGTAGTTTCAAAACAGGAGAAGAAATTGCCAGTGTCTTCCATCACTCACCCCCAGGAATGCCGTGGAGGACCAGAACCAGGACATTTCAGTTTTGCTGGTGGTAAATCCCAAGGCTCTGGAGTCCGGCCATCCTGTCACTCATCTGAGCAGATCATGAGCATCTCTTAGCCTCTGTGTCTTCATCGCCCTGACCAGTTGTGAAAATAATTTTAGAAAAAGGGAAAGTGCCCTGTCCATCACAACATGCTATCCAAGTTGTGAGCTACCCTTGCTCTAACTCTTCCTGACCGCCCAAATGCTAGCTCAGGTTGGGCGTAATCCACCAATAATGGGAACGGTCCATAAAAAGGGATCTCCTGTGAGACAGTATATTTGGAATCGCTGGGGGAAAGACTGGGGAGCAGGATAGGAGAGTCAGACAGGAGGGCTCTAGCCAAAAGGAATATCATCAAAATCCTGAAATTGGGCCAGGATGAATGTTACAGACTGGGCTTATCTTCCTGCTGTGAACAAGTGGGAAAAGGAAGCAAATGTATGAAACAGTTCTTTGCAAACATGGGGTGATGGGCAGCACAGGGCTGTGATCCTTGGGAGAAGGGCAGGGGAGCCCTGTAGCCAACTCAGGCTTCTGCCTATGGTCACCCGGGCTTTCTGCCTAGAGGCAAGTTCTAGACCGTGGGCATGAGGAAGGTAGGGAAGTCTAATAGAACTCACAGTCTTGCTGAGTTGGAGGGGTAAAGATGGAAGTTTGGGGAAATCCAAGATGGCTAGAAGTTGTAGAACATACTTCTGGAACAGAGAAAAAGAGCTCCAGAAATCTGCAGAGGAGGCCCCTTGGGTCTTTAGTGAGTGTGGGGCTTTGCTTACATAGCACGAAACTCCGAAAAATCAGGCAAACTGTCGCTCGGAAGTTGTAAGTTGGACAAGTCCCAGCACTTACACAGGGCGGGGAGATGTTGGAACACGGATGGCAAGAATGGTGAGTCCTCAGTGGTCACCTGGGCATTCGGTGGGACCTCAGAGGGGTCACTCCCAAATATTCTGACCCCAGGTTGAAGGCTGCTCCAACCCTGCCCTGGCACATCTCAGAAACCGGCGGAAAGTGATCCAATCATCCACGAGAAGCTTAATTGCTTTTCAGGACAAAAATCCAACTCCCTTTAAAGGAAGACAACAAATTCCAGACCGTCAACAACATAAAATTCACCATGTCCGTCATCCGCTAAAAATTATGAGACTCCCCAAGAAGCAAAGAGCCACAGACTGTAATGAAGAAAAACCTGTCCGTAAGAAGAGGTGAGAAACGGCAGAAATGCTGCAACGGGCGGACAAAGATGTTAGAACAATTGTTGTGTGAAAGCAGGTAAAGGAAAATAGGACCCCAATGAAGAGGCAAGTAGAAGATAAACAGGAGCACATGGAAAGGCAGAGATTTAAATTATACAATATCTGAAATGAATACTTCACTGGCTGGGATTAACAATGCATCAGATACCAGAAGGGAAAAGATCAGTGAAGTTGAAGGCTTAGCAAATGAATTTATCTACAACGAGCACAGATACTGAAGACTCAGCAGAGTCTCAGCGAGGGCCGGGACGGGATCAGCCAGCCAAGCGTGAGCGTAAAAGGGAGGGAGACAGGAAAGTATTCGGCAAAAATAACGGCTGACCATTTTTAAATTTGGTAAAAATGTATAAACCCACAGACCCCACAAAGCTCAACAAACCCCATGGAAGATAAACACAAAGAAAACCAAATGATAATACGTCATCGTCAAGTTGCTGAAAAATATACATATACATATACATATATATATATATATATATATATATATATATATATATATATATATATATACACAAAATTACAAAGCAGCCAGAGTAAAAAAGATGTGTTGTGTACCAAGCAACAAAAATCTGCAATCGTTTTGGAGGAGCGAGTGGAGAGAAGGGCTGGGAGGATGAGTGAGACCAGACCACGCCAGCCCAGGACAGCTGGAGGTTGGCAGGCCACACTTGCAACAGAGCGCGCCCACGTGTAAGATGGTTTTTGTGTTGTTAATTCTTCTCTTGTTTTCCCCCTGAGTTTGTAGGTTCAGAAGCAGAGAGGCTCCTTCTGAAGAAAGAAAGAAAAATCTTCATCCTCTCTATCAGCCACCAACCCCCTAGAAGACACTTATCACGGGGCTGGCTGCTCTCCAAATTTCCCTGCCTGGCTCACTGCTCTTAAAATACCCTCGGTCACAGACGCTTCTAGAATGTGAGCTGACCTGGAACACTTTGCGTCAAGGGCAGCAAAGCTTTCAAGTGGTTTCCTGGAACAAGAAAAAGAGAGAGAGAGAGAGGTTTTTGAAAATTAGACTTAGCAGATCTCATAAGAGGCACGGAACAGAGAGGTCGATCTTGGAAAGCGTGCCAACTGCCTGCACGCTGCATTTCTCTGAATCTTGTCTTTTCACCTAAAATGGGGGCCGAGGCAGCCCCCTTGCAGAGTGCATGCAAGGAGGAATGTAGATTCCATCTGTAAGAGGGGGTGCCCAGGGCGCGAATACAGTGAACACGCAGTAGGTGCAGCCCCCTTCCGTGTTCTAGAGCCTGCTTCTCTGCAGAAGGGCCTGGCCCCACGGGCAGTGATCCCACCGCCTTTTTATATCCGTCCTATTTCCCCGTGGCTGATATCCTGCAAGCCTACTTCCGCGAGGGCTGTGAAATTCAAAAGGGAAAATAGCCCTCCGTGGAGAGTAGCGGATGCCGGCACTAAGCAAAGACGTCTTGTCGTCAGGCACCCCCCACGGCATTGTTGCTGCGATGGGCTCCCGTCCATCTCCCTTCTTGTGTTGATGCACACCCCTCGGTCTGGTACCTACCAAACTACCCAGTTTCCAGAGACATAATACCAGATGGCCCAGGGATAGGTGAGGAGCCCGGAACAACCCACCAGGACCAGCGGGAGACACCCTCGTCAACATTCTCGTGTGGCCATGAGGCAGGGATTGGACACCAGGCATGTAGATGCTGTTTCGGGGGCTCTGCCTCACAGCCCAGTGACCCATCTTTGATTTCAGTCCCTCCTGTGCCCTCCCAGACTCCACCGGCGCCAGAAGCTTCTTCCGCAAGCGCAGCCGAGCGTCTCTGTCCCTCCCTCCGGCTCCGGCCGGGGTCACTCAGCCTGCACAGAGAGGAGAGCTGGGAACTGCTCCTATCCGAGGGGCCGGGGCTCCTCAGCCTTCCCTCGGACGGCTCGGCGGCAGCCCCTGTGCTTCTCCGAGGTCTTGGGGAAACCAGGCCCTGCCCCCGGTGGCAGTGGCCCCACGAAAGCCCCTGTCCGCCTCACCCTCCCTGCTCACTTGCGCCTGCTTCCCGCGAGCACCCCCCCGATAAGCCACTGGCGCCCCAGTCCTCGAGTTAGCATCTGCTTTGGGGAGAGGACAAACTCGAGCAATCTGCCAGCCTCTTCAAGAACGTCCTTGGCTCCCCAGTATATAGTGCACCCTGCAGACGAGAGTGGGCACCTCAGGCCCAAGGCCTGATCTGTGAGGTTCGGGCAGAGCCTCTGTGCCCGTGTCTGTATGATGGGCTCCTTGTAGAGGGTGCTCGCCAAAGCTCCTGTCACCCGAAAGTTCTGAGTCTTAGCAGCTGGGGGCTCCGGACACTGCCCTCAAGTCCCTTCCTTGGGCTCGGGTCTCGGTACCACTCCGCAGCCAGGCGTCTGGGCAGCTCGCTGGTGGCTCTGCTGTCCATCCACTTGCAGGCCCCGTGACCCTGCGGAGCCAGAGCTGAGGCCGAGCGTCCGGAGTTCCGCCTGCGCCGTGGCCATTTCACGTCTCTGCACCCAGGCCGTGCCTTGCAAAGGCCGCCTGCGACCTCGGGCTATGGCTGTGCTCTGGAGATCGGCCCCCCAGACATTCACATCACCCCACTCAGCAGACCTCACCTCCAGACCCGGCTCAGCTTCAGGCCCCAGGTACCGGGACACGGCTCGGGCTGCCCATGAGACAGTGGCTTCATCACAGCCGGGGAAGCTGCAAGAGCCCTGGGGTCCAGGCCCACCTCTGACTCATCGGCTCGTGCATTCATCTAGAACCTATTTTAAAACCTTGTTTCTTCGAGCCACTCTTTGGCTCTGGGTATATAGCAAAGAATAGTTTCTGTTCACGGGAGTCACAGTCTCCTGGGGGGCCAGGCACACAAGTGGGTGGTTGCAGTATCGGGGTGGTGAGTGGGGGGGAGGGGTGAGACGGGGTGAGGAGCAGAGGGGACCAAGGGGGTACAATGTATCAGATGTTTTCATGTCCCACCCCACATCTTCTTGGCCTGCCATTCGTCCTGGCCATTGCTGCCACAGTGCCTTAGACAAGGTCTGACGGTACCAAACCCCGTATCCTCCTGCCTCCTGTCCCAGGGCCTGTCTGGCAACCACGGAGGCCATGTCTGTGAGCTGCTTAGCCATACTGACACACGGGACCAGGCAGCCCACCCCGAGCCAACCGGACCTGTGGGGGATATGAGCTGCTCGCCACCACCTAGGGTAAAAAATTCACAGACATATTCCCGAAGTTTCCTCTCAGTGGCCCTAATGGCTGGCAGCTATAACCAGCTCCGTGACACATTTCACAGACTAACTTCTTCTTTCCTGTTCCACTCTTTCCAGTCTGCCCACCCCTAGATCATTTCCCCAAATAAAATACCTGCAGGCAAGCCCTCGACCTGGGAGCTAGTGGAGGGGACTGGGATTGGGGAGGGGGAGGTACAAGCCGGGTGACGGAGGGCAGGAGGAAGGCCTGGAGCAAGTGACTCCTGAATCCTGAGCAGGGGTAGATGAGGTGAAAAAAGGAACTGAACGGGGTCCCCCATTCCTGGCCGAGGGGCAGAGACCAGGAGCCAAGTGGTAGATGGAGGAGAGAATGCGGTGCCCCCCCTGTGAGCTCTGAGTGGTTCGCTCGGGAGGAGAGCTGGCGAGAGGTGACGCTGGAGAAGGGGGCAGGTTCCGATCATGGCTACCTTGAACGCCGGCTGGGGCCTTCACTGCGGAAGCACAGAGGAGGGCTGGGAATAAGAACGCAAGGCACAGCCTTTCTGCACAGGCGTCTATCCACACTTCACCTGATACTGCGCTAACCAAGAGCCAGGCACCGTCACCAAAGCTCGCTGGGCCAGCCGCTAGTGTTTCCCCGTGCCCAGGGGAGGAAACTGAGGCACAGAGAGAGTAGGTCACCTGCCGACAGGCACACAGCAAATAAGGGGTGGAGACAGGTTGTGGGTCAGGGTGGAGGGTTCCAGAGGCCGTGCTCTTAGTCACCAGACTCTGTGGCCCCCTTCCACTGCCTCGCACACTACTCTTTGCCTAGATCAGGGTATCTCAGCCGCGGGGCGATTTTGCACGTGGCGGAGAGTTGGCAAAGTCTGGAGACATTTTTGGTCATAGCTAGGGGAGGACGGTGCTGCTGGCAGCTAGTGGCTAGAGCCCAGGAGAGCGGCCAAGTGCCCTACAGTGCACAGCACAGACCCCAGTCCCCCCACCCCCGGCAACGGCCAAGAACCCTCCAGGTCAACACGGCGGTCTTGCCAAGGAAGCCGAGAAGCCTGGCTCTGGGCAGCGCCGTCCGTGTCCACAGCTCCTCACTCTGCCTCATCTCCTCTCGTGGTTAGAGCTGAGCGGCAAGAGGTCAGGAGCAAGGGGAAGAGAAAGGAAGGCGGGAGGAAGCCTACCGTCCAGTGGGAACAAACCCCTGCTGTCCTCGGTGCCCCTGGTGCTTTCCTAACTGCGGTGGCGCTCCACGGGGCGTGTTTCTGCTAATGAATTAAGCACATTTAATAATTCCACACAAGGCACATGACAGGCAGAAGGCTTCTGTGCTGGCCCAGGGGATGCGCAGCAGCCAGGAGGGCGGGCGAGTGCTCGGGACGCCCAGTCGGTAGAACAGGGCGTTTTGAATTGGGAGGACCAGACGTGCCAGGGAAATTCCACCATGGGGCCACCAGAGCAGTAAAACCCAGATGTAGGGAGGGAAGAGCCGGGGGCTGCCTTCCAGCGCAAGAGGTCAAAAAGACCTCCAACTGACTGTATGAAACGGGCATTTTTCACATTTGCAGCAAGGTAGAGGAAAAGAAGGCCCGAGCGGGAGTTGCAGAGTGCTGGACCAGGCAGAGCACGCAGGGGCCGGTAGGATGGGGGTCACGCCCTCAGCCCGTAGGAAGCCCCACGGGGCCTGCCATTCCTCCTTCCAGTCTCTGGAAGCCTCCCCGCTGGTAGCACGGGTACCCATCCAACGCTTCAGCTTTTCACATTCACAGACGGATGGTACGAGGGCCCGCGGTCTGCAAATGGGAGCGTGCAAGGCTCTCCCCAGAAACGCTTCTGCAGGGTGACTGGGTATCTGGGTACCGGGGTACCATGCCCTGCCCGGCAGTGAGCCAGCCAACCCCCACCACACCCATCGGCACCACCCACGTCCACAGCCGTGGCCCCCGCCGCCATGTCAACACTCACCTGGGTGTCCAAAGCCACTGTGCCAGAGTCCCACCACTCACCAACACATCCATGTCCCTGTAGCCTCTGCTGGGGACTGTCCCAGATAAACAAAGCCAGTCACCGGCTAATGGGGGATAAGGACAGATTTACTCAGTAGTAACCACTGCAATAGGAAAAAGACTCTAGCATGAACTGAAGCGAGCTTCCATTTAGACAGAGGGGATTGGGCATTTTATTTATTTATTTATTTATTTATTTAAAGATTTTATTTATTTGTTTGACAGAGAGAGAGACAGATCACAAGTAGGCAGCGAGGCAGGCAGAGAGAGAGAGAGGGAAGCAGGCTCCCTGCCGAGCAGAGAGCCGGACGCGGGGCTCGATCCCAGGACCCTGAGACCATGACCTGAGCCAAAGGCAGAGGCTTTAACCCACTGAGCCACCCAGGCGGCCCCGGATTGGGCATTTTAAAGGGAGCCTGAGGGAGAGGGAGGGGGCTCTGAGCAGGGGCTCAGGAGAGTCGGGGAAGTGCAGACGACAAAAGGCAGGAAGGGGATGCTGAGCCCTCTGGATTTGCTGCCTGTGCCGTGGAAGTTAGGCTCCTCCCCTCCCACAGAGGCTGCGAGGTGGGGCTCTCTCTTTAGTGGACGACTGGGACCGTCAGTTCTTCATAGCCTGGAGCTTTCCCATGCTTAGAGTCACCCTAGGAATCTGTCTGTGAGCCACTAGAAACTGTGTTCGTGTTAGTTCAGGTCTCCACAGGCCACGGTTGAGGCCTAGTCAAGAAGAGGGCTCAGAGGACCCTGGCTGGGCTTTGGTCAAGGAGAGGGTCCCAGTCAGCGCCCATAAGCTACCAAAATACCTGGACGCCCATCATGGTGGTCTTACTTCTCAGACTCCCATGTACTCCCCGAGGGGGCTCCACGTCAGACCACACACGCTGCTTCCTGTTATCACGTCGCATCGACACCTCTGGTCAGGGGCGCAGCCACCCTGACGTGAGAAGCCAGACCCCATGGCGCGGCCAGATGTGTGGCGCCTGAGGCCATGTCATGGCTGCTAACTGAAAGCCAGCCTCCTCAAGGACCATCGTGCACACAGCCCGACGTCAGCCCAGGGTCCGGCTTCCTTCGGAGCAGCTCTGCTCCTTGGGAAGAGGAGCTCCCACCCCCTTTCCATGCCAAACCCACCGCGGCAGCCCTCCCCACACAGGCTCGGGGAGGTGAGGGAGTCTTGCCCCTCAGACTGATGCACCTGCAAGTCCCCCGCTGGGCCTTGGTTCCTGGTGAGCCGGCTCGCACCTCTGCCTGACCTCTCGTGCACCTCTTGCTGCGGACTGCGGGAGGCTGCGGCCCCTCCAGGCCAGCCCACCCCTCCTGTGTCCTTGGGGTGGCCTCGCTTGGCCCGTGCCTCTCCTCCGTGGCTGGCTCTGTAGCTGGGCCAATTGGGCAAGCAGCAGGGATATCAAATAATAGCGCCTTCATAAGACAGACATTCATTTCTTTCTCACATCGCTCCTGGAATGGAGGAAGTCTGGAGCTCCTGCTGGGGTTCCTTTCCATCAAGGTTTCTCTGTCTTGTCGTTCTGCCGCACGGAGCCTCCACTCCTGAGACCATCTCCAGGTCCCAGAAAGCCGGTACGTCCCCAGCCAGCAGGCCCCACCAACAGCTCCCAGCAAAGGAGGAGAGAATGTGGCGCCTGCAGAGCAAGCGAAGGGCCCGAGCCCACTGTCTTTCCAGGAAGGTCCTGGAAAGGGCCACACCGTATTCAATTCACATCTCAGGGACAAGATCTTAGCTCAGCATCAAGGGAAATGGAGGAATGTGATCTTTCCTTTGGGCGGCCGGTGCCCAGATAAGAACCGGGGGCCCCGTTACTGAGGGAAGAAGGAGAAAGGGCTTAAGGACATAAATAACAACCTCCGCTCGGTGGGTGGCTTGAGCCAGGCTCTGCCCCCGCCGAGCCTGCCAATTTGCTCTCTTCCTGTGCACAGCTGAGCAAATATTGGTACCAAAAATTTGGCTGCCAGGGTGAGGAAAGTAGGAGGCCCCGCTCAGACCCACATGTCTTGGCTGCACGCTCACAGCCGGCCTCCCCCCAGAGCGTGGTGCAAGGGGGTGGGTGCTCTCAAAAGCAGCCCTGATTCCCACGCCCCTCTGGCCCTGGGCTGTGGCTCTCCTGGGCATTCTGGGTGCCCCGATGATGCCATTCCACCCCTCTGGGCCCTCTGCCTGGAATTCCTTCTCTAAAACTTCCCATGGCCAACTCCTTGTCATTCGGGTCTCAGCCTCCTCCTTGGACCTCCCCTGGCTCTATCGACCTTGAGCCATCGTGGTCTGTGCCCTCCTCTCTTTTCCCCACTGTGCTGCTTTCCAGCCAGAGTCATCTGGCTCATCCGATGTGTTCTCCATCTCCCCACTATGTAAATAAACTCCAGGATACGTAGATCCTGCCTCTGTTTGTTCCCTGCAGCATCTAGAAGTGTCTGGTGCTTACAAGGTGATCAGTAAATATGTTTGAATGAATGGTTGCTAGATTAATAAGTGACCGAGGGAACGCATGAATGAATGGAACCTTCGGACCTTCTTCTGACACTCACGCTATGAGCCTTGCTGCTCCTCGCCACAGCCTGCTGCCCAGCTCTTCCACTGCCAGGACGTTCTCCCGCCCAGGCAGGCTCGTAAGGGAGTCTTGAGCTCCCTAGCTGCCCCTGCAGTGCCCCAGGCAGCATGGGAACCTGAACAGAGGCAGCTCGTGGCCCTCAATTTCGAGGTTCTAGGGTCCGCTCCACCACCCATCATCTGGATGGTTGGGAGGAAGTGACCTGACCGCTCCTAGCCCCGCTCTCCTCACTGCATCAGAGGAGCCAGCCGCTGTCTTCCCCTGGTCATTGGGCTCAGGGGTCATGTGTATCTGACTCCAGGATATGGTGGTATTTTCATGTGGGTTCCCCCTTCCTCCTCGGTGGTCCTGAGACCAGCCTTTGGCCCTTCATGACCAAGTTTCATGATTGTTCCTCTAAGGGGTGAGACTTCACATGTTCTGGCCCTATGGGTTAGAGTCTTAAGAAGACTTTTCCCCACCCCAAGGAGGGAAGGTTTTAGGCATGATGAAAAGGGCTCGGCACTTGGGATCAGTGCAACAAAACCTGTTCACCCCACTCCTTGTATGACTTTATTCAAGTAACTGCCCACCCTAGAGACCCCCAACCACCTCAGAGACTCCCACTCCTAACACTCAGCACAAATGTCCTCTTTCTTTCCTACCTGGACAAGTTAGAATACCCCTCTTTCTTCCATAGTACTTTGTACATTCATCTATTACAGTGCTTACCTTGCTGACTGTGGCCAGCTCTTTAGTGCATTTATTTATTCATCCATCCATCCATCCACCGTCCTCCATCCATCCATCCGTCCATCTGTCCATCCATCCTCCATCCATCCATCATCCTCCATCCATCCGTCCTTCCATCTGTCCATCCATCCTCCATCCATCCATCATCCTCCATCTTCCATCCTCCATCCATCTGTCCTTCCACCCATCTGTCTGTCCATCCATCCATCATCCTCCATCTTCCATCCTCCAACCATCCGTCCTTCCACCTGTCTGTCTGTCCACCCATCCTCCATCCATCCATCATCCTCCATCCTCCATCCTCCATCCATCCATCCATCCACCATCCCCCATCCATCCGTCCATCTGTCTGTCCATCCATCCTCCATCCATCCATCCATCCATCCTCCATCCTCCATCCAGTCAGCAAGCATTTTCTAAGTACCAGTTACTACTGGAGAGAAAGAGACAAACAAGAGCATGATCTTGACTCCTATGGGCCTCAGCCCATGTCCTTGGAGTGGGGGTAAGCAAGAATGGACTGGCCAAGAGGGGCACCGACTTCGGTATTGGTGAATATTGGGAGGATCCTCTGGGGCAGGTGGGCTCAGGGTTCCGAGAGCCTAGGCATCAGGCAAGGAGGGGAGATGGCCCCTTAGGGAGAGAGGGGAGGAGCGGACCCTGGGGCGGAGGCAGTGCCTGGCACAAGCCGCTTCATACACAGTCATCACCCACTGGCAGGGCGAGGTAAATGAAGCGTGATAACAAAAATATGATTATTTTTGAGAACGTGCTGTACCCACATTATTTCTTCAAATTTTTTGAAGCCCAGTTAGAGGGTGACTTATCTCTGCTTTACAGATGAGGAGACAGGTGAGCAGTTTCTAGGAACATGTCCCAAGGCCATACAGCTCATGAAAGACAGCATCAGAGCTCAGCCGAAGAGCAGCTGACGCCACAGCTCTTGCTCTCACTCCCAGGCTGCACACCAGCCATCAAGTGGTCCCTCATGGTGAGGAAGAGGGATGGGGAAGAGGGAGGGGCCGGAGCTCTGCAGTGCACCATGCCCAAGGCAAGGGGGAGCCACTGAAGGCTATTGAGCAGAGGAGGATCACATCTGACTCTTAACCTGGACTGGGGGTTCTTAGGAAGCAGAACCTGGGTGTCAGTTGTCTCTAGGCTCTCAACTCCCTGCACACAGCCTAGCAAAGAGAATGTTTGCTGCATGACTGAAAAAAATCAGGGAATTCATGAATGAATAAAGCAATGTGGTGTTGTCAGACTTCGGAATAAAAGTATTATCTATGAGGGTTAGATTTAGCAGTATGTGATAGAAATCCCATAATAGTGGCTTAAACAAAATGAAGTTTATTATCTACTCTGTAAAGAAGTCCATAGGCAGGGGCTCCTGGGTGGCTCAGTGGGTTAAAGCCTCGGCCTTCAGCTCCGGTCATGATCTCAAGGTCCTGGGATCAAGCCCCGCATCTGGCTCTCTGCTCAACAGGGAGCCTGCTTCCCCCTCTCTCTCTGCCTGCCTCTCTGCCTACTTGTGATCTCTCTCTCTCTCTGTCAAATAAATAAATAAATAAATAAATAAATAATCTTAAAAAAAAAAAAAAAGAAGAAGAAGTCCATAGGCAGGCAGTCTGAGGTTGGTATAGTGTTTCAAAAGGATGAAGGACTAAATCTTCAATTTTGCTGCCCCTCCATTCCGGCACATGGCTCCTATTGTGTAGGTCCTCTCAAGGCCCAAAATAGGTGCTGGAGTTCCAGCCATTATATCACCATTCCAGGTAGTAGGAAGCAGAAAAGGAAGGAGTAAAATCTGCCCCGGCCTTTTTAAGAGACTTTCCAAAGTTGCCATCCAACTCTGTCTCATGAGCCGGAAACCCTCTAACACCAGGGAAGGGTCAAATAGTAGTCCCTTAGCTGGAGACACTGCTATCCTGAACACACGTTGTTATTAAGGAGAAGAGGGAGCATGGATGCTGTTGAAAGCAACCAGCAAACTCTGCTACTAGAAGCAAGGGGCTTTGTGCAAACCTGAACGCAGATGGCATCTCTTCCTGGGGAAGGAAATGCCCCTTCACCTCCTGGGGAAGCAGTTATCTTCGGGAGCGCCCGGAAGAGGAGCGTGTGGCCGCGATTTGAGGAGATTACATCTTCCTGATAAATGGAAGCCACTGAACTCCCGTGATTGCCCGTGAGGATGGAAGATAGGAGCTCCTGGCTGGTTCTGGGCTGCCGGCCCCAGCAGCTGAGCCTCTTTATCGCGGCCGGATCAGGGACCGCTTGACAAGACCCATTAAAGGGACCGGGCTGGGATTCCGCCGGTGCCCTGGAGCTGGGTGTTCAGCCCTGGCTGCTTCCTGACAGAGAAGATAACAAGGCCTGGGCCACCCCGGGCACACTGGAGAGTCCAGAAGCTTCCCCCGGGGCCGGGTCCCAAGCCCCTGCTACCGGCGGAACTCCCACGCCACAGCCCACGACAGGCCGGCCAAGTTCAAAGGCACCTTCCACAGCGGGGTGAAGACACCATGCAGACGTCCCGGGGAGGCAGTGACTCCCCACGCCCAGGTGGACAGGCCTGCGGGGCGTGCCAGGAAGCCCCAGGAGACGGGCAGCGTGCCTGAGGCTGGAGATGGCACACGGGGAACGTGAGCCCTTGGCAGCCCCACGCTGAAGGTCATGGGGCGGTGGGCCCAGGTTTGAACCTGACTGCTTGATGGGCCGATTCTGGGCTTCTGCAAACAGCAGCCAGGATGCCATCCAGAGAAGGGGGCTCGTGGCTGGGTTCCTCTCGCTCGGCTCCTGGGTCCCCTGCCGTTTTGGCCATTTCCTGCTTGCCCCACAGTAAAACCCAGTAAAATTGGGCTGGGATTCTGGTTTTGAAGAGAGTTTTCAACAGTCCTTCGTTTGTTCCTAAGGAGGGGGCAAAGTGGGCCTTATTATTGGGGTGCAGAGAGGATCGAGGCATCCATCCAAGCTCCCCAGGGGGTGAGGAGTGAGGCTGAAACTCGGAAGTCTCACAGGCAGTCTAACGTCTAAGACGAGGGCACTTGGAGGAGGAGCTCCTCCTCCAGCAGGCCCGCACCCATTCGCCTCCGGCCCTTCAAGCCCGGACCCAGCCGAGACCATCCACGAGACATGGTCAGCGCCGGCCTGGACTCTCCCCAGGGAGGCCATGGCTTCCTGGTCTCAGGTGCCTGCCCCAGCTTCCCAGCCTGCAGCCCGGACAGGTGACACCTGGGATACCCAGGTACTGGGCCACCTTTGTGCCCGGCCGGTGTGAGCCAGCATTGGCCGGCGCTCCTGGTCTCTGCTGCTTCCCAGGGGGGTGAGTGGATGTCATCCATCTCTGTGCTGCCTGGGCCGGCGAGGAGGAGAGGCAGACGGCAGTAAAGGCCAGATGTAACCCCCAGGTCCCTGCGACAGGACTGAGGAAGACAGGACCTCCTCAGTCCCTGTGCCCCCCAACCGGCAACAGCACGAACACGGCACCCGAAGTTCCAGCCCAGCAACCTCGTTCTTTTTGAATGCAAACATTCCTATGAGGAGGATCACTTGGAGTGCCGAAGGCCTTGACTTCCTCATCTGTAAAATGGGTACAAGCACCCCTCCCGCTCAGGGCGAAGCGGCCGTGAGAGCCTGTAGGAGAAATTGCTGGTGTTGTGGCCGAGACAGAATGTATGGCCCCAAAGTGTTTGGGACTGTGGGTCTGAGCCTTGAGCATGGTAGCTTTTGGGGTCCAGCCAAGGAAGGGTAGCCGAGGTTGGGGCGCTGCCTGTGTCCCTTGCAGCCACCCCCGGTGCCTGTGCAGCCGGTCCGTCCATCCACGGAGGGTTCCGAAGCAGGGGTCTCATCTTTGGCGGCTGCCGTCAGGTGGAGTTGGGTGCCATTGGGTGGAGGGCACGAGGCTGGCCCGAGAGCTGGAATTGGGCTTTGTGGGGAGGAGATGGAAGCTACCCTGAGTGCGATGCCCTGACCCAGAAACGGAGACCCGGGTGGCCTGCTGCAGACCCATCGCTTCCCTCCCCAAACGCCTGCTGTTGCCATCACCGTTCCCTTCGTGTTTGAACAGCATGCTTTCTATTTCGTACGGCCATTGCTCATCCTTGCTCTAATTTGACCCACTCCAAGGCATGTGTGATAACCCATTTTACAGAGGAGACCGCATCGTTCAGGAGGAATAAACAAGACAGATTCCCTTTGCCTTGCGTTCTCTACATGCAAACGATAATATCCGGTCCCAGGAAATCACCGCAGACCACACTTGTCAAGGCACTGGAAAGAAAGAAAGTTTACCAAAGATGCTGAATACCATTTGTGTGTGTGAGTGTGTGTGTGTGGAGAGAGAGAGAGAGAGAGAGAGAGACAGTAAGCACCAGTGATTAACTCCTGCGGGACATTTTGTTAACAAATGTATTTTGTGCTTCTGAGTGTTTTCTACATTTCTTACAATATTACTTTTGTAATTAGATCTAAAAGGAGTAATAAAATAATTATTAAAATAATTTTTTTAAAGATTTTATTTATTTATTTGATAGCGAGAGAGAGAGAGGGAGGGCAAGCACAAGCAGGGGGAGCGGCAGGCAGAGGGAGAAGCAGGCTCCCCACTGAGCTGAGAGCCCGATATGGGACTCGATCCCAAGATCCCGGGATCATGACCTGAGCCAAAGGCCGATGCTTAACCGACTGAGCCACCCAGGCGTCCCTTAAAATAATTTTAAGTAATGAGAAAGGGCAAATGGGTTGTAGAGAAATCAACATGGATTTGGAATCAGGAAGCTTGGTTCCAGCTCTGAGTCTCTCCCTGCCCGGCTCTGTGACCTTGGCCACGCAGCCTCCCTCTCTGGACTTCAGTTCCCTCACCCACAACTCAAGCATTGACCCCGGAGCTCCTGTGGAGGCTTTCCCCACTGGCTCTCTGTCTTTTGAATAGTCACTTCTAAAGAGAAAGCAGATCAGGGATTCCTCATCTGAAACCCTAAAATCCTTGACATCCAAACCCACCCACTCCCTCTCTTGGGGATCTGAAGTCAGGGCACAGCCACGGCCACTCCCTGCTGCGGGCAAAGACAGAAGAGGCAGGTCCCTGTGAATCTGACAAGTTGTTTCCAGCTGCTGCTAACATGTCATTAGCAGGATTTTCCTAAACCTTACATCCACTTTCCAAAGTTGCGCAGAGCAGGCACAGTGGCCCTCTTGTCCTCCTCCGAGGCCCTCCAGGACTCCGTGCCTGAAGAGGAAAGAATGCATGCTCGGATTTCGGACCAGAGCACTGCCTCTCCTAACCGGCTTCTTGCAGGTTACAGTTTAGAAGCCTCACCGAGACGTCTGGACGCGCTGATCCCTGCTTTCGCTCTGGGGCTGTGTCTCTACTACTTCCAGATGTTTACACAGCTGGCTGGATTACTTAACTGCATTGACATCATACACCTTGATATTTCCTCTACACAGAAACAGTTCAGATGGGAAAGAAACTGGCTATTGAGAATCCGTGCACCATGGAACTAACCGAAATAACATTCCAACTCACCAAGGAGGATTTGTTTGCATGCATGGTCCCCGCAAAAGTGCCGTTGCCTCGGTTTCCCCGTCTGTAAATTGGAGGGGGGTGGATTTGGATGGCTTCAGGCTCCTTTGCGTGCACAGAGTAGATGTGAAGTTGACAGATTTTGATCCCGAGTCCTGGAATGGACTAATGATTTTACTCAACTGGTAACTACTCATAGAGCACCCACGATGAGCCAAGTGATGGGGTAAGACTAGGTAGACACGAAGATGGAAATACAGATGTGCCAGTGACTGTCCCCAGGTGACCCCTGTGTATCAGGCTCTGTGCCAAGACCTGTGGCCAGTGTCCCTTTCTTAGGCTGTGTTTCTCTCCGTGTTAGAGAGAAAGGGATCAAAGCTCGGAGATGTTAATGAGTTCACCTAAGGCAGTAACATCTGGCGCATCCAGGGATTCCAACCCACATGGGATTGATTCCAGAATGCATACCCTTAAGCATCACTCTGTACGGCTCTCCAAACATTTCCTGCCCTCACAGACCTTCTCATCCAAAAAGGGCTGTAAGTCAGGTCAAGAGGGAATGTCTACACTATGGAACTGACGAGCGCCACACCCAAGGCATGCATTGAGTCCTAGGAGGGCCCTGGCCTTGCGGGAAAAGCTGCTTGGAGAAAGGGCCATTTGCGCTGGGCTTTGAAGGTTGAGCAGGAGTCCTTCTGGGAGAGGCAACTTGTGGGAAGACCGGCACTGTCACCAGCTCATGGCAGGGGGCAGGCCCTGCACAGGCTGCTTCCGCAAGCTTCTCATGTGAGACACAGGGCAGGTCCTGGGTCTAGATGATGCCCTGCAGCCAATAGTGGCTTCCCGGCACAGCCTCTCCCTGGCCGTCAGCTCTGTAAGGCCGGGCTCGGGGCCTGCCTGGGTCTGTGCCTGGCCCCTGGCACTGAGCAAGGCACAGTCCGTACTCTCCGGACTAGTCCACTTTGGTTCTACAGGACCTAGTCCGCCAGCTGCTGCAGTGACAGCATAAACCCTGGTTGGGCTTACGTGCCAGGCCCTATGTGACGTCCTCCCCGTGCATCATCTTCTTTAATCCGCCCAAAGCCACGGTCTGAGTAAGGAGCTATTATTTTCCCTACTTGACACATGAGGTTAAATAACTTGTCCAAGGTCACACAACGAGCAAGTGGTGGAGTCGGGATTCATGCCCAGGCCTGTGGGACTTCAAAGCCTGTGGCCTTACCCCGTCTGCCACCGGTTTCTCTTTGTTGTGGCCTCGCTGCCCTCTTCGTCCCCCGGGGAGACGGGCTCTTGCAAGCAGGCCTGAGGTACCACAAACCTTTCCAGCACATCCTGCCCCTTTGTCCTCCCACATCTGTTTATCATTTCCCCCCAGCTCCGGAGCCGGCCGGGCCCTGCCTCCCGCCTTGCCGTAATTCACATGGAAGCCAGGGCCTGGTGACCGAGCCTCTGAGCTGGCCGAGAGTAAGGACAGCCTGGTGCACACACATGTTTGTCAGCCTGTAGCACACATTTGTCAGAGGCAGGGACGCATGGATGCCACCCAAGCCTCCCCGGGCTTCTTGCTCTGGCCTGCCAGACGGCCCCGCACCACCGCCCTCAGCTCTAGGGAAGGTGAGAGGAGGGGCGCCCTGCCTCTCACCCCTCCTGGCCAGCCCCCCTCTCCTCCTCTCCCAGATACCATTGCCTGCCTCCCTCACTCTGCTGCAACCCTCCGCCGGGATGGAATGTCTCTTTCCCTTCTGAGCAAGAACAGGGGCTGCTCTGGAAAGTTCTGAAAGCATTTTTTTTTTTTCAAAGCACGTTCTCTAAAATGTTCACCTTGAGAGATGTCCTGCAGAAGATGAAGGAGGAGGAGGAGGAGGGGGAGGAAGAGGAGGAGGGGGAGGAAGAGGAGGAAAGGGAGGAGGAGAAACAGCAACAGCAGCAGCAGCAGCAGCTTAGGGGAGATGCTGCGTGCTCTGTCCTGCTCTTGCAGGTCTTCCCTGAACACTGGAGCCATAAAGGCACTGAGAAGTCCTGCAGCATTTCCCAAGTGATGCTTTATCCTAAGAACACTTATTCCGAATGTGAGAACACAGTCCCAAGGCTGGAAAGAACACTGAGGTTCAGGCAAGAGACGCCTTCTAGGAGGGCACACACCCATCAGCAGAAGACCCCCTTCTCTAGAGACGTGTGTGGTGTGGGGCCCTTCCCCCTGCTACGTGCTCCGGGCTTCTCTTGGTGACACACCTCCTTGCCCGCTCACGGATTCCCGGATCCACTCAGCAACCCCAGCATGGACTTGTCCTGGAAGTCCGAGGGTGAAAGTAAGACCAGTGTGGGGACAGCTTCCTGGAGGCAGGCGTGGAGTCTTCACAAGCATGTTCCTTTTTTGCAGAGCTGCTCAGGACTGCAGGAATCCTCCATCACTGAAGGTACACAAGCCCAGACGGACTGACCGGGGAGCTAGCCCCTTCCTACCTTTTGAATGCACCCAGGGAAAAATGAGAGGCCCTCGTTAGGCCTTCCAGGAGCAAGGCCCGGTGACAGCCCCCACTGCATTTCAGCACACAGATCTGCTTCCGTGTCTGGCTCCCCAGCCAGAAGGGCATGCAAGGACCTTTCTATGTGGATCTGTCCCCAGTGCCTGAATATGTCTGGTCCGTAACAGGAACTCGGGGCAGGTTTGTCTAGTAAGTGTGAAATTTACGATAGTGGCTGTTACAGGTCCAGCTCTCAGGGTAACAGGCTCTGAGCGGGAGATGAGTGTGGGATGTTAATTAGGGGAGGTTCTCGGGATTCACACCTGCAGGAGGAGGGAAGAAAGTAGGAAGGAGCTGAGGGAGAAATCGGGCGGTGTGATGTAGTCACGGCAAAGCCTCAGCTGGCCCCGTGGGGAGCCCAGAAGCTGATGGCTCTTCAGAGTGGTTCTGCGTTTACGCAAAGGGACTGGGCTCCTCTACTTCCAAAGTGGCTGGTCAGTGAGTGTAGGTTGACCCAGGGAGGGGTGTGACCTTGACAGTGCAGCTTTCTTTAGCCCAGCTTATTCCTAAAGAGGCTGACTGTGGAGTGCACTCAGCTGATAACCTTCCCAGCAGCTGGAGAAGAAAGTCCGTTGGTCCTGCATGCCCAGGACAGGTCACGAGAGTCCCATACTGCGACCCCCTCCCCGTAGCCTGGCCACCCACCGATCCCAGCCTCCCGCTCTCCTGTTTCCTCTTCCAGTTTCCCTTAATGAGGCCAGGGGCTCTTCCCAGGGGCAACCCTTGCATGGGGCTGCTGGGGCAGGATGTGATCATGCTCTGTATTCAGCCTTGGACTCCAGAGACGTGGAGCAAAGAGAGCCCCAGGCTGTCCTCAGCAGGACACACTCGGGGCTCCCCTTGACCATGTGGCTTCTGCAGGCAGGAAGGCACATTTGAGACGCCCCCCACCCTCTGCCACCACCCAGGCCCTGCTTCTCTGGGCTTTGGATTCAGACTCTCAGTACTTGGTGTCTCTGCACTGTTATCCCTAAAGAAGCTCTAGCCCTTCCCCGCCTCACCTGCTGCCTCTTCTGGACCTAGCCCAGCAGCCCTGCTGTGAATGAGGAGGACGAGCACCCACCGCTCCTGCAGTTGCACTGAGGGCCACCACTGGCTTGTGGAGAAATTGAGCTCTGTGGGACCACCAGCTCAAGTTTAAGAGCATGAGTAATCGTATGCTCTTGTGTAGGGTCCTGTGTCTCCCAGCACCAGTTTCTTCGTCTGTAAATGAGATCGAAGAGAGGCACAGAGGAGGCCCTTTGGTAACTGCTCTCGAGAAGGACAAGTGAGGGCACGGCGTGGGAGATGCTGCTCGGCCGCACGGGCCAGCGAGTGTCACGCCGGGGCTGGCACTGGGGCGAGTCAGCGCGTAGTGGTTAAGAACAAGGGCACAGCCCGGCAGGTCCTCCATCCGTCACACACGAGCTGGGTGACTCGGGCAAATTGCCACACCTTCTGCCGTTTGTTCCCTCGTGGTGAAGGAGGGATGATGGGATTCACCTCAAGGGGCACTGTGTGGGGCAAATTAGAGTGGACGCAGCAGGGTCGACACTCAGCACACGTGTGTCTTGTTCTCGCTGTTATGCTTGATTCTGCTCGACTCTGTGTCACAGATCTTGTCATCACCCCACACGGCCAGCCCCATCCCCTGTGGGATGAAGACGCTCTGCATCGTCTCGTCAGTAAACTAGAGGTCCAGACCTATCCATGCAGCCTGCTACTTGAACTTGGAGTCTGAGCTGGTCCCTCCATCATTGAGCCCTCTGAGAAGCCGGGGAGGCTCCAGGCAGGAAAAAATGGATTGCTCAACCAGCAGCTTTCCTCTGCTGTTGTCTGAGCTGGATGGGGGTCCCATGAGTGAAGCAGCCTCGCCCTCCCCCAGCAGGAGAGGACGCTGGGCATCCTAGAGCAGCCTGGAGCTGCACGAGTGCCCAGCTCCTAATGGAAGGGGATGTCAATCCAAAACGCTGTCCATTAGCAGCGTCTGCTGTGACCCCAGCTGCTCCCCCAGGATGCATCTTGCCATTTCCCAGGGCCCAGTCTCTGCAGAGGCGGACATCTGCGGGATGTCCTGGGATTCCTCGTTAGCACTGACGGAGATTCTCATGCTGCAGAAGGGCTTGGCTACAAGTCATGAAGGGCTTTCTCTGTAGGCTGGTGAGAAGGGAGGAAGGGGCGCTGGGTGGGCAGTGGGCTGGCCTCCCAGAGGAAGCTGTTAGTTAATACGCAGGGACCATGGGCTTTGGTGGCCCCAGCCCAACGGTGGACATGCAGTAGCAGGAGGATCCATATGGAGAATTGGGGAGGTTTGGTGAGGCCACCACTTCATGGTTTGGAGGCTGGCATTGGTGGGGGAAGTCTGTTCAGTTCCAGCCTGGGCTCTGATCAGCAAGGGATGAAGAATAAAGGCCAGCTCCCAGATGGGGTATGTGTAGGAACTAGGGTATTAGAAATTCTGCCAGAGGGGCTGGTCAAGGGGCAGGGTGATGGGCACTGTGCATGGGATGGGGTGGGGGTTGGGAGTAGTCATTTCAACTATCATCCAGGGAAGGATGATAGTGCCCGGATGGGACCACAGGGGTGGGGCAGGGAGGAAGTCATACCCAAGCACAAGGCTTAGGAAAATAGCAGTCAGATCTTTTTGAACCACTAACTAAATTGCATCATTCAACTGCTTAAAACCTTCCGATGGCTACCCAGAAGCCTATGTGCCCTGGTAGGTTCTTCACCCCACCATGCACCGTCTTCCTCTCCTTCCTATGGCTGGCCACTGCTGGTTTCTCTCAATTCCTCCAAAATGCTACCTAATTTTTCCCCACCCCAGTGCCTTTGCATATGCTGCTTCTCTGGCAGGAAAGCTCTAGCTGCCTCAGGCTTCAATACCAGCCCCCATCCTATAGTTCTCAAAGTCTTAACATGAATCAACTTCAGAGAAGTGCCATTCCTGCTCATCTTATCCAAAATTACCCCCCCCATACCCCATTATCGTCTGTTTTGGCATCCTATTTTACTTTCCATAGGCCTCTTATAATTTATGCTTATTTTGTTTATTCGGTAGTTTGTTTATCGTCTATCTCTCGAGGAGGGTAGAGACCTCCTCTCTCTCTCTCTCTCTCTCTCTCTCTCTCACTTACCATTATCTCCAGCCCCCAATATTTGGGAAGCGTGCAGTGAGCGTCGGCTGTTATTTCCACTATTTTATACTGCCGTGGTGGTGAGTACTGCAGGGCTGGCAATAAATACCGCCTGAATGTTGAGTGAATATTGAGACTCACTCCAGGACCCACTGGCTGGAGGGGCTATGACAGCAGATGTGTTGCAGGTCCCGGATGGGAGGGGAGCTCCTCACTGTCCCATCTCTCGTCCCTGGTCCTTTCAGGAGGCCACCTCTGCCCGTGGTGGTGGGGCTTGTGAGCCCCTGGCCCGTGATCATTCAAGGTTCCATCCTGCCTCTTGCAGGCTTGCCCGGCTGCGGGAGTCATCCCGGCGATTTCCCCCCAGCACACATACTGTCATCTCTTCACCGTGAACTGTATTTAAAATGTAAATAAAAAAAGGCTTTTAGGAGATTTAACTGTTTCCCTTGGTATTTAAATTATTCAATTATAACTAAAGCTATTAAAATACAGTTAATTAAAATTGTTAGATTGTTTTCCTTTGCACTGATCACAGCATTGCCCGACTTCTCCCTCTAGCTGTTTAATTCCTATTAAAAATGATAATGCCTCGCTTTATTCATAAATGCAGCAACTTTCCCGTACATTCTTCAAGTGATCTCCTCAATACAAACCGAGCTGTTTTCTTTTCTTCTAGCAGTGAAGCGGAAATTCTGCTATAGTCTTTAGAGGTTTAATCAGCAGTAAAAGGACTCAAAATTTAAACATTAGCATTACCGAGTCACAACAAATAATACAGCCCCCCTGTAAAAAACTGCCTAACTCTGACGCAACGTAATGTCATTAGAGACCAAAGGAGAACCCTGAGGTTTAATAAAAGGTGGGACCTAAATAAAGGTTTCATTACTCACAACATAAAATTACTAGATCCACACGTTAAATATTTTATTTGAAAGGTTTCATAGCATTTCTAGGGGGAATAGCTGTGTGGTAGAAGTACAGATGGGTAAGTGCTGCCGGAACAAGAAAAAAAAAGCAGGGGGGGAGGGAAGAAAAAAAAATCTTCTAGGATCAGCTCATATCTCGTTGAGCTTGGCGTGTTTGAGATGATACACCCCGAGAAACTAATTGGTTATAGTGTTTAAACTCCTGGGCCATGTGTTCACACAACGATAATGGCTGTTCCAGGTAATGGTGGGCAAGGTGGCAAAGGTACTTAACTTTCTAGAACGTAGCAGGTGCCACCTCCGGCATTTGGAGTGATTTGCGAACCGCATGTGGTGTGTGACTGTGGGACCGGCGAATCCTCCCAGTCCCCAAATGCAGAAAGGGAGGATGTGGTGCGGAAATCAGCCCTACTCGGCCGACGGCGCCTAGCTGACCAGGAGCCCCCTGTGCCAAGAGGGTCGCGTGCAGCAGCATCCTGTCCTTCGGGGACCCGCAGCCCTTGCAAACTGCGCGTGGGATGGAAGTTTGGCTAGTGCTGGCCCCAGGAAGGTCTTCCCGTGAGGATGTGGAAGGCCAGGAGGGAAGCTTCGTCTGGCTGAAAAGTTCTGCATCAGCCAAGTCTGGGACACTGGGTGTTTGCAAGAGCTAGAGCATAGGCTGGGGGGCAAGGATACGGTAGGAAAACCTAAATTGAGGAACTCGATCAAAGAGAGGCCTCGAACATCATCCTTAGGGGTTTTGACTTTTACCCTGAATGTTGCCTACAACCTAAGAACCGAGCAAAGCCTATCAAACACGTATGCTGGTCATAGCGCCGGGCACTTGAGAGGCACTCGATGGTTGTTGAGTAAATGAATGAAGGCTGAGGGTTGGGACCTGCTGCCCCTTGTTTACTGATTAACTGGGAATGCCCCAGGTTGGGCTGCCGAGCTGGCGGTGGTCTGAAAGGCGGTCTCTGCCGATAGGAGCCACTGGACCAAGACCTCTGTTGGCAAGTACCCTGCGCTCTAGGTGGGGGCTCTGGTCTTCAACCTGGGCGCATCCACGTCTGTGTTCTCTGTCGGGGACTTGGCCATCCACCTTTGCATGGCAGGGCGGCTGTCACCGAGCTTCCCAGGCTTGCCGCATGGACCTCTTTGCCCAGAGAAGTTGGAGAGGGAATGGCGTAGTGATGACATCAACACCGCTGGTCACCAGGGACACGGGAATGAAAACCACAATAAGAGACCGCTAGAGTCCTCCGGAATGGGTCTCATCACAGAGACTGCCAATGCCAAGACGGTGAACACCGAGGCTAGGACATAGAGAAACCAGAATCCGTACATGCTGCTGGTGGCACAGCCGCTTTGGAAAATGCCTGTGTAGTTTCTTAGAAAGTTAACATACACACAGCGGCACCTGGGGGGCGTTAGCTTGGTTGAGCATCGGACTCACGATTTCGGCTCAGGTCCTGATCTCAGGGTCCTGAGAAGAAGCCCTCTGTTGGGAGTTGGTTTCAGTATTCTCTCTGTCCCTCTGCCCCTTCCCCTGCTTGCTCTCTCTTTCTGTCTCCCTCTCTCTGAAATAAATAGATAAATCTTAAAAAAAAAATAGTTAACACTTACTACTATATGAACCAGTCATTCCATTGAAATGAAAGCATATATCCATACAAAGACTTGTATGCAAATCTTCACAGCAACTTTATTCATAATTGCCAAGAACCGGAAACAACACAAATATCTATCGGCAGGGGAATGGATAAGCAAATGATGGTAGGTCCATTCGTGGGAGTACTACTCAGCCACAAAAAGGAATGAGCTATCCATACACACTATAATATGGATGGATCTCAAAATAATCCTACTGCGTGAGAGTAGACAGGCTAAAAATGGTGCATACTGTGCGGTGCCACTTCTATAAAATTCTAGGAAATGCAAACACTCTAAAGCAACAGAAGGCGGTAGTCTGGGGCTGGGGCCGGGGGCGTGGGAAGGGGTGACAGGGAATAGTTACAAAAGGGCGGGAGGAGATGCAGGTGTGAGGGCCACGTTCACTTTCCTGACCGTGGTGATGGCTTCATGGGTACATACACACACCCCAAGTTATCACAGCACACGAGGGGAACATGTGGGGTTCGTGTGTAGAAATTATACGTCACGAAGGCTGCTCGAAAAAAATAAAAAGAGCTAGCATTTTGAAGTTTTCCGTTTTACAGTTTTAATTTTCATATGGTTTCAAACGTACGGAACGCCGGAATAGCTGTGGGTCCCCTGCACACCCTTCGTGAGATTCTCCAATTGCCAGATTTCGTCTCACTCACTTCATAATTCTATTTTTGTCCTGAGCTATTTGAGAGTGAGTTGGGGACATTGCTCCCTGTGACTCTGAAACTCTGCCGTGTGTTTCTCTTAAGAATAAGACCTTCCACGTTTCACAGTGTAGTTACCAAAATCGGGAAATTTAGCCTTAATAACCCCCAATTATGACCTGCTCTGGATCCCATAATCAAACGTCACCGGTTGTCCCTGTAGGGTCCCCGCACCCCAGGATCCACTCCAGGAATGGGCAGTGCATTCGGCTGTTGGTCTCTAGCCCCCTCTGACCCGAGCTGGAATCCTGACTCCTTCGCGTACCCGCTCTGTGACCTTGGGCATTCACACCTGCGTCCTATGACCTGTGCAATGGGCCCACAACTGAGACCCACTCCCTGGGGCCTGGGGAGAGTGAATGAGAGGAAGTCTGGACCCTTGTGAGCATGGTGCAGCGCACAGGAAGGATGCAGGGAGCGGGACTCTAGCAAAAGCATCCCGAGACACACCGGAGCCGTGGTCCCTTGCCCTCTGCAAACACCCGCAGTTATGGGCTACGCCCAGCTCGGCCGGGGCCCCGGCAGCCCGCTCCTCCCGCCCGGCCTCTCCAGGCCCACCCCTGCTGTCACGAGGGGCTGTCGGGCTGCCCCAGAGCAATGAGCACTTCTGAGCACATCGACAAAGGCAGCTGGACTCCCGCAGAGGAGGTAAGCGGGTTGCAATGTTGGTTTTTCAAGGGCTTCAGTTGATGGTGCTCTCTCTCTCACGCTTTAAAGGAAAGAATCTTTCCTTTTCCCTCCCCTTTCCGACTGCCTGGTAGTCAGGTGTGCAGGAAGTTCAGCCTCGGGGAAGGTGCCTGTCCGGGGTTGTCTCTGGCCATCTGTCTGGCCCTCTCAGAGAGAGCCTCCCTCCCCTTGCTGGAGCCTACGACCTGCTTCTCTGGCCTCAGTGCCCAGACCCTGGTGGACCTGGATGAGCAGGGCCAAGGTCTACTCTGCGGGCGGGCAGGGGCCTGGAGTGAAGGCTTTGCCCTTTGGGGATAATGGTGGTCAACCATGGGCAGGTGTAAGGGAAGCGGAAAGACCACCAACAGATTGACACGGGGGACAGCTCAGGCTGTAGACCCCCGAGGAGACAGAAACCACGCGGCAGCCTGAGATGGAGACACAGGGAGGAGGGGGGATGGGGCAGGGCAGAGGCAACTGGACGTCAACAAAGAAACGGGAAGGAGCCTGGGGGTGCCGGGGTGAGGCACGGAGGGGACACCCACAGGTGATGAGCCCCCCTCCTCATTCTCTGGAGCCCTGCTGGGGCTTTCCCTGCCATGCTGCCTGGTTGTTTTCATCTCCTAGGGCTGCTTAGGTAACAAAGGACTACAAATTGGGTGGCATGAAAAAAAAAAGACATTTATCCTCAGTGCCAGAGGCCAGAGGTCTGAGAGCAGGGTGTCATAGGATTGGTCCCCTCCAGAGGCTCTGAGAGAGATTCTGTTCCAGCTTCTGTCCCTGCTGAAGATCTCTGATCTCTGCAGTCAGAGATCCTCGGTGTCCCCTGGCTTGTAGACCATCCCTCCAACTTCCTCGTCTGTCTTCACAGGGATTCCTGCTCTCCTGTATCTCTGCGTGTCTTCTTCCTGTCTCTCGGAGGGGGCCTGCCATTGGTTTAGGGTCCATCCTAATCCAGGACAAGCTCATCTCAAGACCCTTCCACTCATTACATATGCAAAGATTCCCATTCCAAGTAATGTCCCATGCGGAGGTTCCCAGTGGACATAATTAGGTTGGGGGATGGTAGCCAGTCCCTCCTTTGGTAGTGGAGATTCTGGCCTTTACTATGCCTCCCCAGATCCTTACCGTGAAACACCAAAGCATGAGCTTGCTTGTGTGAGTGGCTATTCCCCGCGACCTTGAGAACCTCATTTTTTAGGAGAATGGTAGATTTCACTAGAAAGAAGAGTCATGAGTTTTTATGGGTCGAAGGGTCTCTGAGCCTCTCTGTCCCAGATCTAGGCTTTCCAGTGGCTCCGCTGGTCCAAGGCTTTTGAGCAGCTGGTGAAGAAGACATAGGGAAGGAAGGAAGGGTTTGGCAGAGAAAAGACATGTGTAGTACTGCAAACAGAGAGGAGGTTTGTGGGTGGTAGGCAATGTTGAGACCCCAGAGCGAGCAGGGAGGCAGAGAAGGGTAGTGACAGGAGAGAGACACCAACTGGGCCTCTTACTAGACAAGGAGTGTTTGACTCATCCTGAGCTCTCTGAGCCTCAGTGTTGTCACCTGCAAGTCAGTTTCACCAATGCCACCTGAGCACCTAGAAGGTTCCAGAACCATTCTGAGAGGGAGGGACATAAGGTGGTGAGGAGGCATGACCCTTGGGCTTGACGGGTTCCCAACATGGTGGAGGGGACAGATGCATGAAGGCCCAAGGGGACCAGCAGTGGGTAAGGAATCCAACAGCCTTCCGGTGTAAGAGGCGTGGAACCCCGGCAGTAAGCAGGGGCCCTCTGAAGCAGGTGATGCTGAACTGGGTCTTAAGGGAAGATAAGAAGAAAGAGGCCAGGGGTTCAGGCTGAGCTCATGGCACGAGCAGATGCGTTGAACCTGGAAGTGCTTAGTGTATTCGGAAAGCACATCGCCGCCTCCTCGGGGCGGGAGGATGAGCGATACGGCAGGAACTGCTGGCCAGGAGCTTGTCGAGAGAGCTATTAATCCTTGAATGCATGAGAGTCGGGACTTCAGTCGGTACCTGCTGGGGCCATTGGAGGCTAGGACGCCAACGGCAAGATGAACAAATTTGCGGTGCAGAAAGATCACTCAGGCAGCAAGAGGGGACAGGAGGGCATGGGCTGGAAGCAGGGAGACAGTGAGAAGCTATTGCCACAGCCCCGAGAGAGACGAAAAGGTCAGTGGCAGTGCGACAGGGAAGAAGGGATGGATGCAAGAGGCATTTGGCGGGTAGCCTGCGCGGGCCTGTCTGCGGGTCACGGCCGATAATGGATGTGACGCTCTCTGAAAACCGCAGAGCGCCTCGTCCGGGTGCGGTGGCCGCTGCTCTGGACGGGATCCCGTGCGGGCTTTCATGAAGTGGAGCCTCTCCCCTCCTCCCCGGCTCACTCCCGAAGCCTCTTTCGTTGGTTCTTTTTTCCTTTTTTTTCTTTTCTTTTTTTTTCTTTCTGTGCCTGTGAGCAAGGGAGAGAGGGGAGGTGAAAAACAGAGACATTAAGTGCCAAAGCTTATGTTAATACAGCATTAAGGTTGAAAATGTAATCTCCTAGGAGTCAGGAAATTCCGAACCAGAGGTTTCCATGGCAACCCAGCCACACTGCTCCTCTGTCCATTCGGGCCCTGTTTTCCTTGTTAAATATGATCCCGTCGTATATTATATTTTATCGAGCTAAATGTGTTACCCACAGCATGCAGGGCTCCAGCCAGCAGCAGCACGGAGCTGCAGGAAACGTGCATGTGTGTGCGTGCGTGTGTGTGTGTGTGTGTGTGTGCACGCACGCAAGTGTATGGCAGGGGTGGGTCTTCAGAATCTGCCTGATACAACACGGCCACATCATAGGTCCTTGTATCTAATAAAGGGAATGTAATTCCATTAAGACCGGCTCCCGTGAAAACAAATGAGCAAGGGCACTGCAATCCTTGCGCTCTGAAGGGGTGGCTCGGGGTGCCCACCCCTCCCGGGGACCCAGCTGGGTCCCCTCCCAGCTTGGCCCCCGCGGGGCCCCAGGGGCAGGGCAATCCCTGCCACCCCGGGGCCCCCTCCTGGATGGAGTTCTAGGAGGTGGATTGGAATTACCTGGTCCAGTGGTTCTTCACACGCGCCAGTCACTCGAAGCTCATCTGTCACTGTTCGTTAGCATCCCAGGGTGCACCGGGCGCTGGCAAACAGATACGGCGAGGAAATTCGATTCTCCTCCGAACCCTCTCTCCCACTAAGACAGCACAATGCACAAAAGGCATCCTCCGTGGCAGCAGGGATGGGAGGAAGGAGAAGAGGGAAATGGACTGTCAGGGAGGGCAGCTCAGGGGTGGAATGTGTGTCGGGGAAACATCTGCAGGTTAATGTGGTGGAAAGAGCATGGAATGTAGGAACCACGCTGCCTGGGACTCGGCATCTCCCAGCCATGCGGTCTTTAGCAAGTCCCTTCATTTCCCTTTGTCTTAGTTTTGCCATCTGCAAAATTGGGTTAAAATTGCCATTAACCGCCCACAGGCTGGTTGAAGGATTAAATGGGGTAACTGAGGCACAAGCTCCCTGTAAACTTGTAGATCCTACACAAACGTCACTCTTACAGGAGCTCTGGAGCCCCGTGCGGGATTCTAATGTTGTGGGTTCTAGATATTTGCGGTTGGTTTCAAGAATTCTACAATGGGCTCCAGAATTAATTGACAGATCCAGAACAGGGTTGGCAATTTTTTTTAGAAAGGGTCAGATGGTAAATATTTTAGGGTTTGAAGGCGTTGCTGTGATGCAACACTCTGCATTGTAGCTCAAAAGTAACCAAAGATGCTATGTAAGTGAACGGCCATAGCTGTGTGCTGATAAAGCTTTATTTACAAAAACAGGAAATGAGGTGGATTTGCCCTATGAACTGTAGTTCGCCAGTCCCCCGTCTGCCATTGCCTGCGTAGAAAACTTTTTTTTTGCGAATGTTGCTTTTCTGCTCAGAATTTAATTCTCCCTCCCCTCCCCTTCAGTCCCCCACACCTCACCACCTCCCACCCGCTCACACATACACCTCTTTCTCTGTCCGGCCAGCTTCCTACCCTTCCAGGATCAATTATGAGATCTTGAAGGCAGTCGACTCTGTCACCCCAGGCCCTAGGTCTTGGCACATGTTTGGTGGGTGTTAGCTGAATGGATATATAGAAAGACACAGGAGCCTTGGCCCCTACTAGCCAGGACAAGAGACACATTAATGTGGAAGCTTCCAGAAGAGCCCCAGCCCTTTTGGCTTTCGCATTTGCAGGCTTTCTTCATGCTCCCCATCCTGGGCAGAGCAGACGGGCTGAATGGAGTTGTGTAACTCACCTCTGAGTCACACTTCCCCCCCGTACAGCCTTTGCTTTCTGCCTGACAGAGCTGAGCTTCCTCGGGACGGCCAAGACAGGCTACTATTGTTCAAAAGTCAGGGCTGGGTGATGGGCTCTTCTGCCCCCAATCCACCATCTAGGAAGACATGACTCTTCGTCACAGTGGTGGGGGGAATAGATATGTGAGTGGGTGCACGCATATGGTGGGGGTTCATAGGTATGTGCAATGCACACGTATGTGTCCACATCGTCCCATGTGTGTGTCCTTAGCACAGGCTTGTGTGCTGCATGGGCATCTGGCTGGTGCACATGCGTGTACGTGGGTGTACTTAGGCATGTGCTTTTGTGTATGTGTGAGGCTGTGTTGCCCCTAAAAGTGCCTGGGAATGTCCGCTGCTTAGACATGTGCTTTTGTCTGGCTCTGTGCGTGTCTTTAATTTAGGACTCTGCTTCTCCTGGAGGACCTGAGATCTTCCGTCCTCCAGCCTCAGCAGATGAATATTTTATTACCTTGCTTTTGCCATGGCGTTAGGCAGCCTTCCTGTGAAAAGCCAGAGCATGACACACTCCAGGGAGGCAGAGACGGAGGCTCTGATGTCGGAGCCCCAGAAAGTAAATCACCCCTGCGACAGAGCCCCAGGGGGCTGTGCAGATGCCGCTTGTTCATGTCATTAGGAACTGATGAGTCAGCCTCTTTTTCTCTGTCCGCTGACAGTGCTCCCTCTAAATATAAAGCCGGCACACCCACCACACAGGAGGCTTGAGGGAGCTGCCGGCCGCTCCCCCTGGAGCCAGCCCAAAGCTGTTTCATTTTTTCCCAGCTGCCTCCTCCTGCCGTCGAGGAAGATGGGAGGGAACCGAAGGTCACCCTGTAACCCAGCACGGCAAGCAGAGGGGTCGGACTTTGCCCCACACTCCGGGAATGTGGGCACAGCAGGCAAGTCGAGGGAAAGCCGGCCAGGCTGGTGCCAACGGGTGGCGGAGATAACCACCGAGCCCTCGTGGTCCTCAGCCCAGGAGTGACGCAGACACGTGCGGTCCTGTGCCTGGGCTCTCAAGAAGCGGACTCCGGGACCAGGGTTCGGGGGCCAGCAATTTATCTGGGAAGTGAGCCCCTCCAGAAGCGCTGTGGGGAACACAGACAACAAGGCATTGACTCCAGAGGAGCAAATGAAGCACGTATTGGGGAGTGGGCTTTGTCCCTACAGCTCGTGAGTCTGCAGACCGTCGGCGAGGCTGCGGAGGACACACCTCGGGGCTGCCCACTGACGAACTGAGGTGTACGCTCACCTGATATCATCTCATTGGAGGAGCGTTTGCTGCCCTGTGGGCAACGCTCGCACCCTCGGCCTCTCAGGAGCCTGGAAAGGCCAGGGGCGTGGGGCTCTGCCGCACCCTGAGGGTGCGAAGCCTGACCCATGTCCGCAGGTGGCAGGTGCCAGCCCGGGCCCCTGGACTCCTGTCCGGTGCTCTCTCCATCCTCCTCGCTGACCCACATGGGGGCAGAAGCTCCACAGGCTGCGCAGGAGGAGGGATCCCCCCGTTCCAGGAGCCCGGGTGGGGATATGTGGGGGCGGAGGGCTGCGTGGCCATGGTTGGCTGTGATGACGTCACAGAAGCTCTCCGAGCCGGAGCCGCCTGGAAGGGGCAGGAGATGGCTGTGCCTGAGGCTTTCTGAAGATCTGCAGCCAGACGGACGCCTCGCCCAGCCATTCACCCATTCCACAGAGAGTCACTGGGTGCCGCCTGCCTGTCCCGGAGACTTGGCACGAGTGAGACAGCAACGGCTTTGACGAAGATGATTCTATAACTAAACACGATAACAAACACCAAAGGGAAGCCTTCCCGTATCTTGCCCGCCTCACCTGCCTTCTTCCTGCCTGTGAATCCCAGGAGCACTGTGTTTGTGCCTCTCGTATAGTTCTTCAACTTAGCTGCTCCTTGGGGCCGTTAAAGTCCATTCAGAATGGTAATAAGAACCATCACTATAATTATTGCTGAGCTCCTCCTTTGTGTCGGGCGCGGGGTGAAGCACACATTACATTTCATGGGCATCTCCACAACAGCGTGAAAAATTACGTACTACTGTCTATTTTATAGAAGAGAAAGCTGAGGTTTCGAGATGGGCTGGCTCTCACATCCGTTCCCCCACTCAGAAGGGACGGAGCTGCATCCCCCTCAGTGCCTGTGGTCATAACACACTTGCCCTCTCTTTCCTACTGATCTCTTCGCCCCCAAACGCTCCACAGAGCTGGTCCCTTGTCCAATGGGTGGCCTTTGAGTAGAAGGCCCTTTCATCCCTCCATCTCCCCAGCCAGGAATTACTGGGTGACGCGCACCTTGGCGAGCATCGACGGGAAGGGCTGTGAGCAGCTCCCCGCTCAGGTTTCAAGCCGCACCCCTGCGTCCTTCCTCCCGCAGAGAAGAGTGGGGGTCTGCAGGCAGGCTTTGGATTCAGACAGAACGGCGATTAAAATTCACTTGCACACCCCTGAGCTGTGTGGTCCTGGGCAGGTTCCTTAGTGTCTCTGAATCTCTGTTTCCCCCAAGGGGGGCGGATTCTGCCTCCCTCCCAGGAACGCTGTGAGGATGATCTCGGAGAGACGCATGTCCGACCCCCCCGGCTGGCAGCAGACCCCACCCTGCCCAGACTGTGAGCTCTCTGGGGGCAGGGAGAAGGTGGTTTTCTTTCGTTCTGTCTCTATCTCCGGCACACCCACCCTGGGCCCCGCGCGCACGGAGGCTCGGTGAACCGCTGTGCAGCTGTGCCATCCTCCGCGCGGTGTTGTTTGTGTAAGACCGGCCCTAACTCACGGGCCTCAGCCGTGGAACCGACCGGCCAGTGCCCTGCAGCCAGGACGCAGGCCTGGGTGTGTAGTTCTTTGAAAGCAGAGTCATTCGCTCATTTCCCTTTGTTTTTCTTTGGCCCCCCTCCTTGGTCCCACACCTGCAGTCAAAGGCTGTCGGAACAAAGCCCCCAGCCGGTGCTGAGCGAGAGCTCCGGGAAGCGGCCCGAGGGCCTGCAGACATGAGAGCAGGGCTGGCCAGCTCCGTCAAGATGGTAGGCCCGTTTCCAGCTCCCTGGCCACAGCAGGATCACACCCTGTCACCCAGCCCTGACCTCTCTTGCAGTCCTAGCTCTCTTCGGGTGAAGGTGCCGCTTTCCAGCTGCCAGAAGCCCGAGCTGGGGCTTCCCCCGCAGCCCATGCCCACTCTTCTCCCCCGTTCCTTCCTTCCTGAGCCACCTCCCAGGCAGCGTCCAGGGCCGGCCCCTCTCCCCCCTCTTGCCCCTCCTCTCCCCAGCCTGTCCACGTTCGGAGATGTTCATCCCTGCTCTAAGCGTTTTGGTGCCATAATGCCTTTCTCTTCTCCCATTCCCCTTTGATAAAATCCTTCTTTGTGGCTTTATTCCGTACCATCCTGACGGTGGGCGGTGATTCTGCGCTTAGGAGTCTGGCTCATCAGCGCATCCGTGGGGCTGTCGAGAAATTCCCACGTAATGTGCACCATCAGCACCTCAAGACCCGTCGTGCTCAGCCAGGACTGTGCCCATCTCCTCGCTCCTTCTCCAGGGGTGGGGGGGGGGATGCCTCTTCTCTCTCCCCCGAGTCTGAGTGTTGGCGGGGGGAGCCTTGGAGCCCAGTTCCTCCCATCCACCCGCAACTCCTGCAGCTGGTGCTCACGTGCCAAGCCTGGCACCAGCGGCAGGCGCCACGGAGGGCAGACGCCTAGTGGGGGATGAAAACCTCCATTCACGACAATATCAAATCCCTGGCTCCGGAGAGAGAGACAGGTTTGCTCCCGGTCCGAGACCTCGCCCGAGCAGGGAAAGCCGATACCGAGAGAGGAGCTTCTCGTTAATGCGGGCTCTGTTCTTTTCACCTGGCAGGCCAGACACAGCGGCTCACTTGTACCTCTGAAACCCTAACTGGCTCCTGGCTGGGAGCTTTTGGGGACCGCGTGGGAGGCATCAGGCAGCGTGTGCCAGGCGCGCACCCAGCCAAATCCCAGCACGGCCCGGGCGAGGCCTGGGGGGAAGGCCCCGGGGGTGGGGGGCCACACCCAGCCTATGTGGGTGCCTTCAGGATGGGAGCCCACTCTCCAACCATCCTGAAGGCCTTCAACTCCCTTTCTCTTTTCCCTGGATTCCCTTCCAAGTAGCCACTACAAGATGAGGACAAAGAAGTCATATGATATAGGTGTGGAGGACCCTGAGTAATTCTTTCAGCCTGTTTCTCAAATTCTTAGGGTCACAAACCGCCTCATATATCTGTTGAAAGCCATAGATTCTCCCCCAAGAAAAATGTATGCCCTCGATTGAGCATGTAAGTATATGGGATTCGTAGACTGCCAAAGCCCACTCAGCTAACCCCACAGAGTTCGTGTTGAAAATGGTTTCCAGTATCTCCTTCAATGGGTGGGGAACCTAAAGCCAAGTAGGAGGGCCCAACTTGTCCAGGAAAACGCAGCATATTGTTGGCAGAGAGTTGATCGTATTTAACACTTATTTGGTTAGGAATAAGTATGACTCTTCACGGAATGGATTTTGCAAATAAGAAATAACAGACTCGGAGAAGCCAACCGGCATACACAATAGCATCAGTTGTGTCCCCCATGGATACATTTTCTCTTTCTTCCGCAGTGGAGGCATTTTGTAGCTGGGCATATGGCGGCTTATGGTTTCCAAGGTCTCTCACAGCCATGTAGGGTCTTGCCTCTAAGTTCAGTCAATGGAACATTAGCAGACTTCTAAGTTAATCTCTGGAAAGAATGTGTGCACCCCACTTCCTCCTTTCCCTCATACCACATGGGTGGAGATCAGCTGTGACTGCGGGAGTTGGAGCAGCGATTCTGGGCCACAAGGTCAAGGCAGGGTATTGAAGACGGCCGAGCCACAGGATGGGAGGATTTGGATCGCTGACAACTGTGGCGCCCCCATCCCAGCCTGGGACAGCCAACCTGGTCTTTTCTCTCTACTAAGCCACTGTTATTTTAAGTTTCTCTGCTGTAGAATTAGAGTAAATATTTTAACTGATAGCCTAAGAGACCAGAACATCAATGACCTCCACTTTCCCCTCATCCTGGTGGTCTCCAAGGCCCACGAGCATTGGGCATGTCTCTCTCTCCTTCCTCTTCTTCCCAACCCTGTTCCCACCACGCTTCTCTAGGTGGTCTTTCTCTTGGCCCTGAATCATCCAGGGGCCATCTAGTAGCTCTCTGTCTCCCTCTCCCCCTGCTTCCAGTCCAGAGCAGCGTTGCTGAAATGCCCACCCAAACTGGACCCTCTGCTCTCTACCCCTTCAATGGCTCCCCGTTCCCTACCAGGTGAAACCCACTCCCCCAAAGCTTGGCTCCCAGCCTGCGTCACCACCTTCACCTATTGTCACCGCATTTAGGCACCCTGAGCTCCCCAAACAGAGAACCGTCTGCCCTTTCCCAAGCACCCTGCAGCCTCAGATCTCTTCCACCCCCCCCCCCTTGTACAGCCTGGTGTGGTCATCCTTCAAGGCTCTCCTCCTTGGCCAGCCCCTCCAACACTTCCTCCTGCGTGTCCCACGTCGTCTTGTCCATTACAGCACGTAACTCGCGTCACTGACATCGTCCACCTCCCGGGCAAGACTGTCAGTGGCACGGTGCCAGAATGGCTTCCCTAGATCCCCGGGTCCCATCAAACTCCCAGGAATGGGGGCTATCCTTCAGAAAACCCCACTGAAGAGAAATGCATTGCCGGAATGAAAAATAGTACTCAGCCTTGTGGACCCCTCTCTCCGGGTGTGTCCTGCTCCCTCGTGCTCTATCACCCCAGTGAGGAATTCACTCCTCTCCTCCCTTCCTTCCCTCCCCATTTCCTCTTTCTGCAAGCGTAACCCCAGTGCCAGCACGATGCCTGGCTAGAAAAAGAGCTACTCGGTTCGTATTTGCAGGATGCGGGAGCACACGCATTCACCTAGTGGGTGTTAAGTTATGTCCTGCTATCCTAGGTGGTGTTTGCTGACCTCCGAGCTGGGCACTGGGCATGCAGAGGCAGAGAAGGCTCTGGCCTGCCCACAGAGCCTTCCCAGCCTGGTGGGTCGGAGGAAGCTCTGGCTGCGGAGGAAGATGGAGGCGTCGGCTCCCCAGCCCCTCCTGGGTGGGTCTCGGCAACACTGACTTTTGCTAAGTGATGTAACAGGACCCGAGGAACTGGTCTTCCCCGCTCCCGTGGGCGGGCTGGAAGAGGTGAGAGGTGGAGTGATCCGAGCCTTCTGGCAATGTGATGAAGTCATTTGCAGAAAGACAGTTTTGTTCTGACTTGAGTGTTTTTCCACATGACTTCATCCCCCGGCAGGCTCGGCTCGGGTCTTATTTTCTGATGGGCCCCAGCCCCAGCTGCTTACAGAGAATGGCCCCTGATCCCTTCCCCGGTGGCTGTGCCAGGACAAGCGAGGTCTGTTTGCTGCCCCGGGGCCAAGCACCTGGCTGTGCCGCCCACCGCCCTGTGATGGCAGGCAGCGCCTGCCACGGCAGGGCGATGGCTCACGGGGACCGTGGTCCAGGCAGGGCACCCGGCGGGGCAGACCCACGGACGCGGTGGCCCAGGGCTTTCCTCCAGCATGCCCAGAGCTCACTCCGAGATGCCTCCGCCCCTCTCTGCCCTCAGTCACCTCTGCCCAAGGTGAGCATCAGCCTTGGTTCCCAAGGTCACTGGGAGAATTCCGTGACATAAGGACCCCGTGGCAGGCCCTTGTCACTCAAGCCTTGACTGAGGACCTCTTTGGGGGGACCTCCCAGGGTGTCTGCAGACAGATGAGGAAAAGAAAGTGTCACAAATCAAGGTGATGAAGGCAGCGCGAAAGGGGTCTGAACGATGTGCTGTGGGCGCCCGGCTGGGTGGCACTCAGCCCTATGGTCAGGGTAGGGAGAGGGGAGTTAAGGAAACCTCAGAAAGGGGTTTCTCCAGTCAGTTCTTAAAAAACAAGAAGCAATTTTCAAAACGAGACCAGAGGAAAGGACGTTCGAGGCAGGGGAGTGAAGGGGGCTGGCTCTGGTGTCTCTTAGGAAACATCTAGCATAAGCAGGTGAGTCCCAGAGGGCAGTGCTGTCAGCAGGAGGCCACAGCAGCATGGCCCCGGGGTCACACAGAGGCCCCAGCTGTGGCTGCAGAGACCCAGACTGACCCACCTTTCTCAGCCTCTCTCCGGGTCCTGGCTTCGGGCCCTTCATCTGTTACCACATGATCACAAGATGGCTGTCGTGGTGCCAGCACCTCATCTGCCCACAAAGACCTGCAAGGCAGGAGGAAGGGGAAGGTGAGACTTGAGAGAATTCTCTCCTACCTTCTGTCCCGAAGCTCTCTCGTGAATACTCTCGTCTTCACTTGGGCGGCTATAACAAAGCTCCGGTGACCGCGGGGCCTTTTTCTCCCAGCTCTGGAGGCTGGAAGTCTGAGGCTGGGGTGCCGGCGGGACTGGGTTCTGGTGAGGACTAGTCGTAGGCAGTCAACTTCTTGTAGCCTCCCACGGCAGGCAGAGGGAGAGAGAGTTCCCCTGGGGTCTCCTTGGTAAGGGCCCTGATTCCATTCCTGCGGCCTCTGCCTCCCAAAGGTCTCACCTCCCAACACCGTCCCTCTGGGGGTTAGGACTCAGCATACGAATTTGAGGGGGCAGCAAACATTTGTTCCATAATGACCTGCTGTTCTCATTGACTTTGTCATGGACTGGTCACCCCAGTGATGAGGGAGACAAGGGAAGTTCCTGGTGAAAGGGGTTAGGACTCCTAGGATCTGTCTACACTGTGGAGGAGATTCGAAACAGAGTCTCTGCCCACCAACAACAGCATCAAGGCTCTGATGGGAAATATAGGCCGTGGAAGGGGGAAGAACGGCCGCTGGGCGGGCAGTGAGCGGAGCTGTTGGATATGTCTGGGGTCAGTGAGAAGCATGAGGCTCCTTTGGGGCCCGATACGGTGAAGAACAGTGTTGGGGGCTAGCTCTGACAAGAATGTGAACAGGAAGCTTCCAGGGCATTAAATGGAGGGCAACCCGCCTAGGAGCTAAGGTTGGGATATGTTTGCTGGCTGTGAGCACAACTCGGGGGAGCAGGGGGCGGCAAAGACATGGGAAAGGTGGTTATATTATTGTCACTCTTCATCTAAGCAAGGCTGTGGGTCTTGGGGTGTGTGTATGTGCGTGTGCGTGTGTGTGTGTATGTGTGTGTGTGTGTCTTATTCATTCTAATGTTCCCAGTACCTTCCTGGTACGGCTCCTACCTAGAAGGATTGCTGAGGGAACGAGCGAATGAATGGATGAATGAATGAAATTCACAACCTCTCCTGGCCTCGGTTTCCTGCTCTGTATCATGGGATCAGTAAGAACAGGTCTTGCCTTGCAGAAACAGCTGTGAGAAGGAGAGGAGCTGATGGCTGGCGTGGTGCTTCATAGACAACAGGGCAGCAGGCAGAGAGGAGGAGGTGAGGGTTGTTTCGAATTCCCCACGGTGCCAAGGCGGGCCCCCGCCTGCCGGCACCACTCGCCACTGACCATCCTGAACCGCCTGCAGGTGCCCGTGTAGCCGTCCCAGATTCTCAGAAGAGGAGGCAAGTGCACACCTGGAGCGGCCCAGCGGGTCCTGCCAAAGACAGCGATGGGAGAGCAATGAGGATAAACGGCTGTCTGTCTCTGGTAATGCAATTAGGAGCTAAAATATTAAACACTTTACGACAAGACATATATCTCCGGCATAACGAGCTGCCTCTTGCAAAGCAGACATTGTCTGGGTGGGAGGCAGGCAGACCCATATCTCAGACCCAGCAGGCTCTGCTGAGAGCAACAGAATCCCACGCCCTCGTCACTGGGCAGCGCCTTTGACTTCACAGTCGTCATCATCACCACTGCGGCTACCAGTTACTGACTTACTACTATGTGCCAGGAGCACTGTCGGGGACCTGCACATGCGCGAAGTCGCTTGATTTTCACGGCAAAACCCTGGGGTGGGGGAGACATGGGACAGCTGGAGCTCAGGGGTGTTAGGTAATGTGCCCATGGTCAGTCACCTCGCAGGAGGCTTGTCCTGGGATGTCCCACAGAGCTGATGCCCCTGATTTCCCCGTCGCCGGGACACGTGGTGGTGAGGCTGGTTTGGACGTGCTCCCTGCCTGGTGTGGACCCTTTACCCCTCCTGGACCACCCCCTTCCTTGAGCCAACAGGCAGCATTCCTCAGAGCCGGGGAGCGGGGGCTGCGAGGGGCGAGCTGAGGGAGGGCCGTGCGGGCTTTCAGGAGCATTACATCTGGAGAGGGAGACCGGAATGTTTGTGTCTGAAATTTAGCTAATATCCCAGGAATTTCTCCTGGCGGTTCACAGGGTTCCTAGGGGGACTGCAAAGCTGGGATGTCTGGGTTCTGGAGGCGGGCTGGCCTCGCTCAAAGCCTCTTTGTCTCCGTGGCTCTGCCTATGTCGATCTGGCCGTGCATCTGTGTGTCTTTGTGTGTGTGTCTGAGTATCTCCCTGGGTGTGTATCTTTTTCTGTGGAGAGCACATGCATGTCTGTCTGCGCACATGCCAGTGTGTGTCTGCGTGTGGATGTATGCCTCTGTGGGTCTGGGAGCGTGTGCCGGTATACGCCCGTTGTGTGTATGTGTGTGTGTGTGTGTGTGTATGTGTGTGTGTGTATGTGTGTGTACCCGAGTATCTTTCTCTGTCTACATCATGGTGTGACTGAAGTGTGTGTGTCCTTCCGTTTCTTGGTGTGTGAGTGGGTCAGTTTCTCTGGCGTCTGTGTGTCACCTAGAGCTCGCCTACAAACCTATCCATCTCTGCTCTTTGCCTTTGTAGAGAGCTGTGACTCTCTCTGGGATGCGGGATTTCGGCCCTTGTCCCTCCCCGTCCACCCTGGGGCTAGGGCTGGGCCTCACCCTCCCTGTCGGTAGGGAGTAGCCTCCAGAGAAAGGAGGAAGACGAAGACGTGTGGGAGAGAGAGAGAGACGGGCTCCTCTGTGTGTGTGTGTGTGTGTGTGTGTGAGTGTGTGTGTGTGTGTGTGTGTGTGTGTGTGAGAGTGTGTGTGTGGCGATCTGTTCCTCTGCCCGGCCTGGGAAGGGTCCTTGCAGGCCCAGCCCTGCCTTCCGTCCCACCCCAGAGAAAAGACTCCCTCCAGCTGCCCATGGGTTCTCAGGCTCCGTAGCCTGAGCCCTGGCCCACGCTCCTGACCTCTCCCTTCCTCCCGTTTGGTCACGGACATCTTCCAGCCGAGTCCCCACCTCCTCCCCGCTCCCACCATGCCTTAGCATCCCCGAGCTCACTACTTTGTCCTGCCCCTGCCCTCCAGTCCTGTGTGGCCACATCCATGGCCACGCCACACCTCCTGGAGCATCTCATGGCTTCCCAACTCAAAGGGCTCCTCCTTACGGACGTCATGGGGCCAAACGGACCACTTCCGCCAGCAAGTGTCCCTGGACACCCCTTTCCCTGAGCCCCTGGCGTTTGCTCCCGCCCGCCTTAGTGACTAACTCCCCTGAGGCTGGAGTCGTCCACCTCCCGGGCCCCTCTCTCCCTGCAGAGTGGAAGAGACAGGGCACATTCGGCCCCGTTTCCCACCCCTGCCGAGAACACAGCAATCTCCACGGTCCCTGCCCCAGACGAGAAGATGGCTCCCAAGGCCTCCGAAGGCCGGTCAGGAAGCCGGGGGCTTGATTCCCCATGATTCTCTCACCCCTTCTCTCTCTCCTTTCTCCTTTCAGCACGTCCCCACCCCCCAAAGACGGCACGCTGACACCCCGGCTCGGGCCCAGACACCTCGAACCCCGCCTATGCTCAGCATCCTTGGAAGCCAAGCACCGGCCACCCCCCCCCCCCCC
>CM052894.1:42602949-42645073 GCA_028534135.1 Potos flavus | reverse complement strand
CTCCCATGCCCGACGAGGGCTCGCCTGGCATTCCCAGCTCAGCCCTCTTGGCTGGAACGACCAGCCTGAGCTGCAAGCGTGGCCATTGGCCGGGCCCCAGGGGCTGACCTTGTGATCTGGAGGCTGCTCGGTTGTTGGGTGTGCAAGAGACTCCAGGACTCGGGAGCTGGATGGTTCTATAGCCTCCGTGAGCATGTGGGTGACCTGGGCCCTGGGAAAACACCGATTCCAATCTAGTGGCCTGGGATCCAGCCCTTCTAACAAGTTCCCCAGGGGCTCCGGTGCCGGCACGTTGCAGACCCACCTTGAGTCACAAGGCTCTCAGTCATAGATGGGTAAACTGAGCCCCAGAAAGGGGCAGAGAGTCATCTGGGGCAACGAGCCCCAGATGGAAGAGCCCAGAGTCCGTTTTGCCTGAGTTCCCTTCTCATACTTTGCCTGCGGGCCTCATTTCTCCCTGGCCTAGAAGGGCCGAGGCCTGGGGTCAGGGCGCTATCCCACGGAGCACCGGACATGCCCAGGGCGGCTTTTGGACCCTCACTCTCTGAGCCGGTCCACTCACGTCTCAGAGAGAACACAGGCCTTGCAGTCTCCAGACCAGCCTGCATGGCCTTGGGAAGTGCCTCCCCGTGTCTAGGCCTCAGTCGCCCCATATGTGGGGTGGGGACATGTGCTTCCTACGAAATCAGTGCACGGGATGATGGGGATTAGGCCTGAAGTGCTGGCTTCGCCGGAAGACAGCTCCCAGCTCGTCCCCCTGCCTTCCTCCTCCCTCCCCGTCTCTGGGGACCCCATCCCTGCAGCTTGGAGAAGGGCTTCTGATCCCTCTCCGGCCTCACCCATGGGCTGTGGCTCATTCACAGGCCTGCACACAGCCCCGTGAGCAGTGCCCTGCTGGCCCGAAGGGGAGGAGCGCGGGAAACTCACCCGGGGCCCACCCCCGCCACCCTGAGATTCTGCCAACGCCACCACACCAGGAAGACATCCCTGTCCCTCGGGCCACCCAGTGGGGTGTCCAGGGTCAGAGCCCTCTCTTGGATGCCCAGGGACTCAACTGCTGCTTCTGCCTGGTGAGCCCCAGTGGCTAGTGGCACCTGCACGCAGCTGTGGGCACCTGGCGGGGGAGTGGGATGAGGTCACGTCTGCACTGGGACTCTGCTGTGATGAAAGAAAGCCCTTTGCTCATGTGGCTGAGCCTTCAGTTATTTATTTATTTTTGTTTGCAGCTCTTGGCCCAGTTCAGAAAAACAGGGCATGCGGGGGAGCAGCTCATGTCTTTCCTGCAGCCTGACTCGCAAGGGAAGACCCCAAGCTTACTGTTCTGGGGTTCTCAAGCTAAGAGCAGCACCCAGGTCGGAAACTCATGAAGCCAAAGAATGTCTGTGGACCAGGAAAGGTGATAAGCTACTCAAAGGGGTTGGGTGGGTGTGTGGGGGGGTGGTGGGAATCCTAGGGACAAGGTTAAGATGGCGAAGGGAGAAATAGAGCATTAATTTAGCACCTACTGTGTTCTAGGTACTCTGCTAGACAATGAACTCATTTATTTTCCAAACAATCAATGAAGGCTGGTGCGCTCCATCCCGTCTGCACAGAGAACTTGTAAACATCACCACTGGTTCTAATTTAATGATTCTGGGTGGGTCCCAGGTCTGGTATTTTTTAAAGCTCCCCGAAGGATTCTCGTGTGCAGCCGGGAGTGAGAACGGTGGCCCAAAGTAAGGGCTTCTCAAACTTCAACGTGCGTGGGAACGAACCTCATGGACTATGTTAAAATACAGATCCTGGTTCAGCGGCGCTGGGACGGGGCTAAATGTCCCTGTTTCTATTCGGCTCCCAGGGGATGCCAAAGCGGCCGGTCCCAGGACCGCACTTTGAGTAGCAAGGGTATAGAGACTGTCAGCTCTGTGTTGGCCAAGACTCTCAGGGGTACCTTGCTGGATCCCAAGCACCACCAAACAGCACTGGAACAAAATAGCCACACAATAAATACTTGTCAAAGGCTTAAAGAAATGAACACGCCTTGGAGGAGGGCGCTGTGAGGTTGCCTGTTTATTGGTGAGAAAGCTGAGGTCAAGGCAATACCAGGAGTGAAATGGGCTTAGGCAGGGGCTGACCTGTGTGGGCGGGGGCCTGCCGGGTGACATGGGACTCGGAGGCTCAGGCACGACGGTAGGGACGTCAGGGCAGGCTCTGGGCTTTGCCAGCATCCAGCACCCACCCGCCGAGTGGCCCCAGGGGGTGGGGCTGAGCTGGGGGACCGTGCACAAGCCACTTAACGTCCATTCACCTTCTCATTCATCTGAAAGGTGGGCACAATCATATTTTGTATTCCAAACGGTTATTTTGAGGATTAAATGAGACCACACACAGACTGAATATTAGATGATATTAAGAAATATTGTTTACTTTTTTAGATATGGTAATAGAGCTTTCTTTTTTTTACAATTTTGTATCTAGTAGCAACACCCACCGAGGGCTTTACAGGTGAAATGACACAGGGTCTAGGATTTGCTTTTGACATTCCAGCAGCGAGGGAGGGAAGGACACAGAGAAGACAGAGGAGGAGGAAGAAAAAGTCAGCAGGGATGGATGCTCAGTCCCTACGGGAGCTGGGGGAGGGCCCAGGCTTCATTACCACCCTGTCTGGTTTTGATTACCTTCGAACATTTCCACAATCAAAGGTTCCGAATAATAAATTAAAAAGTGATGAGACAGGTCACATGCTCGGCTTGGCTCATGATTCATAGTAAGAGTTCAGCGAGCACCGGCTCTTGCTCGTTACAGGTGAGCAGGGCTGGGACCAGGAAGGCGAGGCCTCAGGCAGGGCAGGCGGGCCGGGTGTGCCCCGGACCCTGAGTGACGCGCCGGGCGGCCGTCATCAGCGGGAGCGAGGATGCAATGTGAAAGCATCCTTCACGGTGCTCGGCCCACAGGACCACGAGGCTAGAGGGAGGTGTCAGTGTGCCTTCCAGAACAATCAGCAGGAGAGGCAGTGGGAAACATTCTCGCCACTGTGGAGGACCCACTCTGCTGGGCCTTTGCCTCTGTTCTGTAGGTTAATGCCCACAAACATTACGGGGAGGATGTCGCTCTCCCCACCTCGCAGATGAACAAATGAAGGCCGGTTGCTAAGTGCTTGGCCAAGGACACATTGTGTACCACCTGGCCTCCCCAGCATGCGGAGAGCAGTCCCCCCCACCCCCCGTCCCCCTTCCCTCTTCTGTATTATGTACTCCATGGCCTGCTTTGGCTCGGGGCTCTCGCCCTGGTCTCACCCCCCCCCCCCCGGGGGCCTGTCCCTCCTTTTCTGCTCTCAGCTGTCCCCGGGGCCTGCAAACCCAGGGTCAACACGCAGTCACTCTCTCTGGCCTGCCTGTCGGCTCTTGGCAAGCGTGCCCAGGCCCTCTGAAGGCACAAGGCCTGCCCTCCCTGTCTGAAGACGGCCGGGTGGGATTTCCGTGCCGGGCCTGGCTGTTACAAGCGCGAGGCTGCTGGGCTGCTCTGGGCTGCACACCAAGTCCCATCGCAGACTCCACCGTGAATAGCAGCCATTCTTTGCCCAAACTCCCTCTCTCCACCACTGCGCAGCCTGGGAAGAGAGACCTCAGCCTCCCCCAGGCCTGTAAACACCAAAGCCACACACGCAGCAGGACCCCAGCAGCCAATAAATCTTGGCCCCGGGGTTCTCTGAAAGAGGCAGTGCCAGGGACAGACAGCAGGCCAGGCCCTAGGTCGCTGCAGGGGCAGGTTGTAGCCAGCCCCCGCCCACCTCCCCTTCGCCCAGCCCCAGCATGCAGAGAGAGAAAGCACGCCTCTAGCCGACACTCGCCCCAGAAGCCTTTCTACCTTGCTTTATAACATTTAACTTTTTTTTCCCCCTGTGCGGCTCACCCCGGGGATAGGGTCACATGGGGACCTACTGGCGGGAGTGAACACATGATTCATTTTCCGGAAGCCAGAGCCACTGGGCCCGTGGAGAGAACTGGGAGGGGACATGGAGGTCTCCTGGGCTGTGCACTGAGCAAGCCTCAGGGAAGCTGAGGCGGGCAGTCGGGGCCAGAAGGGGAAGCACGGAGGCGTGCTCTCCACAAGCAGTTCTCTCCCAAGCAGGCATGGCGGCGGCTGTGGGGGACGCAGGGGCCTACGGGGACACAGACGGAGGGATGGCACCCTTGCCTTCCACCCCGAAGAAAAGTGAGGCCAGGGAAATCCTAACAGGCGGAGGCTCACCAGGGGTCCAGGGCAGAGCCGGAGCTAGACGCTGCTTCTCCGTGAGAGGGGTTCTGTTCTTGGAGGTGACTATACCTTGATGTGAGGACTGATGTTTAATCTCATTCTTCCAGACATGGTGGGTCCAGTTATTTCTAGAATCGGGTTCCCATGTGTTCATGAGCCCACTAGCAAAAGTCTTTGCAGGACACGCGGGTCTGCATGTAGATGACAGCACGCAGCCTGGTCAGCAGTCTCTGCGTCCCTTCTCAGTCTGCACCTGGTGCCAGGGGTTAAGTCTCGGGTGCAGTGGGGGGAGACGTGGCTCTGGCCCTAGGGAAGGGCACGGTCGGGCTGTCAGCCCCAGCCCGGCTCTGCGCCCCGTGGTGACCTGTGTTGGGCACTGTGTAGATTCTCACTGTCACTCACAGAGGACAGAGGGGCTAGGTGAGCGAGAGATGGCACACGGGATGCCCCGTCCAAGGGGAGGGAGAGGGGGCCTAGAGAGAATACGGGACCAGTTGGGTTTCAAGGATCTGAGCTAGAGGGCAGAACAAGCAGTTCCTGTGAAGCAAAGGGGCCAGAAAGCCCACTGTGTGTGCGTTCTGGGGAAAGTGAGGAAGGTTGCCCAAGGGGAAGAAGCGGGGCGTGAGGGACCCTGGTCCCGGACTGCTTTCCCAGCCTCTGAATCCATCAATGAACCGTGCCCTCTGTACAACTTCCCTTAAATCCCAAACTCTCGTTTTACAGAGGAGCAAGCTGAGGCCACGGTGGACAAAGCCACTGCCGAAGCTCATCTGGGTAATTGGGATCCATCCAGATCAAGAAAGGTGCCCCCAAGCTTTGCCTTGCATGTGTGATTTATTATTCCCGTGTAGGCAACTGGCAAATGTGGAAATGGAGTGTGTTTGCTTGTGTTTCGAGGAAATGATTAACTTCTGACCTACTGACCTAGGTTACCTGGTTGCCAGAATATTATTCACCTGGCAGGTCACCTGGGCCAAGAGGGGCTTGAGAAAGGGCCAGAATCTCTGTGCTGGCCATCCTCTGCACCCGGGCACCATGGAATGTCCAAACTGGGAAGCCCGAGAGAGCACCCATCCCCCATGCGGGCAGACCATTAAGACCCAGAGAGGGAAAGGGACCAGGCTGATGTCACAGAGCTGACGGGAGACATGCACAGATGCCCCCAGACAATGGTGCATACAGCAGGTTCTTGAGAAGAAGGCTGATGACCCATCTAGCAGGTAGCATTGGCTCAGAGCTGGCTCTGCCCAGCCGGGCGCTCCAGCCTCATATGGTGGGGAGGGGCATCCAGCACAGGAGGCTGGGATGGCATTGATCACCCCAGATTCTGGTGCGGGGTTTTCAGGTCTGACCCTTTTCATCCTTCACTACAAGCCCTGGGAGGCAAGCACTGTCAGGCCCATTTTACAGAGAAAGAAACCGAAGCTCAAAATTACAGCAAAAGGACACACAGTTTAAAAATGTTTCAGTGAGGCTTCCAACACACTCATTCCGACTCTAGAGTTCGCCTTTCCTCTCTTTCTCCCTCCCCACATTGTCCTGCCCCAGTGAGTTCTTATTCTTGCAAGAAGGCCCCAAGAGTGGGGAACCGGCCCCCTGTTTAGCTCTGCTTTCAAAAGGTCTTTTGCAAATTTTCTGTAGAGGAAGACATCCTGTGGAGACGAGTGGCCAGCGGTGGGGGTCAGGGTGAGCCAAGCCAGCGTTTCCTGCCAGGGCACCTCTTCCCGGGTCTGGGGAGAAAGGGAGCCGTGAGAGCAAGTCAGACGTGGAAGGCTGCAGGGTGGCCTTTGGGCTCTTGAATAAACAGAAGGTCCCCAACTCTCTCGCCCTCGTCCCGTTCCCCGAGTTCCCATTTTTGCAAGAGTAGGCAGCATCTGAGAAGGAGAAAACGAAAATGGCCTTCGCCATGTACCATCCCCCATGCCCAGGGAGTTTTCGGCTGTGACAACGGATGCCGTCCAGGACCTCGCCAACCCTGATGGTTTCTGCAGAGTTCAGCACAAATAGCTTCCTGTCATTAGCACCCAGTGGACACAGGAGCCCTTGAGCGTATTATTGCCCAAACCTCAGTCATCCTGCACGGCCCCCTGGGCTCGCTCCATCTAGCCTCTAGCCTCTACCACCTGCATGGGGCCATCTCCATCAAGTCAACAGAATTTTCAGCTCCCACAAATGCATTTTATTTATTTATTTATTTTTAAAAAATTTTTATTTCTTTGACAGAGAGAGACACAGCGACAGACGGAACACAAGCAGGGGGAGTGGGAGAGGGAGAATCAGGCTTCCTGCCGAGAAGGGAGCCCGATGCGGGGCTCGATCCCGGGACCCTGAGATCATGACCTGAGCCGAAGGCAGACGCCTAACGACTGAGCCACCCAGGTGCCCACACAAATGCATTTTAAAAGAACATTTCGTATCACTCTCCTCAAAGAAAAATGTGTATTTTTCTAAGACATTAAAATGACCATGAAAATGTTTGAAGCCGTATCTGCGTCCCAGCCCACATCACCTCGCTCGCGCCGGGAATGGGACTTTAGATCCGCCCTCCCCCGCCACCCAGCCCCACTGACACACTTGTTTGCTGCAGCAATGCTCAGGCATCCTCACGACAAGGGCTCAGTGGCACATCTGACCCCTTGGCCCTGCCAATCCTGGGCCAGAGCCTCCTCATGTCCTTGGCCCCATGCTCCTCCTCGGGACCGTCTTCGGCACCTGCCATGTTCCGCTGCGGGGGCCCCGGGCCACAGAGGAGGAGGCAGTGGGACGCGGTGCCAGGCCATTTAGTGCCCACGGCACCATGCAGAGCCTGTCATCAGGATGCATCCAGCAGTTTGTCCTCTACTCACTTCTGAAGAACCCAGTTTTACCGCTTAGTTCCAACTCAGATGTTCTCCCTAAAGCTGCTCTAATGCAAACCTGAGAATTCTCTCATCAACTCGATTCCTCTGAGGTGATCCTTGGCAAGACTCTATTTGTTTTGGTCTGGGAAACAAAGCGCCCTGAGTGACTGTTCCCTCTACCTCTCTCTCTGTCCTGCTTTCCCGAAGCACCAACCCCTACACACAGCCATCTCCTTTTCAGTCCCACTGTGCTTGGTACGGGCACGGCATCTGGTGAAATGCTTGGATGAACGAGGATGCCCTCTGGTGAGCCACATAGCCCCATGTTCTTCCTCCTCCCTGAGGGCGAGCACAAGTGGTCAAAGGACTTGGAACAGTCACGTAATCTTAACTGAGCACCCACTGCATTCTTGGTGCTGGGCTGGGTTTTTTTTTTTTTTCACTCACATTGTTCCACGAGGACCACAACAATCTGGTGAGCTAGGCTTTCAAAATGTACACAGATACCTCCCGTTTCCCACCATCTCCTCCACTCCCTCCGGTCCAAGCCACCATCATCGGTCCCTTGGAGCAGAGTAACAGCCTCCTAAGGGGTCTCCCCACTTTCACCCTTGCTTCCCATACCCGCCTACCTTTTCCCAACACAGTGGCAAACGTCCCTATTAAAATGCCAATGAGATCGTGTCTCTCTTCAGTGTCACGAGCTTCCGTATCTCCTTATGTTGTTCAAAGCAAAAGCCAAAATCCTAACAAAGCCTTACCTGGCCTGCCCCACCATCTCACACCTGTCTCTTCTCTTCTTCTGCTCTCCTCTGCCTCACTCACTCCGTCCCAGACACAGGAACTTCCTTGCTATTGCCAACCCACTGGGCGTATTTCCACCTAAGGACTTTTCTCATTGGTGTTCCCTCTGCCTGGAGCCCTAATCCTCCAGGAATTGCCAGGTGGATGTGTGGCACCTCACCAACTCCTAGTCTGCCCAGTGGCTCCTTCTCTGGATGTCTTACCTGAAATGGCATCGCAACCAGGAGATTTCATATTCCCTTGCCCAGATGGAGTTTCTCTGGAGTACTTAGCACCACTTGATATTAATATGTAATTGACTAGTCAGTGTCCATCCCTCCCTACCACCTCCTCTGAGCCTGCCCCTCCCTATCAAAATATCAGCTCCCCAGGGGCAGGGACTTTTACCTGTTTTGTTCTCTGGGATGTCCTCACACCCAGCGACCAGCTGAGTCCAGGAATGTGGAGACTACGGTACTTCTTTTTTTTTTTTTTTTTAGCAGTCTGAGGCTCAGGGAAGTTAAGAATGCTGCCCAAGATCACACGGCTGGTAAGTGATGGAGCTGTTACAGACACTCTGATCTATTTGTTCTCCATCCCACTCTCCCCATTATACCATGACGATGATTCTGCCAACCCTGGTTTTGTGTGTTTCAGTCCGTATGCAAAGCAGGAGAGGCAGTTGCAACCAGATTCCCCAGGACTTCTTGGTCTCTCAACATCACGGGTTTCCAGGACGAGGGGCCCCTTAGTGGCAACAACTGACAAGGGCCAATAATTCAATGCCAGATGCTAGGAAAGTAAGATTTCTTTCTTTCTTTCGTTTTTTTTTTTTTTGCTCGTTTTGCAAGAAAAGAAAAATGCCATTTGGCCCCAGAAAGATGTTCTTGCTGCCAAACACATGATTTTTGCACATGGTGAGGATGTGTGATTTTTACATATGTATTTTTTTTTCTTTTTTTCTCTTTTAGTAAAAACAGATTCATCTTTGGCAAGAGGGTGAAAGAAAGGGAGCATGAGAAGATTACCATAGAAAACCATTACTTCGCTATTGTAGAGACCAAGAGCCAAGAGTCTGGAATCGCCATGGATGAAAGGGAATCAAAAAAAGAGGAAATGAGGCAAAAAGACTACCAGCATTTATGAAACAGGAGCTAGATTTGGGAGCTGTGTCCATTCTAAAGCACCCCAGATCTTCGAGAGTCCTTAGATATTTCTAAACTCTGAGATGGCAAGGAAAGGGCAGAAGTGATGCCACTCTTCCTGTCTTTGTCCAGGGCAGACATTAGTAATCGATCACAGCATTCTTTCTCACTAACCTGGGATGCAGGCTCCACACTCTCAGAAGCCTCTATCCATTGTTGGGCGTTGGCAAGTAAGATGAAACAAGGTTGCTCTTTGCCCTCATCAACCCTTCCTTTTATATATAAAGTGATTGCTACACAGAGAGAAGAAGCAACCTGGCAGAGGTTACACTGAATGTTCACATAAGTAAGTTCTCTTACAGTTTTGCTGCTGTTTCCCCGGCTAGGGCTCATTCCACAAAACTCCCCATCTGCTAGACGTCTGCCAAGTCCCTTCACAGGGGGTGAGAAGCTCTGAGGTCCCTGAATACCTAAGAGAGGACTCAGAGCATCAAGTCTGGGAGCTTGGGTTTCTCGCCTCCACGGACTTCCATCGGTATTCACGTGACGGGCCATCCATCCCCTCTGCGGGATCACATCAGGTCAAGATGGCTGCCCTGAAGGGAGGAAAAGCTCCATCCCAGAAGCAAGGCTTTCACATATTATGAAGATCACTCTTAAAAGGGAACAGCTGATAATGAGGAAAGGTCAGCATTCCCACAGGAAACTCACCACTCTGGAGATGGTTCTGGTCTATTTTTCCTGAGTCGAAGGATGAAGTTTTCCATTAGATGAGCGTTTCCAAAGTGTTTTATGGGAAGCACATTCTCAAGATGTTCTAGGAGATTTTCCACAAGATAGCATAAAACTAAAATACAAATAACATAAAATAGAAAAGATGTATGGCCAAATATATGGAAGGAACTCAGCATATGAAACCCTCTTGTGGAAACGTACTGCATCTTAGAATATCAAAGACCCTGAGACGTTCTTCAGTAAAGTCCTGTATATTGCATTTTTCAGTATGTATTTTCTGCAGAAATCTGTTTGCATGTAGCATTTATTAAAATTCTACTGGACCTTCTTTCAAAAAGACTGGTAGATACAGCACATTAGAGGGGGGAAAAACACAGAAGTCAGATTCAGAAGAGCTATGCCTGAATCCTGGCTCTGTGTCTTTGTCATTTTATTTTAAGGAGTTTGTACTTTAGTTTCTAGGTAATGGAAAACCATCTAGATTTAGTTTAGGTTTTTAAAATACACTTATTTGTTAGAGATAAGATAGATTCATTATAGAGATTTTGGAGACCATAAAAAATGTGTAGAAGAAAATTAAAATTGCTCATAATTTCACCATCTAGAGAGAAGTAATGTTAAAATTTTGATATATTCCTTCAAATCTCTTTCATCTATTAAAAGAATCTGTAGACACCTACTTAAAAAAAACATAATGTGCCTAGTTTTATATTCTACTGTTTTTTGTTTTAACAATAAGAAGGATGATTAACCAAAATACCCAACCATGCTCCACGTGAATGTGAATTTAAGTGATGTCATAGGATTACATCATAGGAATATTCTCTGGAACTCTTGAGGCCAGATATTTCAGAAACCATAATTATTTGGGCTTGAGAAAGGTAAGACCAGGTAAAAATGGTAATTATGAAGCTCCTACAATAGAATGTCGACAGCAGCCTGGAACCAAATGCAATACTCGAACACGAAAACACTTGAATAATCACACAGAGATAAATAATAGCTGTTAAAACAAAAAGCCTCCTTTCATTCAGTCCAGGTCAGACTTTTGTCACCCATGAACTTGCAGCAAACTTTCAAAAATCTGTCAGCTCAAAGAGCTTTGTGGATTCGGAAACTGAACACATTGAATTATAGGTCTGTGCTGTGATTGGCAATCAAGCCAACCCTTCATTGTTGACTGTTTGGGGTTGTTTCCAAATTTTCATTATTATAAGGAAGACTGCAAAGAGGATTCCTGCCCATAAATTTTTTTGCACATTCGTGATTGCTTCCTCGGGATATATTCCTAGGAATTGAATTCCTGGGTCACAAAGAATGAACATTTTCAAGGTTCTCACTATCTCTGCCATAGTGCTCTCCAGCGGGCTGAGTGAGGAGCACGGCCAGTGTCCATATGTGAGAGAGGCAGCTTCCCCAGCCAACAGCGACATCGAGTATTATCCGTGTTTGAGGAACAAACTCTAATTTGAAGAGCAGGAATTCCCCTCTCTCTTTGAATTCTATTCCCTTTATTATCAGTAATAGTCAATCTTTCTTCGTATGCTAACGGAATGATTATATTTCTCTTTTTATATTGTCTTCGTATTTCCCATGCAAATCTTTTTATCGAGATGTTCCCCCTTGACTTGTAAGAGCGCTTTGTAGATTAAGTATATTAAAACACTTTGGAAATCACATATGTTATAATACTGTCCTAGTTTTCTCACTTGGATTTTCAGTTATTTATGATGTTTTAATAGTTCCCCATATTTAAAAAGTAAAATATGTAATACACAAGGGATCCAAAATGCTTAAAACCATATAAGAATATCAGACAAAAGAACTTACCTGAAACTCAGCCACCCAGAAATAACCTTTCTACTATTTTAGTGTTGAATTTCCTAATATTTTCTGCTTCTCTCCAATGGAGGTATGTCCTTGGGTGGATAGCCTCATGGCCTACTTTGCTTCCACTTATTTTTGTGAATGTTTTTTCCATTTTAACAAATACTCTTCTGTAACTGGATTTTTGTCATTCCATAGCTTTCCATTGCCTGCAACTAGCATTTACTTAAATATTCCCTGGTTTCGGACATTCGGGTTGTTTCCAATTTTCATCATTATTTGTAATGCTCTGGTGAATACCTTTGTCCCACCATCCATTCTCACATCCCTAATTATGTCTTTAGAATGAATTCCTATACTTTCTGGGACAAAGAGCAGGTATATTTTAAATTCCTTTCATTGTTTTTCCAGTAGTTGATATTTATTTTTAAATTTTTTAAATAAAGCGATTTTTAAGAAAATAAGAATCATCCATAATTTTTCCACCCAGAAGCAAGTACTATTGGAAGCGTTGGAGCTTCATCTACAACTCTGCATCTGGACATGATGTTTGGGTACAAATAACAAACAATCCAGGGATTACACTGGACACACCATCTTTTAAAGACAATTGTTTAACTTTGCTACATTATAAATAGCTTTTGCGGTACAGATGTGATGTTAAACCCAGATACTCTTACTGGTCACATAATATTACCTTGTTTAGACATGCCCTGATTTATTTAATCATCTTTCTTTAAGCATTTCAGGGTGAAGGGAACTTGGGGATTTTGTTTTCCAAATTCCTGAAGTTATCTGAGCACTGTGATAAACATCACTGTCATGTTCCTACTTATTTCCTCAGGATACGTAGATACATAGAGTGGCTTCTAGCAAAGTCAGCAAGTCAAGGATATGTCCATTTCTGAGGATTCTGATCTATACTTGAAGATCATACCATGGACTTTGCCTGATTTTTGCTGCCTCTCACAGCATGCAAGACTGTTTTCCAGAACCCTGACCACTACTGGGAATTCTCTTTTAATTAAGAATATTTGGTGAAATGTGGCATTTTGTAGCTGTTTTAATGTGCGTTGGGTTTTTAAACAATAACATCAAACATTCTTCCATGTTTACGGACCATTTGGTTTTCTCTTCCGTCAATTAGCACGTTTGTCTATTAGGGTATTTATCTTTTTCTCACTGTTTTGTAATCTTTCTTTATAAATTAAGCTTATTAACACTTCATATGCTGTAGTTTGGGAAGTATTTTCCCAGCTTTGCTTTTGCTTCTGATTTTTTTTTAGTACATTGTTAGCATGTAAGAGCAGAAATATTACATAGTCTGACTTATCGAATGTGTCTCCATACCATCGTCTTTCAACATCTTCCTTAGAAGGACTCTCTCTGGTCCCGAGTCTTTTATATAAAGCTGACCTACATTTTCTTCTAGTGCCTTTGTGACTTTACTTTTATACACATATCTTTAATGCACCAGGAATTTAAGTTTATCACAGAGCTGAAGATCGGAGTTAATTTTTTCCCAACATCATTTATTGAATAATCCATTCTTTCCACAAGGATTTGAAATGTCACCGTTATCACATACTAAATATTTATATATACTCCAGTCTGTCTCTGGGCTTGCAGTTCTGTCCCATCGATCTCTCTGTCTATTCTGGGGCTGAGGGGAGAGAGATTTCTGGGGTAGAACAGGCAGGAGTTGATAAGTGATTACACTTGGGAGGAGCTGAAGAGGCCTTCAAGGTTTGAGACTGAATAACTGGATGGATGGGATGGCCATTAATCAGGAAAATGGAGGTGGGGGAGGGCTCGCTCTATCCCGAGTCTCTCCTCTCTTCAATCCATCACTCACATTTCAGGCAGAATAAATTTTTTAATACATATTTATTTAATATATTGGAAAAAATAATGCATACACAGGGCAAAAAATATTCAAGCAGTACAAATGGTTTGCAGTGAAAAGTCTCCCTCACAGCTCCTACACTTAATTCCCCTTCACAGAAGCACCACTGTTAAGGATTTTGTGTGTACCCTTAGAGGATTGTTCTCGATACATACAGATGAGATAGATAGACACCTCCACGCGTGCACATTCTCACGCATCTTTCAGATAGAACCATAAGCGAACACCGCACAGCGCCTCGATTATTTTAGCCTCAGTGATTGAACTTGGAATTGCTGTTCTAGGAGCGCACATCATTGTTTTCGATCTCTGCTTGGAGTTCCCCTAAATGATGCACCATCATTTTTTAACCCAGCCCCTAGTGAGGGACAAATTTAGGAGTTTGTTCCGATTAATTTTTCTTTTTAAGCACAGAACTGACCATGTTTCTCTTCTGTTTAAATTCCCCCTGGCGCTTCTTTCCCAACAAAACGCAGTTGAGAGGCCCAGGTCTGACAACCGAAGTCTTCAGAACTTGGCCTCCCGACCCGTCGAACCTCATCTCAAGCTATGTCTCACCTTGGCCTTCTGACTCACTGCTTTGAACTTCTTGGAAGTTCCTCCAAACTCCCATGTTTTCTCATGTTCCGTGGCCTTTTAGGTGCAGTCCCTGTCGCCTTAAAACTCTGTTCTGCCCTGTGCAGTTGGGGGGGCTCTTACTTTTCCTTAAAAGCTCTGCTCAGGAGCCACCTCCTCTGTGAAACCTTCCCTTAATCCCTCCTCGCCTCTGTACACATACGCACGTGTGCATGTGCGCACGAGCGTGTGCACACACACACACGCATGCGTGTACATGTGCACACACACACAGACCAAATGAGTTAGGCTGTGCTCAGTGCTCTCGGGCGTTTTGCTCACGCTCTGGTGCCCCACACCTTGCTCCGTGGTAACTACTATTTTCCTTCCCAACAGGGGTGCACGGGTAGCCCGAGAATTAGCTTCTCCGCACAGACTTTCTTGAGGCCTCAGGTAGAGCTGACCAGTCTACTCCTCGCCCCACTCTCTCTCCTGCACCTATCACAGGACCCACGGAACTTCATTTCTAGTATCTTCAGGCCCTTTCCTTCCTCAGAGGGTGGAAGAGCTCCTCGCAAGTCGGCCATCGTGTCCTTGGTTGCTGCGCTTCCCGCGGTCTGACACCGTGTCTGACACGCCAGGTGCTCAGCTGGGCACACGCAGCCGGACGGAGCAAGGCGGCCGCGCTGCTGCTCACGTCAGCGCCCGTCCTGACTGCTCGGGTACCCCCACCCATGCCATCACTGGACACCTCCTTAGCGCCCCGTGAATGTTGCTGATTGGACAGTGACCATCATTTCCATGTCTGCAGTTCTCATTAGATTGCCTCTGACGCAAAGACAGGATGTGTCCCATTTGGTTTTGATTCCTCTAGGACCTATGACCGTGCCCGACATGAGGTACCTACTCCGCCAACCGAAGGACCTGAGTGGATGAACCCACAGACAAACCGAGTTGCTTTGGAGCCTGTGCTAGGGACTAGACAGAGCTTCCCACCCTCTCCAGTCGCTGCTCCCTGCTGTCCTTGGGTGAGGACAGAGTCCTTGCCGTGGCCTACAGGGTCCTGCACGGTCTGGCTCCCGCCTCTCTGGATGAGTTAGGACTATGCTCAGCGGTGAGGGATAGAGACTCCCAAATAACTGTAGCTTAGATATGATAGAAATGTCTTTCTCTCTTCAATGCAGAGACCAACAGTTGATCAGGCAATAAAAAATGCAGGTCCTTTGTCATCAGAGACCCAGACTTCTCTTCTGTCATTCTGCCATCTCTAGCGCTTGATTCTACAGCCTGGTCCGTGACGGTAGCTATGGCTGTAGACGTGATATTTGAGCTTCACCCAGATGGGAAGAATAACGGAGAAAGAACACTTCCCAAAAGGTGCGTGTAGAATGTTGCATTGACCAGAGCTTATCTACATGCCCAGGGCTAGCTGCAAGGGATGGTGGGAAATATAGCCTTTATTCCACACTGTCTTAGGCTCAGTTGAAATAAAATACTCTCTAATGAGAATTCAAGAGGACACTATGTCTTGGGGGACAAGGAGCAGTCTTTTCCTCTCTTCCTCTCCACCCCAATCACAACTATGTTCCCTTCTGTGTCTCCTCTGCTCACCACCTCCTTCCTGCCCTGCTCCCTGGTGACATGAGATGCCTGTCCATGTTGTTACCCCTCTCTCCTCCCATCCCACCTAATTCATCTCCTATCATCCATCAGAACTCAGCTTAACATTTATCTCCATAAGAAACATCCTCACTAAGTCAAAAAAAATCAATTATTGGATGTCAAAGTGTTACACCGCTTCCCCTTAAATCACCTGTCAAAATCTTAAGTTTACATTTATTTGCAAGATTATTTGATTAACACCTGTCTTCCTCACCAGACTGTAAGCCCCAGCAGGCAGCGAGCATGTCTGCCTTTGGTCGCTATGTCGTCTCCAGCACCAGGCACAGGGTCTTGTCCACGGTAGGTTCTCAATAAAGTAGCAAAGCATATTGACTAATTAATTGTGTGTATAGTGGGCCGTCTGGGGTAGAGGTCTGGAGCCAGGGAAGGATATCAAGCTACTGATATTCTCTAGGTCATTACTCGCACAGAAGTGAATAAAGTTGTGGCAATAGTTAAGATCCTTCCAAGGAGAGGAGAAAGGGAGAAGTAAACAAATACCATTCATATTTATTGCCTAGATGTATAAGGTCGGAAGAGAATAGTAAATAAATATATACAGACTACGAAGAGAAAAGAAGAAAATGTGCATTTGCCACGTCCCGTGTGGGGCTTGCTGTTCAGGTTCTCATTCTTCTGAAGGCAGCCCTGAGACCTAGCTCGTGGTGGCCCGGCGAAGAGGGCCAGCCTGAAGCTTCGGTAAGAGATTGTGTGACTTGTTCAGGATATGAATCAGGGTGGGCTGACTCGAAGCCCATCCCTCCGCTGAGAATGTGCTCCTGAGTAGCCAGTGTCCGACTAATGCAGGGCACAGAGTCGTAAAGTTCAAGAAGCAAGTCAGAGAGGAGCGGTGCCCAAGTCTGCATCTCTGGGGTCTGTATCCTCTTTAAGAATTTAGTAGTAAAAAGAACAGAGAGGGATGAGACATTGGCTCGAAGGGAAAATAACCAATGCTAGGCGATGGAGAAGGGGAGCCCCCGGATCTCAGCCGCTGATCCCAGCAGAGGTATGCCTCGCTCCCTTCACAGTCTGATCACAGCCCTGGCGGCCGTCCCGCATGGTCCTTCTACGTGTGGGGACTCAGCAACCCGTGCTCCGTCCAGGGGACCTCAGCCTCCAGCTGCACCCACAGGAGATGGTGCGTGGAGAAGGCTCAGCTGCTCGTACCTGCCTCGGCGCAGAGGTGGTGTCTCACCTCTGCTCATCGCCCATTGTCGAGAGTTAGACCTACCGCTGCTCCTAAACTCCCGCGTGGTGTCTGGGAATATGCTCTACTCAGGTGCCCCAGGGGAAAAAAAAGTGGCTCCATGATACACGGCTTTCTCTCCGCCACTCTAGAGCTTTCTAGATTATAGGAGGATCAGGCTTGTTTATAAGCAGAGATAAAGGAACTAGCAGAGAGGGAGCAATGAAGGCAGGCGAGAGTGGGTGAGGTCTGGTGAAAGGCTCTGGCTAGAAGAGAGGAAGGTCCCCTCTGAGATGGGAGGATGGGAGAAGGTCCAGGCCCACCTCCGGAGCATACTTGCATGCAGGTTAAGAGCTCAGACTCTTGAGCCAGACTTTCCAGCTGAAAATGTTCCCTTCACCAGTCACCAGCTAAGTGACCTTGGGTAAGTCACTTAACTTCATCATGCCCCCGTTTTATCATCTGTAAAATGGGAATGGTACAACCACTTATGCCATATTTTTGTGCATTAAATAAGTTAACGTATAGAGTACAGGGGAGAGTACTAGACATAGAATAACAGCTCAAGAAACATCCTATATCCATATAGCCGTTCATTTGTGATATATGGACGTATGCACGTGGACCAGAATTGGTGCACACACCAGTCCTCTTGAGGCTACGGCTTCCCACTTGAGCCACGTGGTCGCCCATCAGGACCACCCTTTATCTAAACGGTCCCCTCGTAGGGAGCACGTGGCAGTTTCCAGTCCTTCCGTGCTGCTCATGATCTAAACAATGCTGCGGCCGACATCCCAGCACTCATGTGCCTGAGCACGTGGGAAAGCCTGTCTGGTCTCGAGCGGGAATCGCTGGGTTCAAAAGCACATGGGTTCCCATGCAGAGACCAGTGTCCCCGAATTGTCCTCCAGGAGGGGGCACCTTCTTCGCGCCTCCCCGGAGCCCTGAAGGAGGGTGCCAGCTTCCCGTGCGATAGATGTCTGTTTAATGAATAAGCAGGGATGTTTTATCCATCTGGCACCATAAAGTCTGTGAAAACCTTAGGCACGTGGAAACACACACCCGCTCCAAATGAAGAAAAGAATACTGCAAAGTCAGAGTGAATAAATATTTAATTTGCTCCCCAAACTGGGAGGCGGCTCTGTCCGGAGACAAAGCACAGAGCTTGGGACAGGCCTGGGCTGGGCTTGCCTCCTCTGTGCTCCACAGGGTCCGGGCAGGCCACTTAGGCTGTGGGAGCCTGAACTGCTGCTCTAGAAGGTGGAAATACAGGGGAACCTGGGTGGCACAGTCAGTGAAGCGTCTGACTCTTGGTTTCGGCTCAGGGACATGAGATCCAGCCCCACGTTAGGCCCAGCTGGGAGTCTGCTTGAGACTCTCTCTCTCCCTCTCTCTCTGCCCCTCCTCCCGCCCTCTCTCAAATAAATAAATAAATCTTTAAAAAAAAAAAAAAAGATGAAAATATGGACAAGTCCGACCACAGGGGCACCTAGGACCGTGCTTGACACATAAGAAGTCCCCTGTAATGTCACCTACTAATGTCCTATGTCCAGAAGGTGCCTGCAATCAAATCACAGCACCTGGCACATAGAAAGCTCTCAATAAACATTCATTAAATGTGATCCAGTGAAATTGGAAGTTTTATTTGGGAGCTAAGATGCCTCTCGCACACCTCTAAGACTTGCCAATCTCTCTTTTGAACAAAGACACAGGGGTTCTCAGACTCAGAACCTTCCACGGCAAGAACTGAACCAGCTTGCTTTGGGTCCGTTGTGTATATTATGGCTACCTGTCATGGGTGGTCATGGGGCTGTTCACGAATATTCCAGCTCTCCTCCTCTTCTAGGCTCGCGGTGGGATTGCTCTCCAGCCCACTGTGGATGCGGGCAGGCTGAGTGAGTTGCTTTGGCCGATGAAATATGCCCTGAGGCGTATGACAGGTGTCACCCCAGGCAGGTCTTTCAGAGTGAGTGCGTGGTTTACATTACCTTCCCTGCCGAAGCGGCTCGGTGGCCATGGGAGAAAGTGCCAGAAGGGCTGGCTTTAGCCTGAATCACTGAGTGACTTTGAGGAGTAGACCTCCCTTGCTAACCAGCCCTTGCGTATCTCTCACTAGAGGGAAATGCCGTCTTGCAATCGGCTACTGGGATTTTGAGGTCGCTTACCGCCTTGGTGCCGTCGATCCTAGTCCTCTCCGTCAATTCTACTGATGGACAGGAAATGCCCAAGGAGTGGCAGAGCGTGGAGCAAGTGGAGGGCACGCTGGCACAGAGACAAGAGACTTGGGGGACCCACGATGCCTTCCGATAGAGGATATAGAAGGTCCAGCTGAGGACGGAAGAATGGATAAGACTCCTGAGGGTAGGGGCCCTAGCTTGGCCATCTCCGTAACCCTCCTGCGGATCTAAAGCAGAGCCTTGCCCCTGTATGTGCTGAGCACAGTTTGGTGGAGCAACGAATTAATTTTAAGCGAGAAGCCCCATACAATGAGCAGCATCCGGACTTCGGAACATGGACAAACCTGGGCTCCAAACCCACAAACTGCACGTGCGACTTTGAACAAGCCCCTTATGGAGTCTGAGAGTGAGTTTCCTCATCTCGAAAATGCGGATGATGACAACACCGTAAGAGAAAGTAACACATGCAAAGTGCTTGGTTTGATGCCTGCCCGCAGTGAACAGCAGATAAGGGTGAGCGGGGCAGGCTCTGGGACCAGACATGGGTTTTAGCCCCAGTCTGATGGCTCCTGGCAGTGTGACCCCGGCCAGGTATTTCTTCTTTGAAGCCCCTTCTTTGCTAAGTGGGACTAACGCTGTCTAGTTCACAGGCTGGTCGCGAGCGCGATGTGAGATGGCACCAAGCCCCTAGCCAGGAGGAGTCCGCGCTGACTCTCCAGCCTTCACACATTCCAGGGGAATTCCGGGGATGCAGGCTTGGAAACAGGATCCGGCAACACCCACCAGGGTCCTGTTTCCAGTTCTCACTTCTCCAAAGTAGCAGCTCATTATGACAAATGGCCGTGCAGGGCCATTAATGGAGCATAATGGGTTAATTTGTTACATCTCCCGGGGTCAAATTTAGAGTTGAACCCCACAGTCTAATGTCTCTGTCAGACGCTGCGTGGCAGGATGGGGTACTTAAAGGTGATCCGTCTCTCAGGGCTATTGGGACAAAGGTGCCTGATTCTTTCTCAGTGTGGCCGTCCTGGGGAAGCTGGCACTCAGCGACAGACAGCGAGCTCGGGGCCGGAGAATTGAGAACGGGCTGGGAAGTTCTGCAGCCTAAAGATCCTACACTTCCTTTCTGCAGCTCTCAGCTGACCCCTCACTGACATATTATTTACGAGTTGGTGGTCCTGTCTCCCCACATCTAGAAGCTGCTCTCTTTCCCATTGACATTATAGAGCGCCTACTGTATACCCACACTTGGCACTTTACCAGATGCCTTTTCATTCAGCCCTTCCAGAGACCCTGTGAGTTCTACATTGACTTCGTTTTCTAAACAAAGCCCTGAGTTTGGGAAGTCATTAAGTGACCCCAAATCGAGGCAGGGTGGAAAGGGAGATGACATATGTTCTCATCCAGCCTCAAAATCAGTTCCCCTTCTGTTTCATTACCATGCCTCTCCAGACTGTGCAGAGTGTAAAGACAGCCCACAAGAATGACAAACCATAAGTTCAACAAGAGCATGGGGGGTGGCTCCAACGGGTGGGCGGGGTCGGGGGGTATTGCAGGCACTGCCTGGTACCCATGGGAAGCGGGGCGCTCCTGGACAGACCAGTGGGGCTGCCTGACGCGCCATGCTGGAGCTGTGAGCGCTGCAAGGCTGAACCACCTCGACGGGAGAGCTCCTCTCCAGGAAAGAAAATATCTGTTGCACTTGACAAGTGCAAGTGACACCTCAGAAAATGCTAGTATCAAGCCCCGGAGCCCAACCCTACAATTTCCAGGGAAACCGGCAGTTTCTTTGAGGCGCCAAGTGGGCTGCCGGACGAGGTCCTGGCCGCGCATCCTGGGCTGCGATGGGCCCCGTGGAGGCTGAATGGGACGGACACCGTTCTGCCCCTCTACCCTCTCTCGGAGGAGAGTGTTCCCTGAGCACCCCAGTGGGGAACAGGTTGGGGGAGGAGGGCCATTCACTGCCCATTCTGGTTGCCCGGCGTCCCCCTCTCCAGCCCAGGGCTTTGCCTTGTCCTGACCCCTGGCTACTCTCTTGGGAGGCTGCATTCATCCACCCAGCTTCCCTCCCACCCTCCCCAGCAAAGTGAGAGGCTGCAGCACCGTGGGACCTGAGGAACCGAAGAATGAACCTGGAGCCATCGGCCTGCGCGTATAATGTGCTTGTGAATCTCTGCCCCTCTGACAAAGGGGCAGACTGACTCTGTGTGACCTCCCCCCCCCGGGGACAGCACCGGCAGCGATGGGCCACCCTGCGGGGATATAGTGGAAATGTGCTGGGATGAGAGAGGGGCTCCAAGTCTCCCCACCGTGTTGCGTCTGCTCCGTCGCCGTTGGCTTCCTTTCTGTCTATGACCACGCCCCAGCACGGGGATGGCAGTAGGTTCCATGAGAAACCCAGAAGCTGGGAGGGAGGCACTGGGAAGGGCTGAGGCCAGAGCAGGGTTTAGCGGAAAGGAGCGCCATGATCCTCAAGGGCTGGGGACAGAGGAGCACCTGTGCAGTGAACTAGTTCTTTCTGGGCTGGCCCTGCTCTCGGCACAGAAGACCTCTCAAAGCAGTGCGTGACGTCGTGCAGAATGGCCTGGATCCCACCAGACTGGGGAGGTCTTCCAATGTCCACAGCCAGGGCCCCGCGCCCCCTGTCCTCCAGGTGGGCTCCGGGAGTGAACCGGGAGCCTCCAGGGGGTCGGGCAAGATGTTCTTTAGCTTCCTTTAGCTTCACATCCCTGTGAGAGAGCCCACCTTTACAGGTTGGCGTGGGGATTATACGAGGTGACACAGGTATATCACTTTGTCCCCGGCCTGGTGGATGTAACATGTTACCAATGATCGCTAATTACTATAGTTTTAATGGTGATTGTAACATTTTACGAATGACCACCAATTACTATACTTTTAATAAAACGCAACTCCCCCAGGAGCCTGAGTGAGTGAAAGATAGGTAATAATTTGTGATCGGCCTGTTAGCTGTATCTCTGCAAGTGGCTACCTTAAAATCACACGTTTTACGAAGCCGCTGAAACATCTTTCCTAGAAACACACTTGCGCTATTTGGCTTAACCGAACTTCTCCCCAGAGGAGAGGGCTGTGCGGTCATTTGCTTACCTGCTCTGGGCCAGCCACCCCCACTCCCAGCCTCAGTTAACCGTCTCGGGGGGCTTCATTGAGAGGGAAGTGACATGATCTCCGTGTTCCTGGAGAGGACAGGGCCCATTTCCTTGCCATTCCAGAGCTGGCAAGGGTACCTGGGGGATGCACACCCAGCTTCTCTAGCTTCTTCCCATGACTCGCAGCTGCTTTTAGAGAGAGCCTGGATGCCCCCGAATCCAAGCTCCGCCCCCTGAATCACCCCTGAAACTTCATCTGGCACTCAAATCCGGGAGGTCCCCCCACTAATCTGAGCCCCAAAGATGAGGCTGGGGTGGAGGGAGATGCTCTCCCCTTCCGCTTGGCAGCTTTGCTGGCTGAATACCAGAGCTGCTGGGAGCAAGTGAGAGGGAAAGGCACCTTTGAAGTCGTCCCTCACGCTGAGCGGCGGAAAGCGGCTTGTTGTCTTATGCAGAGAGCGGTTGAGGATATCAAAGGGAAGATGGGATGTTAAATTTTGAGTGATCAATGTTTAATCGTCGGAGTTGTAAGCTGTCAGGAGTGATGCTCGAGGAGAGGTTCCCTGTGAATCACAGGGTTTGCGATGTGATGGCGGCAGGGGGGACCGGCCCTCAGAAGTCCCTGTGTGCGCGGGGAGAGCGGTGGCGCCCTGGCAGGGCCCGCAGCCCATCATGCACGGACTTGCTCCGCGGGCTTGACCACAGCGCGGGCATGATCGGGAAAGGTTGAGGGGCGGGGGGGGGGGGGGGCTCCATCGGCCCCAGGAGCTGTCCCTTTTTTCCTTTTTTTTTTTTTTTTAATCATGTTGTGTTAGTTGCCACATAGAAACAATCCTTCATGCGCTGCTTCATTCCTTCGGCAGGCGCTTTAAATGCAACGAGGGCGAGGGTCTCATTGGTCATGCGGCTGAAAGAACCTAAAGATTCTAGCACTTGCCAGGAAACATCAATTTGCTTTTTCATTGAATCGTCTCTGGAAAATTCCAGCCTGCCATAAGGCACCAAGAGAAGAGTTTAAGTATCGCCTGTGTGTCGAGGCAGGAGGCGGTGTGGATTGCAGAGACAGTGATACCGGGGGCGGAGGCGGACCCTCCCCCTGCAGGTAAGGCCCGGCTCTGTAGGCTGGAGCCCCTCTCCCTTCCAGATATCCGAACATCAGTGGTCTCTGTCATTCCTTCGGATGGCTCAGAAAGGAGGAGAGAGCCTGCAGCCCCTTGCCTTGTAACCACTAAGCCCTGGCTGATCTGGAATACGTCTTCCCGGGACCCAGAGAAATGGCGCTGTCCCGGGCTTGTGGGCCACCACGGCAGGAGGGAACACAGAGACCGGAGGCCCAGGCCGCTCCCTCCGGAGCTCACACTTTCTTGTCAGGGAGGCTGCAGGGCTCAGACGAGGCTGCGAGTGGGGAGGAGCTCTCCCTAAAAGCTTTTTTGGCTGGGGAGGGAGAGACAGATCAGGGATCCCCTGCTGCAGCCGTCTTCTGTTCCCAAATTCAGACATCAGGAGAGGCTCTGGAGAGGCTCCGAGTGGGTTCCGGGAGATCCAGTTGAGGCCAGGGATATGGAGGGGAGTGACTGGCAGGGAGGGAAACCTGGGCCCCGGCCACCCGCACCAGGCAGCGTCGCCGGACCGCCCCGCGCCCCCACCATCAACTCAGCAAAACGCAATTTCACGACTCTTTGGGGGATTAAAGATTTTATTTACTTCTTTTTGAAAGCTTCGGAATTCTTCCTGAACATCAAATAACTGCTGGCAAACACATCCTGATGAGTAACGTGGAGTGAAATAGAACCAGATGGGCCCGCGCGCTCCGGGCTCTTCACTGGAGGGAGGAAGGGCAAATCACATTTGGAGTGAGGCTGGGCTGCAGGCCGCAGGAAGCCCATCGGGAGGGGGACACAGATTTCCGCGAGGGAGGGCTCAAGGTCCCCTGGAACTTGCCAGGAGATGGGGCCCTGCCGCCTGCCATCTGGCCTTGTCAGCAGGAAATACGAGGAAGGGTCCCAGCTGCCGGACTCTGGGGGTGCCGATCACGCGGCACTGGGACAATGACCACGAGGGGCCCCCGGTGTCGGGACTGGGGCCACGAGGTAGGGCATTAGGAAGCCTCAGTGTTATGTAGAATCCTGATGGCCTGGTGAGGCGGACTCAGCTAGCTGCCTAAACCACACCCATTCCCCCTTTCTTTCTAACCGAGGGAAACCCTGAATTTGTTCAAATCAGGCGAAGCCCTCCATTTCCCAGGTCCCCTTTCGACCTGGGGAGACCCTGGAACAGATGTGCCCACGGAGAGCAGCAGGTATCTGAAAGGCTTATCTGGAAAGCTGGTTTTCCTTCTTTAGGCACTGCCCCTCCCCCTGGCCACTCCCTGGACCTCCAGGAACGGGGACTCGACCCCACACACGAAGACGGTGGAACAGGAGGAAGAAGGCCAGACCCTGGTGCCTCCACAGATCCACTGCACCAAACTTGGACTTTCTCCCCCTGGAAAAAAACGTTTATTGAGAAAAATAAATTAACTAAGCAGATCTTCTTTGGACTCTCTGTGACGCACTTGCAAAAGCAAACCCTAGTCCAGGATTGGCGGCCCCAGCAATTCATAGGCTCCCTGCCTTTCGCTAGTCTCCTCTCCCCTCCTGGAGCTCAACATCCCTCCCCAGCCCCTCTCCAGCTGCAGAGGCCCAGCTCCCGCAGGAGGCCGCCCCATTGCCAGCGCTGAGGCCTCAGGCCATGCCATTCCGACCCCACCGATGAGCCTGGGCCGTGGTCTGCCTTCCCACGTCCTAGACCTTCCCAGGCTAAGGTCCTACTCTTCAAGCAGACCCCGAGTATTCGATTCATGGATCCCCGGGTGTAAGGGAACCTCTATCCACTTTGTCTGGGACGGAGGGGTTTCAGCATGGTACGTTACAATGCGGAAGGTCAAGAGCACACCAGGGTGAGTTGGTTGCCTGAAGATTTCAGAGCCACACAAGAACTTGGGGAGCTGGTTCCGTGGTTTTCCACGCCGACCGTCACAGCAGCACCACCGTAGGACAAAACGTGAGATGCAGCCCCCAGTGTGTACTATGGAGCCCGGGGGTGGCTGCTCTGGGGAAGCGCTGTGGATCCCACCGAGCGCAGTTCGAAAACACAGTGGCCTGGGGGCGACGTGACATGTCCAGGCACCCAGCGAGCGGCAGGCAGAGCCTGGAGTGGCGGCTGGCATGACTAGAGCTCTATTCTCTCAAACCAAGGCTCAGAGATTGAACCAGGGCCTCTCCTTCTTTCTTTTTCCACTGTCCCCTCCTCTCCTGCCTCCCACAAATTCCTCTTCATTCACGCACCCAAACAATCTTTCTCAAAGACGGATCTAATGACCTATCTCTCCCATTTAAAGCACTTTGGCTGACTCCCCTTCATTTGACATTCAAGGCCCTTGCCTACTGGCTCCAACCTGACCCTCAGGCTCATCTTCCACCGCGCCTGCCCTCCTGCGGACACTTTGCCCCTCTATGTCCCACCCTCAGCTCCTGGAAGCTCTCCCCTGTCCCAGAGCATGGGCGTGAGGAGGTGTCCCTTCGTAATCCTGAGCGTGCACACCTGCTCTGTCCCTGCCCCCTTCCTCCGCACCCCTGCCCTTGTCAGCCTGGCCATCCCTGCCCATCTTGCCTCTCCTTCAAGGCCCAGCTCATTTGCCAGCTCTGGAGACTTCTCTGACTGTCTCCTTCTTAGGCTGAGTGCCTGAGCCATCTGGTGTTGTGATAGTGGGCCCACTCCCTGTCCCTGTTCACTTACCTAGTACAACACCAGACCCAGGTTCCTGAAGGGCTGTCATCTTTATGTCCCCAGTGCCTGACTGCTTTTGCACATAACTGGCTTGCAGTCTATTGAATACCATGAATGAATGAATGAATGACTTGGTTTCCTGCAAGCAGGGCATGCACTATCTTGATTAAGTAACAACAGTACACATTTGTCATGTTTTGTCACTGCCTGCACACCCCTCACCAACAGCACCTCGATTCCCGATTCCCTCCTGGAATTTGCCTCTTCCTCTTCCCCATTGTGTGCGGTCTCTGCGGGAGGGTTGGGGGGCCGGGTTCCAGGCTCCTGCCTCCCATCACAGAAGCCAGCTCCTTATGTCTCCTGCTCTGCGCCAGGGAGCAGCCCCGTGTCCTGACCTCTCTTCCGGGACTTTGCATCTGGGGTGAGTGATGGGGGGTGTCAGCCAGGCTTGTTGGTCACTGACTACAGAATCTAACTTGGTCAGATTGAAGCAGTAAGGGGGATTTACTCGGAAGGAGGTAAGATGGTCCATGGACTTACTGGGAAGGCAGGGACAGGCACAGAGACAGGCAGGGAGGCCTGGCCACGGCTGACATGGCCGAAGTGTCCTCATGAAGCTAGCCCAATGAGCACGGGGTGCCGCGGCTTGCCCCGGGCACTGGGCACGGGCGGTCCCCTCTGGTGGACTTCGCTCCTGCCGTCGCTGCCCTCCATCTCCCGCCCCCAGCACAGATGTGCCGGGCCCCTGTTTCGTGGCCTTGCTTGTTCCTAGCTCACTGTACGGGAGAGGGGCTTGGCAGCTGACCAACCTGGGCACGTGTCTATGCCCTAGCTGCAAGGGAGCCCGGGACTGCCCGGATCCACCACTCCGGATTCGTAGTGGGAGGTTGACTCGGTCGCTTTCCCCCAAGACTTTTAGGGTAGGGAATTTCTGCAGCCTAGGGAGGAGGCAGTCATCACGTGACAGACACCAAAAAAAAAAAAAAAAAAAAGACAAGAGCCCCTGGACACAGAGACAGAGAAGAAGGTTGGAGGTCACTCATCTCAGCCGGGGTGGTGTGCAGACCAGATGCTTCCCGCTACCAGGTGGTGGCCGTGGTTCTTAATTCAGGCCCCAGGGAGAGGCCGGGGCCCCCACCCCTCTCCAAGTCTGCTTCTCTGGGCTCCTGTCACTTCTGTGAGCTCCCGACATCCTGCCAATAAATTCCTTTTTGCTGAAGTTAACCAGTGTTAGTGTCTGCCGGCTGCAGCCAAGCAACGCTAAGTGAAACCACATGTAAACACGGGTCCACGCTGCTTGTAAAGCACTAAGGCAGCCCTGATAAGGCCGCAGGCCTCCTGACAGCCCCCTCCCCGGCATTCTTCCCAGTGGGAACCACTGGTATGAGCGGGCTGTGTCTGGCCCAGAGCTCGCTGGGCACGCGCCCCTGCCCTACCAACTACTTCCTGGTTATCACAGCCTATTTCACTGTCCCCACGCCGGCTCTGGGTGGGAGATGGGCCACCATCACTTCATGGGCTACCAAGAAGGAAAAAAGTTGCCAATGAAACTATGTCCCGACGTTAGTCTATCGGTTGTAAACTGCACCTTGACTGCTGGTTTAGGATGTGAGCAAGGCGTGCGCATGAGACGAGGAGAAGCAGGCTCAGAGCCGCAAGCGCTCAGCCCTTCCCGCCCGGGCTCTCGTGCAAGGACTCGGCGCAAGGACTCGGCGCGTATTAACTCGGCTCATCGTTCATTCCACTCCATCATTTCTGGAGGTTGAAATATAATTATCCGTATTTTACAGAGGAGCGAAGTGAGGTACGGAAGGGTGAGTTCATTTGCCCAAGGTTACCAGTCTAGCGAGTGGCAGAACGAGAATTCGGAGAAATTCTGAATGTCGAGATTGTGGTCCTAACAAGCAGGGCTATAGCATTCTGCAAGTGAGTGCACGTGTGTGTGTGTGTGTGTGTGTGTGTGTACATATGTATGCATACGTGCCTATGTACGCACATGTGGATGTGTGTGCCCGTGTGTAGTGTACACGTGTGTGTATTTTTTTGTTAAGGAGTGTCATACTGTATGTACATTCTGCACCTTGCTTTGTCAATCCCATGCTCTCCTGGTGACCTTTCTGTATCACTCTGTGGGCATCTTTCTAACTGAAGTAGAGACACGCCATAAGGCCTTAGCCATTCTCCTAGTGATGGGCATTAAGGTTGTTTCCATTTCTGGCTCTGCGTAACAAGGCTTTAGTAAAAGTCCTTGAAAAAGCCTCCATGAGCCCATGTATGAGTGTTTCTCTTGGGCAGATAGGAGTGGGATTGCTGCTTCATAAGGTATGTGCAATCTGAAGTGTCATAGATAAGGAAGGTTGGGTAAGTCCCTGCCTTCAAGGGCCCCCAGCTTGTGTCTTGCTCAATATGAGGTCTCCCAGAGGCCAGCAGGGGAACTACCAGAGCGCTGCCCAGCAGGTGTGGGGTGAGCTGGACTGAACCAGGGGTGCTTAAGAAGGAGGAGGAAGCATTGACCTGACCGATCAATAGGACAGTCGCAGCACCGGGACAGGCTCTGGGGGGGAGGGGAGGCAGGGTAATGATGTGCCGGGCCAGGAGTCTACCTTGCATACGTGGAACGCTCAGGGGTATTACTCAGATCACTAGGCATCTAGACAAGGAGGGAAGAATTCAGGAAAGATTTCATAAAGAGGCAGGATTCAAGATCAGCCTGGAAGCACGGGGAAGAGTTTGCATGGCTCCAGGGAACAGAATTAGATATTGCAAGAGTGAGATTCATAGAGCAGTCACAAGTGGAGACAGCAAAGGAGGGGGTTAGTTCTGGGTGGCGACAATTCGGGTGTCTGCGCAGATGTCTAAGGATGTCCACTCTGCCCGGGGAGAGGCAGACGCAGCTTCCCCGTCCTGCCTGTGCAGAGATCCCTCCCCTCGTGAACAAAGCCGGGGTCTCCTGCCCGCCCCCTCAGGCTTACAAAGCCCTCGGTGGGCTGAGCGCAGCGCCGTGGGCTTAACCATCCCCCAGAGAAAGAGGGAGTCTCGACAGAGACAAATGAGACGCGACATCCTCCTCGCTCAGCCGCCCGGGAGACCCAGCCACCCCTCACGCCCATGACGAGCTCCCCTCCTCTGCTCCCTCATTATCTTCGCCGGTGTGTCCTCAGGCCAAAATAAGGCACCCAACCCCTGCCTCTACCTGGGTATCATTATGACGACTCCCACTTGAAATTATTTGTTTTTCTCTATTGATCTTGGTTCGACACTGGAAAAATGTATTCTTTGTAAGGCATTCCCCAGGGCTTAATTTGTCCATGTTGGGAGCCTTTTTTAATAGGATTCTGCCCCATTGTTTATTCTGCACATTGAGTTCCGAGAGCTGAGATTCAGCTCTTTTAATAGAAACTCATTACCGGGGTCCCTCTGCATCAGAAAGTGGCTGCTGGCACTGCAAGGAGGACACAAATTAGGAGCCTGCCACGGGCCTGTCTGATCAGAAGCCCCCTTGGGAGGCAGGGTTGCCACCCAACGCCCGCCACCCTCCTCCTGTGAGGGACACCTGGGGGTGACAGGCACCAGGCTGGTCAGAGAGCCCGCAGGCCTGGCACCTGCACCCAACCCCACGCACTGGTGATCCCATCCCTGACTAGTCGCGGCTTTCAGAAGCTCATCCTATCTTGAGTTGTCCCTAGGCTCCCAGGGCAATGTTTCTCGAAGCGTGACCTATGGTACCCCTGGTCAGAATGCCCTGGAGTGCTGATGTAAATCCAGGTTTTCAGGTATCCCCCAGACAGACTCGCCTGCCATGTGGCCCACACCTCAGGGAGCCCCTCTGCCTTGGAAGGCCTTCCTTGTGCCCAGGCCTAGGTTCCCAGTGCCATCGAGGTGGGAAATCCCAATACCAGACCAGGTCCTGTATGAGCTCCAAGCCCCATTTGTTTCTCTTCCTCGGAGACTGTGTACCCTCTCTCCCTTGTCCCCATGGCGTCCGAGGGTTGACCAGATGTCCCAAAGAGCTCCAAGAACTCGGACCAATGGGGTCATCCCCAGACCCCACAGTTAGACCCCTGTACCGGGCAGGTAGTCTGACCAGTGAATTGTTCTCGCTGGCCAGCAAAGTACTTCTTTCATTAGATCAAGTGAGATTGGGCCAGCAGAATGGTGCTTACATGATTCTGAGTGACTCAAAGTGTTCTGCTTCACCTGCAAAATAAATACGTAAATAAATGTAGTCTTGGCCTGGGGTCCCTGTCTGCCTTAGGGCCATCCCTGCCTCCAGACTGACTAAAATAGAAGCATTGAGGATGAAGCCCGGGAATCTGAATTTTTACAAACGCCCCAAGGAATTCTGACATGCCCTGAGGTTTCGAATTTACTGGAAGAATGGTGATAAAAGGGAAAGTGAATGGTTTTTAGAGTTACTCAGAACTGGGCTCCAGCCCTGGTTTGCAGTTAACCAGCTGCATGACTATGAGCATTACTTACCCTCTCTGAGTCTCACTTTGCCCTCATAAACATTTTTGCTCCACGATGGTTTTTAGAGCTCTTTTAGGAGAAAGGCAGCCTGCAAATCATGTGTATGGAAGGCCAGGACCACACAGATGGCCTCCCCAGTTCCCAACCCACCCTAGGGCAGGAATCTAGGCCACAAGGCCTGGAATCACTCAGTCAGTTGGTCAGCAAATATGTACTGAAACCCTACGATGTGCCAAGCACTGTGCTCAGCACCGGCGAGGCAGAAACAGGCACGGTCCTTTGTCTCTGCAGGGGAAGACTGGTATTGAACAGATGAATGAGAATTCACAGTCATCATTCGGCTGCAGCAGTGATTGGTCCCACCTGGGGCAAAGCAGCGTGGCGTGGAAAGCGGGGACATCCTCACGCAACCATCCGACTGCCAACCCAGGCCCGCCCCGAGTCCTGCCCGTGTGCATTCCTCGGGAGCCCACAGTGGGTCTGGTCTGCACGTGAGCTCTATTTTTATCCCCATTTAACAGATGAGGAAGAAACTGGGACTCAGAGAGCTGAAGTAACTTGTCCCCTGGGTAAGGTCATGGAGCTAGTACAGGGTAGACCCAGGCCCCGAACCAGGCTGCTCTCACGCCCCTAGATAAGCCCCTGTCTTTAGAACCCACTCTATGGCGTCACCTTGTCCATGTAGAGAGCGATCAAACACACTTGAAAGTTGCCCAAGACAGAATTGACTTGAAGACTATAAAACTGCATGACTGAGAAGCAACGAGCCAAGAGGGTTGGCATGGGATCGTGTCCTGACAGCTCCCAGGATGACTTCCGGCCCCTTCTGCAAGACGAGTACTTGGAGCAGGGCTGGGGGGGTTCCAAAGGTGCTCCTCACGCCTCTGGGCTCCCACAGACGTGCCCTGGGGCCGCCTTGGGTGGGTGCAAGACCGTCCGCCCCTGCTCGGTGCCCCCAGATAAACTCTGCCCGGAAACAGATGTCCAAAGACAGTCCTTGTGGCGGTGACACCACAGAAGAGATGATCACGGTGCCTTTTTCTCTTTCAGCATCACCCTTAAGTCAGCCTACATTTACGAAGCACGTACCATGCTGTGTGTGAAGGATCCCGACAGGTCCTGCCCTCGAGGAGCACCTAGGCCAGGGGAGAAGGCAGCCAGAGTCACTGCCCAGGGCAAGCAGGTGCCATGGGGGACAGGGTAGGTCCTTCCCAACTTGGGCAGGAGCTCAGGAAAAGGCAGACACCGAGCTGACATTCGAATCCAGGATCCTTGGCCCTCGGTGCCATGTTTTCTTTCCCCCCTACCTGCATCAAGTAAATTGACTTAGGCATCAATAAAATGGCCATTTAATGGAGTCAAAAGCTCCAGGTAGAGTCTCGGGGGGCGAGGGGGGCTCCGGGGACAAAGGCCCAGGGGAAGCCAACTCATCAGACTGAGGCAGAAGATCAGGGCAGAATCTCTAGCCAAGTTGGGCTTGAACAAGAGGTCCTGATGGTCACTGTCAAGTGCCTGCAGCTGAGGACGGCCGGTGATCAGGGCGTTCTACTTGTCTGTCATAGTAACGGTCCTCCCACTAACGATCACTCGTATTTATTGAGAACCCTATCAGCCAGGGGAGTCTGAGCTACGTGGCAGCAATAAGTAGCTCTAAAATCTCAGGGGCTTAACCCAACAAAGATTTGTTTCTTCCTCACACAGGCTTCCTTGCAGATCCTGGCAACGCTGCGGGGTGGGTGAGGGCCACGGAGCCCCTCAGCCACACAGCCGACAGGTCCTCTGCCATCCAAAGCTGCCCCATCGGCCGCATGTGACCTTCTTGATCACCACGGCTGCAGGGAAGATCAGCAAATGGTGCACTGGCTTTCACGACCTAGTTCAAAAGTGACCCATGTCACTTCTTCTCAGATGCCATAGGCTTGGGGCACCTGGGTGGCTCAGTTGGTTAAGCGTCTGCCTTTGGCTCGGGTCGTGATCCCCGCATCGGGCTTCTTGCTCAGTGGGGAGCCTGCTTCTCCCTTACCTGCTCCCCCTGTTTGTGCTCTCTCTCTCTGTCAAATAACTAACTAACTAAATTCCATTGGCCTGAACCTGGCACTTGGTCCACTCAACCTCAAGGCAGGGTAGGGTGGGAAGGGCTGTCTTTCGTGTAGCTGGAAGGAGGAGAAGAGGTAAGTGGGCAGTAGCACTCTCTACCCCGACCACTGCTTCTCTGCCAGACATTGATGAAGCGCCTTACCCAGATTATTGCACTGACTCTTTACAACAGGCCTCGTTACTTGGAGGGAAACTGAGGCACCAAAAGAATGAATAAGAAGAACCTACCCAAAGCCACCCAGCTAGTAAGGAAAGACTAATACTTCAAACCCAGAAGTCCAGGACTTAATCCTCTCTCTACCTCCTCCCAGACTCACAGAGGTCATTGGTGGTGCAAGAGGACTTCAGAGATGGGCCACTTAGGATCAGAATCGGTTCGTCAGTCAGCCCAAGAAAGACATCCATGTCCTCTCGGCATTAGAGAGATGGGGAGAGAGACACCATGCTTCCCAGTGGCCTGGGACCAGCCCCAGCCCGTGGGGATGAGAAGTCACCACACTAAAATGTTTCTCAATGAGGGAGGGAAGGAAGACGGTGGCATGGGATTGCAAATCTGCCCTGAGTGGCTGCCGATGCCATGAAGGAGCAAGCGAGCGGGCTTCCTGGGAACCGTGCGGCTCATTCAAGGGCTCTTCAATCACAGATGCCAAGTGCAGGGAGCTATGAACGGATCATGACTGTGGTCCAATCCGTGCACTGGGGTCTGAGATTTCCATTTCAGGGCAGGGGAAATAATAAGTAACCATTGACTCGCATATCCAGGTTCATTGACTTGAAAGGTCATATATTGATGGACAAAAAGCCAAGGTCAATATTTGATTTTGAGGAACGATAAATCTTGATATCCGTGGAAAGAGGCCATCCACACAGGTGTTGTTGGGAAGGGACAGGGATGCATTCATGATGAGGTGGTTCTGCCTCCTCTGTGATGGGTTAAGGAGGCTTCTGTGCAGAATATTGGGAAGGAGGCCTGGGTGTGGTTAGCAGGGTCAAGGTCGCTCCGGGTGGCTGCCTATTTTTTTTTTTAAAGATTTTATTTATTTGACAGAGAGAGAGATCACAAGTAGGCAGAGAGGCAGAAAGAGAGAGGGGGAAGCAGGCTTCCCGCTGAGCAGAGAGCCCGATGCAGGGCTCGATCCCAGGACCCTGAGATCAGGACCCCGAGACGAAAGCAGAGGCTTTAACCCACTGTGCCCCCCAGGCGCCCCAACGGCTGCCTATTTTGAAGAAAGTCCACAAAGAAAGAGAAGCAGGCACTGTTTTCAGGACTGCCAGAAGGGCCCTATTCCTTGCCCCCGTTCACACGGATGAGAGGAGAAACCCACCCTGCACCTTCAGCCTGCTCCCTACTCCTCCACCCTGCCGGCATCTGAGATTTACCTCCTCTCTCACCGAGATGGGATGTGGGTGGAATGTCCCCCTCTCTGCTTTCCACCCCCTTCTCACTTCTCCTTCAGCGTCCTCTTCTTCGTCTCCCTCTGCTGACTCGGGTGCATTCCCACCAAAAGGTATGCCCGTGGAACCAGAGCTGAGGCAGACGGGTCGGCATCTGCCCATCCCAGTCCGCGCTCTGCCCCCCCCCACCACCTGAGCACCCATTCACGCAGGGCCACCCAGACTGCTGGCCAGCCCCACCGTCGGGCATCTAGGGCCCTCATGAGTTTGCTCAGGCCAGAAATCTGCACCCCACCCCTTCCCTCCCTCTCTCCTTACACCTCTGCCTGGGGAAATCTCACAAATCCCAAAACTCCTCCTTTGACACCGCCTCCTTTGCAAAGCCCCCTCACCCTCTCCTCGGAGGAGGGGGCTCCTCTGTCTACCCCCGTTCTCACTCCATTCCTAGTCTAGCCCTTGCTTCATCCCTTAAGCCGTTTTTTTTGCCTGAGTGGCCATGGGTCTTCATTTTCCCGCGATTGAATTCTCGAAGGACAGGGCTGGTCCTTACTTAACTCTGAGTCCCCACCGCCCGACCGCGGCAAACACTCAGTATGTTTGCAGAATGGATGGCTGAACGGCAGGAAGGACAAATCCACCAGGTAAGGGTCTCGGCACGGAGCCTGGGCAGGAGCAGGGAGGGGGCGAGGGGGACCTGTAGGACTGGGAAAGGGCGAGCCCCCAAGCAGGGGAGAGGCGGTGAGCCCAGAGCCTCATCGTCTGTGACTCCTCTTCCTCACAGGCAGCTGCCCTGACGGTATTAATCAAGGCCCGGGTGCGTGGAAATATCAGTCCACTCTGTTCTATTCAAGTTCCCTGGAACTAAATTATGTTGTCAGGATTGGACAGAGCAGGAATGGAAAAGACCAGGCTGGATGACATGGGGCTGTTAAAAGGAGATGAATGAGCCCAGTGGTTTCCATTCAATTTTTCAAGGTTTCCCAAGGCAAGTCTGACAAATACCACCTTATAATTTCCAGGCACCCTGCACGGTCCCCTCCACAGACTCATTTTTTTATTTCTGCCCGTCAGATTAGAAGGACAAGGGATCCTTCTTTCTGTCTTGCAAATGGGGCAATGGAGGAACTGGGGTGAGGGAAGTACTTTGCCCGAGGTCAAGGGCAGGCCAAGGTCAGGGCATCAGTCAGCGACACAATCAGTAGGAGGATGCAGAAGTCTGGGTTCGAAGTGCAGTGCCCTCTCCGTCACCCCACCTGCTCAGCTTCCTCTGCAAAATGGAGCTGGCCAGACCCATCCGGCAGGGCTGTTCTAAGATATCAGGGGGAAAACGCACCTGAAAGCACTTTTAACTGGAACAGTGCTGCCTATCCATTCATTCATTCATTCATTCATCCCGTGTTTACAGAGTCCGTACCATGTACCAAGCCATGTGAGCTCTTCCTACTAATGTCTACACTCATAAAGATATAGAAAGAGGCTGAGAACTGGAGACAGGTTTAATATCTGTCCTGCCACTTGCTAGCTGTGTGATGTTGGGTCAGATGTGAAACGTCTCTGATCTTCTTCACAAGGTGGCTGTCAGGGCAGGTCAGTTAAAAATAGGACAGCACCCAGCACCATCCTCTGCGGGGAGCAAGTTATAAATAAGAGCTCTCGAGTCTGACTGCGTCATGGTGACTCTCCCCTCTCTGCAGGACGGGCCTCCCTGCGCAACGGATGCGGCGCGCTGCAGCTGGGCGCATCTCGCAGCCTGGTGGTGAGTGAGCCTCAGCTGTAAACAAAGGACTAATTAAATTAGCATAAATGATTTTATGCAAATTAAAGACCCACGTTACGGCTATTTATTGGTAGCCGCCTCCGATCTTGCCGCCGCACACGCTTGTTTAAAATTAATGTGCATAAATGCTCCAAATATCATATTATTAATAATGATAATAATGGTGATGAGGAGGATAATGAACACGAGCCTCCTGGCCGGCTCTAACATCTCGGCAGGGAGTGTGCTGACTGTCACGCTCCTCAGGGAGGCAGCCAGATGCCACAGCTCCTGCCTGGCCTCCCGGCTCCCACCGATGGCGCCATTTCGTCATCTGCTCCAGGGTTCAGCTCACCTCTGGCCTCTTCAGATCCCGTGCATCTTTCAAGGTTTGATTCAAGGTCGCTTCTCTGTGAATGAGCCCACCTGACCTACAGAGATAGCTCCTTCCTGTCAATTTTTGAAGCAACTTCTCCCCGCCAATCTTTCCATCTATTATCTGCTTGGACTCGCCCGAGACCTGTCGAGGGGGTGGCAGGCGTATTTACGATTCCCGTTTTGTAGATGGACTGATAGAAACCAGAGAATAGAAGCTACCCAAGGTAGCATAGCTAGGAAAGTATAAAGCGGGACCACACTTCCTGTGGCTCACACATAGATCAAGTGGCCAGCTGAGAGGCTGGCGCGGAGTAGGTAATTAACGAGCATTTGTTAGGCAGGTAAATGTGAATGAACGAATGCGTGACTAGAAAGTTTGCAGAATGAGGTCTTTATAATCCCTCAGTATAATAAGGGCCTTCCTCTTTATTACTACCTATCCATGAGTCAATCCATCAATGCACCCGTAAGCATTTGAGGGACTGACCATGCATCAATAAATATGCACTGAGTCTAAGCCCAAAGGTAGACCCATCCACGTGGCTCAAGGGAAGATGTACCCAGGCTTTTCCCAGCCCACAGAGCATCTTTGCGGGAGTTTTAGAAAGGCATCCCACCCCCCAACATAAGCAGGCTAGGCAGCTGAACTAGAGTTCACTTCATCCCTTCGGCCAGGTGCCAACCCACACAACCACATGTGTGGGGTCTGGATTTATCAAGGACTTCAGGAGGTTAAGGGATTGGACCCCCCTGCATCCCCAAGAGTTCCGTGGCGCTTTTTCTTCTCCTGATACCCCAAGCAGGGACTGCCTGCCTACAAGGGTGAGTGTGTTTGTGTGTACGTGTGTTCCACTAGACTGTGAGATGCTCGAGGGTTGGGTATGAAGGGTTGTAGGACAAATGCTGGTTTGTCAAATTCTACCCCCACTGGCACCATGGATAGAATTCTGGGGGCCCCTGAACTTGGATGGAAAAAATGACAAGCTTCAATGACAAATGAAGGCAACAAACCACAGGCATATTTGCAATAATAACTGAGATATTTGTCACCCGTAGAAATCACGGGTCTTTTCCCATCCCATTAAAGTTGTTTCAGGTGTTTCAAAATATTGAATACAACGGGGGTCAGCAGATTTTTTTCTGTAAAGGTCCAGGTAGTAAATATTTTAGGTACTGCGGGCCATGTATCCTTTGTTGCAACTATTGCTCTGCAGTCTTAGACAATAGGAACACCAATGGGTGGGGCCGAGTTCCAAGAAAACTTTATTTATAAAAACAAGTGGTGAGTCAGATGATAGTTTGCTGATCCCTGATATACGCAAGTCATTACTCTGGAGTTGCAGTAGTTATTAGAATCTTGTTATTTAATGTCTTAATAAAGAAGCACATAAATTACTCTATTAGACTTTCTTAGTATTTTGAAAAACTGCATTTCAGTATCTTTGGTTGCCCTTATGAGCGAATGCATTTTGTTTTATGCATTTAAATTTATTCTGGGGTGAGATGCATAGACTTCACCAGTCTACCAGGTCCCTGACCTGCTGAATGTGAAGAACCCTTATCATTTCATTTCTCTCAGCTTCAGTTTTCCCCCTGCAGAGTGGCAAGGCTAGTACTAATAATATCCATGCCAGAGGGTTTTTGTAAGAATTCAATGCAGTTTTGAACGTAGGACTATCTCGTTAACTTGAAAATACTATAGAAATTTAAGATATGAACATATTCATTTCTCCAGTGGTGCCCACTACAGCCCTCGACATACAGTAGGTACTGAATAAATGTTTGTTGCAGTCAAGTTCGTTGAGCCAAGAGCCTGGCATCCCTCCCTCCAGAAGGCTTCTTGAGCAATAGGAGAGGGACAAAAGGGACAGAGAATCCTGGCGGCTCTGAGTATTATTTCACAATCGTCTATGCAGAATTCTTACCCATCACATCTATTTAGAAATTGCACTGGGGATGCAAACAGGAAGGGGGCGAGATGGCGAGTTTTGAGCTGAGACTTCCTGCTGATGCGGCAGGTTTTCAGGGCACAACTTGCGCAGTTTGTGAAAGCACATGAACCTTGAAATAGAAATATGGACCTCTTAATTCATCTCTCTGTTATTTGATAAAGTATAAAGTAAATGAATGCAGAACATTTTCCCTTTAATTACACAAGGAGAAATGGGTGGGGGTGTGCGGTGGGGGGAGAAGAGGATCACCAGCCAGGGGCCACGGGGAAGCACTGTGCTTCCAAAGCAATTACATTGCACGGAGGAGGCCTTGGGGCTTCTCTGAGATTTCGGGCGTGGGGAAAGAGGCTGAAGCTATGGGTCATGATCAGATCCACTCTGGTGCCTAGTGCCTTCCAACTGGAATTCTGAGATAGGCACCGGGGCAGGGGATCTCTGCCCTCAAAGGGCTTACAGTTCAGTTGAGGAAACAAATCTGAAACGCACAGAGCAGGCATCATGATTGCCATGTGGTTAAGACCGTGCGTTCCTGAGCGGGGCACCTGACCTCTGAGTCTCACTGTGCGGTTGCTACTGATGTGCACCAAACAGTTCCTGTTCTACCCCTGAGGAGCTGACACCTACCTAGCCTGGAGACGGGGAAATGCAAATAAGCCCCCTGAATACATATCTCAGACACGGAGCCTCGAGTCTAAACCCTTCCTCACCTCTCTCTGGATTCTTCTGCTATCCATCCCCTTTAAACGGCCACTGCTGCTTATTCAGCGAGTGCCAGCCCCAGGCACAACCAATCTGCGTGTAGGTAGTTTCAAGTCATGGTGTCACATTATTCAATTATTTAAAGCTAGAATCCTTCCTTCCAGGTTGCTAAGAACCCATATTTTAATTCAATTTGATTGCGATTTGTTAGATTAAAAACTGTCCAGGATCGCAAGAGGATAACTGAAGGTTAGAAAATTGGCATTGGTTAGGAGCTGAGTTGTGTCCCCCCAGATTTATAGGAGGAGTCCTCACCCCCAATACCTAAGAAGACAACCTCATTTGGAAAGGGAGTCACCGCAGATGTCGTTAGTTCAAGTGAGATCTTACTGGAAGTAGGCATGCCCCTGATTCAACAGAACCGGTGTCCTTTTTTAAAAGGGGAAATTTAGCACGTGGGCACGTGGAAAACACCACATGAAGATGAAGACAGACATCCAGGTGACAGGTCTCAGCCAAGAAGCGACAAAGTTTGCCGGCTTGCCAGCGGACGCTCTCAGGGCGGCACGGAGCAGACTGTCCCTCACAGTCTCAGAAGGAACCAGCTTTGCCCATACCTTCATCCTGGGACTTCTAGCCTCTTTCTTCTAGAAAGAATAAATTTCCGTTTCTGCTCTGTGGTATTTTGTTAGGGCAGCCGTAGCAAACTAACACAGGGTTCTAATTTGGCTTTCCAGCTGCTGAAAGACCTGGGTGAACGACTTCTCTGGACCTGGACTGGAGAGGCAGCAGGAGGCAGTGGTCGGGTCGGGGTGGGGGGCACTGGGAGCCCACCCGCCTGGCCTTGCCTCCCTGCCAGTCACTAGCTGGGAGATCTTGGCCAAGATCCTGAACCTCTTGCATCTCAGTTTCCTGCCCGCGAACAGGACGTGAAAGACTGGATGGCTCTAGCTGGCCTCCCATTCTAATACCTGGCAAGCCCAATGTATGCACCTTTAAAAGATCAGTAGGAGTTAGCCAGAGAGGCCTCTGCTGAGATATTAGGGCATCCTAATAGGACCCCGAGAAGAAACGGCCCCTGTGGCAGAGGATACAAAATGGAGGAACACGCCAGGCAGAGCCAGAAGATGTTTTTGCTGACATGGTCGATTTCTCTCGTAGGGAGGATGTTTTTGGACCACTCAAGCTGCGGGGACTTCGTTGAGCAGAAAGCCCAGGGCAGGCGAACATAGCTCCCGGTGTGGGGCCATCAGGACGCTGTGGGAAGGAGCACGGTGGCCACTGGAAGCCAAGGAGGGATGGTCTCTTGACCGACCACGTGGTAATGAGCATGACCGATCCCTGGGAGCCCAGAGGCACAGGAGAGGAAACTGCAATCTGACCATCCAAAATGTCTTCTTGCCCATGAATTTGTTATTGATGAATAGTTCAGATTAAATACTTTGTTATTCTAAATACTCAGAGAGTCTGTCCTGAAATCAAGAAGTGGCTTAGATTGCAGGCCCTTCGGGGGCCCAGGAGTGTCCCCCCTCTGCACTGCTCTCCAAGGGGGTCTCCAAAGGAACTAGCTCCCCCCTGCAGCTCCCTGGAAGGCTGGACAGCCACAGATAATGAAGACCTTGGTGGGTTTCTTGCAATATTTACCGCTAACTCATGGAGGGGCTTGTTGAGACAGATTCTTCGTGTTGCATTGGGAGAATGGTGTGTTCCTATTTGTCTGTGGGGGGAAAAAAAAGGTAAGGGGAAAAGAAAACAGAAATGAACCCCAGCAACAGCACAACCTGCACAGCAAAATGCCAGCTGTTCCTGGCATGAAGCTGCAAGATCCCTCAGCTGGCTGGTGCCCAGCCTCAGACTGAACGCCGTGCGGGTGCGGAATAGACAGAGAGCCGTGAGGGTTTCTCCCGCACATCCCTACCCGAGCGATGCTCAGGCTGTGATCTCAGCCAAGAACAGCGGAAAGCTGATGGTACCAGGGAGGGCAGGCATCCTATAAAGGACCAGCCAATTCATAGGTAGTAACTGCGTGGTCCCGAGACATCGGGCAGAGCGCTTGGTCCCGCCGGCTCGCTGTACATGGGTATGGGTTGCGCATCATTTCAGGGGCTGAGTATCTGACTGGCACCCAAGAGATCACAACCCCGGTTTTTGGTGAATCAATAACAGATTGAGCACCCATCCCATTCCAGGCACTGTTAGGAGAGTTGGGAGCCCAGCAGTCAATCTGTAAATCCAACAGCCAGTAAATATCTCCTGCTTTCACGGAGCTCCTGTCTTAGCAGAGTGAGGGTGGAAAGTGATAATGCAGTTTGCAGAGCTTACAGAATTTTAGTGAGGACTCTAGCTTATCAGGTGGCTTGCAATGTCACTGTCCCTCCGCTGGGCTCATCGGCAAACAGGAGCGAAGGGGCCGGCATTGTCCTGAGAGGACACTGCTGGTTTCTTATCCAGGGTGCATTCTGCAGCTGTCTCTGTGACTAAGGGCAAGTCACCACACCTCTCGGTGCCGCAGACCCTTCCACGGGAGTGCTGGGGAAGCAAGCGCGTTAGTGCAGGTCAGCGACTGGGCATGGTGCCTGGTGCCCAGCAAAGGGTAACGCTCAGCCAGCATTCATGTTATTATTACCTGATGAACATGGAATTAAGTGAGCATCACTCCTTCACTCCACTGCCTGGTCTTCTAGAGGCTTCCTTCTCCCAGACAGAAGAGGTATTTGGGTACCTCTTCCCCTTCCCCTGATGTGACCCAAGTCGCCTGTCCCTCTGCACCGCTTTGTCACACTTCCTGCAGCCGGGGGCAGCCAGCCTTGGGAACTGCTTCCTGGAAGAGGTGTTGTATGACACAGTGGATTACAGCTTACTCTGGGGTCCCCCTGCCCAGGTCCAAATCCGGGCTCTGCCACGAGGGAGATGCGTGACCTTGGGCCCGTTAATTTAGCAGCTCTGGAAGGCCAACAAGGGCAGCTTACCTCACAGGGCTGGTGGCAGGGGTGAGGCGGTGAGGCAGTGCTCAGGGGTGTCACAAAGAAAAGGGCCAGTGCCTGTCGGCAACAGGGATAATTAGCTCCTGACAAAGCCCACGGCAGAGAAGAGAAGAGATGCGTTGTTCCCTGGCATGACTGAGCGCTCTGTCCCACTCCAGGAAGAAGACAGCCAACCCCTGGGAAGGCCCGGGGCAGCCTGACGAGCATTTTCATTAACAGCCCGAATAAGGACATGGAAGGCCAGCTGATCAAATTTGAGTCTGACATGAATTTGAAAGGAAGGTTAAATGAATCAAATGAAAGTCTGATCCAAAAATCTTTCAACAGGTAGGAATGATAAGTGGTAGCCAACCAGATGGAACTGAACAGAAGAGTCTAAGTCCCGTGCTTGATCCCCCAAAAGCTGACTGCACATGCTTAATGAGGGACACAAGATTTAACAGTAGTGAAGCTTAGAACAGAC
>CM052894.1:42575227-42602449 GCA_028534135.1 Potos flavus | reverse complement strand
GCTGAACAATGTTGGCTTCATGGTCATTTCATGTCTCACGGTCAAGGGCAGCATTTGTACCAGTGCCCCGCAGCATACCAGGAGCTGTTTTCTGAATATCTAATTCTCCACTGCAGATGACATGGCCTTGTTCCAAAACCCTAAGGATCCTCGTGGTAATCTTCTATGTGGAACTCACCATAAACTCCACATAGTTTCCTTTCCTGCCACAAACACCTGTAATCCCTCAGAGTCTGCCCCGTCATGTGGCTCACACAGCAGGGCTGCTCGCTCGGCAAACTGATCTGCTGCGGGACTCTTCCCCACAAAGGTAGGGGTCTTCCGTGTCACTCAATAAACGGGTTGGAGCAGTTTTCCCCGGTGTGGAGTATACTGCCCCCAGAACCCAAAGAGACCCACTAGGTGCTGTGCTTGCTTCTTAGCGGTGGAAGCTTTGAGATGCAGTAATCTGTCTTTACTTTGGAGGAGAATCCTGGCATGCCCCAGAACACCCAACTGCTAACGCCCTCACTGATGATGGTGGCGCCCCAAATCTCTGTGGGTTTAGCTCCCACTCCCTGGAGCACATGTGTCTTCCCAAGACCCCCAACTTCCTTGCTCTTCTTGCTCATTCAGTGTTATCGACATGATTTCATCAATTCCACAGATCAATGAGATGTTATACTACTTGTCTAGACGGTTCGAGATCTTTGGGACTATATTATGATAGAGGACAGGAGCATTGACTCACCCTGGTGAAAGACCTTCCATGGGTGCATTTTTCCAACCCCAGGAGAGGGTGAGCCACTCTGGCCCTCTCTCCTGATAGAGATCTTGTGCACACACGTGCAATGCTCAGCGCCGTCTTTCTCCGAGCCCACTCTCATCCTCCAAGACCCATCTCATTTTTGGAAGCTCCAGCTGGTGAATAAGATGGTAAAATGATGGGGACCACCACTTCTCTTCCTTTAGGACGAAAGGTGGCACTAATCTCTGCCATCTCCCACTTGGAATGCAATATTGTTCTCCACTTTTCATCTTAACTGGAGGTAGGGATGGAAGAGTTTCAGAAGCTTGCACTTGACCTTTCCCACTAGGATACCTTGTGGGACACTGGGTGACACTTTCCCAATGGGCTCAGTGGGCGCTGTGGACCTGTGTGAGTCAGATCCGCTCCAGGAGTATACGTATAACCACTCGAACGGTGGCCATGGTGAATTCAGACCCCTGTTTATCAGCGCCAGCTCTGGGCACTTGCCATTCCTCAGGATATAAGCCCAAAAAGGACGGGGGTAGTCATCATGGTCCCCACTTGCCGTGGTGAGGCAGAGTCCTTCCTTATGGGGACCCACCTTAGTCAGTGGATTCTGGGCCTGCGAATTCAGAAACTGGACAAGAGATCATGGGTTTTGTTTTGTTTTGCTTCTGTTTTTATTAAAACTGGGACAGCGGCTTTTAGCCTCCTGATCATCCGTCTTTGACTTTTTTTTTTTTTTTTGGGGTAAATTGAGCAATACTCTTCTTAGCTGCCCGGAGGGCAAGGTGACCAATTTATCCCAGTTTGAGCAGGACTTTCTTGGTTTTAGCACTGAAAGTTCCCTGTCCCAGAAACCCCCACAGTCCTGAACAAAGAAGCACAGTTGGTCACCCTCCCCCGGGGCCATCGGATTCTCCAGCCACGCCCACCCACCTGCCGGTCCCGCCACCACTCCGACCTCACTGCTCATCGCAATGGTGGGGCCCAGCTGGCCTCTGGCCGGTAAGCTCCACCCCACCCGCCTCCGCCCTTTCCTAGGATCCCAACTGCTAGCAGGGAGCCCAGGTTTGTGGCATCGGACATTGCCTAGGGCTATGCCTAGTCTATAGACGGCATACCCAGTGGATTCCTCCTTGCGGCTGGTCCCTCCACACCAGCACACCTGACACTGCTTTGGCAAATGGCCTGTCATCCAGGCCCCGCAGGGGAACACAGCCAGCTGGTAGGTTTTCCGGCCACTCTAGCCTGCTCCCTCCTCGGAGTGGCGGATCCCCTCTCCAGCCATCTGCCATTGCAATCCTGACATTTCTACTCTACAGAGTATGGGCCATATCTTCTTCCAAGCTTGGAAGAACCCCATGGACAGTGTGTTAGCATCATCTTCCAAGGTCCTTGTCAGGGTGTGAAATCCCGTATCAAGGAAGAGTCTTCCACAGTGATAAACTCACTCATCCAGCTTTGCATTCCGTTGACCATTGGGCACCCCTAACATGCCGTGCATGTCTCCCTGGGTCCTGTCAGCACACATGGGGGGGTCTTATCCCTCCTTGGACACTGACCTCCTTTCCTCCTGTGGAAGGCTCCTACTTCGCTGGCTGATTCATATAGTGACTTGGCCCCAGTGATCGGCCCGGTGTCCCAGAGGGGGATGGAGGTAGATCCTGAGTGGACAGATGTCATGTCTGTCTGTATCATCTGCCAGCGAGGAGGGGGCCGTGTTAGACTTCCATACCAGGGAGAGGACCACTTGGGCAGGCCTGGGGGCTCAGCAGGTCTGGGGTTCAAAGTTCTCAAGTTATTGACCCAGATACTCTTATTCCCAGTCTTAAGATTCCATTCCTTCCCAAGCAGGACCGTGACCTTGACACAGCCAGTTCACTCAGGGTGAGAATTCAGAATGTCCTCTTCTCGGAGCTCCCCTTACGATTGAGTCTGGGTCCCGAACCTCAGCTCTCTCTTGTCTCCAGCTGCTAGAGATGTGACTCTCTTTGTAACCGGGGAAGCCCACTGACTACCACCACACGTGGCCTTCAATTGGTAATTAATCACCTACAGCCTTTTATCGGTTTTTTCCCATCCAACGATCGCATTCAGCACGAGCCATACAATCCCATTGTCTTTATAATTACTAATTTCCTCAATCCTCTCACCCTCCTGAAATATGCAACCTGCCTTGCATTCCCTTCCACCAGTGTCCATTCCCAGTTTCTTCAGCAGGACAAAGTCATAACAACTGCACCACCGTCCTCCCAGGCCGGGAGCCCAAGTCTGGCACCCACCACCAGGGGTGGCATCTTTTTGCCCACTGGCCATCAGGGATCCTGCGCCACGGTCCCACTGGGAGGCTCTCCCGCAGCCCACTCCTACTTCCGATCGCCTCTGGTCCAGTTCCCTGAGACTCTACCACAAAGATGGGCGTACAGGAAACGACTGGGGAGGAGAGTCCTGGATCAGCTCCCATGGGGACAGAAAAATGCCAGATTGGGCAGAGGGGGAGGTTGACCTGCCTGCAGTGTAACAGAGCCTGAACCCACCCCACGGGGATTCTGGAGCTGGACGTGACTTTTCCGAGGTGCATCTACGAGTCATTGGCCGTGGCTGTCCACGAGGAGGGCAAAACTTGGGGTGGGCCAGTCCCTTCTGTCCAGGGCAATGCCAGAGGACGGACTCGGCTGCAAGCCGGCAACAGGCAGCAGTGTTGGCTTCAGGAGAATGAGCTCCTCGGTCCTAAAGGAGAGCCCGGGCACAGCATCTCTGCACCCGCCACACAAGCCAGGCGAGGAAAAGCTAAAGGGACAAAGGCCTGGCAAGCGAAGCTTCCAGGGATGTGATGTTCTTGCTCAGGGCTCTGAAAGGCTGCCCTGGGCTCCGGGAAGCAGGCTTGCTCTCTGGGGCTTCCTGGGCCGGCCCATCAACAGGAGTGAAAATTATAAGACGAATTTTGCCTCCATCAAGGGAAGAACGTGGGGCGCTTCTGACTCTTCAGAGGTAGGGTGGGGCAATCTGGGAGTACTGAGCTCCCGGTCTCTAAGGTATGCAAGCAGAGTGATTCCACCGACTGGGAAAGCTTGCTGCAGGAGACATTTAAGCATCAGAGTGAGACAAAATCCAACCATCTTTATGAGCACTTCATTCCAATCGTGACCTTTGGAGACTCGGGGACAATTACTTCCTGAAGAGTACAGCAAATACATTTTGAGTAGCTCTGCTTTGAAGCATCTGCAGCCATGCCCCTCCTCGGAGTCCTGTTTTCTTTCAGGGTGCCACGGGAGACGCTGGATGGGTCTAAAGAGGGAGACAACAGGGTGGGTGGATCTGATGCCCGTGCGGGGAGCTGAGGCGTCCGTGGTGATGCGGGCTGTCCTCCAGAAGGAACCCTGCACATTGGCGGCGCCAAGCCTCCCGGCTGTCACCGCGTGCCCCTCCAGCTGGAACGTGCATCCGCCAGCTCTGAGCCCAAAAGGGTGCACGTCCCTCTGTGTGTACACAGACACGCACACAAGCTCTTCCCAACACAAATATATATTTAAGATTTACTGTTCTGGAAAACCTAGTGAATAATGTAAATGATGAAAGCCTGCGTCTGGCAGAAATATTGTTCAGGCTGCCTCATTGGAATTCAGCTTCTCATGCACACTTGGTAATACACACGCTGTATGAATTATGGATTCCGGGCTTTATCTCTCACACGACACATGAATGTTTGATAAAGATTGTTTCCAATATTATATTTTGTCAAAATGCTCATCTAAAATTCAGTCAAAAATGCTTTCCGGTAATTATGCACTGACTTCACAGGGAGCAGGGAAGGGGAGGCAGAAAGTGCCCCCTTGGTGGGGTCATTGCTGTGTGTGTGTGGGGGGGTGTGTGCGGCTTTTTTTTTCACCTGGGTGTTTTTGCTAAAGGGGAGAAGGGAGACTGACAGTGTCGGCGCTGAAATTCTTTCTTCCTCCTGCACACCCTCATTGCAAACAGCTACAATAAGGTCTACCCTCCGCCTTGCAGACACTTGGTAGTTGCGTCGTGCCTCAGATATATTTGAACTCACTGCTGGCTCGTTGGCAACGTGGCCTCAGTCTGGCCTCCCAGCAACTCGTGTTCCCCCGGAGCCTCCCGCTAATCTCTCCGCACATTCCTGAGCCCCCCACTCCTCAGCCGCACGCTCTCCCTTCCTTTGGTGGCTCTTCCTCCTACTGTAGAGACGTCAGATCCCTAGCGCCCACACCGGCAGCTCTCCTCCACGACACAGTAAGCCTCACTAGTGATCATGTCACTCCTCCAAACTCCACCTCGGAATCCTTCTTAACACATGGTTTGGGCAACCACCATCCATCAGATTTGTCATTGCTATATTTGTCATCGCTCTACTACAAGGTAAAGTTCAGCTTCTGGACTTAAAATGGCTATTTATGACCTTACCACAGCCTCTCTTCCAATGTCATCCCCAGCTATTCCTGCCCCACCATCTCCGGGTTCTCTCATGCCGACATCATGCCTCTGTTTCTGCTTTACCGTCTGCTCTGAGTGCGCTTCACCCCCCTATCTCCTTGGCAAGCTCCTACTCATGCGTCAAGACCTCTGTAAAGCTTTCTTCCCCTTCCCCAGGTAGGGAGACTGTCCTCTGTGATTTCGGGGCACGCTGTCTATTTATCTCTTTCCAAATACCATAGAGCGGGACACCCCCAGGGAAGTTTACTAATGGAATAAAGATGCTGCCTAACCCAGTCACAGGGGTGACTTAGCAGGAGCATGGTGAGTCAGAAGGCAGAGGAAATGTCAGTTCTGTGCTCACAAATGGCCCGGATTTTGCTGCAGCTACAGCACAGAAGATGGGACGTGCATAACATAGATGCTGGAAAGATTCCCCCTTTACCTGCCCCAGTCTTGAGGAAATCACTATGCATTTGGTAGCTATGGATTTCAGAAAAAACAAGACAGGTGAGCATCAGTGGAGGTACCAAAACTGACCCCGTCATTGTCACCGAAGCGTTCCTTTTCTCCGTGGGGGCCGGCAACCCCAGGAGCCTCGATGCTTCCCTCTCCCTCTGCGCTCACCACCCACCAGGAATGGGAAGTCCACGACCCAGACACTCTTTGAGTCTGTCCACTTCTCCCCATCCCCGCAGCCCTACTATGCTGCAGGCAGCCAACATCTGTCGTCGGGAAGGCTGGTACCACCCCCCTAGGGTCTCCCTGCCTCCTTCACGCCTCCCCCAACCCATTCTCCATCCGCAGCCAGCATGAGCTTCCTAAACCCAGACCTGATCACCTCGCACCTTTCAAAGAACCGTCGCTGTCTCTCCATTTCTCTCAGGCTAAAGTCCAAATTGCCTTCTGTGGCTTGAAGGGAAGGATTAGTATTCATAATATTGAATGATCGGGAAGGCCTGGGCGTCCCCCCATCACGAGAGATGCAGGGAAACAGCCATAAAGCCCAAGCGTTGAGGATTAGCCGAAGATGAGCCAGAGCAGGAGGCCCGGGCCCAGGTCCCGTCCCGACCAGGCTCTGGCCCACCGCTCCCCGCCCCAGCACTCCCGCCCCGCTCCCCACCCTCCAGCCTGCTAACTCTCTCTGCTCCACACCCTTGCTTTGCCATCACGTCTTCTGTTGTCCTCACCACCCAGCAGAGAGCTGGGCGCAAAGCGGGTGTTTTAAAAAGATGTACCGGATTTCATGGAAGGCCAGGAAAAGCAGTGGCCCCAGGGGTCCATCGGGACCGCCGGCAGCGGCAGCAAGCAGGCTCCCCGAGCATCAGCAGGCGTGTGAGCTGGATCTGACACAAGCCGCGCCGGGAACGGGGAAGCGTGTGAGGAGGGGTGCTGACAGCTCCTAAGCCAAGTGCTGAAGAAACGTTGTTCTATAGCCATTGAGTATTTCACTCTAACTCTGGTGTAAGAATTACAGCCCCGGAGTTCAGCTAGTCCCAGGAGGGCCGGGAGCAGAGAGTATGCCAACAGGGAAAATCCCCGAGAGAATCCCCAGATATGTTTGTTGTATTGCTCTTGTGTGTCTGCAGCCTTCCTCTCTCTCTTCCACAAACAAGGCCTGCCTGCCAACTCGTTGCCGGGCCCTGCGCTGGGAACGGGGAGGGGCTGGGGGCTAAGATGGAGACCAGAGGCCTGAACTTTCAAAGTTCTCACCTTCTCGGGGGCAAGTCAGACTAGCAAGCAGGCATGTGCCGAGGGGCAGGAGAGGCGGCCAGGCTGGGATAAGAGCCCACAGGTGGAGAACCTAACCGGGATAAGGCCGGTCAGGAGAGCTTCTAGGAGAAGGGGCACTGGGGCTGAGTCCTAACGGGTAAGTAGGAGTTTGCCAAGTAGAGAGGTTGAGGGAAGGGATCGAGAGGAATTTCGGGCTTCAAGAGCAACGTTGGGGTGTTGAGAAATCTGCAGGAAGTCCAACAAGGCCAAAGCCAAAGGCCATGTGGAAGGTTTCATGTGTTGAGATCAGGAATTTAGACAGGGCCCTGAGGTTCCAAGAGAGCAGTGTGTGCACAGGTCCCAGAGGGAGTCAAAGCCAGAACTGGACCTTGAACTATGTGTCCACTGTTCAACTGTTTCTTGTCTCCTAGATGGTGGTTCCGATCCTATCTTCCTTTTTGTGCATGCCACTACCCTAAAGAGAGGCAGAATTCCTCTCCTCATTGAATTGGGGTGGCCTGTGGCTTCTCTGACCAATGGAACCAAGGGGAAGTGAAGCAATGCCATGCCAAACCTTCAAGAGAACTAGAAGTTTCCACTTCCTTCTTGGTATACTTGCTCAGAGGGAAGCTGGCCATCCCATAAGAAATCTGAAGCCCCGGAGATTGCCATGCTGTGAGGAATCCCATACCAGTCACATAAAGAGGTCTTGTAGGGAGAGAATCATGCCAGGCAGAGCCGAAGCTGTCCCAGCTCAAGCACAGACGTAAAAGCCAAGGAGCCATCTTGGACGTTTGAACCCCAGAAAATCTCACCGAGGCCCCAGACAACTGGCCCTACTCCCCTTGTCACAGACCTCGCCTGCTTAAGCCCCAGACACGGAGGAGAGATGGGCATTCCTGCTGTGCCCTGGCAGGATTCCTGACCCAAAAGATCACGAAAATAACAGAATGGGTGTGGTTTTCCGTCTTATGTTCTAAGTTTCAGAGTGGTTTGTTATCTGCGGTAGATAACTGGATTGCTGACCCTGCCAGGACAGTAGGAATGTGTTCAGTGGCAAGTAACAGAAAACCTGTCTGCAATGGTTTAAATAAACAGATAGAGAGCATTTCCTTGTGCACACACACAAAACAAAAACAAAAAGCAGAGGGTGGCTACTTAAAGTCTCTATGGAATCAAAGCCAGCATCTTTAAAATTCTCTTGGCTTTTCCCTCAAGGTGACAAGACAGCTGCTGCATCTCCAGAGATCGTGTTCTAATTCCAAACAGGATGAAGGCAGAAGGGAAAAGGGCTAAACTAGCCATCTTAGCCCCTCTTTATTGAAAGAGCTAAAGCTTCCCCAGGACGTCGCCAGCAGACTTCAGCTCAGGGCTCTTTGGACTTAGGTCATATGGCCTCTCCCAGCTGCAAAAGAGGCAGAGAGAGAGAGGGATAGAGAGAGAGAGTAATGGGACCATTCTGAGTGGCACAGGCACTGATCCATTTACACTACCTCCCCAAACAAAATTGGGGCTCCATTAAGCTAAAGGAAGGGAGAACAAATATTAGATAGGCAGGCAGCCAAGCTTGTATTATCAGTAACTTCTTTTTCTTTAACTGCTTTATTGCGGTTTAATTGACATACAATAAACTATATGCCATATTTAAGGTGTGTGATTTGATAAGCTCTGACAGATGTTTAGCTCATGAAGCCATTACCACAATCAAGACAGCAAATGTATCCATCATCCCCAAAGTCTTCCTGTGTCCCTTTTCAATTCCTCCCTCCTTTCTCTTGACTCTGTCCCTGGGAAACCAATGATGTGCTCTCTACCACTGTAGATTAGTTTCCCTTGCCTATAGCTCACGCAACTGGGTCACACAGCATGTGCTCTTTTGTCTGGCTTCTTTCACTCAGCAGAATTATTTGGAGATTCCCCTGTGTTTTTGTGTGCATCAATCGTTCATTCCTTTTTATCGATGAGTAGAATTTCATCGTATGGTTATGCCACACGTCCACCGTTCACCGATTGATGGATATTTGCATTGGGCGTTATTACAAAGAACCCTGCTCTGAAAGCTGCCCTGTACAAGGCTCTGTATGGATATACACTTTCCTCTCTTCTTGGGTTGTTATCCAGAAGTGGACTGGCTGGGTCAGATGACAGGTGTCCGCGTCCATTTTGTTTAAGCTGCCAGACTGTTTTCCGAAGTGGTTGTGCCATTTTACAACCCCACAGTGTATCCCCAAAGCATGGAAGACCTTAGCGCCTCGCATCTTTGCCAACACTTGGTGTGGTTGCTGCTCCCCAGTGTCTTAATTCCCCTAAGAGCTGTGGTCCGGGCCACGTTTGAAGACATCCTTTGCTATCCCTGTGCCATAAAAACACCAAGGAAAGGAAAAGAAACTAATGCATTTCAAAAAAATTAACTTCCACGTTCAAAGCACTTTCATGTACATTATCTCATTTAATCCTAGAACCAATGTGCAATGGTTATTCCTTCTGTCCCCACCTTACAAATGAGGAACAGGCTCTGAGAGGCCTGGGATTGTGCCTGTAGGTCTGTCCCACTCAAAAGCCCTTTCTTCTCTCCTTTTCTTTCTGGGGCTTGCACCCACTCCATCTCTGAAGATGACTTCCTTCTGGAAAGCGAAAGGGAGGTGACCGTCAGAATACGGCAATGGAAGGAGAGTTGGATTTGGGATAGGAGGCTCCCCCCAAATGCGCATCCAAAGCAGACCAGGATGGAGGTCGGGAATGACTTCCCAAAGCATGTGAATGTTAAGCCAACTTTCCAGGAAGCAGGAAGGAAGGGTGAGAAAGCAAATTCAAGAAGTAAAAATCATACAGCAAATCTCCAGAGGCATGAACCATCACAATATGTTCAAGGAAACCCATGTAATTGGAAGCCTGAAAGCAAAGGTACACGTGGGCAGGTCAAGAGGTCATGATGAAGAGGCTGGCAAGATGCAGGCCATGAGGATCGTGGGAGAAGCCGAGATAGCTGACCTTGATCCTAACAGTCCCAGGCGGCCACTGAAGGTGCTAAGCAGAGGAACTAAACAACAGGCCTGTGATTTAGAACATTCCCCGGAGAGGAAATATTGGAAAGGGCTCTCTTAGAACCATGGAGTGGGACACTTCAAATGTTAAGGGTTGAACGGAGAATGATAGCATCCGGAACGACAGCGTCTGGGGGACCGCCAGGAGGACACATCTAGAAAGCAGGAATGGAGGTCTGCCCTGAGCTGCAGATAGAGTGGGGGAGGGGGGCGGTCCTCAACATATAAGTGGTTGCTTACACGACATATGTGGGCGAGGTCACCAAGAACCTTGCCTAAAACTGCGTGTATTAAGTAAGCAGAGGAAGAGACATCTGCGGTCACTGGGAAGAAATGGTCAGAGAAATAGGAGGCAGCACCAAAGAGGAGGTGTCAGGGAAAGAGAGGGCAGAGTGAGTGTCAGGAAGGAAGGAACGGTCAGCACTGGCCAGTTACAGTCAGGAGAGCCCAGAACAGGCAAGTGCCCATGACCTTGGCTCTGAGGAAGGTCACAGAGGGCCTCAACGGGGCAGTTTAAATGTGTCATCAAGGTGAGAGTCAGGTGTGGTCCCCGAGGAGCAATCCTGTGGTCTGGACTCGGGAAATGCACCCCCAGGAAGCCTTAGAAAATAAAGAAATCATTCATCTGCTAGAGGAGGGTGTTGGGCAAGGAGGCCTCAAGACGGAAGAAACTGGAGAATGGGTATAAACTGTTAGGAAAGACAAACGAGCAAAAGGAGTTGGAAAAAACAGGACGCAGGGAGGATATGGCACAGAGCACGGTTCTAGAGTCTGGAGAATGAGGGGAGGGGCAAGCCCCAAGGCAGAGGTGGCAGGATCGAGGTGAATGGGAGAGAAAAGGCAGTGGATTTTGATGGAAATACATTTGTATGGGGTTGGGCAAAGAGTAAAGAAATTAAGTAGCTAAACCATTCACTAACCTAATCAAGAAAAAAAGCACAACGACTCATAATTAGAAATGAGCATGAAGAAATAACCACATACAGAGGACATTAAAAGAATTATAACAGATTACTCAGTCTGATGCTTTGAAAATAAATGTGAACATATGGACAAAATGGGTGATTTTCTAGAAACATAAATGATGAAAACTAACCTCAGAAAAGATAGGAAATCTAAACAGTCCAATTACCAGACAAGAAATTGAGACTATTGTCAAAGAACCACTATCCATTAAAGTACTAGACCTAGACGGTTCCCCAGGTAAGATCGATCACCATGTCAAGTAGCAGGTCAGTGGAGTACCATATAAGCTGCTTCTGCACATTGCAGGGAGGGCGAGGAGGACTTTGAAATGAATCTAAGAATCCCGTGTGACAGTGAAAACAAAATCCCCAAAAAATAGAATGACGACGAAAACAACAACAAAAAAACCACAGTCCTATCTTTAAGGCAATATAAATGCAAAATCCTAAATAAAAGACTAGCAAGTGGGACACAGATGCATTTTAAAAGGCTAACGTGCCACCACCACGTGGAGTTTATTCCAGTAAGGCAAGGATGGTTCTCTACGAAGAAATCAATTAATATATTCATCATATCAAAATAGCAATAGAAAACCACATCATTCTTCATACATCCCAGAAGGTAGTTGGTAAAAATTCAATTCTGATTCTTGATTGAAAACCCTTGAGAAAATAGGACATACAGAATTTCCTTAATATGAATTGATACACATAGCTCATAAGTGAAGTCGAAGTCCGATGATTTCCGATGGCATATCACCAGGATCCTTCCCGTGAGAATCAAGAACAAACAAAAAGCAATGTTGCAATTCATAGCATTGGGCAAGTCTTCACCCCTCCCTGTATCCACGTCCCTCACCATGTGATTTTGCAGCTGTTTCCAAAGACAGGGGTCTTTCCCACCCCACTGATGTTTAGCTTGACCGTGGGATTTGTTTTGGCTCTTGGGAAGTAGGCAGAAGTGACAGAGTCAGTTCTGAGCACGGATTTCAGAATCATCATTGGTTTGTACGGACCACTCTGGCATTTCCATCACCACCATAGGAGAGGATGCCGCGGTTTGCTAGCTGGTCAGGGAGGGTGAGAAAAACACACGGAGCAGACCTGGAGCCAACTCGCAGCCTGCGGTCAGCCAGTCAAGGCCAGGCTGGGTCGGGCCACCCACAGCTGACCTGCAGACACATGAACTAGAACATGATCGTTTTCAACCACTGAGCTTTGAGAGGTTTGCTATGTGGAATTACTGTAACAAGAGTTACAATAACCCACCATTAGACTCTTGTTAAACATCCTTGTTGACCTACTAGCCAATGCAACTAAATAAGAGAAAGAATTAGGAAGTGGAGTTCGAAAAGAGGATGCGAAATTATCATTTATCTATCATCTGACTGTGCACTTTTAAAACTCAGGAGGAAGACCCAGCTTCTTAAAAAGCTGTTAAAAAACACTAAAAGACTTTAGTACGAATCAATAGATACAAAAATCATCAGCTTTCCTAAATAAAATAACCAATTAGGAAATTAAATGAAGAAAAGATGCCTTTTATAGCAATAATAAAAAGATAAAATACCTAGAAAAATACTTAACACAAAATGTGCCTAATCCAAAGGGGGAAAAAAAAGTTCAAACTCTACTGGAGGACATAAAGGAAGACTTCAATAAATGAAAATACACCCTGTTCTTGGATTGGAAGAGTCATGTTGTAAAGATTCCAATTCTCGCCAAATAAATCTATATTAATGTGATCCCAAGATGCCAACAGCTGGCATACAGGCACGTGACCCAGGCTCCGCCAACCAGATGCCCCCACGGGAGACTTGGGTTAGGAGAGCGCAGTGGGAAAGCAGGAGCTGCAGGTGACATGAGCTGATGGGGGAAATAGCGGAGACCCCATGCTTCACATTTGCGCCCAGCAGCAGCAGCGCCCAGGGAGGCAGGTGCAGTCTTCCTGGCTACACGGCCACCAGGTCTGATTCCCTGGCCTTCCTGGAGAGCCACCCAGTTGTCTTTAATAAATTCATTTTCTGCTCCAATGGGTGCAATAGTTTTCCTTGTTTTCAACTTCAATCCTGACTGATATACAGACTACATGAACTGAATATAAGGTCCAGAAACAGACCATATACATCCCAGAGGAAGTATCAGTAATGATAGTGAGCATTTATTGAGCACCTACTCTGTGCTAGGCACTGTTCTACGTACTTATAATTATCTCATTAGCCCCTACAACAACACCGAGTTAGCATGCTCACTTTACAAATATGGTAACCAAGGTACATAGACGTTTCTGCAACTCATATGTAATAAAGTTGACACTTTAGTTCATTAGGAGAAAGAAGCATCACTCAATAAATAATTTGAGGCTAGCTAGCCATCTGGAAAAATAATGTAAGCCTCTACTCCTTACACTAAAATTAACTCCACATAAATCAAAGGAGAAAGAAAAAATTAAGCAATAAAAGAAAATATAAGAAAATGTTTTAAAATGTTGGAGTAGAGATGGCTTTTCTAAGGAAGGCACAAAATTCAGAAGCCATTAAAATACTGATAATGGTTTTACATTTACACCAAACGTTTCATCCTGGCAAGGGAAAGGAGTGGAGACAACCCCAGATTACAATAATTGCAACCAAGATGACAATGGGCTAATATATGTAAAGAAATCTTGTAAATCAGTAAGAAGACAACAAACAATCCAACATAGAGAAAGGACGGGAGTATTAACCTTTCACAGAAAAAAAAATATACAAATGACTTATAATCCCTCATACTTTCACATATGGAGAACAAAACCACAATGTGCCAAATGTGTCCCTTATCGAACTGATAGAGCCTGAAAAGCTTGATAATGTGTATGCTGAAGAGCGTGTGAGGAAATGGGCGTGTCCCAATGTTACAGAGTAATCGACATGTGAGGAAATTTTTCCAATGTTTTAAAATTTGCATACTTTTAGAACCTGCAATTTTCCTGTAGAAATTTATCCTGTAGACACACATGTGCATAAATAAAGACGTTTATACGTAAAGATGGTGGGAACATCATTTATAACAGCCAAAGCCTAGAAAACAACTAAATGTCCATCAGTGGTTAAACAACTAACAGATAATGGTACACAGTCATGATAAGGAATTAGGTAGAGGTATTGCCTTTAAATCGCTTTTTAAAAATCCAGGTGCACAGCACTGTATCAACTAGATGCTATCTATCCAGTAGAACTTTCTGTGATGATGGACGTGTTCTAGATCTGTGCCATCTAGTATGGTAGCCACCAGCCATGGGCAGCTAACCATGCTTGACGTGTGGCAGTGTGACTGAGGAACTGCACTTCTAATCTTAATTTTTATTAATATCAATCTAAATTGGAATAGGCACATGTGACTATGGCATCAGATAATAGAGGCTAGAACATGTTCACATGTATGCGTATGGACAACTAGTATTTCTGACAAATCTATAGAAGCTGGTAATAGTCATTACCCCTGCCGAGGAGAACTGGGGTATCTGATGTCTCTGGGGACAAGAAGAGTCCTCTGTCCATTTATATTTTTAATATTTGCTTATTTATCATGTATGTAATGACATAGTCAATATTAAACTAACTAATGAAAATTCAAACAGGAAAGTGAAGGAAGTGCTTGAGTGAACCTTGGGGTTTTCCTTGAAATGGAAGGAGTCGCCCGTGAGGGAACCTGGGCTTGTGGACCATGGAGCTCCTGGCCAGACTCAGGTGGTGGGTGAGCGGTTGAGGGGCAGGGAAGGGGCTCAGTAACCACAAAGGAAAGAGTCCTAGGCGCAGTTGGAGGCCAGCACTCATGAGGGACAGAAGCCGTACACCTGAATGATTTTTTACAGCGGTCCGCGTGTAGACACTAAGTCAAGCAATTAGATTATTCCCAAGAGGCATGTAAATAGAAGAGCCGAGGAGGAAGGGATGGATGGGATTTGGAGATATGAAAAAGGTAGAATTGACAAAATCTGGCAGCCAGCCTGATATGGCGACTGAGTGACGGGGACAAGCTTAGGACGGCTCCCAACTCTTGGTCTCGTATGACTGAACCAAAAAGGGGGCCACTGGGGAAATAAGGTTTGGGATTGGGAGAAGCAGTCTTGGGAGGAAAGGTTCATTAAGTTCAGTGTTGGCAAGTTGATCCAAGTGGAAGTTTCTAGAAGCCTCCAGATCGTTAGGTCTGAAGCTCAGCAGGGAGGACTAGGCCAGAGAAATCCATTTGAGAGACAGCTAGACTTGAGTGATCACTAAAGCCAAGAGAACTGGCAGACACACCTGGAGAGGCGGCGTAGGGAGAGACAGAGCCCAGAGAGCACAGGGGCTAAAGCAAAGGGAAGATGAGCCGGCTAAGGAGGCTGAGAATGAGCACCGAGGGAGGGAGGCAGGAGGAAGAACCGGGGAGAAGGGCCGGGGACAGGGCAGTTTCAAGAAGCAGGAAATGGTCTACAAGGTCAGATGCCATGGAGAGGTCAGGGATGGGGTGGCCCTGAAAAGCCCACTGCACTTGGCAATTAGGAGGTCATTTGGTGGCCGCGGTGAGAGCAATTTCAGGGGAGTACTAATGAGAGGGAACACATGACTCCAGCGGGTTGAGGGGTTAATGGGAGAGGAGAGCGGGGATGGTGAGGGGAGGCTCTTGTCCCGTCGGGACACTTGGCCGTGAAAGGAAGCAGACAAAGGAGCCGTATCTAGAGGGCGGGCTGAGTGGAGGGCTGGAGTTCTTGTGTTTGGTTTGGCGCTTCGAGTGGAGAGGGAGCAGGATTACAGATAGTGGCACCGGGTTTCTCCAAAGAAACCAGATGTAACGAATGAAATGAGGTCCCTTAGGGAGGCAGCGAAGGTGGGTTCCAGGATGCTCTGGGGGCTGTGGCCCAATCTGGAGGCCTCCGGGAGGGAGAGGAAGGGGGTCCGGCCCGCAAACCAGAGGTGGGGCAAGAGGATGCAGACAGGTGGCTATTTTTGCTTGGTGGCCTGTTTTCTCAGTGACATCAGAGGTGTGGTCATGGGGACATGGGAGGGTAAAGAGTGGTCTTAGGTGGAGTAGGGTGAGGCTGAGCCCAAGAAAGATGACTGACTTTGCTGAGGGTTCAGCTCAGACCGGAGCCATGAGCATGCGGGGGCCCGGGAGGGCAGGTGGAAAGCGTGGCTTCCCCCTCCATTCACAGCAGCCTCACACTAGCGCCGGCATTGACTCGTGCCTGGAGGGTGCAGAGGGAGGAGCCCACCACCACCTCCAGAGGAGCAGGGGAGCATACTAGCTAATGGTGCGGGTTTAGAGTCAGACACATTGAGTCCACTCACGACTGTGCAACTTGCGGCAAGTTCCTCTACCTCTCTGAGCCCCCGTCGCAATATGGGATTGACGGGTCCCACTTCGTAGGTAAAGCCCTTAGCCTAGACCTCGACACCCAGAATGCTCTTATGAAAGGTCAGCTATACCACAGTTAGAAGTATGAGGGTAGAGATGCTGAGGGGCCTGGAGAGAGGGGTGGAAGCAATATTCCACAGGGTCTAGATGAGATAGGAAAGGGAAGGCAAGAGGAGCGAGGGACCAGGAGTTTGGCTTGAGGCCAAATCCACCCCACTGTCTGCTCTTGGAAATAAAGTTTTGTTAAACACAACCATGCCCCTTCTTTACGCATCATCTCTGGCTGCTTTTGTGTCACAGGGACGGAGTTGAGTAATTACAACAGAGGCTGTATATCCTGCAAAGCCTAAAAGATTTACTGTCTGGCCCTTTAAGAATAAGCATGCAACCCTGTGCTAGAGGAGAGGAGGGAGGGATGGACTCAAATAACTAACTAACTAATAAAAAACAAAACCAGGAGGAGAACATGGAAAGGCTGAAGCCAAAGAACGAGACTAGAGAGAGGGTTCCCGAGATGGTGCGGGGTGGAAAAATGGGCAAGGGGAGTGGGTGTCTGTGGCACCGTCTGGGTGAGGGCTCCTGGAACTCTGACCCATCCAGGAATTCTTAGGCTCTCATGACAAATTGATGGGTCAAAATTTGGTGGGTCAAAAGATAGAGTTACCCATTGTGAATATGGGCAAGATCAAGAATAGAGACTTCCAGTCCCAAAACCCAGTGCCCAGGAAGTTGCCAGAAAAGGAGTCTCCAAAAGCCATCCTCTCCTTCTTTGCTATCAAAACTTAGATTTTGGGGCGCCTGGGTGGTTCAGTCGGTTAAATGTCCGACTCTTGATTTCAGCTCAGATCATGATCTCAGGGTCATAGGATTGAGTCCTATGTTGGGCTCCAAGCTAGGTGTGGAGTCTGTTTGGGATTCTCTCTACCTCTCCCTCTGCCCCTCCCGCCTTTCTCCCTCTCCATCTCTCTCTCTCTCTAAAAAAACCCAAAAACAAACAAACAACAACAACAACAAAAACACTTCAATTTTGTTCAGAGTGACAATGTATCCTACCCCTAGGGATGAATCATGATTTGTTTAGGATAATCAAGTAATCATATTCCCTTTTCGCTGACCTTTACTTTTCCAGACTGCCTTATAGTTAGAAGCAGGCACATGATGAGTCCTGGACAATAAGACATCTCAGAAGGTCAGCTCAAGGCTTCTGGGAAAGCTTCTGCTTTTCTGATGAGAGAGAGATTTACTGGTGCTGATCCCCTCCCTTTCTTGCCTTAACACAGAGCTAATGCTTGAGGCTGTGGCAGCCATTTTGTGATCATGAGGCAATAAATATGATGACATACATGCAGTATGCTCCTTGAGGATATTGGAACAGAAAGAAAGAGCCTGGGCCTTGACACCATCATTAAACCCTTGTCTACCTCCAGACATTTTAAGTGAGATACAGAAATGTCTTTATTGCTGAAAATTTTTTTTTTCTTTTATTCAAAACACTTTTAATTGAAAGAAGGAAGAGACAGAAGTTCAGAGGTAGCAGTTGGGAGCTGGGAGAATGGCATGCTATGGAGTGAGGGAGGGAGAGGAAGCAGATGGGGGCTGCTATCAGCAGAGGGATGTGTGAGTGCAGATGAGGCTGGGAAATGAGAGATTAAGAACAGACAGGAGGAGGCTTTGGATGCTACGTTGAGGGCTTTAGTTTTTTTTCTGCAGGCAATGGGAAAAGCTCACTAAAATTTCTTTGAAATCCTATCGATCATAAGCTTGGTGTAATTAATATTTGCTAAATTCTGTACCTTCCAATGTTCTCCAGACATTTACTTTTCTGTACTTTCTTTACAAGGAAAAAATGGCAGTGAATTTGCATTATTTTTATGGTTTATCTTTTTCCCTATAAAAGCGAAGTCTATTTAGACAACTTAGAAAGCAGATAAGTAAATAGGAGAAACTATTCTGGGTCTTTGACCAGAAAAGCTGATATTTCAGAGAATGAAGCAGAAGAGGAATGGGTTGATGCAGCTTGAGATAGGAAACAAAAGACTCATTGTGACTCACCTTCCCTGGGTCTCAGTCTTCCCATCAGTCCTTCCCATGAGCAGGTAGGACTGCAGCTCGGGAAGTCTCCATCCAGCCTGGTAGCTCAGGGGTGCTTGAGTGAGCCTGCCCTGGGCTATTAGCACACACCCTATAGATGCCCCGGGTCACAGTGAGAGCCGTGGTTGATATGTACCAAGCTTGTCCACCCATCTACTCCAGATTCACACAGGGTGGCCGTTGATCCCTCACTTTACAGACGTGAATGATGGGCTTGGAGGGGATAAGGCGATGACCGCAGCCCTCGGCTGTCACATCTCAGAGGTCAGAATCCATGTCCAGCGCTCACTTCTACTCTCCCTGGAGCCAGCACCTGTCCCCGCAATCTGGACCTCACTTCTTTCAGTTGCTTGGTAATCTGTTCCCCATAAGGTCAAAGGGCAGTGGGTGGGAATGAGGGTGCGTTCTGGAGGTCTGACACCACGGTCCCCGGGACTAGTGCAGAGACAACCCTGACCGCCACAGTCCCTCCACGCCGCGGTGCCCAGGTCCTTCCCACCTGGTTCGGTTGCGTGTAAGTCTGATGACTGAAGAGGCTGGCTTTCTCCACCAGGGCACCGCTGGGGACCAAAGGATTCAGGGAAGAGATCCATGTTTATGTGCCTCCTGTTAAAAATCAATGGTTTCCCTCCTCGGGAGGCACCCTCCGGGGCGAAATAGAGTGATTCGCTGGTTAGCTTCCGCGTGCACACTGGTGGGCGATGCCGCAGCCGAGAAACTAGTCATACGTCGTAATGAAGCGCCCTGCCCCGGTGTCCCTGTGCCAGGAGCGTCCACCCTACACCGGCCGTGGTCAGGCACCACTCACCCCCGTGGTGCTGGGCTGTCACTCACCCCGAATTACCAGGAACAGCCTTGGCATGGAGGCTGCCTGGGGCTTCTCCAGGAGGGAGGAATTCAGAAATGCAAGTGTGAACCTCCCAATGTCCTCCAGAGGTGGGTACGGTGCTTAGTGGCTCTGCCTGGCCAGATGGGACCGTCGATAAACGCCCAGGAAACAAGCTGCTACCCCACACTCTCCCGCTCCCCTGGGCACAGCGCCCTTGCTCACCTACTCCAGGCCAGCTTGTCTCCCCCCACCATAAAACATGCCACCCCTATCCCTAGAACCAGAGCACGCCAGAGGGGGTAGAAATCAGTGCAAGAGACCAAACCGTTCGAGGGTTTAGCGCTCACTGCTGAAACCAGCCTCAACACTTTTTATGTACTGACTTACTGATGCTCACAGCAACCTCCCGAGACAGACGCTCTTATTGTGCCGTGGTAAAGACAAGGAAACTGAGGCACGAGGCAGGAGGCTGGAGGAGGCGGTTAAGCCATTTGCATACTTAAGTGGCCACACTGGGGTTTGAACTCAGGCCTTAGCTCCCATCTGGAGCTCTTAATTACTCATCTGCTCCCACCCACTCCCGTGGTCCCTTCACCTTTGCCTCATCTTGCAGATGGGAAACTGAGGCCCAAGAATCAGTCCAAGGTCCCCCAGCCACACAGTCCCGGATGAGGCCCGGGTCACAGGCTGCCATCCGAGGATCCTTCCATTGCTCCCGTGACATCACTTGCTTTGCTCAAGGCTCTCTTCTTAGAACAGCCAAACCATGCAGATGTCGCGTTAGAGTCCCGGGCCGCCAAACCTCCATGAGTCTCCTAGGAACTGACATCCTGGGACCTCCAGCTTTACAAAACACCAGTGACAACAAGCGTGCATGCACTTGACAGTTTACGAAGCACTCAAATCGCCATTTACCGCTTAGTCCTCGTGTCAACCCTGTAAAGGAAGCCTGCCCGTGGTCCCCATGTTCAAGCCGGGGAAACAGAGATCTTCTCTGTGGAACGAGAACCGGTATGTCCCCACCACGGACCAAAGGCAGGCCACGAGCCGTCCCACACACCTTCTGCCAGCAACGCTGTCGCTAGCCAAGCTGGAGAAATTGTCAAAGTTCGTCCTTATAACCCTGGGAAAACTTAGAGCCCACATGCTCCTCAGCCTCAAGCAAGAGGAGGACGAGACACAAGTCATTGTCCCATCTAGCAGAGCTTGCTCGGAGCACCCTCTGCTCACCCTTCCCAAATCCCGGGAGTCTCTGGATAGTTCCCTGAGCTCAGAGATCAGGTCTCATAGGTATTACTATACCCCAGAGCACTTCTCTTAGGGTTTGCTAACTAACACAAAGAGAAAGGAAGAAAGGGAGGAAGGAAGGGAGAGGCCTTTCGCTAAACATTCACTGGTTTGGACGAGCCACCCAAGCTGGTATGCGTTGACGGAATTTTTATTTGTAATTATAATGCCGCCAAGCAGCTGTGTGAGCTTCTGCTGGTGTATTACCTTCTCTGGGCCTCAGTGTCTCCAACCATAAAAGAAGGTAGCTCGATGGGCTCTCAGATAGACGTTGTGCAACATGTGCCTTCCCCCCAACTACGAGGCTGCAGACTTCACGAATCAATCCCAGCTTGTTCGCCACATGTTGGTGGAGGGAGGGTGTGTTCTCAGAATCTGAACCAGACAAACATACTTTTTCTTTTTGGTTCCCAGAATCCCGAAACACTTCCTATTGAAAGAATCCCAAAGTATATGGGGTGCAGGGTTTTAAATCCCTCATCTTGTCCATTGGGTGGAGATTTCTTTTCCCAGATTCTAGGAAAGAAGAATGGGATTTAGAATTGGCCAACACAATGTTCCCGTTCCGGACTCTGGGTATGAAGCCGGTGACATGAGGACATAGGCATAGTTGGAGACTTCTCGAGGTGGTGCAGCAGAGCTGTCGAAGGCCCAGAGACAGTGTGGTGACAAGTGACCAGCAGTGGCCAGATCAGTGGCAGCCCTTCCTGAGGTGTGATTGTTGCCGGCCACTGGCCTGCTTCCTGTCCAAGTTGCAGTCATCAAGGGGAGGAGTGTGACCCAATGGTTAGGGCTATGCCTTTGAAGTCAGATAGATGTACGTCTGAATTCTGTTGGTGCCAATTATACGCAACATGCCTGTAGGTAAGTTACATACCCTCCCGGAATACTAGCCTCTCCTCCAGAAAGCAGAGACAACAGTAAATGCTTCGTAAGGACTACTGTGGGACTCACACGAGATACTATGAGTGGCGTTCCTAGCCTGGCACCTAGAAGCAGCTGAATAAATGGAGGCCACGTGAATGTGGAGGGAAGAGGAGAAGCTTCCAGAATGGGTGGCTGAATCCGGGGCCGACACGCCCAGCTGTAAGCATCCAGAACAGCTGTCCTGCGGTACAGCAGCTGGGGCGGGCCCAGCACGGAGGGTGCGCCCCCTCCAGGGAGCTGGCCTTCTCAGGGAGGACCGACCTTGCTCTCCCCGACGCTGCTCCACCGCTGTTGGCCCCCGCAGGAAGCTCCGAGGTGCAAGAGGCCGATGCCTGCGGGAGAGCAGAGAGGCGTCAGGCGCCGTCTGCAGCCCGCGGTGCGTTCGCAGACTGGCCTCAGCGGATGCTGATTCTCCCAGATGGAGCACAGGGCTGGCTTCTGGTCTCGGGGTGTGCCAGGCTGGGGGAGCGGGCGTGCCAGGAGCCTGCTCCTGCGAGGGGTGTGCCAGCTCCAAGGGCCAGATGCTCCCTCCAAAACCTTCCATCAGCAATGGCATCTGCTCCTCTCCCAGGCTGGTCCAGCTGCCACCCGGGCGCGAGGCTCGTCGCCCAACCCAGACCCTTCTTTCGACCCCCCCCCCCCGGCATTTCCTTGGGGGTCACAGATCACTGTCCTTCCTCAGGCCCACATGGCCTCTCGCTGCGGTACCCACTCTCTGCTGCCTCTGGTTCTGACTGGAATTTAATTGGGAGCTTGAAAAACCCCGATTGTTTGATAATTATAAGGCAGAGAAATTACCAGGGCACCAAAGGTTGCTCCCAATTGCCATATTAATTGTCCCTCGTTGTCTCTCGGTATAAAGACCACTTGATAGAGACAAAAGCCAGCCAGCTTTTAGTTCACGGCCTCCTGACAAGAGGAAGAGGGGTCGTTGCTGGCTCCCACCCACGTCTTCCCAGATGGAAACCTTTGCTGCTACCGGCCCAGCGCAGCCCCCCGCGGAGACCCACAGCAGGGCACAGCAGCCTCTGGCCGCGACCAGCCCAAGCCCTTCCCTGCTCATCTCCTGACCCAGTGGCTCACGGAAGGGAAAAGCCCCAGTTCCTAGCTGTGGGCTTAGATGTGCTTTTCCTTGACGGCTGGTGTATGAGTGCCCGTGGGGACCCTGGGGGACGAATAGCAAGTGCTTATCGAGGACGTCCCGTGTGCCAGCTGCCATGTCAAGTGGTTGACCTGGTTCTCTTTTTTTTTCCATTTTGCAGCTAGGCCTCAAAGAGATTAAGGAACTCACCCAGGGTCACCCAGCCATGACACGCTGGCACCGAGAGCAAACCCTGGGCTCCTGCACGGAGCTCTTAGCCACCCTGTGGTCCCGCGCTCTGAGTCTGTGTATGTGCAAGACGTGTGTGTGAGTGTGTGCGTGCGCATGAGTGTCCGTGAATGTGATGGGGGTGCACAGAAAGGACAGAATCTAAGCAGTGAGCCCAGTAGAAAAAGGACTAAGCACAAGGCATGAATGAGGCCATTGTCTCAGGGTAACCGTACATTTGATGTGTTTATTTGTAAAGGACCCAGCCATGCCTTGATTAAAACCACTAGGGGCTGGAGGTAAATGAACCCGTGTTTGAATGTTCCCATCCCTTGAGCCCCTATTTGTGCCAGGCCTTGTGCTGTCTGCTGCGAGTGGCCTGGAGAGAGTCAGGCGCCCTGTCTGCCTGGCGGGCTCCCTGCCTGGTTTCCAGCCACAGACACAGGGCGGGGCTGGCGTTGTCCCCTCCAGCGCCATCATCGTCCTGCCTGGGCAGCCTCAGCCTCAGCCTCTGTCCTCCCGGGGAAGGACCCGGGAAGGCTGGATCGAGCTGCATTAAGACCATCAATTTTTTATAGCCGTTTGCCAGCGTGCTCGCACGTCAGTGCCTGGCCAAGAGCTAGGTTTAACCAACAAGTTGATTATCCTTGGAATCAACAAAGCTCTGTATCACTAAATCATAACTTGGCTTTTGTTCTGTAACCATGGCTACATTCATTAATAAAAAGAAGAACCATGTGTGGAACCCTTCTCTGGCCAGGCCCAACGGGGCTCATCCGGGACTCCAGAAAGAGATCCCGATCCCATGTTATGGATGAGGACACTGGCCCAAGAGGGGAACTCACGATCTGTCTCCATCACACAGCCCGTCAAGAGCGAGGCGCAGAAGGGCCAGGCTCTACAATGTGACATCATCAGATGCTCCGTCTTTACCAACAACATATGTGGATTAGTTGCAAGACTTGAGCTTCAAATGAGAAAATCCAAAGGAAGCAAACATCAGTGCCTGGAGCCAGGGTCAGACTAGCCACTAGGGATTGTCACCAGGCCCGCTTGCCAGCCCCCGACCCAGGCACGGGCCTTGGGAAGTAAAGCAGTGGGCGCACCTCACTGGCAGCTGTTCCAAACCTACAGGTAAAAGTGCAATTTACAGCAAAGTCTATTTCCATTTCTCCAGGTCCGTTCCAAAGGAGCCTTTTAGATGTAGCCTGTCTTGGTCAGTGGCCAAGGACCATCAGGATGTTTCAGGAGCATCAGAAGGACCAGGAAAGTAAGGGACAAGGCATCCAAGCCTTTACCGATAAGTGTTTTTCTAAGTTTAGGACAGAGTTACCTTCGGTTGCTATAATTTAGCTCAGTACTTATTTCATGATATAGTTTTATACCCCTTCTGTCTTTTATATATATACTTATATACATAACATATATAATAATTATATTAATAATGTATTTTATATATATAATATACATAACATATATAATCTATGTATTGCATATATATGATATAAATAAGACCCTCATTCTGATCCTGAGTCTACCAATCAGTCCCAGCTTCCGTACTGCTGCTTCCTCCTCTAGAAATGCTCTCCCTCCGGAACTTTGCATGGCTGGTTCTCACTCATCATCCAAGTCTCGGCTTAAATATCCCTTCCTCAAAGAAGTTCTTTTCCCCTCCACCTAAACTGGTCTGGTAGCTCCCTTGTTGTATTTTCTATCCTAGCTTTGATCTCTCCTGTCCAGAAATAAATATTGTTTTATTGGTGTATTGTAGTGTACCCTCCGAGAGATTATAAGCTCCGTGAGGGCAGATGGGAGAAGGCCTCCTCATCCATCACCTATCGCCTATCGGGAGCCCAGCAATGTTTTGGTGAGTGAAGGTATCAATGAATGAAAACCTCCCTGGGACCTAAAGAGCCTTGCCATGGAACTCTGCACTCCCCAGTCACAGTGACTCAAAGGCAGGGACGGTGCTCCTTCTAATTTTACAAGCCATATATTCCGGGGATCTGCATCTCAGGGTCACGAGCTGAGTCCAAACTACTCAGCTCTGACCCAAGCAGCAGATGATGAGGACGACTTCCGGGATGTCCACTGGGGGTCCAGGGACAGCTCAGAGCATCGGCTTCGGGCAGGGCCAGGAAGGAAGGAAGCTCTGCTGGGAGAACGGGTCCGGCCCAGTACAGTGGCGCTGGTGTGGCCAGGAGTCCCCAGTGTCGGCTGAGTTAGCAGCCCTAGAGAGCAACCTATACAGGCTGTATCCTAAACCGCGGGAAGGGACCACGCTCTTAGCAAATTCCAAAACACCAAGGAAGAGAAGTTTGCAAGACTCCAAAATCCCGTGGCAAGAGAAGGGCTTGGAGCAGGTGGTGTGTGCTCTGCTTGGGAGAGGACCAGTACCCGGACCAGAGGCCACTTGGGGTCAGGCTCAACACTGAGGCCCCCGCTGGCCCCGGGGGAATGCTCTCTCGGACACATCGTGGATGGGGTTACCGGGAGCTGCCAGGCTGACATGGGGTTCTGAAGCCAAACGTGAGCCAAGCCAGGGTGCACAGGGCCCCAGGACTTGAGAGGGGAGCCCGAGCCGGGCCTGATGCCAGGTTCAAATCAGAGGAAGCAGCAAATCAAGGGGAGAGCTAGCTCAGGAATCAGGGTCACGGGCAAATCCGAATGCAGTCAGGGAAGGAGGCCAAGGGCCCAAGGGCAGCCTAAGGCTGCAAGGCAGTCTGGGCTGTTCCCCGATGGAGAACTTCCGAAGGTCTAGCCTCCAGGGGCTGTGGCCTCCAGCAGGTGTCCCTGGGGGCCATCTGACAGGCTGACTGCGACAGTAGGCATGGGCGGGAGCCCGTTTGAACTTCCTCAGCCCTGTATCTGAAGCGGGAATGAAACCATTCTGTTTTACTAGGGAGTTTCATTGACTTCTGGCAAAACACGATGTCCTGCTTCAAAGGCAAGGAAGCGCGCAGGCTTAGGAGGCTCATTGGACATCAAAGCGCTATTAGAGAACAGCATTCTGATGAGCTAATTGCAAATGCAGCCTGGGCAGACGGAGCACGTTCGCCCAGGAACATATGGGCTCACACACCCAGGCAGAGGGTGCCGGGGACAAGATGTGTGCAGGCCTTTGGTGAACCCAACGTGTTTGCAAAATAATTCAAGACGTTGCCTCAGCCTGGCCTGCTCTCCCCTCCCACATTCCATCAGGCTGTGGGGGTGGAGAGCGAGATTCTCGGTGCCTCTAAAGAAGAAGGCCCCCAGGGAGCAAGTAAGGAGGACGACTGGGCCCAAACAAACCAGAACCTTCTCCCCCAAAACCAGAGGGACCTATCTGTGGAGAGAGGTCTTTCTTGACTCCCGGAGGCCCCTCCGGACTGTGCAATCCTGACTGAGACGCAAGGCGCCAGTGGGCAGTGGAGTGGGCCATTCCCCGCCTCGCACCTCCCTGGCCTCACCTGTCCTGCCCAGGTTGGAGACCGGAAGCAGTTACAGTCTTCTGACACCAGCATTAATTACAACATGCCCAGGAACCTGGGGGCCACCCAGCCCGGGTCATCTAGCCCAGGGCTCCCCAGGAGTCAGACCAGTCAAGTGGGTGGTCCCCTTAGCCTCACCCGGCAGAAAGAGTTCGGTGACTCCATTCTATCTGGTTTATAAAACAGCATCAGACATTTTTTTTTCCTCGAAAAAAGGGGACCAGACTGTTAATAATACTACTTCTCTGGAAAAACGGCTTCATTTTACCAGTTGGGGAAACTGAGGCCAGGAAGGGCAGGATGGCCCCAGGCACACAGTGAGTCAAGGTCGGGGCCAAGTTTAGAGCCCAGAACCCCAGCTTCAGGCCAGTGGTCCGGCCACCCCACCAGGCTGCCCACATCTGGTCAGGTTCAAGGGGCCGGCGCCTCGGTGCCAGGCTGCCTGGGCTCCTGAACACCTAAGCTCCCCTCAGCCCCCCAGGGGACCTTCCTCAACAGGACATGTGCCTCAGCAATCAGGAGGGCCCTTCACTGTCACCCTCCTGCCCTCCAGGCAGGGCTGATGAAATGCAGAGGCAACCAGGAGACTGGAGGGAGCTTCCTGAGAAGAAGGCAGGGAGGCTAGTGGGAGGGACGGCCATGCGAAATTGCTCTGTGTCTCCTCAAACAGGCTAAGCAGGGAGGGAGGAAGGAAGCTAGAGGAAAGAAAACAGGGAATTACAAAGGGCCTTGGAGGTGGCCTTGTCCTGCCCGTTCATTGGACAGATGGGAAATCTGAGATAAAGGGGGTGGGGGCCCATGCCATGGTTCCCAGCAAACCCGTGGCCGGGTCCTACCCTGCGTGAGGCAGTCCACAGGCTTCAGGTACGTGGGATAAAATCTTAACTTAGGTGTGTGGCTGAGTCCATACAACATGGGCTTCCAGCCTCCTCTGCTTCCCTCCCCCCTCACTCCTGGCTCCTAGCTACAGCCTCTCAGCTTCTCCTTTCACTGCTCTTAGCACAGTCTTAAGTGATAAATTTATTTGTATGATTCTTTCATTCATTC
>CM052894.1:42502088-42568320 GCA_028534135.1 Potos flavus | reverse complement strand
GCTGCTATAAACATTCGGGTGCACGTGCCCCTTCGGATCACTACATTTGTATCTTTAGGGTAAATACCCAGTAGTGCAATTGCTGGGTCGAAGGGTAACTCTATTTTCAACCTTTTGAGGAACCTCCACACTGTTTTCCAGAGTGGCTGTATTAATGCACTGTTTTTAAAAATCAAAATTAAGGCAAAAAAAAAAAGCCACGATGTACAAAATACCAAAATGTAAATGATGGGTGTGGTTCTTTCCCTGAGTTGAATGAAATCTCAACAGGTCAGTGGCATGACTTTTTTCTATTACTCTCCGATAATATATCATGTGAGTGACCAAGAGTCTTATTTTGCGAACTAGAATGTCCAGTCCAGTTAAGACCACAGTCGCGTCCCATTTCCAGCCAGTCTCCTCCAGCAGTTGGGGTTGGAATGCCACTGGCCTTGAAGGAGAGAGGCAACCTACCTCCCCTCTCTCCCAACCTCTGCTCTCCTCCTTCAATGCGTGACCGTGGATTCTGATCCCTGAGGGTAAGGCCCAGCGGGGATCAAGGGCAGGAGGTCCGGCCTCTCCTGCAGCAGGACATCTGGGACCTGGAGCTGCCCTCCATGGAGCTGGCAGATAAATCCAGCTCTTTCTCCTGTGGGGCTGTCATGGGTTCTTGGATGAGTCCGCTGCTGGGAACTCCATCATCTCAGCTGTGGCTTGTCACCTCCAGATGCTTCCTCAGCCGCCGGGCCTCTGAGGATCCTCTTGAGGCCGCACTGTCCCTCTGGGCCCGCTTCTGTGGGGGAGGAGCACAGCCAGATGCTGGAGCACAGGTGCTGCCGGGTACGCTCGCTGGCAAGAGGGCAGCTGACCCTTACGCACGCTTCATTGTCCCTTCTGCTGCCCCAGACCCTTCCGCCCACAGTGGCTTTCTCTCATACATCTTGGGCACGGAGCAGACGCCTATCATTGTGTTTCCCAAACTTCGGGGTCCTTTGTCAAGCTCTCTGTGATGGCTAATATTATTTGTCAACTTGACTGGGTTAAAGGAGACCCAGGTAACTGGTTAAACATGATTTCTGGTTGTGTCTGTGAGGGTATTTCCAGAAGACACTAACCTTTGAATTTAAGTAAAGAAGATCCATGCTCACTAACGGGGATGGGCATCATCCAATCCCTGGAGGTCTAGAATAGAACAAAATGACAGAGGAAGGACGAATTTTCTCTCTCTTCTTGAGTAGGAACATCCATCTTCTCCTGCCTTTGGACATCAAAGCTCCTGCTTCTCGAGCCTTTGGACTCCAAGACTTATACCAGCAATATCTCATTGGTTCTGTTTCCTGAGAACTCTGCCACACCCTCCTGAAAGCCTCTCAGTAGGCTGGAAGTGAGGCGGAGGACAAACGCCCCAGCACTCCTCCCCTTCCCCCCAAGAGAACTCTCCTGAGGGCGTCTTCCCTGTCCCTTATGGTGGGGAGGGTTGAGCTAAGGTCATAAAACCTGCTGTTACTCATCGACCTCGAAGCCCAGCCTGTTGATGTAGCATGTCCTTTGGAATGAAAGGGCACCCACCGTGGTTCTCAGCCTTGGGCAGCTTAGCCAAGACTGAGGCCCAGAGAATGGCCCGTGAGTCTCCTTGAGCCCTCACTATACCCTGAAGGACATGTCTGGTTATTCTGTCCATAAATGAGGCATCTGAGGACCCAGAGACAAAGCCCTGTGACCCATCAGTGGCAGTGCTGAGACATATGCCCTGGGCCTCCTGCCTTCTCCACCAGCCAGGCCAACTCCTTGGTGGCCATCTAGGAAAGACCCTGGTTAGAATGGACGAGGGCAAACACCAGCCTTCAAGGGGGAAAGGCAGGCGGCTATGTGTGGGGATTGACAACCTTCATTGACAAAGACATGACCTTAGCCACACAGCCATAAAGCCACACGTCCTTAGTAAGCACCTGCAGTGTGTCCAGGCTCCACCCCTGACCTCAGCGAGTGTGGAGGCCAGATGACCAAGAATTACCCCTGTGCAGGGCACAAGGGAGAGCAGTGTCAATGAGACCCCACCTGTGATTTGGGCCTTGAGGGCCGGGGGGCTACAAGGGTCGGAGCAGCCAGGGAAGCTCCCTGTGGGAACAGCACCAAGGCCGGGGCAAGGCCACAGGCCTCCAGGTGGAGACACTTTTAGTATCTGGAATGTGTCGTGGGGGAGGGGGACTCTTCTGGCCTCTTCAGCCAGACACAGGACCCTCCTCAACCAGACACACAGGCTAAGCCATCTGTCTTAAGGACCACGTCAGGGCTGTGTGAACTTGGGCTCAGGTCCTGGCCTCTCTGAGCCGCTGAGTCTCCCCTTCCCCCTTTTTGTGAAATGCGGATGATAATGGCACAATCACATCACAAGGCCACGGCGACATTAAAATGAGATGCTGTGTACCCAGAGCCAAGCACTATCTGGTGCACATTCGAAAGTACTTTAAGGTGAGCAAAGCAGGGTCTCCTGTTGTTTTCCGGGGCTCTGGACCACCTGGAGGGTGGAAGTGGGGGACACGGAGCAGGACCAAGTCCTTCAGGGCCCTGTCTGCACTTTCCATGCGGGAGAGAGGAATATCGTCCCAAGCGCTGCCGGGTCAGACATTCACTCAACAAACGCCCACCAAGCACACGGCCTTGGACGCTGTGGCTGCACAGAGCCCCTAAGCCCAGCCAATGAGAACAGCGGGAACACAGCCGGCCCAAGAGGGAGCCCAACTGGAAGGAGGGTAAGGGAGGACTTGCTGTAAGAGGTGCTGTTGGAGCCAGGCCTTGGAGGGGGAATGGGAGCTGGTGGGAGGGCACGACACGAGGAGGAAGGAGGAGTCCGCCCAGAGTGGGGACTCAGAAAGCCCCCCAGGGCGCCCCAGTCAGAGCAGCCACAGCTTCCCTGGCCATGAGGGAGCCTAGGGCTCTGCCTCCCCCTCGCACTCTGCACTCCCTGGGGGCAGGACGTGATCGGTCCCAGCCACGGGGGAGGCCCTGGCCCCCGCCTACTGCCGCCTCATGGTAGGTGCCCGGGAAGTGCTTGTCCAACTGCTCTCAGGCCTCTGGAGACCGTGCATGGGCTCCGCCCAGGACTCTAAGCCCTCCACTCACTTGCGGAGCCCTTGTAAGGTGCGGGGCACCTCTGTGGGTGATGAGACACAGTGCTGGGCACGCATGGGGCCGAAGTCACCAGCAAGCTCACTGCCACGACCCTGGGAACTGGGGGCCTGCTCCGCCCTCCCAGTGCCAGTGGGCAGGGGCACCCCAGGATTGGTCCAGGTGGGTCCAGGCGGGCGACAGGGACTTGTGTCTGGCTGTGAGGACTGCCGAGGTATGACTGAGAATCCAAACCAACCTTCCATCCCAGGCTTCCAGAAGCATCCACTGGCTGACCTGCTTCCAGATGCTGTTCCTGCTCTGGCCGGGTCTCAGGGAATCGAGCTGCTGGGGAAGCTTCAGGCCACCTCCTTGACTCTTCATGCCCTGCTGCCATTCTCCCTTAGCGGCTCTGGCTTTTCCAGAATCTCCTGTCAGGCCACTCCAGCCTCCCCGGCCATCCTCTCTGCCCTGGTCCATTCAGCTGCATGAACTCCACTCCAGTCAGGGGCCTTTCCTGCTCTGCCAGAACCCTCCCTCCAGGGAGATATCCCAGATCTCCTGTAGGGCTGCCCATTACAGTCGGCCTCTCTCCATGGTAGCCCGGACATTCCCTAGCCTCCACAATGGAACCAACTCCCCCCACCAACCTGTGCCCAGGGCTCCAGTATCTACGGAGCACTAAGTGTCCATTGTCCCAACCAGCCCGACAGGTGGGCTGGGCAGGTCAACAAGCAGGTGAACTAAGTCAGGGGCAGAAAAGAATAGGCTTAGCCAAGGCTCAGGAGGCTTCTGGAGCTTGAGGGGCCGAGCTGGGATGTGTTCCCTTTTCCCCAGCCATTCAAGGCAGGACCCTCCTGCAGTTCCGTACAACCCTGTCTAGAGTACCGAGCACGGGGGCAGGGTGGGGGGAGTTGCAAACCTGTGCCCCAAGGGCCCGGATGTTGTATTTGGCTAATAGCGTGTGTGCCGTGTTGCATTCCAGTGCTGCCGGTGGGTCATGCGCTCTGCAGGTCTCCATGGCCCCACCATTCCTGCCACCCTCATTAATGCCTTCTGTCTGCCTGGCTTCCGAAGGCATCAGAGTTTGTCACCCCACGTGTGACCACTGCAAGCTGTCCTTTGTGTTCTCTGCCCCTCTGGTCCCCTGGTGCTCCCTACACTCCCTTCCAACCCCGCTCGCCTGGGCTCTCAGCACCGACACTAAGCTCCTGGGCTCGCATCCTCCCACCCACCCGAGCTGCTCCACGCACCTGCTCAACCCCCCCTCTTTCTTACCCGGAAAACGCTCATTCATTCATTCACCCGCCGAGCACATACCAAATACATAATCCCGTGGGCCAGGCACTGTTCTGGGGGATGAGAACCCACGGGTAGCAAAGACAGGGTCCCTTCTGTAAAGGGGTCCCAGCCTTCCTGGGGACACAAACACATACATGGATAAACTTAGATCAACTTTTACGTGCAGTGCTTGAAATAAGCACAGAACAATCTGGGCCTTGCTCAAATTATCACCTCCTTCAGGATGCTTTCCTACCACCCGGCAGTCAGAGACTCCTCCTGTGTGCCCCCCAGGACCCCTTAAATGGGCCTCTAGTGGGGCTTTTTGTCACCCTGCATTATGGATACTTTAAAGCTGGGGTCAGAGACAAGATATATTAATTTCGATAGAGCACAGGTCCTGGCGACTGTCAGGATGGAGTGAATGAATGGATGAATGAATGCAGGCCATTACCGACTTGTTCCCCTGGAGTATTTATATTTGCACGCGCACTACTGTTAGCATATGCATTTCCGTTAGGCTACCCATCCCTGTGGACACACTACTCACTGGCTCCATGGGGCCTCTTGCCGGGTGCTGGGCCCAGTGGACAAACGGGATGTGGCCCTTGGCAGACAGCATGGGCAGCAGGGGAGACAGGCCCATAAACACCCCGGCTTATCCAGCAGCTGGCCATCCCGCCCCGGTGCGCATGCGTGCCGCCCTACTCTCGTCCGGTGAATGATCATTGGAAACGTGCCCGGTGAGTCCATTGGACCCAGTCATCTGGGAGTGATTTCCATGATACGACAATCTGCCCCTGAGCAAAAAAAGAAATGAGGAGAAAAAAGGGAACTTCTGCCCATGGATCTGGAAGCTCAAATATGGCCCAGGGAAGCGGGGACAGTGGCTAAAAAGGGGTGAGGACAGAAGATGGAAACAGGCCTTGGCATCGCCCCAACCAAGCAGCGACTGGAACATGGGAGGGACCCAGACAGTGGCTGGGAAATTGGAGTAAATTGGAAAAAATAAGAGGTGCCTGCAGCAAGCAGGGTGGCAAAACTAGCTCGGGGGTAGTTCGGGCAGCGGTCCCGCGAGCCAGCGCGCACCCAGGCGGCGCACTCCCTCCCACCCCTCCCCCTGCCTTCCCCAGCCTGTGTCACCTCTCAGAGATACAGAGACTAAAAGTCTTGCTCTCCCGGCAGGCAGCACGTGGACAGGAAGTGGCATTTGGTGGAGCCCTGATCGGGGGTGAGAACACCACCGCTTCCCCAAATTGGTTTTCCGACAGTAAATTATAATTGCTCTAAGTGTTCTAGAACTCGGGGACTGAGATTAATTACGGCTCTGTATCCTATGGCGCTCTGAACTTTAAGCACAGCATGGTGTGCAGGTTGTTAATAAGAAGGAAGATCTGGGAGGACTTTTCAGATGAGCAAATAAAAAAAGAAAAACAATTTAAATTGGCTTCTGCACCTGCCAAGGGGGACCCTTTGGGCCTGAAAGGATGCTTTCCATCTTTCCAACCTGGCCGCAGATTGTGTTAATGATGACCAAAGCGAAGTGGCTGCTGGGGTCTGGGGACACGCGGCAGGCCTCTGTCCACCTGGCCCTGAATGGATCCAAGCACTAAGCCAGTAGGCCCTTTACAGGAATAACAAGACCAGCAGTCACAAACTCGGATGTCAGGAGTCAGGAGGGTAAAGTAAACAAGTGGAGCTTCCAGGGAAGGGGGACCATAGGGAGTGGTGGAGACTGGGGCCCTGGGGAGCCCCTTCCCTCACAGGCCACCTCAGCTCAGCTCTGGCCCACCACTGCCACATCCCGGGAATGCAGCCTGCACTGCGGCATCTTCAAGAGCAGAATCCCAGGTTTCTATTAAAAAAAAAAAATCTATGTTCATAGTTAGAAGTTAGAAGCATAGTTAGAAGCTTATTATAATTCGAACATATTTTATGGAACCAAATAAAATCTATCTATGCTCGAATTTGGCCCATGGACCACCATCTTGAAACCTCTACGTCAGAGACACGTTTCTTTCCTCAGGTGAATGGTCGGTTTGGACCTCTCTCCTCCCACAGAGAGGAGAGCCTCCTGCCCTTCTGCCTCCTGGTTCCTTCCTTCCCACTCCCTTTCTCCCTGCAACGCTCACCACAGGCGCCGTCCTCATCTCTTCTGTCTCCCCGTTTAACTTCAAGTCCCGCAACAGGCATGGATTAGACACCCCTGCTCCCAAACAACTAAGAAAAGTGCCCACAGAGTAGGGGCTCAAACGATGTTTGCTGAATGAAAGAATAAACAGCATTCAAACCTCTCTGCTTTTCTCATTCTCTTCCTTCTACCTCAACAGTCCCTGATCCAAAACCTGACCTAAGCCTCCAGTCCAAGCCAATGTCCCCACCAATCCCTTCGCCATGTTTCCAGGCTCTGAAACTGAGATCAGAGCCAAAGAAGGATGAGAAGCAGAAGGGATGTAGAGCCCGTGGTCCAGATGAGGGAACCAAAGTGTGGCAGGAAGAAGGGATTTGCATTAAGGCCGAACCATGAGCTGGCAGCTGAGCTGAACCTTGAGTCTGGAGGAGGGCAGCGTGACGTGGAAGCCCCTGACATCTCCCCCTTCCTGGGCCTTCTCTCCTTCTGTCTCTCTCAGAGCACTGCCCACACTCAGGGGCCAAACCTCCCACCCAGCCTCACCCTGGGCAGATGCCTGTAGACCTGAGAGCCGTGACCATCTCAACATGCACTCAGCTCGAAATGTACTGGGAAAGCCGTTCCTGTAATATAAAACAGAAATCACTATTTAGAATGTGAAATTCATTTATTTTGTTAAAACGTGTTTTGGAGCCAGGCCCTATGGCTGCTGCTGGGCCCTGAGGGTGGGGCCCGCTCTGGGAATATTGACCCTTGCAGCCCAGTGCCTGGCTATGGCCATGGCCATGACCAACCCCATCCCGGGTCAGCTGCTTGCCAAGATGGTGAGTGTTATCTGGACACAAGAAGGAGATTGGAAGGGAAAGTGTATTTGTGCTGGGGGCTAACTGGCTTCCTTTCCACCTTTCTCCCAGCTGGAAACTCAGAGAAGGAACCACTCAGTGGGAAAGGGAGGCAGGCAAGTATAGAGGTCAAGAATGTGGGCTTCAGAGTAAGACATCTGGATTTGAGTTCAAGTTCCAGTGTTTACTAATATGTGACCTTGAACTAACCCTTTATATCCCTCTCTGCTTTAGCTTCCATCCCTACAAAATGGGGACAGGTGAAAAGAATAAAACCACTATATTTCCAGGTAGGAAAAGTGCTAAGCATCTTACATGCTATAGATCATTTAATCCTCATAACAATCCTATGAGACACATACTATTAGTATCAGCTTCATTTTACAGACATGGAAACTGAGGCACAGAGAGGCAAATTGGATTGTACAAAGTGACACAGCTGGTAAATACTGGGATTTAAATGTAATTACCCCTCTGTTAAGTAAGTCTAGAACCCACGTTCATCTTCTCTTAATTTTTAAGAAACTTAAGAAAACATCAACATGATTCAAAATCCAGAAAGCATCAAAGATAGACAGAGCAAAGCCTCCTCTTCATCATTTCTCTGTATCTTCAACCACCCTCCTCTCAATAACTATTCTTCTACGCCTCTTATTTTAACTTGCAGTTTCTTTAAAAGTGTACAAGCAAACATGAACATAAATTTCGTCCCTCCCCTTTTGCAGGAAAGGTTAGATACTATATGCATTGCTCGGCACCTTACTATTTTTATTTTTAAATAATTTTAAACTCACGTAGAAGTTGCAAAATAGTAGAGAATTCCCACATACCCTCCACCCGGTCTCCCTCAGTAACATCTTCTGTAGCTAAAGTACAGCTGTCAGACCAGGAAATGGACAATGGCACAATCCAATTACCCTTCCTCCAATTTTACCAGGTTTAGGTACACTCATTTTTTACGTTTTTGGTAAGTAGCTCTATGAAGTTTTATCACACGTGTAGACTTGTGAAGGACCACGTTAGTCAGAATTCAGAACTGCTCCTTCACCACAAAGAACATTCCACGTGCTGCCCCTTTAGAACTACGCTATTCTCCCAGCCCTAACCCCTGGCCAACACTGAACTATTCTCTATCACTGTATTTTGTCACTTCAAGAACAATAAATAATAAATAGAAGCCACAGTACGTGACCTTTGTGATGGGCTTTTTCGCTCAGCCTAAGACGCCTGAGATCCAGCCAGCATTTGTATGTACCACTAGCCTGTTCTTTTGCCTTGCTGAGTAGCATTCCATTGTATAAACATGGCAGTTTGTTTATCCATTCCTCTGTTGAAGAGCCTTTGGGTTGTTTCCATTTTCTAGCTGTTACAAGTGGAGTTATTTGCATGTGTGTAAGTTTCTGCATGAATGTAAGTTTTCATATTTCCTGGGTAAATACCCAGGGGTGGAATGGCTTGATCACCTGTTCCTGTAAGTTTAACTTTGTAAGAAATTGACAAAGCCTACCAAACAAAGTGGCTGTTTCATTTTGCCTTTGCACCAGCAAAGCATGACAGCCTCACATTTTCACCAGCACTTGATATTGTCAACATTTTTTATTTCAGCCAGTGTAAGATTTTTGTGTAGTGGTACCTCATAGCACACCTTACTTTGTAAGCTTAGAATGACTAGGAGCTCTTTCTAGATTCGAATAGAAATCTACTCATTTTTTTTTCCCCCTGTGGCTGTATTGTATCTCTTTGTATACCAATATTTACTTAGCTGAACTTTTTTTGGTTGGTGTTTGGGTATTTCCAATCTTCACTTTTTCACCCATTTGACCCCTAACACTGCTTTTGTACATATCAAAGGGGTTGTGAGTGTATATCCTGTCTCTTTCAGCAAAGGATCCTTTTAGTGATTTTTAAAAGCATCAGTGAAAGAAACCTAACTTGAACCAGCTTGAATTAAAAGAAGTGATTGGATCAGAGCTGGAGGAATTGAACGGCCAAGCCACAGGAAAGGGGGATGGGGGCAGGAGACCCAGAACCGGGGCCCCAGAGGGCACCTCCCTTGTCTCCCCGTGCTCAAGTCTAGGTCTTCCCTCTTCCTCCAGAGCACAGCGCCCCATTGTTAGCTGACAACCCCCCATACCATTGTGGGGTTGGGGGACTGCCTTTCTTTGCCAGATCTGAATCAAAGGTATCAGAGGGGAAGTCCGCTTGGTGGAAGAAGGGGGGACAGTTTTAATGCCATCCCCACCATCTCAGGGATGTAAGATCGTTCCTGAGATAGCCGTGCATGCACAGGAGGGGTTAGAAAATGAACCTAAAGATGCAAAGATTTCTCCACTCTTGGGGCTGATGGTATCAAGCATTCCCACATCTCCCAGCTCAAGCAGCCAGGCTCAGCACACATTAGGTGCTAAGGGCATGCAGCTGGTGCTGAATAAGATACATGTCAATCAATCAAGCATTCTACTAAATTGCCTCCTATTTCTTCGCATGCTGGGGGAACCCACCATTTAAAATAATGCCGTTAAATTCCTCTGCGAAGCAGGCTTTCTTCACAGCAGGATTTGCTTAAAGTGGGGCATGCCTGCAGTCTCAGTTCCTGGGGGGAAACCTTTGATTTTCCTGACAACCCACTGAGCTAGGCGAGGATGTTAGGAGGGCAAACGGTTAATGGATGTGAAAGCTTTCCGTGACCTGTAAGTGGCATAGAAATGTAGGACCTCACCATGACTATTATGATTACCCTTATTTCATCTCGTCTTTGAAGAGCTTTACACTGTAATTTTGGAAGTGGAATTGGAGACACCTCTCTAACAGTTCAACCTCATACTTCTCCTCCAAGGCTCAGTCCCGGGTCTCAGAGCACCGTTTCCCAGCGGCCCTGTTGCTGCTATTCAATGCAACATAAAGAGATTTCCACAGCCAGAGGCGTCCTTGGATGAGAATAAAGGGATGCACTGAGGCAGGGGCTTCCCAAGGCACATTTAGCCCTCTCCAAACTACCCCATGCCAGAACAGCCCTTTCTACCCCAGATTTAGGGGTTTGATTCAACAGTCTGGAGCGCCTAAGTATGCCAAGCCCCGAGCCTGCTGGGCTTCCAGGAAGCCTGCGGTCTGCGGGAAGCGATGTATCCCGCTAACTGCACTTCCAGACGGGGAAGGGAGATTCAGAGGTCCCCAGGACGGGGGATTGGGGAGGTGCTATGGGAGGGGCTCCAGGTCTGATGTTGACAGAGAAGAGATGAACATTTGAATGGCACTGCTGACCTTAGCAACCCCAAGTCTTCCCCAGCTGCCTGTCAAATCCCAGGGTCCTTGCGTGGCACAGGGGTCCTTGCAGATTTCCCCAGACTCTTTTTCTCCTCTACATTTTCTCTCCCTTTCTCTAGATTTCTTCTCCTTGTTTCCTAGGACTCCTCTACCCCACCCCCTTCCCCAGAGTCCACCTCCATACCTACCTCTCTCCCATGCTTGGTTCTTCAGAGAATCCCACCACCCTCCCCTTCCCTCACTTGCTCTGCTGGGCCACAATGAAATGTATTTAGCTCCCAGAGCCTTTGTCATAAATCAGTCTCTCTGGAGGCTCAATCATTTTTATTGCTCTTCTGTGAGCATCCTGTCATTCCTCTCCCTGTCTCAGATATTGGCAAGCCTGGAACTCACGGCACTTTTCCTGGACACATTTCATTAGAGACCTGCCCATGGCTTTCTGCCTTTGTACTGTGAGGCTTCCCCAGCCAATTATCTTGACCCCGTCATGACTTTTGGCAGATACCCCAAAAAAGCAGTTAGGGTTGAATCTACATTATTAACTGGGAGTCTCCCAGGACCTCACCACTCCTGTCCTTCCTTCTTCCTCATTCCCACAGAGCAGCCCAGACACCATAGCTGAGTCCGGACAACGGTGCGTGAGCCCCTCACCCCATAAAAAGGCTAAAGGACTCTAACATGGAGCGAGCACTGCACTGGAGTCAAGAGGCTCTACAGTGTTCATGGTGCAGAAATGGTGGTGAGCGAGCAGCAGTGATCACAAGGAAATGAATTATACTGAAGGGGTCATATATCATGATAATTAATAAACACAGAATGTCTGAAGTCAGTGAACTTGATGGAAAATACACAGGTCACTAGGACCTTGAGGATGTACAGACAAAACAAGGAGGGGAATCACTGCAGACTGTTTACATTCTTGCCACCTCAAGAGCGAGGTGAGCTGAGAATCCGCTGGAATTTGACCAAATGGAGCAGGGACTCCAGCAGAGGCTGGTCTGTGCATGAGTCTCTCCCCATTTTAGAACGGAATATCGGAATAAGAAAAGCGACACATAAATGCAGTTATTAGAAATTGGATGTGGGCCAACACATGTTCTCATTAGTTCTACCGAAAGAGTTTGGGAAAGCCAGTGCTGTGGACAAAGAAGGAAATCAAGGAGGCAGTATTTAAGAGCTATGTTCAGCTTAAATACGATCTTTGCACTAGAGAGACCATGGTTTTCTCCCACTGACTTGGGTTGGGATCAATCTCAGTCATATAATGTGGCCGCACATCCACAGGGTTGAACCCATGCTATTGATTGGCACTGCTGCCTAAAAGAACTTTGGTCTAGGGTACCCTTGTCCACTGGCTACGTTGCAGAGCACCTATGCCAGTGTGATGCTTAGATGCTTGACCTACCCTATTGCCCAAGAGAGTTGGACCCTCCTGGAGGGGAGCAGTTGGAATAAAACCAGGAGCCAGAAAGCGGAATTCACTTTTTCCTTCAAATCTTAGTTATTGAGAATCTACTATGTGTCAAGCACTGTTCTAAGATAGGGATACAACAGTAAACAAAGAGGAAAGAAAAAGAAAAGAAAGAAAAGAAAAGAAGGAAGGAAAGAAAGAAAGAAAAGAAAGAGAAGGAAGGAAGGAAGGAAGGAAGGAAGGAAGGAAGGAAGGAAGGAAGGAAGGAAGGAAGGATCTCTGTCTTTACGGTGTTTATATTCTAAAATTTCAATGACCCTGTGGATAAAGCTGAAAGGTTTTTCTTCCTTCAATGGGTCCTCCTCCATTTTCACCCCAATAACAGAAGAGGTAACACAGTAAAACACCTAAGCCTTAAAATGTAGTGCAAAGAGAAAGATAACTATGTTTCAGTTCACATGGGAACACGGTTAAGCACATCCACTCACTATTTGATAGTCAAGAACTGAACAGCAGTCTCTATGCTAGGTATAAACAAGATTAAAATAATCAGCATGACAGCCGTGCAAACATTATTCAGGAAAAAAAAAAAATAGAAAAGCAAAGTAAGAACCAGATAAAGAACCCACTCTAGAAAAAAAGTAATTCCAAGTAACAGAAGAACACTTCCCCATGGTAACAAAATTTAATTAAAAAAAATAAATGTCATCAAGATAAGAACCTAAAGAATAGATGATAAAACAATATGAAGATGAAGAAACAGGCACCAGATCTATTCTATCACCTGAAACAACCAAGAAAACAGAACAATCTGAAACAACTGTTGCAAGACACGGAACAAGAAACCAAAGATGGGAAACAAACAAGATGAGGCTTACAAGCGCCCCAGCATACCGTCTGGAGGATCTCCAGGCATCTACACGTGCAGCTGTTCGTACAGGGGGGAATTGTTCCTGTCCCCACCAAGCAGAATCCACAGGCTTTAAATAAAGTACTTCAAAAGATTTTGCTTCAAGCTAGAGGGACAAAATTAGTCCAAGACTAAATGCTGCTTTGGTCATGCCTAACAAAGCTTAAAGTAAGACATGATAGCATTGAGTTTTTAAGAAACTTAAGTACGTCCCAGAACAAGGCTCGATAACATATGTAGGAATATAAAATTATCCAGCACCACATAAGACAAAATTCAAAATGTCTGACATCCAATAAAAAATGATCAGAGAAGGGACGCCTGGGTGGCTCAGTGGGTTAGAGCCTCTGCCTTCGGCTCAGGTCATGATCTCAGGGTCCTGGGATCGAGCCCCGAGTCAGGCTCTCTGCTCAGCGGGGAGCCTGCTTCCCCCTCTCTCTCTGCCTGCCTCTCTGCCTACTTGTGATCTCTCTCTTTCTCTGTCAAATAAATAAATAAAAAATCTTTAAAAAAATTATCAGAGAAGTAGGAAAAGATAACCCATAGTAAGGAAAAATTTGATCAATCAAAACTGACGGAGAATGACACAGATCCTATAATTAGTACACAGAAACATTAAAATGGTTATTATAACTGCATTCCATATGTTCAAGAATATGAAGGAAAGAGATATGGAGACTGGTGATATAAAAACCAAAATCGAAACCCTAGGAATGAAAACCTCAAAGTCTAAGATGGAGGAAAAAAAAAACCACTAGGTGGGATTAACAGCAGATAAATACTGAAAAACAAGATTCGTAAACTTTAAACAGAGCGATAGAAACTGTCCAAAATTCAACAGTGAAAAAATAAAATTTAAAAATAGATGGACAAAGCATGACTGAGGTGTAAGACAAACTCAAGTGACCTCATAGATGTGTAACTGCAGTCTGATAAGGAAATAGGGGAAGACATCTGAAAACACAATCGCTAATACTTTCATAAATTTAAGAAAAACATAAACACAAGAGATCCGAGAAGCTCAACAGACCTCAAGCCCAAGAAATGTGAAGAACAGTACAGCAAGCCATGTGATTTTAAAAATTGCTTAAAATTGGTGATAAGGAGAAACTCTAACAGAGGTAGGCTAAGTGTGCAGTAGAGAGAGAGAGGAAGAAGGATAACAGTAGATGTCTCGTCAGAACTAATGCGAGCCAAAAGAGATGGAACACCATCTTTAAAGGACCAAAGGAAAAGGCCTGCCAACCTGTAATTCTATACCCAGCAAAATGATTCTTCTAAAATGAAGGCAAAGTAAAGACTCTTTCAGACAAACAGAAGCTGGAGGAATTCATCACAACTAGGCCTCTCATACAAGAAATGGAAAAGAAAACCATTCAAGCAGAAAGGAAATGATGCTATAAGGAAATGGAGATCTCCGCAAAAACAAAGAGCGCTGGAAACGGTAAGTACGTAAGGAAACATGGAAGGTTTTTTTCTTATTTAAAGCGATTTAAAAGCTAATTGACTGTTTGGAACAAAAATAATCACAATCTATTGTAGGGCTTATCATATATAGAAGTAAAATGTGTAACCATAATAGCTTCAAGGCCTGGAGAGCAGAAGAAAAGTATATTGTAAGAATCTTACACCAAACACAAAAAGGGACATAACAGTAAGTTGAAAGCGTATACTACAAACTCCAGAAGACTAAAATATCGAAATAACCGACTAAAGACTTCGAGCAAGTAAGCCAACAAAGAGATAAAGAAATTACCAAGGGGTGCAAGAAATTTTTGGAAATGATGTAGACGTTCATTACATTGATTTGTGTTATTGGTTTCATGGCATATTCATAAGTCAAACGTATCAAGCTGTCACTTTAAGTATGTACAGCTTGTTTTATGTCAATTATATCTCCGTAAAACTGTTTAAGAAAGCAATAGAACAATATGGAAAGGAAACCGCAGAGCCCGTGAAACAGAACAAGAACCATCATAATACCGTCATAGAACGAAAAAGAAATCATATAAAATTAAGAACAGAATCCATGCGGATGACAAATTAATTCCTGATATCAAGTAAAGCATTGAGAAGGGGCTGCCAAGTTGTACAGCTCCAGGGAGTTGGCATCTGTCAGTCCGTGATGTAAACAGGGGCCCTCGCAGCTCTGCACTCCGTAGCCCTCATGGCCCTCAGCTTGAGATGATCACAGTGAATGCACAGTGAATGCAGAGGAAGACGAGGTCAAAGTAATACAGTGAGATTTTAATGGATTTGGAGGACAAAGTTGACCTTCTGTTAGAAAGCGGAAAGCATGGCAAACGGAATAGAAATATAATAACAGAAATATTTAAATCCCTGAAAAGAAAAATAATGGAATTTGCTGATGAAAAACACCACAGCTCCCGAGGGTCTTGGGTAGGAGGTGGGGAGATAATACAAAAAAATCAACATCAAGACACAGCCAGGTAATGTTTTTGGACTTTAACGATGAAGGGAAAGTTCTTCGGGCGTCCAGGTAGAAAAGTTAGTCATCAGCAAGCTGCAATGAAGTAGGCTGGCCTCAGAATCTTTTTCTTTTTTTTTTTTTTTGGCCTCAGAATCTTTGAGTAACAGTATATTCCTCCATCGTCCAGGAGACAATGGAGGAATATATTCAAAATTATGATGGAAAGAAAATGTAAGCCAAGATTATTATATCTAGCCAAGATGTCCCTCAAGAATAAAGGTCACGGGAAGACATGTCCAACTAGGAAAGAATTTTGAAAGAATTATGCTTACTCTTGATTCCATGTTAAAAGGCTATTTGATGATACAATCCAGCTAGGAGAGGTCAAAATCCAGAAAACCTCTTACTATCTACTTTTCCTGCTTCTCTGGTCATAAGAATCTTGACATTTCCCCAGGCACATTGCCATCCACCTGTAAGTCTACATAACCTAATCTCCCTTACAGCTAGTTAATGGTCAAGTCATAAAGTTTTAGTCAATAGTATATAAGCAGACATGGTGTGTGCAACTTCCACGAAGTCTAATTAAAGGGAAGGAGAATAGCCTCTTTATTCTTCATCCATCACTCTGCCTGAAGGACAGATGTGATGGGTGGAGCCCTAGCAGCCATCTCAAACCATGAGAACAAAGGCTAAAGCCTAATGATGATAGAGAAGTCACCTAGGAGTTTACCTGCCTGATAAATTTGTGTACTTGCCTCACATTCTCTGGACTTCTCCTTCAGGATTACCTCATACAAAAAAGAAGCAGACTTTCATTTTGCTTAACCCATCAGTTTTTTTTTGTTGTTGCTGCTGTTTTATGCAGTACACCAGTCAACTAACAGTTATGTCTAAATCAAGGACTGAGATATGGAGAAGCTATGATTTTATACTCAGAGTTCATGAAATTCCTTCCCTGATGTCATTAAAAACTGACATAATTATTACTATGGGGTGGAATAGAAATGCTATATAATGTAAAAGATAAAAATAATCATATCAGTAATAATATCAGGGAGTGGGAAGAGGGAGACAGGGAAGTGTTAAGTACTGATCTCTTCAGCTCTCTGAGCAGGAAGTCAATCAATACTGTGCAAATTTAAAATATGTCATTTTAAAATGGACTTCAACCTCCCAGTGTTTTCTGTAATCCCTGAGAGGGAATCTGATAGAAAATGATATCTCTTGTACTGAAGAAATATTTATCGAAATGGAACAATTCCTTCCATTTCATTTTAGTTTCTTGTTCTTTCAAACTAACATAAAATTTAATGGAATACTTTTTTATTAAAATCTTGCCTCTATGATATGACCCCACCATTATACTCTTATCTATGTAGACTCTATCCAGATCTCTGCATGTTTTGATTTCTGGAGATTACACTTTGTGAGGATTATTTACTACCTTTTTCTTGGTGGTATTCTTAATGTCCTGAATTTTTTTTATAATGTCCAAAGGAATTAATTTGTATATAACTTTTTTTTAACATTAGTGGTTTTCTAGTACACATTCTAGTGTACAGTATTCACCTAATAATTACCAAGGGCATCCCTCCAAGTCACCGATTAATGGTCTATAGCATGGATGTTTTTTAATTTATTTAAACACTTTTATACAAAATTTCAGGTATTTTAAACATCTCACCTCACCTTCTTATCTCAGTTTTTTTGTAGCCAAGATTTCCAAAAATGGGGCTTCTGATCAAAATGGCATGTATATTTTAAACCTTAATAGTGAAATGATTGTGTCCTATTTACACTATAAGCCACTAAGTGTGAGAGTACCCATTTTCCCTCTTTAGTAATGGATACTACCAACATTTTTTAATTGTGCCAATGTGGTTTAAAAACTGGTATTTCAGGGCTTCTGGGTGGCTCAGTCGGTAGAGCATCTGACTCACGATTTCAGCTCAGGTCATGATCTGAGGGTGGCATTGAGCCCCACGTGGTCTCTGTGCTCAGCGGGGAGTCTGCTTGGGATTCTCTCTCCCTCTCCCTCTGCTCATCCCCCCATTCATGTGGGCCCTCTCTCTCTCAAATAAATAAATAAAATATTTTTAAAAAATTGGTATTTCATTGTTATTTTAATTTTATTTCCTTGATTCTTTGTTAGGAAAGGACTCTTTTTTTCCCCCCTACGTTATTGGTTATTTGTGGCTTTTCCTTGTCCATTTATCTATCAAGTTATTTGTCTTTTTCTTATCAACTTGTAAAAAGCTCCCTTTAGATAAAGGCTATCAATTGTTTGTAATACATGCTATAAATCTTTTCTCCCAACATTTATCAAATATCTTTTGATTTTGTTTATGGTAGCTATATATACGGCATAAATGCTTAATTTTTATGTGGCATATATCATCTTTACCATAACAGTGAGGTCATATTTTTTTAAATGCTGAAAACTAAATGTAACTAAAAGCAATGCTCTTGCCCCATTACATCACTCCCACCTCCCCCCTCATCCTTTGAAGTTCAAGTTCGTCAATGCGGCTTCCAAAGTCCTCCATGGGAGCCCTACACACTGGTCCAGCAAGGCTGCTCCCTCCTCCCGAGAAGACCGGATCCTTCGCTAGGACAGAATGCTGGTCTGTCCTCTCGTACACGTCGGGGGCCTCCTGTCTCTGAGCTGAGCCTCAGCTTTTCCCTGCTCTAGCCAAAAACCACTTTCATCCAAGATCCTGTCCTTCTCTAAGGAAGCTTCCCTGAACCCCACCTTCCTGCCCACCAGGTTCAAGAACTCTCTTGTGGGACTCCATTATGCCCCCAGTTCAGCAGGTGTCCAACCAGTGGGCACCTAGACCCCCTCCGGATGCCCACTCACCAGCTGCCATGCGGACTGGTCAGGGCCTGCTCCTTATGACCCCTGACCTGAGCACCTCTCTGTTGCCCTTATTAAAATACACTTTATCCATTTATTGTCATCGTCCTCCAGACCAGCAGCTTCGCAAAGTCAAAGTTCTGTCTTATTCCCCTTTGTATATCTCTGACTCCTGCCTCTCTCCTTTCTAGCGACACTTATGTTCTTGGCTATTGCTATTTTTCGTACCACTCTCAAATCCAACACATCCTTGGAGAGTCCCTGATGACCACAGTGAAGGGATAATATAGCCATTTTACAGAAGAGAATACTGGGCCTAGGAAAAGCCAAGTAAGCGTCTTGAATTTTGACATCAGGCATAATTAATTGTGGGCTCGGCTGCTGGAAACGACTCCAAGCTATGTTCTTGCCCAATACTGCGACTTCCGGTTGATAAAGCCCTGTCTCTCCAAGGACCATCCCATAATAGCTTACCCATTTTCTGGTTTGATATTTCAAGTGCCTTGAGATTCGAGATGTCAGCAGTCAGGTGTGCTCTAGTAATCGCCAGCAAATAGTTCTATCTGCGAACTTCCAACAGCTTGCCAAATGCCTCCTTATCTGGCCACCTTAATATAAATTGTTCTAAAATGTTATTTTATGAATATACAGTATCCAATAACAAATAGTATCTTTTTGTGAAATTAATTTCAATTTAGCCTTAACTAATACTAAATTGCTATGGAATTACATATTACATACACATTACGACAGAAAGAAGTTCATCATGATTAATGATATTACAGTGAACACCAAAGGAATTAATAATGATTTGCAGTTATTATAAAGTGGTACTGGTGTAGGAAAAAAAGGTTAAGTCTAATTAAATTCTGGCAACCACTTTAGGGCCATGCAGCAATGAGGATGCTGGGTTTTATGTTAATTAATTCTATATGAAATGTTTCTGAAGTGTTTTAATATTGTTCGAAGAGCCACAGTTTGACTACCAGTGTCTGTTTTGATTCCCCCCACTCCCCCACGGTGACCTGGCATGGGATTCATCAGGTATTAGGAAGCTGTGGGGGTTTCTGATTCTGATCTCAGAGGAGTCACGCTTGGTGGTGAGACCAAGTATCTCCAGTTCCCCGCAATGACCCATGCTGGAAAGTGGATGACTTTTCTTTAGAAATGAGGTCTTGGCTGTCCTAAGTTGCTTTCAGGATTAGACACAGCTCCACGGCTCCCTTCACACATGTGGGATGGACATCCCAGAAGGGTCCCAGCTTCCCCAAAAGAGGACTTGGGTAACACAGAGCCCGATCTTCCACTAGAAGATCATCCAGCTCATGGATGAGCTCGGGACTTGGGAGAATCTGAAGATTCAGATTTCGTTACGGTTCTGTAGTCATTTCCTTTGTATCTTTGGGCAAGTCATTTAAATTCTGAGTCTGCATTTCCTCAGACTTCACAGTATTGTTTTCAGGATGAAATCAGAAGATGGATAAGAGAGAGAGATGGGAAGTTCTGGGAGCTAAATAAATTCACATTATTCTTCGTGACCCTCCCCTGGGGTGACGTCCCACTCTTCACAGGGTTCATTCCTATACCCAGCCCAACGAACACCTCAATGTTGGGGCCAGACCTTTTAAATATTGCTCCTGCTTCATGCCACACAGAAATATTTAATTTAATATCGCAGATAGTGATGTCTGGTGGGAACTTGTTTCCATTAAAGCAGATGCTCAATCACTTGACTTTTTAAATTAACCAGAGCACATAAGTTAGTGTCTCCGGCAGTCTTGCATCTGCAAGCCAAGGGCGTGGCTGGAAGCTTGGCGAGAATAAGGTTCAAATAACTCACCTCTAATTCAAATAAATGAATTTTAGTTGGAAGAAAGAATGGGTGGGGGGGTGCACGGATGGATGGATGGGTGGGCATCCTGATTTCTTTGACCCAGTACAGACATAGCATTTGTGATAACCTAACCAAGACAGAATCTGAATCCTGACCCCAGCCTCAGTGGTCACTCTTCCAGGCTTGTGGGCACTGGTGGGAACAGGTCAGACTTTGTCAAATTCGCCTGCAACATTCCCACTCCTGAGCACTGTTCTTGACACATAAATGCCTCCCAAGCACCCAGCAGCTACCCTGGTAGCCTTCCCCGGAGCACATACTGTCACCCACAGTGATCTCTCCCCACGCTGGGCCTATAGAAAGGGTATGTCTTGCCCAGAAGGTCTCCAACCTCAGGGTAAGAGAATCGCCTGGAGGGTTTATTAGAAAACAGACCTTTGTGCCCCACCTGATAAAGTGGGTACAGGACAGGGCTGAGAATTTGTATTTTAACAAGTTCCTCGATGATGCTGTGACTGTTGGTCTGGGGACCACACTTTGAGAACTTGAGTTCTAGCCCAGCAGTCCCTGTAGATCTTACCGGAAGTAGTAACTTAGAAGAGAACTCTCTTGAGTAGGGAGTTTCTCGAACACCAATATGGCATCTCCTTGTTGCCTTGCAGCAACGTTCTAAAGATGGCGCCATTACTGGCCTTTGCTTTCAGAAGAGGAAGCTGGCTTGTGGAGGGAGGCAGCACCGCTAAGGTCTTGGGAGGCCGCATCTTCTCATTACCCTGTGCTGACGGTCTGGCCGGAAAGGCAGTTGCCACATGAAAACACAGCATGTCTGCCAGGAGCAGTAGCTAACACAATGAAACACATGATGTGTGAGCTCCACAATGTTTCACAAGCAGTGGGTGGGCAATGACGGACTGATTGAGTAAGGGTCAACTGTGCCAAGGATCCCGGAAGGAGAGTCTAGCCCAGTCCACTTTGACCAGCTACGTGACTTTTGGCAGGTCAGTGAGCCTCTCTGGGCCTCCCAAATCCTGCCTGAGGTGCTCGCGCTCCTTCTACCTCTGACTTCCATGTCCATACCCGTCTGCATCAGCTTTGCCAGGAGCATCTGAGAACCTAGCAAAGTGGGCTTTCCTCTGAGGCTTCATGGCTTCCACACAGCCCCAGAACAATGCGCAGGGGGCCAGGGTCACCTCCTCGGCCCCTTTCCATCCCTCAGCACCAGAGGCATCGAACTTATAATCCGCCCGTGGCCTTTGTAGGGCCAGGAAGGAAGTTACCAGAAACCAAAAATGCAGACAATCAATTTCTGATGAAAAGGAAACCTGTTTTGTGGAAATTACTATCAAACCAAACCAAGCCAAACCCCACCACGGCTCCTCCAGCGAACTCCACATTTCAGGGCCGTGTCATCGGCCCCGAATCCATTCGGAGTCCATTAGCAGCCCGAACGCTAGCACGGAGGCCCTCAGACTCCTTGGAACCTCGAGAGTGAATCTCTGGGGAGCTGACTCAGCCCTTTGTCTTAGCTGAGGAAGAGAAATTGGATTCCAAGGCACAGAGGACAGCAAGTCTGCATCCAGAAGCCTGGGGAGACAAAGGACTGCTGTCAAGGAGGGGAGCAGCCCAAAGTTCCCGTCTAGAGCAAAGGTGGGGCCTATGAAAAGGAGAAAGGGAGGGAGAGAGGGAGAGAGGCAGAGAGGAGGAAGGATTGATTGATTGTCCCCAACTCCATGGTGGACACTGTGCACACCGCATCATTAATTCCAACAATGACAAACTTTCAAAATAGATATTATTATCCCCATTTTATAGCTGTCATAACTGAGGCTTATACCTCCGAGTGACTTAGGGAGCTCATAACATCACATAGACTCAGGCAAGGGAGACAGCATCAATTCAAATGCAGATATGCTTAATCTTGAAGGTCCTACACATTTCCTCTTTCCTCGCCCCACGCAGTGCCCCGAGGCCGGCTGCCAAGGAGGCTCCATAAGAAGAGAGGAGAGAGGGTGCCACAGTGAGGGGCCCTAGACCGTTACCTGGGCTCACCGGAGTGGTGCCTCCCAGATGCCCGCCAGGGCTTACCAGATCCTGAGCGTAGGAACACCTTGCCCCTGCAGAGACATGGAAACAACAGCCCTTGAGAAGACTTCTCAGGTTGCTGGATGTGGGAGGCAGACCTGCTGCAGGGACATTGGCGCTCACTGCTCAGCCCCAGGTAGCAATGTTACCCGAAGCTCAGAAGGGAGGACCCCACACTCACGGGCACCAATGGGCCAGTCCTGTCCTTGAAGCAAGCACAAATGTAGACAGGTCTCTAGCTGAAAATTCCCTGCTCTCTAGGCAGTTCTCTCCAGCTTCCCAGGCTGACCCCCACCCTCCAGAGAGCCCCACGTGTATGCCTCCCATCTAGCCCCTGGACCCATCCTCAACCAGCTAGAACAGGTGTAATGTCTCCTCCACCTGACTGTGAGCATCTCAGCTCCTCCTCCTCCCTCCATGCCCATCAGCGCAGGCGCAGCAGAGAGGGTCTAGGCCACAGCTGTCCGGTGGAGCTTTTGGCACGGTCCAATGCAGTAGTCACTGGCCACGTGTGGCGCTCAGGGATCTGAAATGTGGCTCGGGCAAATGAAGAACTGACTTTTTTTATGTGTTTCATTTCAGTGTATTTCCATTTAAATAGCTACCGCTTCCTGAATACCTGTTGGCTGGGAGAGAGAAGGACAGGAGAAAGAAAAAGGAAGAGAATAAAAGGCAGACAACAGCGAGGATAAGGAAAATCCCACCAGTACCAGAAGGGAGGGAAGGAAGGAGGGAGGGAGGAGAAAGCGCTGGTATCAGACAACAGACAGGCAAGCTGCAGGTTGGGGTCTGGCTAATGTTCGTTTGTGGGCTCTCCTGTGTGGCCTTGGAGTGACAGAGAGGCACAGAGCAGCCCAGGGCCCCCCACAGCCTCCTTAGCCCTTGGTGAGCATAACTTCTGGGAGAGCCCAAGTCCAAGCATCTTCTAGAACGTCACGTGTTTACCACCCCCCAAAGCCTCCAGACTTCGCAGCAGAGACCCAAGAGTGTCAGATAGAACGTGCCCCCCGGCTGGCCCTCCTCCTGGTGGCACAGACGGGGGGTGAGCTCAGAGGTGGGAGATGGCTGCCTCCCGCCCACCCCCCGCCCCCCTCCACCTCCTCCCTCCCTCCCTCCCCTGCCTCCGTCTCCACATCAGCAATAGATTTCCAGGACACTCTAATGAAGTACATCTTGAGTCTCCTTTTCACGGCTAATGAGGAGACAACAAGAATTTGACTAATACCAGTACAATTACTGGAGCAGTCAAGCGAGGGCCTCTGATTAGACGTGATAATTTGCAAGGCTGGGCTCTTCACATTAAGTTTGCAAACAGTTTAAAAATCACTTCCTCTATTTATCCAGCTAATCCCTGTTTAATGACTCCAGACCCAAGGAAAGAGGGGAAATGTCTCTTTAAAAATTAATAAATAAATAAACTAAAACACTAACAACCCCAACCTTATTTGCCCAGACAGAAGAGATGGCAGAGGGACAACCCGACTATCATATTTGCAGGCAGACTCACTTAAGATTTCCTGGTCCTCCCCAAACCATGGCCCTCGTGCGTGCTTTGGCTGCTCCCCCAGCCCAGGCACTCCTTCCCTACGCAGAGAGAAGGGCTTGTCCAGCTTCCTGTTGATGGGTCTGATGACCCGATCCTGGATTGGCTATAGGTGGTCACCGGTCTCAAAGTGTTGTTGAAAGGACAGACCCATGGGTAGAATTCCAGGGGGTTCTTTATCCTCTTAACCACTCAAAGTACGGTCTGGGGACCAGCAGCCCAGGCAGCGCCCGGGGGCCCGATACAATTGCTGCACCCTGGGCCCCATGGAGACCTGCCCATTCAGAATCTGCCGTTTTCCAAGCTCCTGGGTGACACGTCCGCTGACATTCTCGAGGCACAGCTTTATGCCATAGCATTTGCCTGATTCTGAGGATGACCTGGAGACACGTGGTTTTGTTGATTTCCATCCGTACCACGAATTCTGTGGATCTGTGCTTGTCTGTATACTTCCGCAGAGATTTACAGTGGGGCTTACTCCAAAGAAGAGCCCATTTGGGAAATGCTGGGGCAATCCAAATCAAAATTATTTGTTGAATGCAGGTTTTACAACATCTTTATAATACCAAGAAGCATTTTAACGTCCACGAGGGAAGATACTGTCTATGGTGTTTCCCAGACTCACTTGAAGCAGGAACCCCTCTTGGTGATCGTGGAGCATAGCAGGTTCCCAGTGACTCAGTGGCACCAGTAGAGGGGAGAGCTACTAGGGACGGTGGGTGATTCTGCAAGACTCGTGGAGTTCTCTGGTCCCAGCCGTGGTGTTCCCACAGCAAAGGTGCATCCAGGCAGGGAAACTTGGGGCTCCGGGGCTCTGTCCCAAACTTCCCTCTCCCGTCATCTTCCTCTGGCAATCTCACGGGCAAGCGGAAGAACCCAGCCCAAGTATCAAGTTTTTAACTGAGACCATCAAATCCAGGCATCTGGCCGAAGAAAGGGACCAGGGTGGGAGGTAAGGGTACCAACCTCCTTTTCATTATAACTCACAGGGGAGGTGATGGGTCATGCCTTTCTTCTCCGGCTCCGGGTGAACAAAGAACGGCTCACATGCATAAGTGAGGCTCGTGTTGTGCCAAGAGCTTTCTGCACCCACTTCATCCAATCTCTATGAGAGCCTGGAGGTAGCCAGCCTCACTGGCCCATGTCACAGATGAAGAGAATGGAGGCCACCGAGGTTCAAGTGGAGCCGGCTAATCGAGCAGTGGTGCTGGGATTCCAACACCAGCAGAGCCAATAGGCTTAGCTCTGTGCAAGGGGAGTGGACACTCGGTGGTAATTAAATCCTAGTGAACACACACACGCACCCGCATACTCAAGTGTATGACTCTAGCCCCTAAACACTCTCATGCTTGTATATGTGGGTATATACATGCATATACAGGAAAACATATAGTGAGATTTCTTGTCCCTGCAAAATGTGGAAATCCCAGAATTGGAAAAATCTTGGTAAAATTTCCAACGGCAAACAGCGCATCTCACCCTCGCAATGCCCCTGAGGGTAAAACAAACCAGACGTTCTTACCCCCACTTTATGGAAGGGAAGACTGAGATCAGAGACGGCAAGTGATTTGTCAAGATCTCAAGCTCACCAACAATGGCCCGGCAAGCATTTAGGGTGGATCTCATCGTCCCCTGGGGCCTGAGGCCACACCCAGGCCACCAACAGGGGCAGCTGCCCACCTCAGCCTGTGACCATCATGCTCCGAGGGATCTAAAGGCCCTCAGCATGTGCGGACTTCAGAACTGTGTGTCTGGGCAGCACAAAAGAATCCACACCCAGAGGTTATGGAGCGAAGGCTGTGGGTCTCTACGTCTAAGCCTCGACTACCACGTACACTCATACACAAGACATACACACCCACCCCCGTGCATACACAGGCATACACATACACGATACGCACACACACACACACCTGCACGTACACACGCATACACATACACGATATACACACATACACACATACACACCCACCCATGCACTTACACACACATGCACAAATACCCAATACACACACTAAATACACGATATACACACCTACACACAACACATCCATGCCCGCACATGTCCACACACAAATATACAGTACACACATGTGTGCACACACAAATATACAACATGCATGCACATGTACACATATGGACACGCACATGCAATATATGTGCATATACATACAGGCACACATATACATTACACACATGCACACACAACATGCACACACACATGCACACATACAAAACATACACTTGCATATACAACACGCACATGCACGTGCACACACATATACAACACACACATGCACACGCGCACACACAGCCCTGTTTCACGCTGACCAGGGTGTTTTTCAGCTGCTGACTTTGCCAGAATTTCTTACACAAGCCAGCCTGCTCCCGCCTGCTGGCGGAGGCCAGCCTTAGCCAATGAATGCCCATAGAAATGGGGATCTGGCCCTTGGGCATGGGCTGAGAGGAACCTAGAAGTGGTCGTTGACAGAAGACAGGAAGAAGCTCGGAGGGGAGGGGCACTGAGAGGAGGACTCGGGCGCGGAGGGTGCTGGGCGCAGGCAAGCTGGGGCCTGACTACCAGTCAGGAGCCCGGGGATCCAGCCCAGTCCTGCCACAGGTACACTCTGTGACCTTTCCCCTTTTCTCTCCCGCCTCAGTGTGTCCACCTGTACAATGAATTTGATTCGTTTAGTGGCCCGCTTCTGCGGGTCTGACTTTCAGTCTGGTTTATGGGCAGAAGAGCCACCATGGGCTTGAAGCCCTCTGCCCAGGAGGTCAAGGAAGGAGAGGGGTCCTTCTGGGGACCACCCCCACTCACATATGGGAGACCTCAGGTATCTTGCCTGATTGGTGGGGGAAGTAGTGCTTCCCCTCGGGGAGCGATTGGTGTGCAGCTGTGTGACCTGGATGGAGTTCTCTGGCCCTCTCTGGGCTCAGGAGCTCCCGCTGGCTCCTGAAGAGGCAGGACTGGGTAGCTCTAGGTTCCACAGCAGTGCAACACCATGAAGAGAAGGACTGTGCACCCAGACTGCTCTGAGTTCAAATCCCAGACTTTACCACCTCCTTGTGATGTCCTCAGGTATGTTCCTTGCTTTCTTAATTCCTCAGTTTCCTGCCCTGAACAGTAATGCTGCCCACACGGGAAGGAGGGAATGAGCACGATAGACATCAGTAGGGCTAGACAAAAGGAGGAAAGACTTTGGTTGGGTTCTTAGGAAACAAGTAGAAAGAGAGCCCGGCTGGGGGAAGTAGAAAGAGAGCCCGGCTGGGGGATCGGTGCAGTATGGGTGGGCATCTGGCTACAGTCAAATGCCTGATTTCGCTATGGCACAACCCCTCCCGACAGAGTCCTCTGCAGACCCGGATGTTACCAGTGTGGAATGATCTCCACGTAATATTGTCCAATGAAAAACAAACAAAAACCCCCCAAGGTGCAAAGCAGTCCCTACAGAGTGTTTCTGCTAGGATATGAGGGAGGCCCAAACGCGAATATGTAGCTGCTTATTTTTACAAATAGAAACACTGGATGAATAAACAAAAAGCAGGCAGGGAGCTTTACTCATGGGGGCGAGGGCACATGGGGAGAAGCAGCAGGGCTGGAGGTGAGTGTACCTTTCCATTTAGTAATCACTTTTGAGTCATATTCCAAAATATTCAAAAATAAAAACAAAACGAAGCTCAAGCTGCCTTGTGGGAGGCGGACAGTTTGGGGAACCGGCAGGAGCCAGCCGGCTTCTCTAATCCGGATGGACGAGCAGACAGACAGATAAACAGCCCCGAGCTCAAGTCCCCTCGGGCAGGCAAGGGAGCCAGCCAGGCCGCCAGCAAGGCCCCCTGCCCACCCCACCGTGCCTCAGCCCAGCAGGCAGCCCCGCGCCCTCTCACCCACACCCCTGCTGGCAGGGAGCATTCCACTCCCCAACTCTTCCCGGAATGAATGCTTTCTCTAAGCTCGTTGCAAAACATCCTGGCTGGAGCTGCAAACGGGAATCCAGAAGCACCCCCTGGAGAGAGGTAACCCCTTCCTGAGGACATTCCGGCCTTGGTGCGAGGGCCCGCAGCAGGAGAGGGCAGAACGGGCCAAACGGCCGTTTCCGGCCAAGCCTGGGGCCCCGTGGGGCAGCCACGCGCTGACTGGGTGCCACGTCTGGGCCGGACCGGCCACCTGGGGTTCAGGCAACGTTGGCTGTTGGGAGGCCTCTAGGAAGACAGGATCAGTTTCCCCAGCTGGGTTCCAAGCCCTTGCTCGAACTCCCACCCGAGTAGACAGTCATGTTGGCTCATCCCGGTTACTCCCCCACTAGACGGTGAGCCCCTCGGACCCACGGACCGCATTTCTTCCCTCGGTGTCGCCGCCGGGCCACCCCAGCACTGGCCTGGCACAGGGCAGGAGCCTGAAGAAAGTCTGGTAAATAGGGAATGGGTAAGAAGGTTGGCAGGATTGCAGGCAGGGAAATAAGGGGGGAATTATTCCCCAACTGTGTCAATAACAGACCCCGTATTCTTTCTGCAGAGCTCAGCCCAAATCGGAGTCAGTCACTTCCCTACAGTGAGCTCCAGAGGCTGGGATTGGCTATGGAGGCCATTCCATGGAGAAAAAAAAAAGTCTCTTATCTCCTTTGGGTCTTCCTCGAACACAGCCGTGCCCACGACCCTCTGAAGCCATGCCTGGGGAGGGGGCTGCAAGGCAGCAGAGGGCTCATGGCACCCAGAAATCCAAGTCCCAGGGCTGACTCCAAGCCCCTGAGTTTCCAACATTTGGTGCCACGTCCCGACTCTCGGCATGGTGGGTGAATTCATTCCCTCGTTCACAGGTATTTACTGTGCACCTGCTAAGTGCCAGGCCCTATACCAGGGAGGGGAATTCAGCAGAGGGGACTCAGGCTCATCCTGTTTCTTTCTTTGTTTTTGCGTTGGATTTGGGGTTGAAGACCAGGCATCATTTCCACCATCACCATCGTCATCACCGTCATCACCCTCTTCGACCCGACTCTAGGAGCTTCCTGTACCCCATACCTCCATATATCACTCCTCAGGAGAGGCTACTCCCTCTTGTCTAAACAGATCCTTGGAGCAAGCTACAGTCCCCAATATCTCTCAAGTCAGAAGACCAGCATTTTGCCCTGGTTCTAGAAAAGACCACCTAGCAGTATGACCTGGGGTAGGAGAAGGGTGGGATTGTATGTCCTTCTTCCTCCAAAGCCAAAAGGGTAATTGGCTCCTACCACCAAGAGGCCCCAGGTCGTTCTAGCCAGAAGTGCTACCGGCTGCCGCTCTAGGGGCGTCCTGGGGTCTGGGCAGGGATGGGTGAGAAAGACCGGCCCTTGTCTCCAGCCCTACCCACAGGACTCTGGCCATGGCCCTGGGCAGGGAGGGGAGATCGGGCACTGTGACCTCACCCCTTCCTTGACTTTGCACAGTGTCTTGGTTTGGATTTGTCACTGAACGGGGCCTCCCCCAAACAGTAAAGGCTTTGTGTAGGTCCTCTAGTGCCCCAAACTCCTCTCTCCAGAGCCTCCGGGCCCAGATAACAGCCATTTAGCCGTCTGGGGTCTGGTCCAGTTCTTTCCCATGTGTCACCAAGGGTCTCCGCCTTTCCTTGAACAAATATGGGCAGGAGACACCAGGTCAAGGGGCTGGAGGGACTGGTGGATGAAGGCCAGAGCACAGAAAACAGGAACAGGAAAGACAGGGTAAACTCAATCTTAAAGTAACAAATGCGAAATGGAAAAAGGTTGTGACTGCCCTCGTACAAAGAGACAGGCTGCCTAGGTCCCTGGACTCAGTGTCAGAGCCCTGAGAGAGCACCCATTTTGCAGAGGGAAACTGAGGCCAAGAAAGAAGAACTCGGGTTTCGGCCCTCGGCAGATGTGATGTGGGGCCAAGAGAACACGCAGACTCCCGCTGTCAGACCCACGTCTGAACAGGCCGCACCAGGTCCCCCCAGGCCCCCCCAGCCCCCCACAGGCCCCGCCAGGCCCCCCCAGCACTGGGCAGCCCGCTGCCTCACTTCAGAGTTCAGCGCTCCTCCTTGGGCCTCTGCGGGGGCAGGATTTGGGGATGTCTGCTGGCCATGGTGGGCCCAGGGGCACGGCAAGACTTCCTCACCCCGGGTAGCCTCAGGACACCTGGCTCCCGTGCACCGAGCGCGCCAACCAGGAGCAGGGCTGGGGCCAGAGGCTGGGGGGGCCAACCAGGCTCTCACCCTGGACCCCTTTCCTACTTGTGTCCCCTCCCTGCATCCCCACTCTGTCCCTCTGACCCCAGGCCCTGACCTCCCTCTGCTACCTCTGCTCACTCACTGGCTCTTCTGCCCTCCTTCTCGTCACCTCCTGATTTCCCCAATTCTGCCTGCCTCTCTCCTTGCCAAACCTCGCCTTCCCCCTCAGTGTTTCTCACTCTCTCTTTTTCCCGCGTGTGTCTACCTCTCTCTGCCTCCATCTCTATCTGTGCCTCTGTTTCTCTCTGTGTGGCTCTCTGTCCCTCTGTCTGAATGGCGAGTGGGTGGGACGGTCTCTCCCTGTCTCTGTGTATTGCCCCAGGCTCGCTCTCACGTCCTCTCTCTCTCTCTCTCTCTCACTCGTTCCCATCCGCTGGGTCTGTTTACCTCTCACACAGCGACGCAGTACACACTCTTGCCTTTATTACCTCATTTGCTCTTGACAAGGACTCTGTGAAGGGGCAGCTGCCTCTCTCTGTGTGCGGGGGAAGGCAGCGGCTCAGAGAGTCTGAGAGACCGTCCAAGGTCACACAGCTGGCAGGGCCGCCTCCTCACGGCAGCGTCAGCCAATACTGATGAGAGGGCTGTGTGCGGTGTGTTCTGGCCTCACGCGGCGCCCCCGCTGTTCCACCCGGGGTTCCGATGACCCGCCCGAGCGCTGAACGTCCCTGTGCTCGTTCTGACCCAGATTCTCCACGTCAGCCAGCCCGACTCCCAAGGGACAACTCCACCGTCCCCAGAGGTCCCCAGATGTGCCAGTAACTGGCCGCGCAGTAGTTCCTGGAAGCGAGTCTCCGGGGAGGTGGCCTGACCCTGCAGCGTGGCGCAGACAGCCGGCCTGGGAGGGGACAAGCACACACCCCCCCCCCCCCCGCCCTGAGCTAGAGTGGCCGGACATCCTTTGTGCCGGGACCGGAGCACGGCCAGCAGCCATGCAGCCCGGGAGAGATCTGCACTCAGAGTCACCGGGAGGGTGGGAAGGACAGAGATGCTTCTCTGCACTGGACTGCTGCCCACTGGGCCACTCCTCGGGGGTCCCACAGGCCCCTCCAACACCCACGTCACATCCAGGTTGATGTCCCCTCCTGCCACCACTGTGGCCCAGCTCCTCTTGGACGCCCCCTCAGGGGAAAAAGAACACCACCGCCCACCAGTACCCCAGCCAGCAATCTGGGATCATCAATGGCTCCCCAAAACGCTTCGCCTCCAAGCCAAGCCCATGAAAACCTCCTTCAAAGAGGCCTCCTACTAGGCTTTGCTTCTCCCCACTCCTGCCACATGGCTCTTCTTCTGTGCTTGCCTGCGACCTGGGCCCCTGTGCCCATCCTGACAGTCCTGTCCGTCTGCTGCAAGGGAGCAGAAGGGGAGCAAGGTCACGGGTTGGGTTCTGCAGGCAGACAGACTGGACACCGGCTCTTGGGGCACGACTCTTAGTGTGGGACTTGGGGCTAAGTACTTACCCTCCGAATGTCGCAACACCAGTGAGCTGACTGTCTTGTCTCTGCCTTCCTGCTTACCAAGCGACCTTCTGGTTGCAATCTGACATCCCCCCTAGAACCATCTACCAGAAGAGAGCATCCTAGCTGGGCGACGAGGCTGTTCTATACAACACGACCGTTCTGACTCTCTTTGTAAATCCATTATTTGGTATTCTCGTTTACCAAAGATAAAATAGAATCGTATAGAATAAAATGCCCAAATTGGAGGGAGAAATCTGAGGACATTCACATAACAACGATAATAAACATGACAAAGACAGAGAAAGGACAGTGTATGGGTCCACACTGCCTTCAAATGCCTGCAAGGCGATTAGAGAGTAAGGTTTGTGTCAGCTCCTGCAGCGTTAGGACTCATATGGAAACATTTAAATTGAGAGAAATAAGTGCTACCTTGCTAAACAACCAGGTAGTGAGGTGCCTGTTACTGAAGGTATGCAAGAGTCTGTCAACTTTGGCAGGCATGCTGCAGAGAGGTGTCATTCTTGAGCCTTCCCTCTTCCTTCCCATTGCTGCCATGAAGCACCAAATGACTCTTAAATCTGTCTGATGCCCTCCATGCCCCCTGCCGGCACCTGGGCCCAGCTCCCCTCCCCTCCTGCCTGGATGACCACAGGATTCTCCCCTGCAACCTCATCAGTGTCCACTTAGAAGCCACAGTGATCTTCCCATGCAAGAATACACTCACTCTGTTCACCCACCACGCCCCCTCCCGGGCCCCAGTCCCCCCCACCCCCAGGTCTCCACTGCCCTCGGGGTAGAGTCTCAACTCCATAGCGTGGCTACCAAGGCCTCCACACCTGGTCCTGACCAAGCCCCAGTACACTCTCCCCCTGCCCATGCCTCATGTGAGATGCCCAGACAGACAGACAGAATAACCTGCTGCTGCTCCTTTTCTCCCCACCTCCTTCTCCCCTCTCTCCCCCTCCTTATCCCCACCCTCAGTTCTCCGGCTTTGCAGGCCCCACCATATTTCCCTGCAACACTCTGCCTGGCTGACTCCTATTTGTCCATCCTGTCTGAGCCTCCGCCTGTCCCCAGAAAGCTATCCCGGGGGTCCCCCATACACACCCTGCCTGGGCTAGGCTCCTGAGAAAGCCTGCATTTCCCCGCAAGTGGCTCATATCAGCTGCACTAGAGCTGGCTAGTGCCTCCCCCGGGAGGGAGAACCGCAGGGGAAGGGGGCTGTTCAGGTTTTGCTACAACAGCCCCACCTGTGCCTACAGCCCTGAATGGGTTCAGGAATGGCTGGTTCAAGGCAGGGAGGAAGGGGACAGAGGCAGGCTCCATGGAGGAGGTGAGGCAAGCCAGGCTGGAGGCTGCCCTTGATGTCCTGCCCAACCTTTCTAGAGCTGTTCTGAGCCCAGGAGGGAGGGCTACTCAGATCAGCTTAGAGGTCCCCCAATAAATTTCTGCACTGCCCAGGGAGCACCAGGGAACCAGCAGCCAGAGGTTGGGCTGGAAGGAATGAGGAGAGCTCTGTGGGTCTCAGCCCATTTCCTGGGAGTCTCGGGCTCAAGCAGCAGTCCCCAGGCCCGAGGCAGGGCCCCGGATGCCCCAGCTGTTCCTGAGCCCTGAGGCCTCTGCACGCCATTTGGAAGCCATCACAGCCAGGGCTGCGTTGGGCGCCGGATCTGACTAACATGATCTTGGAATTTTCAGGGCCTCACACGTATTCCCCAGCTGGTCCTTGGGAACCAAAGACCCAGAAATGGTCCCTCTCTCTCTCCATGTGCCCACCAGAGATGGGAAGGATGGGACAGGCTGGACACGCAGGCCACGGCTCCCCATCTGGGCCCCAGGTCCTGGGCCTTGCAGCAGGAGGGGGAAAAAAAGCCAGAATAATCGCCCAGTCCCCTTCTCAGACCCAGAGCACTCCACTACTGTTACAACCACCACGAATCAATGCCTACAATGTGCCAGAAACAATTTACTCATGTTACACACAGAAATTTATTTAATCCTTTCAACAACCCAGAGTCCTCTCGCTATTTGCGTCCACAGCCAGGATTTCGATGCAGGCAGGCGGGCAGGCTGGACTCAGACTCTACTGCTTCTAGAATATTCTGTGAGCACAATAGCCAAAATTAAAGGCCACACCCAATGTTGGGTCATTCAGATTCTGGCAAAGAGTTGCATGGATGCCAGAGCTGTGAACCATTTTCTCGGTTCGCTAGGTGATCATCACGGTCCGAGGTAGTAAGAACTAAGAAAAGATATTGCGGACACGAGGGTTGAAAACAAGTGCACAGACCACCAGATGCCAGTGGAAGCCATTCTGGGGCCCTCCTATTGCGGCATGGGGATACTGAACACAGGATCACGAGGACTTCCCAAGAATGACAAGGAAAGAAGGAGGCAGACCTGGTCCCAGCCTTGGCTCTATCTCCTGCCCCTTCTCAGCCCAGCGCTGCTCATTTCTGCCCACAGAGCCTCCGTTTTTCCCCTTGTAAAATGGGATGATAAACCCTACCTCATGTTGAGAAAGGGAGAGCATGAGTAAGAAGGACCGTGGCCCAGGGCCCGGTGCAGAGCAGGCCCTTGATGAACACGCCAACCTCTGGATCTGAAGGCACAGGGAAGGAGGCCTGAGCCGTCCGGCCAGATGAGAGCTGGCGGCTTCAGAGCCGACCACGAGAGCGGTCCGCCCATGGAAAATGTGTAAGCCATGGAAGGGGAGGGGACACCCCTCGAGAGATAAAGGCCCACAGGTCCCCTCTCGGCTTTAAGCCACTTTCGAAGAGTCATACCAGAGCCCATTCAGCCGGGAGGCTTTCCCTTGTGACAGCCAAGGAAAGGGGGTCCTGCTCCCTTATCCTCCACCCCACTCCTGATTCATAAACAAAATACAATTTCTCTGGATTATCAGTCAGGTGGTGGTGACCAGGGAAGGGGGAGGCCTGAATCGCAGTTTCCAAGGAAGTGCTTACCAAGCCCACAGAGGGTGAGTCTGTCCCCGCAGCCATGGACAGGCAGCACTCAGGAGGAGGGGGAGGCTGCCGGAAGCCCAGCGGCTGTTAGAAAGCGGCCCCGGCCTCAGCAGGCAGCACACGAGGGAAGTGGGAACCCAAGAAGGAGAAGAACCTGGCTAGCGCCCTTGGTGATGTGGGGCGATCCGGACCCCTGGGTTCAAAGCTGCCTCTTCTCACCTGGGCCAGGTATAAATAAGCCCGATGGGAGGGCCCTGCTTTGGAGCCCCGGAAACAGGCCCATGGGGGGGGTGTCTTTGCTTCTGCAAGCCGCTGGGACGACTCACAGGGAAAAGTTGCACTGAAGCTCGTCCCATGCCCAGCACCCGGGGGGTCCTCAGCTGGTGCCTGTCAAGGACAACAGATCCTGAGTCCATGGTTCCCAAATGTGGGGACCGGAGCATGACACTTAGTGCTCAGTTATCCGGGCCTGGCATCTGCTGAGACCTGGCTGGGCACTTTCTCCTGACAACCAGCAGCCCAAGGTTGCCAAGGATGTCAGCCATCGAAGACGGGACAGTGCACAGGAATGGGCACTGAACAGGAGCCAGGATCTGGTTTCATCAGGTGAGCCTTAGCCAGCAGCTTGCCCTCTGTGGGGTTCCGTTCCCCCTCCTGCAAAAGTGAATCTTTTCTCTCACCCTCTTCAAATGCCATTGCTGCTAACATGCCAGAATGATCGGGACCCACCAGTGTCCTTCTTGAGCCTCCGTTTCCTCCTCTGTGAAATGGGGCAGCATCGCCTCCGTCTCAGGGCAGTCCGGCCCTAACCTGTTGCTGATTCCCTGGGGGGCCATGGCGCCAGCAGCACAAGTCTGGATAGGGACCCCTTTCCCTCCAAATGCCACACAGACATTTGCTCAAAGACACGAGCAAAGAGATTTGAGTCATGCAAGTGGGGTAGTAAGGCTCCAGGGCTTTTGCAAGCCACCAGACCGCAGCAACCCGGAAACTGAGCCTTTTCGACTTGCTTCCTTGGTGCCCCTAACATCAGCAGTGCCGGCCGACCGGGACGCAGAGTGCTCAGCGATAGGAGGAGGGAGAGCAGGGGCAGTGGGAACCCAAAAGAGCAGACCCTGCCGTGACATCTGTCCGGGGGCCTGGGAGAGCCTGCCCAAGGCCCACTGCCACCTCCAGACTCTGGTGCCCAGCAGTCCATCTCAGCCCAGACCTTCCCCGAAGGCCAGACCCCTCATCCAGCTCCCAGTGGGCGTCTCCATTCACCTAGGCCTCGGACAACTCAGATTCCGCTCAGCCAAGACCTGACTCCGCAGTTCCCATCTGATCTCCAATCCGTGTCTGTCTCTCTTCCGTCCCCATCTCAGAGATAATTCTACCATCCTCACATCCAGATAAAGGGCAGCCACTCCTGGGTCCCCCCTGCATGGACCTCTCCCAACTGAACAACTCACCTAGTGGGGTGAGCTCGAGTTCTCGTCAGCCCTCCCTCCCCAGGCCCCCCAATCCCTCCTCGGGGCCTCTCAGCATGGTGGCTAGACTGGGAATTCTTTGAGAGAAGGGCGGCTTCTCACTCAATACCTTACCCCCAAAGCCCAGAACGTCAGTAACCAGTAGGCACGTAATAAATGTTTCTTGAGTAGAAAGATGGATTAGGAAGCCTTCCCAATGGAGGAGGCATTTGAGGAGTCTGGAAGCGTGAGTAGAATTAGTCCTATGGACACAGAAGGAAGAAGTGTTGAAATGACACCACGTGGCGGATCCTCAGAGGGGTAATAGGATGACAGCGTGGTGAGCCCCGAGGAGTGGGCTGGAGCGGCAGGGACCGCATCCTAAAGGGGCCTTGAATGCCGCACTAAGGAATGCAGTTTGAGGAGGGCTGACTGTATTTACTTTTCTTTTATATTTATCTTTTAGGCAAAGAACACTCCGACAGCCCTCGAGGAAGACAAATTGTGAGACCAGACCAACACTTGGCTCTGAAAATCTTCCCCTGGCCTCTTATGAGATCGAATTTCCCTGCCTTGGCCAACGTCTTTAAAGCACTCTGGCATCGGGTGAAAGATTGTTGGGGCCAAAGGGCTGGTGGGGGCCGCTGGGGTGGTGCTCAGGGTCACGCTGGTGCTCGCCCTGCTTCTGCTCCTATACCCTATCCTCATGGCTCCTCCGAAGCAAGGAAATGGGACAGATGTGACTGGACGGGGCATAAGGGGTGCGATGGGATCTGGGGGTTCCATCCTCCCAAGGACATCTGCTGTCGCCACTGTGGGTGCCACTGTGGGTGCATTCTTGAGCCGTTCTGCAAAGCACCCCCAACTAGAGCAGCCTTCGGGTACTCCCACCGTCACCTCCAGAATGTCTCAGCGGTCCCCACCCGTCCTGCCTCCCGGCGCATGGGCCTTCTTCTAGATGCACAGTACCCACGAGTGGTGTGGGATGGGAGCTCAAAGAGAATGTGACGGGACATCTGGGCCACTCGAGTGACCCTGGCATCCCTTCTCCTCCCCCTTCCTCCGACGCCACCCCAGGGGTACCTTGCAGGCAGCACGGACCTCTAGCACAGACCTCCCCTGCCGTCCCGCTCTACCGTCTACACCTGCACCCCTCCACTACCTCCCGACTCTCCTAAAGCACCAGCACTCTGCCTGCAAATGCAGAAGGACACCGCTGGCCATGCCCTCACTACACTGAGGTTCTTGAAGCTGTGCCTCCCTCACTGGGTGCCCAGAGCCTGGGCCCAGCCACGTGTTGAGTAATGTTCCCTACACCCTACAGCAGGAGCCCCAAAGACGGGAGGAGATGGCGGCAGGGGGAGGGGGCCGCACCCTGGAGGGAAGGAGTGACAGCCAGGGCCTGGGGAGAGAAGGAAGTGGAAAAGGCCGTCTGGGTCTCTGGTCTTCCGCCTTGCCTGGGCCTCTGAACCCCCGGGGGCTCTTTAAAACCCAGACCCACTCCTGAGCTTCTGACTCGGCGGGTCTGGGCGAGGCCCAGGAACTGGCATTTCTAACAGGCCCCAGGTGATGCTGATGCTGCTGGTCCCAGGACCCGGCTTTCTGGGGTGAGGTAAAGTGAAGAGGATGAAGAACCCACAGGAGGAGGTGGCCTGGAGCCGCGCCGTGCAGGGCATTCCATGGGGGCCCGGGGAAGTCTCAGCCGAGAGCAAGGACAGGTGGACAAGAGGAAAGAAACAGGAGAAGCCTCGCACCCAGAGGCCTGGAGGCAGGCGCCGTGGCCCTGGGTCCCCCTCTGCCCCGACTCTCTGCGTGGCATCAGCCAGCTCCTCCCAGGGGGCCTGAGTCCCCTCCCCTGTGAAAGGCACACAATCCGCCTGCCCTGCCCGCCTCCTCAAGGGGCAGGTGTGCCTCGCAGGGAGAACGGCCATAAGAGGGTTTTGCAAATGGGAAGGCCCTCAGCAGATGTGAGGGTGATTATTATAATCCCCCTCCCCCAGATGGCACGGTCCGGCTTGCCCCCTCCTCGCCTGCCAGGCCCCTCTCGGCAGTCCCCAGGGACGTGAAGGGCCCCGGCTGGTCCCCGGCTGCCTCCGGGGGCCCCCAGCCTGGGCTCAGCACGGGCCAGCCTCCAGCGTGCCGGGTCTTTCTTCAGGTGCAAGGACCCAAGTAGCTGTCAGCGGGCCGGCTCCTCTGCGGGGCACCTCAGGCGGGGGAGTGGGGTGGAGGGTGGCGGGGGAGGAGGGGTGGCTCAGCGCAGCCGGGGAAACAAAGGCCTCTGGGAGCTGGCAGGGCGCCATCAGGGTTCAATGCACAATGGCCCGGGAGGCTGGCGGCTTCGCTCCTGGCCGGCATTTGCATAATGTCTGGGGCAGGAACAGGTGCCCGGTCAATAGGCAATTGTGAGGCTGTTCTGTCAAAAGAGAAGGGGCCTGTATTGAAGGCTAGGCTTGCCTATTGCAATGCAAATAGCATTCAAAGCAGACCAGCCCAGCTAGGGCTCCCGGGAGCTCAAGCTTCATGAAAGCCACCGATCGGGCCCCAGCCCAGGGGCTGCCTCTGCTGGTGCCCGCTTTGTCTGAGGCCAAAGGGTGGCATCAGCAAGCGGGGGCTGGGAGCCCGCAGCAGGGACCGTTGAGCAGACCAGCCCGCCTATCCAGGAGGGCTTCCTGGAGGAGGAGCTGATATCACCGAACTTCAGCCAAATATGAGAACGAAGCTCTGCAGCTTCTTTGAAGAGACCCCCAGAGTAAAGGCGCTACCCCAGTTGGCTGTACCAAGGTGAATCCTCAAGGGCCCCCCATGCTAAGTCACCCCTCACTTCTCTTTGTCTGGGATCAAGCCCGCAGATTCAGGATTCTGTCTTAACTAACACCTACCGAATGCTTCCTATGGACTAGAACTGCTGTAGTTGCTTCCTGTAGATTAACTCATTTGATCTCTCAGTAACCCTGTGGGGTAGGGGAGAGTATTACTCTCATTTAACCGATTAAGAAACTGAGGCACAGAGAGGTTCAAGGTTACACAGCTAATATGTGGCAAAATTGAGGAAAGAACCCAGGCAACCTAGCTCTGGAAATCACGTTAACCACAGTGCCAGGGCTGCGAGTAAGGTCCCGTCACGGTTTCACGAAGGCACCAGTCCAGAGAGGAGCCAGAACTGCCTGCTAGCTAGACCAGAACCCATTCTCCTGGCTTCTCACGCTGCCTGGTTCTTGCATCTCCAGCTGCAAGCGTGGCAAAGAGGCAAAGGGCTCCCGTCCAACTCAGGAGAGACCCGGGGATGGTGCAGTGGTGGGTAACACTCCCACGATGCTTTTCCTAACGTCAACAATGAGGAAACACTTCCCCCTTGACTCCTAGAAATAGTCCAACTTGTGGAGACTTTCACTCGTCAGGTTGTGTGGTTTCGCCCAGAAAAGTGGGGGCTTCAGAAGCCGGTTTGGGTCCCCGCTTCATCACTTACAAGCCAGGTGACCTTGGACAACTGGTTTCTTTTCTGTTCTCTGGGTCCGAGTTTCCTCCTTTGTAAGGAGGGGGATGATGATAATCCCCACTGCAGGGATGACAGGAGCACACAGCGCCTCCCCAGAGCTGGTCCCTACTACTGTCGGCAATCTTCCGCACGCTCCGTGCCCTTTGGGAGCTGGAGCTTCAAAAATATTTTACCCCACCCAGTTTCATGTTGAGATGAAGATGGAACACAGGCATATGTGTGGGTGTGAATTTATTAAGTCACTTGCTTGCATTCCATTGACTTTGCAAGATTCATTTTTTTTTTAATTTCTTGGAAATTATTAGGGAACTCCCCAGTAGAAGTCGTTATCTGCCGCACAATGCTTGAGATGCTTGAACCAGATAAGAGGAAACTCCCTGTCGCGCTGGGACAGCTTGAGGGAGTCTCCAAGCTCCTCTCTAGGGCCTGAACCCTGGGTCCCTCCTGTCCAAGATGTCAGAGATGCCATCACCATTAGTGATCCCCGAGTGAGGTCTGCCACCAGCACTAGACGGAGTAAGGGCAGCGTACACTTGTCATCTCTCATCTAGTGGCTACGTGGGGAAATCAGACCCTGAGAAGAGAAAAGGCTTCCCCCGGATCGCCGGGTGACAATGTCAAAAAGGCGGAAATCTGGATTACTTTTCTTTAAAACTTTTTCCTGAATGTTTTACGGCGAACCTGTATTACTTGTAGAATTAGAAAAATAATAGCGTATTTTCGGTTGAAAAGTTAAATCAAATCGAGATGATTCCACTAATATAGGAAAGGCAGGCAGAGAGGGTGGTCAGGTCCAGCTGGGGGGGTGAAGGCAGATTCACGGCGGGAGGCTCGTGTTAGCATCGGCGCTGCGGCACGTGCTTACCCAGTGCTTTATGATTCCTATGCTGCGTCTCGTCTGCTTATGTAGTTAGTTCACCCCAAAATATCGGGATGATAGGAAGAGCAAGCATGGCTTACTCTCATTTTGCATATGAAAAAATCAAGGCTCTGCCAGCTGCCAGGACTAACCAAAGTCACAGTGTGTGAGTGGCAAACCTGAGATGGGAACCCTGGGGTTAGGCTTTAGGGAAAGCCAGAAGGGAGCCCCAGGGAGCCTGGAGGGAGCCTGGAGACCTTCCATCTGTGGTCCAGGAAGGTCCGCATCCGAGGAAGCAGCCAGTCTAGAAGTCAGTCCCACTACAGTGCGTCCCCAGCGGCATCCGGCGCAGACCTACTCCCGCTGGGATCCTGGGCCATCCCGGAGGAGGTGGGCAAGTGTCCTCTCATTCCCAGGCCCCTCCCAGCCCTCCTCGGCTGACCTCATCAGCTCCCTGGACACAATGCACCCTTCTTCTCCCCAGTGCACCCCTCCCCCAGCTCTTAATTAAACTAGCCAGTGGTGGTCCTCGCAGCAGAGGCCCAGCGGTGCCTTTTTCTTGAGCTGCCCATTGTCACACCCCAGCTCCTGGGTCCAGCCTCCAGTGGGCACCCATCCCGCCCCGGGGCTCAACGTCTGATAGGCCTGACCTCTGGACACAAACAAATAGTGAAAATACCGGCTTTGCAACAGGGAGGACTAGGATTTCTCCTTACTGAGTGTCTGTCAAAGAAATCACAAACCATTTATGGGTTTGTTGCAGGAGAAATCAAATAAACCCATATTAATAGAAAAAGAAGTATCCTGTGGGAGAACGATCTGGAATCCCAAGGCCAGAGTTTAAGACCTGACGCTACCGTCGACAAACCAGACGGCCTCAGATGAGTTGTTGCCTCTCCAAGTCTCGGTGTTCACATTTATAAAATGGGAGTCACAGAAAAATGCAAGCAAAGAAATGGCAGGAAAACGCGAACCAAATGATTAGGAAATCTAGAAGGCTCGGCTTCACTGGAGCTGAATGCCTCTCCGCCAGACCCCATTGATTGGAAACCTCCTTCTACCCCTTTCTGTTGCTGCCTGTGAGAAGTCTGCCTCTGACCTCTGCCACGTCCTTAGAAGAGGGAAACAAGCCATAAAGGAATTGGCTTCTTCTCTTCCAGTGGATAAGATCAGAGACGAAGGTAGCCTGTGAGTCCTACTCAGCGGGAGAGGCACCCGTGAGCTGCTGAGAGCTTGCTGGGAAGATTTTGCAGTTGCCGCCATTGGCTTAATTGGCCAAATACTTGAAGTTCAAGGACCCGACCCTGGCCATGGCAGTCATGATTCTCACAGACCCACGAGCACATGCAGAGCACACAGAGCTGTGTTCTGAGCTCAGACTCCAGAGACACACAGTCCCGAGTTCGAGTCCTGATTCTAAGCTGTGAGATCTGAGCCCAGTGACTCAACTATCCGGAGCCTCAGTTTCCCCGTGTGCAACAGAATGAATTCCACCTGCCTGTCAGCATTACTTTAGATGGAACAAGAAAATGCTAAGAGAGGCAGGGTAGAGGGTCAGGCATATAAACTCTCCCCAGGCCACTCTCCACACGGCCTCCAGGAAGTTTTTCCCCAAGTACAAAATGACCGCGTCCTGCCCCTCTTTAAGAACCTCGAAAGCCCCTCATTGCAATAAAATCAAACTCTTTAACTTGACACGGCATTCCGACCCCATCCATCCCCTGTGCTTCTCATCACCGCGTTCTTACCAAGGCTCCCCAAAACTACACTCCACCCACGCCCAGCTGCATGACCCCAGATTGTGCCATGATTTCTCCAGACATCGGCCCTTGCAGGTTCCTCAAACATTCCTCTCCTTACCTATGCCCAGACCTCAACCTCAGCTAAGGGAGTCAAGGAAAGCTCCTTTATCTCTTTTTAAAAACTCTAATGGAAGTTATTTTCTTTTGCATAGGTAATGCATTCACAGGATTGAAACTCCAAAAGACACAAAGAATACATAGGGAAAAGGCTCCCTCCTCCCGATGTCCCCAGCCTCCCAGTTCTTGGCTCCGCTCCCCAGAAGCAGCCTGTTCACGGGTCTTTGACCTCACCCAGAGAGATGTATGGAAGCACACATGCGTTCACCGTGTGCGGCGTGCTCCGGGTTACAGGGACAGTATTGGACGTAATACGTGTTACGCTACCACTTGTATAAAAGTGAAGACGTGTATACATTCTTTCTCTTCACTTTTATACAGATAGCAACATAATTTGCATTACATCCCATTGAATGCCTTGCCCTTTTGGCTTAAATATGTATCTTGGAGCTCAGTTCATGTTAGCTCACAAAGGTCCTCCCTACTACCTTTTTGTAAATGACTGCAGAGTATTCGCTTGTGCAAATCTGCCGAAAATTATTTAGCCAACTCCCTAGTGATGGACATTTTGGTTGCTTCCAATCTTGGATGATATGGAAAGCGCTTCAGTAAACCATCCTGTCTGTGTAGCTTAATCTTGCCCAGTAGAGGGGGGCTAGACTTCCAGGGGCAGATTCCCTGGGTAGGGGCGATGTTCAGGTACCTCCACGGGTCCCCCCAGAAGAGGGTCAGATCGGTCTCCACCACGGGTTTGCACCATTGCACACTGTGCCCACGGACCGACAGCAGGTGCCTGGCCCACACCCTGATGAACTGGGTCTGAGCAGCCTGGGAATGAGGCAGGAGAAGCCTCTCAGGGACACTTCCGTCCGACTTGCCTCATCAGGAGTGAGAGTCAGCCTTTTCCCCATGTCATTGGGTGTGGAGCCCTTCCTACTACCTTTTTGTGAGCTATTTGCTTATATCCTTTGCCCAGATTCCTAGGGGGTTGTTTATTTTTCTTAATGATTTGTAGGAGCTCTTTATTTACCAGGGAAATCAATCTTTTGCGATGACTTGAATTGCAAATTTTATTTTCGGTCCTTTGTGGAAAGATTTCTTAAAGAAGGCGATACTTGGAGGGAATTAGGTATCCCTCGTCTGTGAATGAATTGGATAGGAAATTGCATGAATGAATGAATGAGTGAATGAGACTCATTCCACCCAGCTTGTCAATCAGCCAAATAGACACATCAGAAAAACGGCCCCAGGTCACAAGCAACCTGATAGATGACTGCGATCCCACCTGGACTGAGTAACCACCCACCTGAACTCAGGCTCCCAAGACGGACCCAGGGGCCTCCTGGCGCCTCCTTGCCCCCCACACGGGCCCCCCTTCCCTGGACAGACGCTAACACCGGCAGAGTTCCACAGGGCAGGAGAGCAGGGCTGCATCTCCCATTACAGAATTTATCTCTCTTGTCGGCCTGTCAGAAACACAGAATTTATTGCCTCATTCACTTTGAACAAAACCTGTTTCTGGAGATTTTTATGATGGAGGAGTAAGAAAAGGAGTAAAGAGAGGGAGGAAGTGTCGATGGGAGCGATGTGGCCCAGAATGTATAATCTCGCAGAGAGAAGCATTTCAGCAAGAGGCCAAGTGTGGGCTCTGGGCACCTCTGGTTTCTTTGACAACCTTGTTCCCGGATGGGCAGAGAGTCACTCATCAACACGTGCGAAGGGGACATCGGTCCTCATCTCCCAGGAACAAGGGGCCGGCCTCTTCCCTGCACTGACGCCTGTGCTCTGGACCCCCAGGTTCCGTCCCACAGGGCCTCTGGCCCCCCTCAGCCTGCCCCTCGGCTCCCTTGGGAAGGGCTGGAGTGTGGCAGAGAGCAGGGCCAGGAGGGCCCCTCTCCTCCAGGAGCCGCCCTGAAGGGAAAGAGACAATCAAACTCATGCTAACTAAGCACGTACTACATGCCTGCCCTGTGCTGGCGCTCTAGGTGTGTCATCTCTGGCAAAGCTCCCCACCCCCCACGGGGTCAGGACAGTTACTGGCCCCATCTCACAGAGGAGAGGACGAGGAAGGACAGAAAAGACAACCCACGTGCCCCAGGTTGCAGCTGGAACCCAGAGGCGGGCAGTCTGAGCCAGAAGTCGCCCACCCGGCCGGTGCGTCACCCCTGCCCGGCGGGATCAGGGCCATGAGGAGCGTCACATGGGGCAGAGCGGGGAGAGGCCCTCCCAGCGGGTGCCTAGGGCCAGCTCGGAGAGGAGGCCGAAGGGAGTGAGGACAAGAGCCTCCAAGGCAGTAGAAGCAAGGCCGGTGTGGCTGGAAGACAGGAAGTGGGGCCAGACAGACAGCCTGTGGGGGGACGCAGGGTGTGCACGGCCTGGGCCTCCCTGTCCCGTGTCCCGGGCCCTCCCCCTGCCCTGGAGACCCGCTTCCGCTGGCCCTCTGCCCAAGGCCCCACCTCGCCCGAGCCTCCTTCCCTGCAGCCCGCTTTGGGCTTCTCTTCCTTCCCTCACGTAGCCCTGCGGCCCGTCGTGAGCCGCGCGGCCCACCAGCCACCGGGAAGAGGCCCATTAATAAGGCGCATGAATAAATCACAGCGTCTTCTAAAGAGAAGAGCAGTTCTAAGTGCTATAATAAAGTGGTGTGTGAGTGCAGAGGAGGGAGCAATTAAAACTGTCTGGGAGGAGGGCAAGGTTCGGGAAGGCGCTTCTGAGGGGCTGTCGCTCCAGCTGGGCCTGAAGGGCCGGCAGACAATGGCGCGGAGGGCGGCTTCCTCGAGGGCCAGCTGCCCTGGCAGACAGAGCAGACTGTGTTCCAGGAGCCACGGGCCTGATGGACGGAGGACCGAGCTGGAGGGGACAGGAGCACGGGGAGCCCGAGGACCTAGGGGGGCGCTGGACCGTCTGCCTCCAAACTCAGTGTCTTCACGGAGACGCGGGCATGAACAGTCAGATGAACGTGCTGGAAGGACCCCTTTCATAGCACAGAAGCCGCAGCCCCTCTAACCTTGTGCCTCCTAAGCCGCCCCTTCCACTTCATCTTTCCCCAGAGCACGTGCCACCAGCAGTAGATTTTCTTAGGTTACCCTCTATGAAATGGCCTGTTGGGGTGTCTAAGTGGTGGGGTACCAGCCAGCTCAAGTGCCTCCACCTCTTATTCTATTTGTTGTTCATCCCTCCACCTCCCACTCCGCCCCCCCCCCACTAAAATCTGAGTTTCACAAAGAGAAGGATTGTAATCATTCTTTTGTTCGTTGCTGCATCCCAGTGCCTAGGACAGCGCCTGGCAGAGAGGGGGTGCTTATCAACTATGGAGAGAGAAAGGAAGAAAGGGAGAAAGGGAAGGATGGAGGGAAGGAAGGAAGGAAGGAAAGAAGAAAGGAGGGAGGGAAGGAGGAAAGGAAGGAAAGAAGGAAGGAAGGAGGGGAGGAGGGAGGGAAGGAGGGAAGGAAGGAGAGAAGGAAGAAGGAAGGAAGGAGGGAAGGAGGGAGGGAAGGAGGGAGGGAAGGAAGGAAGGAAGGAAGGAAGGAAGGAAGGAAAGAAGGAAGGAAGGAAGGAAAGAAGAAAGGAGGGAGAGGAGGAGGGAGGGAAGGAGGAAAAGAAGGAAGGAAGGGAGGAGGGAGGGAAGGAGGGAAGGAAGGAGAGAAGTAAGGAAGGAAGGAATGAAGGAGGGAGGGAGGAAGGGAGGGAGGGAAGGAGGGAAAGAGGGAAGGAAGGAAGGAAGGGGGGAGAGAGGGAGGGAGGGAAGGAAGGAGGGAAAGAAGAGGGAGGGAGGGAAGCAGAGACTGGCAGAGAGTGGGTGCTCATTAACTATGGAACGATAAAGGAAGGGAGAAAGGGAGAAAGAGAAAGAGAGAAAGGGAAGGAGGAAGGGAGGGAGGGAGGAAGGGAGGACAGGCAGAGCCTGGCAGAGACCGGGGAGAGGGAATTGCTAAGCCTGGAAGATGGAGAGGACACACCTTAACCCTAGGAAACAACAGATCAGCTCTATTCTTCTTCCCTTCTGAGGAACTCCGGGCAAGAAACTGACTCTTCTAAGCTTTATTTCTCCCTCAGTCAGAGGACCAAGAACAGATGCCTTAAGCGTTTGTTCTGAGCATCACATCCGAAATCGTGGGAAATGCCCCACACAGTCCCAGACATGCCAGCGGCGCCCCATAAATGCTGTTTCTTCCTTCCTCCCTTCTTCATACATCACGCCCTATTTTGCCCTGCCCATACATAAAGACCCACAGAATTGAGATTTTTTTTTTTTTCTAATGTAAACGTTGACATATTTTGAGCTTGCCAAGAGGGAAAATTCCCTCTCGGTGGGCGAGGGTGTGCTGTGGTGAGAAGCAGCGGGCACAGAGGACTTGGGGCCCGTCTGCCTCCGCCCCTCACTGGCTCTGCGGCTCTGACGAGGTCCTTCAGCCTCTCCCCTCGCCTCCTGCTTGGTAGTGAGAGGGAGGTGGACCAGTCACTCTTTGGGTTTCTCGGCCCATGTGCTTTAGGGATACATCCCTGGAAAAGCTCCCCGTGGCCCTAGAATCTGAGCTTGCCTCTGATCCTGTGCTCGCCTGGAGGGAGGATGGGGACGGCCACCCCCGCACGGCCTTTCTCGAGGGGAGTACCTCGTCCACCGCTCTCTCGCAGGTGGCCAGGGGAGCTAACCTCCAGGAGTCTGCGCCCTGCCAGCCTCCCGGGGAGCCAGCTTCTGGGTGTGAGACACAGCCAGACTTCTGCCAGCGTGACACGTGCACCCTTGCCTGCCCTACAGGTCCCCGACACCGTGATGGTTCTGGGCCCCGTGTTTTGACACCGCCATGTTGACACAGAGACATTTTGACTTGGCCCCAACAAGGAGTGCCGAGCAGGACTCCTGGGAGGCCCTCCTCAAAATATTTATGAATCACAAAACCCCCTATTTCACTCATTCTTTCATCGAAGATGGAGACAACGAGGCCAGGAGAACATCCCCAACATCCCTGAACTAAGCCAGAGGGGAGCTAGGAACTAGATGTGAGTCCCCTGATTCCATATCCCATACTCTTTTGTTCCTCTTGATAGTCCCAGAAGGTGGGTTAAACTGTTATGCCAGTGTTACCCCCATTTTACAGATTTGAAAGTTGAGGCTCAGAGACTAGGAGAAACCTGCTCACGGTGGTGCACTCTGCCAGTGGTGGAGGAGATCCAAACCCAAGTCTTCCAACTCCTGACCCAGGATTGGTGCACCTTCTGGCATCCTGGAGCAGGGACGGTCAGAGCCTGTGGGAAGGGCTGGGAGTTGACAAGCATGGGGACCAACAACACACAGCGCCGGGGAGAGTGATGGAGGCAGCCCCCCGATGTCCTCGACGACTGCTGACGAATGTGCCAGATGCCCTCCCCCCAGCAGGCAGAACCTTTAGTGACAGTGGACAGCCCCACGGGATCAAGTCAGCTGCACTGGTGACCACAGAGACCGCTGCGCCCCCCCGAATCCACCCACACCCCCCGTGCTAAACCGCCAGCCCCTCCAGCCATCCATTCCACCAGGTGCTGGCGCTGCTTCTGCCCATCAGACAGATTTATTGGGAGCGGCAGCAGGGGCCACGGGAGCCCAGTCCCAGCACCCCCCCATCAATCCCAACACGGGGACGGGTGGGAGACAGAATATATGTAAGGTCATTCAGAGATGGAAAAAATCATTCACAGCACTCCCGAAATAGCCGATCTCCGCTCTGCAGCAATTGCCACCTTCTTGGCCCTAAATCAAATTTTGCTGTGAGAAGCAAACTCAATCTTCTCTCTCCCAAGTTTGGCTTTTTATGAGATTGGCAATAAATTGGGGCGTGGACAGAGAAAAGGCACCAAAGGTCACTGGAATGGGGACATGCCTGTGCGGCGAGCAGGACACAGAAGGGCGGGGCAGGGGGAGGGCAGCAGCAGACTTGACCCGGGCTGGAGGCAGCAGACCCGCAGAAGAGGGCCCAGCAGGCTGTGTGCTGAGTCGGTACTGAAGGAGGACCCACCTCCTGACTTGGTGGGTCTTCCCCCCTCACCCCCACCCCCGGTTAAGGAGAAAGCTTCTGGCTGCCTTGCTCAAGGCAAACCATGGGAACCGTAATGATCACCATTTGTAATGATCACAGCCTGGGGCGGGGGGGGGCGGCAATTGACCCCTCCAGGGTGGCACAGAAGCTCCCTGAGCTGGGGAGACAGTCAAGCTCCCCAGGCCCCATAAATGCGGGTGTCCCTCCGGCTTCCAGATTTGGGGCTCTTCTTTTTTCTCTCTGCACCCGGGCGCATAACCTGGGCACTGCTGGCCTCTGGGGCCCGCTGCGTCTCTGCTGTGGGGGCTGTCCCGTGGATGGCACCATGTTTCCCAGCAGATTCCTGCCCTTACCCACTAGATGCCCATAGTAGCCACCAGTCATGACGACCACAAATGTCTAGACATTGCCAAATGTCCCCTGGGGAGCGAAATTGCTCCCAAATGAGACTCGGTGCATACATGCTCTCATGGGGTCTGAAGTACCCCCGGATGGCTCATCTCCTTCTCCAGCACTAGGCCTCTCTGCTGAACTCCCTGCTCGCCCTCTGGGGCCAGCTGCCTGCCTGATGTCGCTCCCTGGAGAGCTGCTCATATGGAGTGGGTCCCTTCATTACAGTTATGGTCCTTCCCCAGGTCACCCCATCAATCCCCTAACCACCCCGCTGCCAGCCCCCTGAACTTGATCCCCTACTCCCTTAGTGGATGGGCCCAGAGTCTGAGCAATTGCTGCTCTACTAGAAAGCTGGCTGTCCCCACTCCACTCCACTTATCCAATCAAGGTCAAGCCCAGTGAGCTCTATGCCTGGGACGCCCCCCAAACGGGTCCCGCTCCCCCGTCTCCCTGCCACAGGCTTCCTCACTGTCTCCCCATCTCTAAGTGTGTCCCCCTTCCAGTCCTCCCAGACCTTCCCCACGGGGAACTTTCTAAAGCACAGATGCACTCGTGTCTATCCCCTGCTGGTAAAGACCCAGTGACTTCTCAATACCTCAGAGCCTAGAGGCCCACAGGGCCGGTCCGCGCCTTCCGCTCTGAGCGCGCACCCAAGCCCGCGGGCCCACACACGCGGCCCATCTTCCAGCCACGATGGCAACAGCACTCAACACAGCCTTGGGTAACAGCTAACATTTGTCGAGAAACTTCTGACACACTGGCTACTCTTCTCACCATTTTAGACATCCTTGACTTAACCCCGACAACTACCCTATCCTCAAATATCCCTGTTAGTCTCATTTTACCAATAAGGGAAAGTGAGTCACAAAGAGGCTGTCACAGGAAATGAGGGGCAGAACCATCCTGCTCAGCCACTGTGGGACACTGCGTCTCAACCCCCCCCGAACCCTCCCCACCGTGGGCAAGGGCCTCAGTCTACCCGGAATGCCCTGCCCACCTAGCCCCCTCCCCCTGGAATACGCTTCCTCCTTTGAGACTCACCTCTACCCCAGCTTCCCCTGTCAGAGAAGGCTTCAAGCCTTCGGAGGGTCAGGTCTCCCACGGCCTGAGGCCCGGGAGCTGGGCCAGAATCCCCCCACCCCCACCTTGAAACAGGCCTTGGCCAGAGGGCACTCGGGCAATGTGCGGGGCTCTGATGTGCCGTGTACACAGGATGGGCCCACAGACGGTGCCCCCACTCTTGCTGAGCCCAGGCTCTCCGCCGCGGCTCCGTGGACACCAGCACCTCTTGGTCTGGTCCATGACGCCTCTTGCCGGACCGTGAGCCGGCCAGTCCCCATCAGCACGTTCAAGGTGGGCTTCTCTGTGAGCCAGTCAGCCTAGCTGCTGCACCTGGCTCTCCTTCCTCTTTGAACTCGGATCAGCCAGAGTCGCAATCCGTTGTGTCCAACACACGGCTAGAACAAACTTTTCTCCCTATCTTTGCCTGCAAGTCTCCCTTCTCTCTCTTCCAGCAGGCTCCATCCTCTTTTCTCGACTTTTCCGAATCTTTTCAGGCCCAACTCAAAGGTCACCCACCTCCAGGACACCTTCTCAGACCGCACAGTATTTTTGACAATGACTCACATCTCTGCCATTTCTTGCCTGTGTAACCCAGAGCAAAATACGTGCAGGAAATCTTATCTGCAAAAATGGCAGTAACATGAATGACCATCTCCTCGGGCTGTGGGAGAAACAGGACGACGTGACATAGGGAAAGGCACCTACGGGATCATATGCCTGCCACATGACGAGGGTTCAATAGATGTTTTTATACAAACATCAAAATAATGAAGCGATACTCATAAAGATGATCAAGCATGGCTTATGGCATATAAGTAAATGAAACATTGCATTTTAGTGCAAGAGATATCACTGACGTGTTGGTAGTTTAGTAAAATAATCAATAGAGAGCTGAATGAATGATAAGAGGCGTTCGCAGATTTGCAGGGAATTGTGACATTTCTCAGCGCGAGCCTGCAGCGGGCTGAGCCCGCGCTGTCCTCCTTGGCATCCACTCCCTTGTCCACCCCAGGCAAGCTCGTGCGTGGCAGGTTTTCAGTGAAGTCTTACTGGTGAAGCACCAATAGAGGATGCAAATTCCTCCCCGTGTCTATCTGAGAAGGAAGAAGGAGAGGGGCTGTTTTTAGGGGCCAAATGGGAGCAGACCCTAAGAGGACCAAACTATGGGAAATCACAGTCATCTGTCCAGCCTGGAGATGCCATTCTCTGGGGCAGTTTTAATCCACAAGTTTTGCCAACCTCAGGGAACGAGGTGGTTGGAATGGAATCTGGTCCGTATAAAGACCAACTCTGACGATGTGTCCAGCTCCTCGTATTAAACAAGAATGGTGGGGTTGTCAACATGGCCTTGAGTAGGTATTCTTGGTTATGATTGGAACCCTGCAGAAGACAACACAACCCGGAAGAAACATTTTTCTATAAGAAAATTATCTTGGTCGGGTGCTTGCTGCAAGGGGCTTTAGCCAGTGGGTTCCAGTCCCCCACTGTCTTTCCTTTGCTGAATTACTGTAGGCTAGTCTCTTCCCATCTCTGGGCTGCAGCGAGTTATCTTATCTATGACATGAGGGATTGGCCCAGATGATTTGAAAATTCTTTTCCACGAAAAAACAAAAACAAGAACAAACAAAATCCTTTCCAGCAATAATCCTCTGGAAGTCAGATCATCTGCTCGATGTGTTAGTTCTGGGCAATGTTGTGCGCGTGGTGTGCGTGTATGTGCGTGTGTGTGCGTGTGCACGCATGTGTGCATGCCCGTAGGCACGGTGTGGATGCATGCGTGTGTGTGTGCAGGTACACGTATGCTCAGGGCTTGTGTGTGCATGTTTTTCATGTCCTTTAACTTGATTGAAAATGCCTCCCATCAGATACCAACAATAAACACAGACCTTAGAGACTTCCCTTCTAACACCCACTGCCTTCAAAACAGATAAGGGATATGGGAAAAGCATGCCACCTCTAACATACATAAATATGCCTGGCAAGCTTCTGAGCCCTAACGTCTTTTTTTTTTTTTTTCCTGCCAGGTATGCTAAACGTGTCCACATAATTGTGTGACAAATATTGTATAGAGCTTTGCTTCACAAAAATCAGGTGTGTCTAAATGAAACCCAGGAAAGCAAATGACGAGTCATCTGATAAACAAGGCTATGAGACTAACTTTTTTCCTGAATAATTATATTCTGATGGCTGCATGGACAAACCACGAGAAAATCAAGTTATTTCTATACAGCAAAAAGAAAATTTGAGTTCAGTACCTAGGAGGATTACCACTAGAATTACAGGTGGGTCCTTCTGGGAAGGTAGCCTCTTTGATTCTATGCAAATAACAGAATAAATTGAAAATCCATTGTTCTCCCCATCACGGTGTGTTTTTAGGTTAGTTGGTCCCTTATCACTCTTTGAAGCTTCAATAAATATATATTTTTAAAGAGGTTATCATGGGAGCCTTCTAAATATTCTGAATACTCTCCTTTATGTATCATTCTCCCCTCCAGTCCCTGTTCTACCCACGGCCACTGTAACCGCCCTAAAAAATAAGTAATAAAACGGTATCACTCCCTCTCTCAGAAATCACCACGGACCTCTATGGGGTCGAAGTCCAAATCCTCTCACATCCATCAGGGCTCCTTGGATTCCCGACTTGTCCTCGCTTGGCTGGCAGTTTCACCGGCCGCTTCGTTTCCAAGTCGCTCTCTTCTGCGGCCAGGAGCCCCTCGCCAGGCCCTATACCCTAGGTCTCTCCCTCACAACCCCAAGTCTTCATCCACACGGTGTCCTTTTTTGGAATGGCCTCTCCCAGCCCTTTAGTTATCTCCTACCCCTCTTTTAAGATTCAGCTTAAATGTTTATTCTTCAAAGGAGCCCCTCCCAAATGTCCTCATCACTCAGTCAACAACTATTTGTGGTGGGTCCCCAGTCCCAAGTGTTAATGATACGGAAAACAATAGCGAGTGTGACACACAGAGGCGCACTGAGGGGTCACATGGGGACCAGAAGATGTCGGCGAGGAGACAGAGCGGAAGTCCCAGGCGCGGCCAACCCTGAGCGCGGCCCCGGCTCGTGGCGGGTGCTCCCATGTTGGTGGCATAAGAAGATGCTCCCGGGGTGGATGAGTCATTCCCCTGGGACTCGGGGAAGCCGTGGGGCCCTCCTGGGAGCAAGTGAAAGCAGCTGCGGGCGGATCCCCTGTGGTGCCACCAAGAATGTCACCCCAACCCGGGCAACTGGTCTGGCTACTGGCGCTGCCAAAGCCCAGGGGAGGACGGGGCCCTGGTCTGAAGCTGGGCCAGGTCAGGAGCTGGCCAAGCAGGTGGGGACAAGGAGAGGGAGAGCTAGTGGTGCCTGAAGGCGGCGTGCTGAGCCTCCCTCTCTGGAGACAAGAGGGGACTCTGGCAGAGTGGCAGGCTGGGTGGCCGGGATGCTAGCCCGCAGTACCCTACACGTGCAACAAATGGATAGGGGATTCGAAGTTCCACATGAGCAGAGGCTCTCTGCCCGGCTCCACATCACTGGCCAGCAGCTCGGGGTGAGCACGCCGTGCGTGTTTGCGCAATGCATGAGCGCGCGCTTGAGTTCGTCAGCGTGGAAACAAGCGCACTGGGGACCGCCATGCAGGAACTCTCAGGGCGTCCAAATATCAGCACTTCGCTTCCAGTGCCCTCCTCAGCAACCCTTTACAAGAGAAGATCCCCAGGGCTTGTTTCTGAGGACGGTGAGGCGAATGAGAAGGGGGAGTGGAACCTTGCAAAGAAACAAACCAGGAGCCCTTTCCTTTTTTCTCCTCTTTGGCCAAAGGAAAAGGGAGGGCTTCTCAGGGCTTTATAGACCCCGGGAGTTGCTTTCCAGCCTAGCACCTCTGGGGGGCACTTGCTAAAGGAGCATTGCTAAAGGAGTGGGGGCCTCCATCTCCAATGTTGTTCTAAGAGCACGATCTCTCCCCTCATCCAACCTCCCCCCAGGGGTCACATTGCACCTGTCTTGCTGTGACCCCACTAGCAAACTTCTGGCTGAGGTAGGTGCTTTGGTTTATGAGCTGCTTCTCCTAGTAGGAAAAGACCCTTTCTAGAGAGACAGGTATCAGTAAAGTATAGCCATGACCAGATTCCTGCTTGGACTCTGCAGGAGCCCAGAAATCTCCATTGCCCAGCACGGGGTGGAGGGGGGTAATCGCATTCCTCTTTCCCATCCCAGCAGCTTGGAAAAGTCCTGTGGAGTGCACACCAGTCAGGGAAAGCATGGATCCTGGACGCGACCAGGGTTCAAGCAGAGGTAAGCACGAATCAAGACCAGCCCAGACCCCAGACCCTGGGAGAGACTCAGGCCCATGTGTCCTGCCGAGCAGACGGAGACCCACGGTGGCCACACGGGCTGCCAGGTGCCTGTGGCACAAGGAGGAAGGACTTGGGGAGAGGATGGGGAAGGCGGTGGGGGTAAATTGAGGAGGGTTGAAACACCAGGCCGAAGAGTCTGACTGAAGTCCACAGGCGCTGGGGAGCCATGGAAGCCTCTGGAACAGAGAATGTGCCAGTCCAAGGTCAGCCAGAATGCAGCTGAGAGACCGGAGGAGAAGAGCAGCTGGAAGACTAGCAACACTCCAGGGTGGAGACTGTGCTTAAAGAGGGAGAATCCGGACCCTGCCCAGTTGAATGTCAAGTATTCCAATATGGCCGTCTATAGACTTGGGACTCCATCACACGTTTGCAGGAAGGCTTCAGGAAGTAGCCCTTTCAGAGGTCACTTTGTCCCTGGAAAAGCTTGTTCACAAAGAGCGATCAAGCCATGCAAAGTGCTGGGGGGAACATTCGCTTTGGAGGTAGACAGGCAGCGCTGGAGCATTGATGGTGACCTGCCATGACTGTGTAGGCGAGGATAGGGTTGGTCCTAAGCCCTAATATCAAATACACCAAAATGCCTATGGCCTTTATGAATGTTAACGAAGAGTCTCTTCTATGTCTGTGAGCCTTGGTCCCTTCTCCTGTAAGATCCCCCACTTTGGGATATTTATAAAGTACTTGGAACATGGTAGAAGCTCCATTGGGTGGTCGGGTCCTCACTAGTAGGAATGCCCTGGGGACAGACCCAGGCCACATTCCTCTTTGGCTCCCCTGAATGTCTTGCCCATTAGAGATGCTAGATGGATATTTCTGGAATGTGCTTGTTGTTGAGGGAGACTCATTCCTCAGTGTAGACAATCAGCCTTTGGGTCCCAGAAGAACGGTGCAGTTGTTTTGAAAAGGAGTGGAAATTACTGACCTTCAAAGCAAATTTGAGCTGAGGGTGTGTCTGAAACAAAACACAGAAAGGAGGTGGGAGCAGGGAGGGGACACAAAGATCTTCCAGCTTTGGTGGCGCACCCAGGAGAACATCTTCCAGAGCCAAGAGGAGGTGGAGTTCGGGAGAGGTGGGACCAAAACCCCCTTCCCTCCTCCTTGTGGTCTTTCGGGCTGCTGCTGGTGTTTATCACGTGTTTCTCGGGATAGGGGTAGGGACTGGCTTCCTCTGAGCAGGTGTCCCTGAGAAGGGAGCCCGGAGTCCCTGGAGGAAGGTGGTACGTGAGCAGGGGTCGATCAAGGCGGGCCAGCAGGATGGTGTGCGGCGGGCTGGCCGCATCGATCCGTGGGGCTGGGAGGAGGGCCGGCGGGGCAGGCCTGCTGTGCTCAGCAGGTATCTCGTCGGCCCTCGGCCACGCAGCCCTGAGTCTGTTTGCAATTACAGCCTGTTTGGATTATTAGGTCAGAATATTCATCTCCGTGGGTTTATGATAAAAGGCCAGAGCAAGACGGTGTTTCTCATTTCAGACCAAGTCTCCCTCTCTTTGTATATGTGCGTAGTTTCTGCCTTCTTCTTTAGCCAATTTATTCAGTTCTCGACTCCGGGAGGTGCTGGCTGCACTGTGAATACAGTGGCCCTGCATGGCAGGAGACGGAGGCTTGGCGGCTCCCCCGGAGCCCCACCCAGAGAGGAGGCCAGAGCTGGGCGGACTTTGACTCATCCAGAAGGCAGCTGGGATGGGGAGAGTCCTAGAAGCCCAGGCCTGGGAGAGGCCCTGAAAGTCAACTGTCCAACCCTTGGCTCATGGTTTGTTGCTTCTCTACATCCCTACCAAGTAATTTCCGCTCCCATGCCTCCAGGGATGGGGAACTCTCTACCTCTTTGGGCCACCTGGTTCACTGGACATCAGCTCTAGAAAGGGAAATGCATCCTTTTATTTAAGGGCAGTGGCTCCTCATCCAAGTCCTCAGCAGGCCAAATATTCCCATACCTTCAACACACTGAGTTTGATACGGCTTCGAGTCTCAGTACCGTCCTGATTAAATGCAACATCTCCCATGTCGTGTGAGCTAGCAGGATTTTCCCCTCCTTCCTTCCAAGTAGCCTAGCTCTCTGTGCTTGGAGTCTATGCTGCTTTTTGGTAGACCCAGTTCTAGACTTTCTTCTAGACCTGAAGGAAGAAATGCTCTCACAGGGCACAAGTGTAATTAGCACCCCTACCTCTTCTGCCCCAAAGCCCCCCAGCTGTCCTCACAGCCCAGCTTCCGTAAGGTAAGTTGGTGGCCTGGTTGTTTTCACTCTGTGGCCCCAAAGAGCCTCAGGAATCTTCAGGACAAACATGAAAGGGACCAGAAGAAAGAAAGGGAAGTCATTATGCTCAGCCACAGAGCTGTCAGCAGGCTTTTCCCGCCTCAGTGATGTGGTGGCCTGATTTCTGGAGTGGGGAGAGAAAGAGACAGAGACAGAGAGAGAGTGTATGGCCTCTTGCAGAACCCTTGAGGGCTCGACAATGATCTTTCTCATCCACGTCAGTGTTACCACAATGCTGGGAAATAAATGCAGTGATTTATATGATGACCACTTTGCAAACTGGGGTTCAGAAAGGCAGCAGTGACCAAGCTAATGATGGGTTGGCACTGCCAGAAGAGACAGAGGGGCTCTTTGAGTCAAAGCTTGATTGACAGTTCGACGGGCAGGTCTACAGAATTTGTTTTAGACGGCATGATCCTATAAACAATGTCATTTATCATTCAAACCGGATCTTTGGGACTCAAGGGGGCACTGTTCAGGTTTACATGGGACACAGGCACAAACCAGGACCATCCCTGGCGAACCAGAGTGTTTTTCTGATGCCTTAGACACCTCCAGCTCCAGGTCCCCCAAGCCAGCCTCTTCTGCTCTACCACGCCCTCTTGAGAGAACCCAGAGCCCCCACTTATGCAGTGGCGTCTCTGAGGACAACTCATATTTTCTTCTTGCTGGTTCAGACCTGCCTTCTAAGATACGGCTTGCTCCATCCAGTGTTCCCCTGGACACCTCCTCCTGGATGACCCACGGGCTCCATAGACGAACCTCACATGTAGTTCTATGCAGGTCCTGGTAGCATGTGGGCATCTGGTCTACCCTACAGCAGGCACAAGGAGCCCCAAGAAAGGCCAGCTCTCAGCAAAGACTCACAGCCTTGACTTAACCTCTCCCCTTGACACAGACTATCTAGCAATTCTTCCTGTACTCACCATCCCTGCCAGACCCCTTGGGCTTGTTCTCCAATTGGAGATGAATGCCCCTCCCTTATTATTTTTCCCCTTTTAGCCTGATTCCAGGTTTAGGTCCCCGTTTTCCTGCCCCCGACTTCTCTGAGGAGCCAAACCCCTGCCCACCTCCTCCTGTCTGACTGAGGTCTTGGTTCACTTTATGCACGTTCCCACCCCCTCTCCTGGATTCCATCACTTTCACTCCGAGTTCACTATAAGCCAAGAACAACCACGCCCAAGTGAACCCACAGCCTCTTCCCAGAACTCAATCCTCCTTCCAGACTCCTGATATTAGCGAAAGGCACCACCAGGTACCCGGTCACCAAGGGGAGCCCTGTTGGTCCCAGAACCCCAGCCATGTTAGAGTTATTCACACCTCATCCTCCTGTTCCCTGTAAGAATAATCCCACCATGTCTAGGGAGCGCCCCCATCATCCTTTGCCGTCTCCCCTTTTCCTACGCACAGTGCCTGCCGTGGGGCTGACTGGGGTCAGCAATCAGCCACCGTCGCCGAAACAAAAGACTGGGTGGCTAGATGAAGATCACAAAGCCAACAGAGGCCCAGTTGGGAAATTTAGCTTCCTCCTCTTCTAGTGGATCCGAAAGATTGGGTTGATTTAATAGGAATGCTTCCTAAACGCGTGAACAATTATTATTGTTTTAAACTAGCAGAAATAAAATTCCACTGTCTTTCTCCCCGAAGCTACTTCCAGAGATGCTGAGCTGTAAATCCTCAGCGCCCACGAGGAGCTGGACGAACAGCCATCGTTACTGCAAGGAAACGCTGCAGCTAGAAACCTCGCCAATCCATATTTTTCCCTTAAGGGAACGGGAAGGAGCTACAGAGCAGGGAGGAATTTTTTTCTTTTCATATTAAAAGGGAATCTTATAACTCTTTCCTGCCCTTCTAGCTTCATGAGAGATGCCCGAGGTTGAGCACATCTGACTGACTGAAAGAGGAACACGCGAGTTACGTTTAACTCAGGGAGGCATCGAGTGGGTTTCATGATGCGAGCTGGCGGCACGGCAGTCTCACGCCCTGCTCACGCCCACTCCGTCCCTAACTTGTTGACATCAACGCACCCACTCTTCCGCCTCGGATCCTAGCTGCAAGACTGTGCTTAGAAATGGGGCCAAGTCATCTGAAGCTTAGTGCCAGAGCCATCCCCACCCATCGTGTAAGCCCGCTCCCTCTCTGGGCCTCAGTTTCCCTTATCTGCCCATGAGTCCTGACTGTGAGGTTCTCAGTCAATGATGGCATTGGTTGTTTATTCTCCCTCTCTTGTGCAACTAAGTCATATAGAACCTCCTCTTGCCTTTAAACTCACTCTCCTTGGGAAGGACAAAGCAAGGCATTCGCAGTGGTCCCCTGGCCTGGCCATTGTCATCCTCTCCCGGGGGCTCATTTATATACACGTTCCAGGACTCTGGGGCAGACTGAGCAGGAGATTCTGATGAGCGTCTCACGGTGGAACCTCAAAGCACATGGGGATCAGGTCCGGCTACAGCTAAAGCCTTTTCCTGCCGTGCTCAGGGGCTGGAACTTTATCCCATAGACCACAGGGAACCACAGAAGGGCTTTAAGTAGAGACGGGTCCAGCAGTGTGATATCAGGCAAGACACTAGAACTCTGAAACCTTGTTCTCCTCACATACACAATGGGAAGAAAAAGAGCGTACACTCTTCAGAGGGACTGGGGTAAAGGTGCCATGGTCAAATGGATGGAAACGTGCCTAGCAGAGTTTCGACACACAATCTCCTGGAAAGTGGTGATTGAATCGAAACGTGTTCACCAACTCCCCTCTCCCAAACTCACCAAGCATACTTTATGCACACACACACACACACACGCACACGGACACGCACATATGCACACATACACACGCATGCACACACTTTTTTTTACACCCAGCTCCAGCCCCACCAGGGTGACTCCTGATAATGATTTTCCTCTGCACCCGTTCCCAGCACACAGACCTGTCTCGGCACCGATCCCCCTGCCCCTGCCCCGCCACGCCCTTCCTCCCTGGCGGTTCTGTTGGAAAGTCTTGCTTGGCCTCAGGGAGTGGGCCACATGTGCAAGTGGCTTTGTGGTTTCATAACTGAGCTTCCTTGGGAGTCAAGTAGGAGCTGAGCTCCTGGAGCTGTGGGGTGATAGAGGGGTGGGAACAGGGGATGAGAGGGAGACCCCCGGGGGCGGGGAATAAGGGTCCTGGGGACCAGCCCGTGTGGGTATGTGCGCCCTATTCTCTTTTGTGGGAAATGGGAGAGGCACAGGGTTCCCCGGAGCAAGGAAGAATTGTTCCAGGGGCCGCTGAGCCCTCCTGCAGAGGGGGAGGGGGCATCCAGGAGCGTCCTCCTAGGGAGGCCTCTTCCCTGCCTCTCCTTCTCTGGAGACCCAGGAGCAAGCTCAGCTAGGCCCCTTCATGCTGCGCAGCCCCCATTCCACGGTGGGCAGCAGTCGCGGCTGTCCTGGACCAGTCCATGCTGGCCGAATCCTGCTACCCTGTCACCTGGCTCCAAACCCTTACAGCCCCTGCTCCTGCCGCCGTCCTCCCCCCGCGCGGCCCTGGTAGGCCCACCTCCTTTCATGACCCCAAAGCTCACAAACAACAGACTATCCTGTATAACAGAAATTTCCCGAACATTGGGAAATTATGGGAAGCACAGCAGGAAGCAAGTTAAAACGGATGATTTGACAGGTGGCAGGAGACAGACCTCCAGCTTCGCCTGAGTCCAGCCTGGAGCCAGGGGCTGTCGTCCCCATGCCAAGAGAGCTTCTTTCCACCCTCCCCTGCCCCTGAGTCCCTGAAGCCCGAATCCCTCCTTCTTCTTGAGCTTCCGGGGGTCGGCCGCTAGCTACTACGGAGAAGAGAGAAGCCCGCTACTTGGGTGTTTTATCTCACCAACTCTTACCCCAGAAACGGGCTATAAATAGGATTGCTACTTTACAGGCGAGGAGCGTGGGGCTCGGGGAGGTAAGGGAATGGCCCTAAGGTCCAGATTTAGGAAATGGTGGCATTAGCTCTTCTACCCACTCATCCACCCATTCCTTCAAAGGATCACAATTGCCCTGCCCAGAAGCAAGGGCTCCTGAGTCACTTCGCGGCCGAGCGGGAAAAGCCGGGAGCGCCGGAGCCACCGAAGGTGGGCCAGCCGGAGCCTGCGCCCCACGTCTTTACCTTCCTCCCCGGCTGGCTCTGGCTGGCCGTGACATCTTGGGGAGCGGCGAGCCATGGGCACAGTAAGCTCGGGGAGTTTAACAAATGTTTATAAAACCTTTTCATACACAGTTAATGATCCTTATTAGGACCTGAAAAAGCAGTCACTCACGCCACATCCCAGCTTTAAGGAGCGTTTTATTATTACATGCCACTTGACAAATTAATGAGAGAAGCTGTGGCCCATTTGTCAGTGGGGCCAATGTCTGGGGATGCTGGCGGAGAGGCCTTTGTCCTCGAGCCGACTGGGCCGGATTCCCGGCTCCACCTGCCGCCCGCAGACACCCACCACTCTCCAGCCGCCAGCCCACCAGCTGCAGCCCCTGAAAGGGCCCACCTTGGGGCTCTGCCACGGCCCCGGGTCCCCCCCCCCCAACCCCGCCAGCCGGCCCGAGCTGTTTCTTCCCTGAGGCACTGGGGAGAGGTACGTTCACATCCTGGGGGGGCAGCGGTGTGGGACATGGATGCCTGATCTCTAGCCCCGAATCTGAATCCTTAGCCAGGTGCCCAGACCAATATTTGGGAACCACCGGGGCTTGAGACGTGAGACCCAGATGCCTGTGTGCCATGCCTGGCTCGGCCCCGGGGCTGAATGACCTTAGGCAAAGCTCTTCGCCTTTGCTGGGCGTCCCTGTTTGTAAAATGGGGATGTCCTATCTATCTTCAAGCGATGTTTGCAAATATGACATCATCCCACGTGACCAAAGAGTGTTTTGTCATAACACTGCCAAGTCGGCCTTGCCATTTGAATGATGGAATCATAGCATTTAGAGCAGGAAGCCACCAAGGTCAGGGCAAAAAACAGCTGATGGAACCAGACGGAGGACAGAGTTGCACAAGACTGTGGGCGTATGAAGTCCCGCTGAATCAGCTAATTTTATGTTATGTGAATTTTACTTCAATACAAAATGGTTAATTTTATGGTATGTGAATTTTACCTCAATACCAAAAAATAAAATAAGATCAAGTTCCTTCCCATCTTAACTGTGACACGCTGACCAACCTCTGAGCTTTCGCCCAGGCTGGTCCCTCCGCTCAGTTAGTTCCTAGTCACAATCGAGGCATCTTGGAAATCATTTCCCCCAGGGCTCCTCTGCTGGCCCCCCAAGGACATGCCCCCTCTTGCTCTGTCCCACCCAGGAGGGGACACGATCACAGACTGTTTGGGGTCCACTTGCCCACACCTCACTCAGAGATGCGCTTTGGGGTGGGGGTGGGGGGATGGGTCCCAGGTCCACAGCTGCCCCTCATTGGGTGCATAGTAGGTGCCCAGAATTTGCTCAAGGAGTCAGAATGGGAGATCTGACTCTCCCCCGGTCCTGGTTTTAGAGGTGGAGCTGGTGTGGCCCGGAAGAGGGCCAGGTCCTGCCCCAGGTCACGCACTTGCTTAGTTGGTGGAGGAGCTGAGGCCAAAGCTGCCCCATCCCCAGAAGGGGCCCCTCGCCACCCCCGTCCCTGTCAGCAGCTCCCCCCGAGCAGAAAGCACAGCCCCGATGAACGAGCCTCTCCTTCCCAGCCATTAGCTAATCTGGCCACAGCCAGCGTGCCAAGACCTTCTGTCTGCCCTTCCTGTTTCCCCAGGGCACCGCTGTTTACGTTGTCAAGGGCTTATCGCAAACAGGCAGGCAAAGACCCGTGTCCTAGGGAACCTTGTCCCCGGAAACTCCTACCAGCACAAGACTTTGGCCACAGGGAACTTCAGCTTTCATGGATGCCTGCTGGAAACTGCTCACACACAAGGCCTCAGTTTCCCCACATCTAACATACCAGATGAGCCACAGCTTACTGATGGAACACCACTGTCACATGACATGGCAAGGAACCAGGCCTCACCATCTGACCACCTGAGTCTGAATCCCAGTTCCGCTCGTCACTGTGGGACCCCGAGCAGGTGATCTCACCAAGGTCTGCCTTGTTTCCTCTCTGCAAAATGGGTATGCCCCTAGTATTTGCTTTCTGGGGGGTGTCATACTTTGCAGGACTTAGAGCCATGCCCGGAGCACTGTAAGCCTCATGGATGTGAGCTGCAATTTGTGTAAGCCCTTCCCCTGCCCTCCACAGGCTTGCATCTGGTTGCCCCTCCCTTACAGAGTGGAGGATCGTACCTGTCGTGGCGCTCCCCATCGGGGGGCTGTCAGCCCCTGGCCAGCACTGGTCACAGGACAGACGGAACACGAGGAGCACATGCAGGGAAGGCCCAGTGCGGGCGAGCCCTGGCTCTGGCACCCTTTAGCCCCTTTGACCTTGGGTGCATCCTAAAAACGAAAAGGGGGCAGGCACGGTTTACAGGTAGAAAGCCTGAGACCCAGAGAAGGCTGAAGCTGCCCTCACTCACCCAGCTCTGCAGAGGTGACCTGCGGGGCACAGTGGGGAGAAGCCAGGCTGGGGGCCAGTCACTGCCCTTGCTGGCCCTCTGCCCCTTCCCCCCACCCCAGTGATACAGGCGGCACATTAATCCTACCCTCCCAACCCTCAGATGGGGCACAGTGAATGTGAGAGGGGACCGTGAGCAGGACAAGGCACCTGCCGGTCACCAGATATCACCCCACTCTTCACTCCCCCTCCCCATCACCAAATCTGCTTCTGCCAGTGACCGCTCCTCCCATCAGCCACCGAGTCTCGAGGTCACAAACCTGCCCTTTCTCTGTCCTCATACTTCCCTCCTTTCTGCAAGGCCTATCAACTCTGCCTCAAACACGTGCCCCAAAGCCACCTCTGTCCACCGCCACTGCCAGCAAGCAGGGCCAAGCCGCAGCCGTCTTGACCGGGACCCCACAAGAGCCTCCCGGCTTCCCTGCTGACTCTAGCTCTCAGGCTCCTGCCTTGAGCTCCTTTGAAAAGTAAGCGGATCCCACACTTCTCTGTTTAAAACCCTCCTAAGCTTCCTCATCTGGTTAGAATAAAGCACAAGCCCTTTCCCTCTCCCACACGCGACCTGACAACTTTCTCCAGCTCTACCTCTCTCCCTGGCCTTGCCCCAGCCACACAGGACAAGCCAAGTTCTCTCCCTTCTGTGCGCTCTCCCCCTGGTCCCCCTGTGGCTGTCCCCTTCGTATCATACAGATCTCAGGTTGGTGTCCCCTCTTCAGGGAGGCCATTCCCACCACCCCAGTAAGTAACCCATGAGCCATGAAAACCCATCAATTCTTTGAGGATTCTGCACGGAGAAAGCTCACCATCTGACCTTTTTCTTACCTGTTTGCTTTGTAGTCTATCTTGCTCCTCACAAGACAGAGGGCAAGAAATATCGCTGTGGTTCCCTGGAGAGTCCCAGCATGAGCACAGAGCGTGGCACACAGTAGGTGCTCAGTACATGCTTGCAGGCTGAGTGAAGGAGGGATGGGTGAATGAGATATAGTTTCCAAAGGTCCGAAGTTGGATTCAAAAAGGGGACCTAAGGCCTTAAGTGAAGAAAGCATTCCAATGACAGCATCCATCAGGCAAGGTAGCAGGAACGACTAGTTTTGTACAGCCAAGTCTCAGCTGTGCTATTTCTTCTGCCATGAATGTTCTACTCCCTCTTCACCTGATTCCAAAACTTCTCCTTAGCTTTCAACCCTTCACTCCTATCAGCCCTGGGACGAGGCTTCCCTGACCCTCTCCCTCAGCCTGTCACATCTCTCATTCTCCCTTTATGTTTCTGCAGACCCCCGCCTGCCTGATCTGTACTCTCTTTTAGTCTGTGACCCCTAGGGATCCCGATCAGGATGCCACGACATAGCACAGCCCTTGGTACCGCACTGGCCTTCAGTAGATGTTTGCTCACGACCCGTGCAGTCGGCAAACCTGAGGAAATGGAAGTACATGAGCTCCCTACCCTTCGGGAGCTTGCTTGCAACCCAAATGGAGAGACAAAGATGATCACGTGACCAGCTAGTTGCTTTTATGGACAGAGACATGAAAAGTGCAATGGCATCATAAGAACAAGCAAAGATAAATCATTATAAAATGACGCACACAGCTGGACACCATTTATATAGAACTTTAAAATCTAAAAACCCACCTATGTATTGTTGATGAACACATAAATATGTGGTAAAAAAAAATACACACAAACATGCATGAGAATGAGAAACACCATCTCTGGGAAGGGAAGAAAAGGGATAGAATTGTGGATGTCCACCTCTGGGGCTTTAACCATAACTACAGTGTTTTGATTCTTAAAGAGAAAAATCTGAAGTACACATGGCATAATATTAAGATAAAGTTGGGTGGGTGGTCTGAGGTTGTTTGTTATAATATGCTAGTAGATTCTGAGGGTTTAACAAATTCCAAGATCATATTATATTAAATGCAGTGTGATTAAAGAAAAAGCATCCAATCTGTTGGATGAATGCCAGATGGATGGATGGATGGGTGGTGGATGGATGGGGGATGGATGGATGCGTGGTGGATGGATGGGTGATGGATGGATGGGTGATGGATGGATGGGTGGTGGATGGATGGGTGATGGTGGATGGGTGATGGGTGGATGGATGAAGGCACGGATACACAGGGGGATACATGAGTGATGGGTGGATGGGAGGATGGATGCAGACAGGGGTGGTGAGTAGATGGGGGGCAGAAGCATGCATGGGTGATGGGTGGATGGAAGGATGGGAGAATGGACAGATGCGTGGGTAGTGGATAGTCAGAAAGGTAAGTGGGTGGGTAGATTGAGGAATAGACTGGTTGGATGAATAGATCACAGAAACAGTGTTAAAGATTCTCAAAGCTCACCCTATTCATTCTACATTTATTGAGTGCTTGACCACATGTCAAGCCTCATGCTAGTCCCTGACCACAGTGCATATGGGATTCTGACAAGTCATTCCCCTCAGTAACTCAAGGCAGGGGCCAAGATTTGGGTCAAATGAGGAGACAGAATGTAGTGTTGCAGACAATGTGATCAGAGATGTGTGTCCACTCTGCTGAGAGACCAAAGTGAAGGAGAGACCAACTCGCACAGGGTCTACTCCACAGGGGAAGCAGACTTCCTGCTGTGTCCCTGAGGGATACACTGCTCTCTTGAAGAAGAAAGGGAGCCTGGTATTCTGGGCAGAGGGACACCTGAGCCACGTGGGGAAGTGTGGGACCACAGAGAGTCAAGGAGCCACTTGCAAAGGAAACATGGCGGAAGGGGAAGGAAGATAAAGCCAGCAGAGGAATTGAGTCCCACTGTGAAGGGTCTGGATTGTCACACTGGGAGGAAGGACTTCATTCATAGGCCGGAGATATCCTAATCTGGCCCATTGTCAGAATCATCTGATTGGACTGGAAAGGAGTCCAGGAATCCATACAGCTCAAAAGCTGCCCTCGCCATCAGCCAGGTCCCTCCACTCCACCCCACTCTGGTTGGTGGAGGAGACCAGCAGAAAGCAGCTCAGCTGTGGCCTGGTCCTTAAGACCAGCACCGGCAGAGGTGGCCCCCTCCATGGTCCCTGGGCATGATCATTTCTCATTGGGTTTAACAGCCCCATCCTGGGGCCAGGCAAGGGAGGGAGACGGGGAGCCCACGTACATGTCTGCACATTGACCCTGATGCAGCACGTTTTTATCTCACCAAAGAATTCTCCAGCAAGAATCTTTATTGCTCGGCACAGTCTCCCAGCTAACTAGGAGAGCATTTTTCTAATTACATTTCCCTTGAAATACACCCGGGTTTGAGTTAACACCTCTTCAGCCTGCCAAAACCTAAGTCATTTTAAAATTAGTTCTGGAGGTTTTGCAAAAACCCCACCGGGATGCAGCATTCCTTTCCCACCAAGCTGTGTGCTGAAAGCTCTCCCCAGACGCCAAGAGCGATTTTCCTTGGAGACTCTGCAGAGAGAGCCCCGGGAAAGGCCCACGTCCTGGCCCGCCAGAATCTCCTCTCACTCAGATCTGTTGAACAGCCCTCGCAATGCTGCAGGATCGATAGACTCATAAATGCATCTTGCCCTAAGCAGTCTCTCTGATACTTTTAAAAAAACATACGGATGGGAGGGAAATGTGATCCATATGGTTTTGAATCATTAACACTTAAATCGTCAAAATAGAGATTTTTTTTTTTT
>CM052894.1:42474084-42501588 GCA_028534135.1 Potos flavus | reverse complement strand
AGGACCCCCACCCTTTTGGTTGAGCTCACATCCTGGAAACCTATGGCTACGCTCTAGGGAGAGGCAGGGCCTGCCCCATCCCCTGAGATGAGCTAAGTGGGGAGTAGCCCGAGTTCCATCTTTCCATGAGCTAAGAACAGCCTGGCCGCTCGCAGCTCCTAATTCCACGGCCCAGGATAAGTGGAACTGAGGCCTGAGCCTAACGTGGCTTTGATCCCCAAACCAAAGCCACACTGGCCAGAGTAAGAGGGGCCTTGGGGTCAGTATCCAGGAGGTGCAGGGGCAGGAAGAAAGGGCCCAACATCTGGAGACAGCTGGAGGCAGTCGGGCCCCCGTCAGGGGGCGGGTTCGGACAGCAACGGTTCTGAACATGGGGCCACGGGCGTGAGTCCTTTCCAGAGCCCTTTCCAGGCTGAAACACAGGCCCCACCTGAGGAGGGGCAATGGCACTGGCTCCTTTCTGGGTCCCACCCCACCCCTCAGCATCCCCACCCACCCCAGCAGCCTCACATCTGCAAGCAAGGCCCTGCCAAGTAAACAGCTGCAGCCCACGCTCCAAGGCTCCCCAAACCCCAGCGCTACCCACAGCGGCCAAAGCCACATCCCACCCGTCCCCCCCGCACAGGGCCCAAGGGAAGGGAAAGGCTCGTTAATCACAAGGAGACGGCTTCCGGGCAGCCTTGGAGACAGGCAGAGGAGACCAGAGCTGGGAGGGAGCTTCCCGCAAGGCCCCAAGGGAGGTCAGGGCTCCCCACTCTGACCCAGTGCAGAATCCATCAGCCAGTGGCTTGCCTCCTGGTGCCCAGGGAATCCTTGAGAGCCAGCCAGCCAGCCCGGGTTGTGGCCCGGGAATCGAGAGACACGCAGATGCCTCTGTTCAGTGGGGCATCGGAGGAAGACGCTGAGGTCAGAAGGTTGGAGCTGGGTTCTCTGCCTGGCCTCTGGCAGGTCGCGTGACCTTGGGCAAGTGCTTTTTTTCTCTCAGGGCCCCCGTTTCTGCAGACTGGGGACAGAGCTCTGGCTCTACCTGCACGCACATCCCAGAATTAGGGCTCCCCCTGATGTCATGCTCTCCATCCCTAGAGCCACAGAGGAGTCAGCCACAGCCCTTGGCCCCAACTGACTCACTGGCAAATGGGTGGTTTGGGGCCATCATGATGTTTTTAAAACTATGCATTTGAATGTCTTTGGATGGGACTTGTGGTTTTCCCTCAGACGTGCCCATCCCCACCACCGCCCATTGCCTGAAACCCGCCCCTTCCCATGCTCACCTTGCCGGCCCCCCCGAGGCCACTGGGACAGGCTAGGTTGTGCTGTGGAAACACCCAGCCCCCAGATCTCAGTGGCTTAACACAACAAAATCAGCTTCTCACTCCTGGTACAAGTCGGACCCAGGGCTCAGCGTCATTCAGGCTGACCAAGGCTCCAGCCTGCCACGCGCTTCCGAGACCAGGACCCTCCTGCCATGACCCCTTCGTCTCAGAAGTGGCACCCTTTGATTCTGCGCCCGTCCCATTGGCCAGAGCAAGTGACTCAGCCTCCCCTCCCCTCAGAGGGGGACGAGGAAGGCAGTCCCACCATGGGCCCAGAAGGAGACTGGAGCCGCCCTAATGACTGCCACACCCCAGAGGCAAAGATGAGCAGCTTCTGTGGACCAGCCCGCAGACTACACAGCAGACCCGGCAGCTCCCAGCCCTCCTACAGACGCCCTCAGAGCGGGCCCTGGGCCCAGCCCTGCACCAGGGCCTGGGACGCTGGCAGGCGGAGGATGCTGGGCCCCACGAGGCTACACTCAGGAGAGACACAGAGTCACGCTCCAGTTGGGACAGACGTCACAACATGCGACCCTTTCTGCTCACGTCTGACCGAGTGGCTGTGACGGGGTGGGGCAGGGATGGCACCCATCACAACGCTTTCCCTGCTCCCCTCTGGCATTTTAGGCAGAGGAGAGGGCAGTCTAGGATGGGTTTTGAAAGAAACACAGGTGTCTGTCTCGTGGGCGAGTCGGGGAACCACAGGGGTAAAGGCACGGAGGGGTCAGGGAAGGGGTCGTGGTTGGGGGGCGGTTCGCAGCGGGGTGTCAGGGAAGCAGAGATGGAAGGGCAGGCCGGGATGAAGTAGAAAGGGCCTTGGACATCACACCAAGGAGCCAGCGGCCATCAGAATGCATCCTGGGGACAATCTCGTGAGCTTCTCGAGTGGGAATTCCAAGCTTCAAAGAGAAAAGGTAGAACTTTGGCAACACTTGACCTTCCTGAGGGCTTACTTCGTGCTGGGTGTGTGCTCAGAAGATTGCACGGGTCGTCTCACTGTTGAAGCCTCAGAGCAGCTCCCTGGGGTAGGGCTTATCGTTGCCGCATTTTACAGTGGGGAAACTGAAGCCTGTAGGGGTTGACAGCTGCCTAAGGTGTACAGGTGGAAAGTGGGGGAGCTAGGATTCAAATCTGGGTCTGTCTGCTCTCCTAGGACCCTCACCAGGACCCAGGCACTGGATAGGTCGCAGATAAATCACACATGGTAGGCATCACCATCCCTGTCTTACAGATGAGAACACTGGAGCCAGAGAGGTCACCCAAATGTTAAGTTGACCTTGGGACCGGGACCCATGGATGCCAATCTCCAGATCAGGCTGCAGGCCTGGCAGTGGCAGTCAACTTTTGCAGGACCAGAAGCAGTGTTCTTGGAGAAGCGACAGAGAGCAGGCTGCCCAGAGCAGTGGCAGGAGTGAGGACAGACATCTGTCAGGACCTGGCCACGTACACTGCTCAGACTAAGCCCCATCTCCCCATCCTCGTCCTGCCTGGGGTGCCAAGGGCTGTGGCCTCCTCTTTAAGCAGCTGAGCCCTCCGCGTCCCACGGAGATGCCCCTCACTTTGATAATCAGTTGTTTGTAGGCTCTCAAAGCTGGGACCACCTGACCCTGGATCTTCCCATGTGAACTTGGGCATCTTCTCTAAGACCATCAGGACACTCAGGGAAAGTGACCCCAAGGTCACTGGCATCCTTGGGTGACATTCCAGCCAACAGTGAGGTAGGCTGGGCTCAGCCAGCTGGGGGGCCCAGCAGGAGGCAACAGGAGACCCACAGCCTGGGACAGCCAGCCAGGCAGGGCTGGGAGGCAGAGCAGGGGACACCTGGGGATTTCAGCACGAGTCAGTCCCCTCTACAGACAAGGAAAGTGATTTTTCAAACAAATCTCCCCCGAGTACTTCCCATATACCAGCATCGCCCTGAGCCCAGGGGCAGCATCCCAGCATCCTGCCAGTGTCGAGGTACCACCATGTCCACATCACCGGGGAGGGCGCTGAGGCTCAGAGGGGATAAGAGTCTTGTTCGAGGCCATGTTAATATGTTAACATGCTAGGACTAGAATACAAATTTTCAAACTCCACACCATCACCCCTTCCCCGGGGGCCAGGGTCAAAACTCTAGGGTGAGATAGGAACCAGGATGGGACCAGCCATGAGGGACAGTCCTAACTCTCGGCTCTGGAATTAGCGGGGCAGGTCAAATCTCCAAGTGCCACCCAGGAGGAGGTAGGGCTCCTCAAATTCCTCATCCTACGGTCAGCTGAGGGCACAAGGAGTGGCCGATCAGGGCTCACTTTCAGAAAGAACCTCCACTCTTTGGGGAGTTGACATGTAGCTTACACGCTGCCTGTGACACGGGGCTTGTGCCCTCTGAGTACATTCTGCCGCCAGAGACGGTTTTGAGACAGATGCACCAGGGACGGGGTGGAGGGAGAGAGTGCCAAGGGCAAGGCTAGATAGTCGCCAAAGCCCCTTCCCTCTCCTGCCCTCTCCCCTCAGCCTCCAATTACAAAGCACAGCTCCCAGGTTGGAAACCATCACCTACTAAGGATATAGGCTCCCAGTAAGTGCTAGATCCCAGCGCTGTCTCTCAATTCCTGGGTCCTCCTGGGCCCTCACCTCCCCTGCCAGGGCTGCTGCGGGCTTCCATTCTGATTTCCCCCAAGAAGTTTGACTCAGCCTGTGACCTCGGGCAAGCCCCTCTAGGCCTCAGGGTCCACATCCATCAAATGGCAGAAGACTCTCTAAATGTGTCGCCTTCTAACTGGCAAGAATTCTTGGACTCTCATCTTCCAGATGGGTGGAGGGAGGCGGGCAAGGCCAGCTGGGCCCCTGGCGGAGGCAGGGAACGAAGGAGCAGACCTCAGGCCCGCCCGGGTGCCCATTTCATCAATGTCTCCTTTTGTCTTGAGCGCTCAGCAAGCAGGTGAGTTCATTTTCCATTAAGGACAATTATCTCTTCATTTGCATATGCTAAATGTGACATTTAAGGGAGCAGTTCCTCCCCACCCCAAACAGGATGAAAGTCCTCTGACAGGCAGGCAACCCGCGGTTTGGGGCAGAGGTGTAATTGGCTCTTATTAAGGGAAGATGCGGGGAGATACAGGTTTTGAAATGCAAATGACAGCATCACTCCTTCCACTGAGGCTGAATGGAGAATGATGAGGGCCCGGCTGGTGGCTTCCCTGCTCCTGTCTGTCCACTTCTGTGCAGGACCTGCCTCCCGATCCACAGAATAAGAGAGAGAGAAGCTAGACAGAGGGGGGAGGCTCCCACTTCCTAAGTGTGGGGAGTGGGCAAGCCATCACCCGCCTCCCCCAGCAGGCTCAGCCGCCCTGCCTTGGCCAGTCTACTACACCCGCAACTCCTCCCTGCCCCATCTGAGTCAAGCAGATCCTGCTGCTGAAAGTGGGGTCTGTTAGCATGTCCGGCCCAGAACCTCCCCAACAGCTTCATCTGTGGCTATTGCCAACCGTCAGCCATGCCAAGGAGGAAGGCAGGAGGTCCTAAATAGGCCACCCAACATCAGGTCTCTGCCAATCTCTCTCTGTGCCTGAGATGTGCTTCCTCTCCCACCCACCGGCCAACTCTCACTTCTCTCAACCAGCTCAAAGGGCCCCGCCTCCCGGAATCCTGCCCAGTGGCCCAGGCTGAACTAATGGAGCCTCCCCCCAATACAGAGCCCCGGCCTCCTCACTGGGGCCGAGAGCCCTTGGAAGCAGGTGTAATTCTGATTCACCCCTGTGTGCAAATATCTGCTCAGAGCTGGGTCCCCAAAGGAGCTCGTTTGGTGGATGGATGGATGCATTGTCCTTATAATAAAACTTTATGCAGCCCTTGCCTTAATAATTACTTACAGTACTTCCCATTTCACTGATGGGGAGAAGTGAGGCTGGGTGAGATAGAGACCCTACCCCCAACTCAGTGAGGGAGCGTGGATCAGCAAGGCCTAGAATACTGTTCCTGACTCCCCACTTGAGCTGGATTATCATCACGTGGTATCAGAGACTTCAAAAGTGACCGGAGCCTTCCATCTGGCCGCCTTATCACGGGGTGTCCACAGGCCCGGACGTCCTGGCCCCCTTCAGATCCAGCCACTGAGACTGAGGCTTACCTTGAGGACAGTGCCCCATCTCGTGCAGATCACTGCCTCCCAGGAGGGGAAGCAGTTGCTTATAACCTTCCTTTGCCCCCAGTACCTAGAGCGGCCCTCCGCCTTGGAGAGCCCGGTGGGGGGAGTAGAGAGACAGCAGAGGGGTCACTGGACCCACCCCGCCCCCTAAAATCCTGACACCGTCCTCCAACCCCGCCTGAACCACACCTCCCTGCCACCTGCATGGGTCTCCTCCCTGCTGCCGAAGACTCGGGGTTCAACTTTCATCCATGCTGTTCGTGATGTGTGAAACCTCGGGGAACTTCGGAACTGGTCAGAGCCTCAACTTTCCCTTCTGTTAAGTGGGGGTGACAAGGCCTTTCCCACAGAATTATTCTCTGGTTAGTTAAGCTAATCTATGTAAAGGCCCCCACCAGGCAGTAGGCACTCAGTGAGGCTCTGTTCCCTTCCCTTCTCCTCCCCTTGACCTCCTCCCCTAGGACCTCACATAGGAGCGTGGAAGGCTGTGCCAGGCCCGAGTGTCCCACTCCCCAACGCAGAGCAATACATAGGAAGTCAGCAAAAGCAGAGGCCCTTCGACTCCCCAGACATCTCCCAGAGGTGTGTTCTGTAAAAAGCAGTTTTTTGGGATTCAAAACTGCCAGTGGATGCATTAGGACAGATCTAGATAACAGAGAGAATTCTCCCAGAGAAAATTCTGGGCCTGGCATTGACGCCGAGCTCCCTGGTTGCCTGACAGCCAGTGAGATCACAGAATGGAAGGGTCACACAGCGCTTCCCTCACTTGGCCACACATTCACATTACCTGGGCGCTCTTACATCTCCCAGGACTCGGACATAGCCCAGACCAATTAAATCTGAATGCCTGGGGGAAGGAGCTGAACATCAGGGTGCTTGAGGGTCCCTGGGTGGTTCCGGCATGACTCAAACTTTGGGAACCACTGGGTCACAGGACAGGAGAGTATTGTGGGCGGCTGGCCAGGACCCGAGGCGGTTCAGGTGCTTGCTTATCCGTCGCCTCATCGGGCCATCCTCCGCCTGCTGAGGAGCCACATCATTGTACCCATTGCACAGAGGAGAAAAGGGAGGCCTAGGATGTGGCCACGTCTCCTGAGACAGGCGTTGTTGGGTCTGGCAAAAGCCCAGTCTCCTCTGGACCCTCGAAGCTGGACTCTTCCTACATCGGCACAGACACAACAGGCCTGGGAGATAGTCCCGCAGAGCCAAGGACCCTGACTTCCAGGGGCTCCCGGTTCTGGGGCACAGCTCCACCTTTCCTGGGAGGGGGTTCTGATGGTGGCGGGCAGGGCACGGCAGAAGTGTCCCTGAGGCGGGCGGGGAGGGCTTTGCACGCTGGATGCGGGCCAGCACGCTGGGCCAGCTCATGACTTGGCCCCAAGTAGGCTCTGGCTCAAGGCCAGGGACTTCTCCCATCTGACTTCATCCTGTGGTGTGTGGGGGTCTGTTCCAGGATGGTGGGGCCCAGACATCGCCTCTTTATCTGAGTCTTTCCTGACACCCCTCTGATAACAAAGAAGGCAGCTTAACAAGGAGCGGAAGGTTTACTGGGGATTTCAGCTTCTTCCTCTAGGTCTGTATTGGAAACACGGTCGCTCACATAAAGGCCGGACCACCATTGGCAGGGAAATCAGAGGGGCCCAGGGCAGCTCTGGGCTGGCTTAGCTGGCCATCACCCCGGACCATCTTCAAAGACCGTCAGCCACCGCACGCCCAGCCCACCCCCTCCCTGGCGCATCCATTTCAGGGAACAGACAAAGGGGGCGAAGACAAGGACATCAGCCAGTTTGCATAGCACAGAACGATATAGTACCCTGCAGTCACCGGGACCAGAGTTCAAATCCCAGCTCTGCTGTATCCCCTTCCTGAGTGATCTTGGACCAGGTGCTTAACCCCTGCCAGCCTCAGAGCTCTGGTCTCTAAGGCAGTAGTGCTAAGAATGCTCAGCGCCAAGGATCTGCCAGCCTGGGGTTAAATGACACCCACACTGGCTGCGGGGGCCCAGGCATGTTATCTGCCCTCCCTTCGCCTCAGCAAACCCTGCCTTTAAAGTGGGACTGATGGGCCCTATTCATGGAAGTGGGAGAGGATCACAGCCATTAAATGTGGCTTTAAGGGCTTAGAACAGTGTCCGGCCTCCCCTGAGCGTGCTGGCACACAGTAGTCCTTCAAAAAACACCTGCTTCCTTCCTCCTCTTGCAGGTACCTTCAGGATGTGGCCAAGTGCGGTCAGCTGCCTTCCTCTGGTGCCTAGGGACTGGCTCTGAGCCATCTCCTTAAAAAACTGGAAATGTTGCCCACTTGCTCTTCTCCCTTTTCGTAAAGCAATCACAGAACAGAGACACCGACCTTGGGCAACCTTGCACTACAGTGTTTTCCAAGAGGCGAAGCCCTATAAATCACTGCGGGACAGCCTGGCACACACACGCACCCCCGTGCCCACCGCCCTCCAGCGGCCAGGGCCTTCCCGAACAGGGATGGTCTTTGGGGCTCCGGTCTGGTTTGTTTTAATGTGCAAGATGTCCCCGGGTCAGGATATGCACCACGGATTGGGCACCTGGGGGGCTCCATCGGTTAAGCTTCCGACTCTTAGTTTCAGCTCAGGTCATGAGATGGAGCGCTGCGTCTGGCTCCCGGCTGGGTGTGGAATCTGCTTGGGATTCTCTCTCTCCCTCTCCCTCTGCCCCTCACCCACACACTCTCTCTCTTAAAAAAAAAAAAAATGAGTAAGCACCATATCTAATAGCTCAAGCTGCTAGCGATGAACAGTGCTACCTTCACGGGAATGAGCTCCCGGTTCCCAGGGGAATGCAAGCTGGGGCTGAGAAGGGGTGCAGGGCAGTTTCCCAGATCCAGTATAGAAAAGACCAGAGTCCCTTCTAACTGAGGATCTACAGGCCCAGGAAGTTCACTCATGCAGCAAATGTTCCTTGAGCACCCTCTCGGCTCCGGCCCAGGCTCCGGGACACATGATAGATGAGTCAGGAAATGCTTTTGCACCTCGGAGCTTACATTCTGGTTGGGGTAGTAGGGAGTTCAGCAAAATGTGTAAGAGCTTTGAAGAAAGCAAATAATGTAACGGGATAGAGCGTGAGTGGGGTGGGTGCAATGGTCAGGGAGGACCTCTTTGAAGACCGAGAAGGCCAAGGTGACACAGGACCCAGGCAAAGAGAATGCCGGACAGCAGATACGCACAGACACCAGACACCCAAAGGCCAGGAGTTGGGACCGGCAGGGAAGTCGGGGAGGAGAGGAGAGAGGGGTGCAGGAGCATGGTGGGGCCAGGGGTGGGGGGTGAGCAGGAACACATCACACAAGCCACCCCCACTAGGTCTGCGGCACCGGCCCCACGGGGGTGCCGCGTTCTGAGCTTGCTTGTAACTCTTCTGGCAGCCCTGCAGAGAAGGGGGCATGGGGGTGCAGAATGGACTCCTCAAGCCCAGTGAGGAGGCCAGTTGAGTGGCAGACAGAAGATGAGGGTGTGGACGGGGATGGTGAGAGTAGAGGTGGCAAAACAGGGAGAGATGTGGGACCTATGTAGAATCAGCAGAATTGGTTGTTAGCAGCAGAGAAGGGCAGGGTCTGGAGTGACCCAGGGTGATGGGAACCAGGGTCAGGGGGAAATCGCGAGTCCCATTTAAGCAATGATCATTTCGGATGGGATACCTTCTGAGGATCTGCACAGCCCTCCGGGGTTGGGACACGCCCTACCTGGGTCTAGGGGATGTGGGGGCCTAATGTCAGCCCCCGACAAGGGAAGAGCTAGGGGAGGGCCCCTTTCGTTCTGAGCCCTCTCAGAGCATGTGGGTCTGGCCAGGACTATCGGGAGGCAGGGCTTGCCGTGGATTTATCCCAGGCCGACACTGCCCAGAGGCTAACCCTGGCAGGGATGGGTGTCCACAGTAAACCGGGCCTGAGACTCCTGTCTCCCACATGGCTGGCACCTCAGGCCAGTGGCTCCCCTCACCCAGGCGGCCGAGGCATGCCTACTGTTCTCAGATAGGGGAGCAGAGGCCTGCCTGGCTCGATCCTAAGCCCTTCGAGGAGTCAGAAGCATAGGCCGCCCCCAGACCCTGGACAGGGAGGCTAAGGAAAAGGCATAGGGACCGCCACCCTCCACCGTCCACCCCTCCCCCCTTCAGTCAAGGAGGTGGTGCACTCCCTCTCAGCACATCCGCCTGACCCCCAGCCTCACAGGGAGGGTCAGCAGCACGTGGCTAGCAGGCACCTGGAGAACATAACAGCCCGGTGGCATTCAGAGTCGGATGAGGGTTCAAATCCCAGCCCTGCCATTTACTTGGGCGTGACAATAGGAAAGCCCCCGGCGCATTGATATGTTAACATCACTTTCCTCATCCATGAAGTGGGGACTGTAATGACCCATCTCCTAAGGTGATTATGAAAACTAAACATGTCTGGCTCCCTCCAACTTTCCCTTCTGTCACAGCATCTCAGAAGCAGGCTTCCTGGACTGGAGTGAGTTCCCTGCTAAGTCACCCCATCCTAGAGTTTGCCACACTTGGCGGTAACTGCCAGGTGACAGGTGTATCTCTTATTCTGACTGGTGCGTTCATCATAGCCCCAGACCATGGCACTGTGTTAGGCATGATGCTCAGGAAGCTGTTGAATGAAGGGATGAATGAATGATTGGTTGGATGAATGGATGGATGGACAAATGGATGGTAGAAAGAATGAGTGAATGAATGAATGGATAGATGAGTGGATGAATGGATGGATAGATGAACGGATGGGTGGATGAATGTATGAACGAGTCAATGAATGAATGGATGGATGAGTGAAATAATGGATGGATGAGTGAATGAATGAATGAACAGGTGAATGAATGAATGAGTGAGAAGCTGTCTCCTCAGGCCTAGTCAGCCTTCAACTCTCTAGAGAGGGGTTCCTCTCAAGGACTCGTCACCCTGCACCAACCCTGCAAGGTTCCGGGGCTGGGTTGGGGCTGGGCAAGAACCCCAACTTGGTCTTGACCTGCACCTGATCACTTGCCACTCTGTGTAACTTCACAGTTGGCTGGGAAGCCAGCCCCCAGGGTCTGGGCTAAAATGACCAGGGTCCTGGTCATAGCCAGGAAAACCTCTCCAGCCCCAAACATTTCCCCCAGTCAGACCTGGGCCTAGAGGCAGCACTGAGTGGACAGAAGTCTGGGGCACTGGAGTCCAGGCTGCCCACTGTACAAATGGAAAACCTGAAGCCAGGGAGGGCGGGGACGCCCTGAGATCACACAGGAGTCCTTACACAGCGGCCGGTACAACAGGCCAGCTTTCCTGGCTCCCGGGCCCTAGGTGGTGTGTGAAGGGAGAATTAGGACAGGAAGCTGTGGGGACCAGGCCTCCCCACCGCAGGCAGCGTGGGGCCTGAAAGGCTGCCCGGGGCCAGAGAACCACCTCCGAGCCTCCTCTAGCAGCCCCGGCTCTCGCAGACGCCCTGCCGCCTTTCGGAAGCAGCCAGCTCCAAGCAGGCAGATGGCCGGCAGGCCACTTGCCCAGCCCTCGGGCCCAGATGGCGGTCCCGGCACGACGTAGGACATCGGAGCAGCAGCAGTAGGAAGGCCCCTGCTCGCCAAGGCCGCCGGAGGCCCGTTGGAGAGGGAGGAGTGGCAGGTGCAACCGCAGGGCTGCCCTGCCCAGCCTCCCGGGGCCTGGCACGGCTCCGAGGCTGGGGGGGCCGGGAGCACAGAGACTGGGGTCGGTCCAGCACTGTGCACACCGCTTCCGTGCGCGATTATTCGGGGTGGCAGCTTGCAGTGGGGGCACAGGCCAGAATGCACAACTCCCCCCAGGCACAGTCCCCACCTCCCTCTGCCTGCTTATCTTCATCCAAAGGAACAAAGTCTTTCACGCTGCCCAGAAGCTGAAGAGCCCCCTTCAGTCCTTTGAGGCTCCAAAGGGATCTCTTGGGGTCACGGAGAATAACTGTGATAGTCATAACAATCGGCAACCTTTCCTGAGGGTCTACTACGCACTACATGCTATTCTAAGAACTTCACGAGTACAGATGCAGTCCCTGTAACAAGTCTGTGAGGCAAGGCTATCATTACCCCATTTTACAGATGAGAAAACGGAGGCTCAGAGAGAAGTGATTTGCTCAAATTGCACAGCTAGGAAATGGCAAAGCCAGGAGTCAAACCCAGGCGGCCCGTATCTGGAGCCCCTGTTCTTAAGCACCCCCAGTTCTGGCTGGGCCCTCCCTGGTGAGTCCTACAGAACATAGGGCAGGTGGGCAGAGGACATCCTATGTTCAGTCCAAGTGCATGACTTGCCAGCTACTGAGCTGCCTGTTACAGGCGCTCGCCCACTCTGGCTGGAGCTCTCTGGGCAGGAGCCTCCTGCAGAGGGCCAGGATAAGCCCAGCTAGGCCCTAAGAGGCAGGGGGAATGTACAGTTGAGGACAGACCCTGGTGATTCTGGAAGAAGGCACAGGGGACCTTAGGAAACCAACGCACTCACGTGTGCTGAATCCTTGCACGCTAGAATGCTCGAGAGCATCCTCACAGACACATGGGTGAATGTGTGTGCACACACCCAAGGACACAGATGCACCAGGCCAGGAGGGAAGGAGGACACCGTGATGACCCCATGACAAGCCTGCGTGCCTGCAGACCATAAGAGAGTTGTCCGGATGTCTGCTCCAGGAAAGCATGTAGCAGTCCCTTCCCCTCGCTGAGCCTCGGTTTCCCCACCAGTGCAAGGCAGGGGTTGTGTGAGGCCATCTCCAAGGTCTTCGGCTCCATGCCACCTGGCCGGTCACCTGCGACTCTCTGTCCCCAGAGCCCGGCAGGGAGCTGTGACTCAGCAGCAAGGAGCAGCACAGGAGCCCCTCCCCCGCCCAACACACACAAAGGGCATCTTGTTACCATGGCCTGCCAGCAAAGCCTAGAGAGGGCTGGGGAGGTGAGAGGCCAGGGGCAGCTGGTGTGAGCAGGGTGGAGGCAAGCCTGGGGGAGGGCGGAGAGGGCTGCCCAGCCAGGGCTGCTGGCTGACACCCAGAGGGCTGAGGGGCTCCGAGTGGGCAGCCCCAAGTGGGGGGCCTCTGGGTGAAGTTGGGCTGGGTGAAGTTGGGGGGCCCCAGGCTTCTGCAGGACACTCTCTTAAGTTCCCTTTTTTTTTTTATTTCTAAGTTACAGTCTGCGTGAGCTTTGCTCTCCAAGCAGCAGATGCAGACCTGGAATTTCCCAGTGGTATGGGGGAAACCCACAGCCCAGGGCTCCAACTCAGAGCCTGCAAGTCTCCATTCTGCAGGATCTGGGCTGTGAGCGTCCTTTGAGGAAGATCACGGCCAAGTTCCTTCCCTGTCTGTAAAACAGGGTGCCTGGCAGGGCCGTGGTCACCTCACTAGGAAGCCCCAAGCAGGCGAGGGCATCGGAGTCGTAGCTGCTGCTACCAGCTCTGGGCGCTGCCCTGCTAGGAGAGCCAGGGCAAACCACGCACGCTATCTAGCCTCAGTTTCCCAGTTTGTAAAGTGGCCATGGTGAGAGGCAAGAGAGAGTCCAATAGAATAGTCTTTCTGAAGTTGCTTGGTAATCATTTTTCTATGTGTCCTGTGCAGCAACAGACAGGGGACCCTGGTTCAGGTGCATCCGAGTGAGCGGGTCAGTCTAGAGCGCTGGGTGCCTGTGTACGTGCATGCGCAGGTAAAACGTGCAAATGGAGAGGCAGGTGTGTCCCCACCATGGGCGTGTCCGTCCTTCAGGCCATGCCGGCCATGGTCCCGGGCAGAGCAGGGCCCAGGGCAAACGGTCTCCAAGACGGCCATCGTCGGTGCTTGGGGGCCCTCTGGACACTAGTGCCGGATGGGCGCATTCCGGTGAGCCGTGTCCCTGCAGCGCGGGCGGGCGGCTCCAGAGACAGCTCCCCCGAGCGCCGGGCACAGCTGGCTATCAGAGGCCTGTCTGCCCCAGGCCGCAAGACCGCCACCTTGCTGCACTGCCAAGGGCACATGTATTGTAGGCCCCCGAATGGCGCCCCCAGCGTTGCCCCCACACTATGACACCATGAACATCTACATTCGGATCGCTCGTCTCCCCAGAACCTACTCCTCTCCAACTTCCCCAGAAAAAAAGACTGCATTCTGCCAGGAAAATGCACATGATAGGCCATCACACACTGTAAAGTGCTGCATGAGCTGCATTTTATTTTCAAAATACCACCCATTATTTTTCAAATAATCCCACCCATATTTTCAAAATACCACCCATCGTACAAGGCTCTTGTTCCCATTTGACAGATGAAAAAACCGAGGCCCAGTGGGGTGAAAGAAAAGATCCAGGACCTACATGATTTGGCGAGGGGATGTGAGCACCAGGCTTGTGGTTCGAAGTGGCTTCAAGAGGCAGACGTGCTCTGGAGAGGCGTGGACGACGTCCCCAGGAACCCAAGCTAAGCACATGAACACAGCGAGCACAGATGCCCCCTCTCAGCTGTGGGCTTCGGGGCAGCCAAGGTCCCGAAACCAACCAGCTGGTGGGCGGATCCCGGGAGGCCCTGGCACAAGGGGTTTCTTCCAGAGCTTTCAGTGACTAACCTCGCAGGTCAGCCTCCAGGGCTGAGAGGACATAAAGCCCTGTGTGGGCAGGCACTTCTCTGGGGCAGGCAGGCTGGGACAGGCTGGCTGCAGAACTTTCTGCCAATACAACTTCCCACAGGCAGCCTGAAATGAGAAGCAGTTATGTGGTCCCTGGGGGTCACATATGATGAGAGGAGCTGCAATTTTGGGGGTTCCTCCCACATACAAGTCACTTTATACTTGTTATTTACTTAGCAAATATTCACTGAGTGCCTTCAAGGTACCAGGCCCTGGTGGGGTACAAGGGTTATAGCCCCTGGCCCCACCAAGCTCACAGTCTAATGGGGGAGGCCAACCCTAAAGAGACACCCACACAAGAACCAGCGGCCAAGGAGGGCTTCCTGGAGGCAACGACATCAAGTCCAACCCTTCTGAGGGATGAACAGGAGCTAGCCAGGCAAGGAAGAAAAGTAAAACCCTTTAGACAGAACCTGAGGCAGAAGGGAGTGGGCACCTTATTGGCACCTATGATTCCCACAATAACCATACGAGGTGGGAACAGGTGTCCATTTTATAATTGAGACAGAAACTCCAAGAGACTCAGGCACCACAGACCCCACATATCCAGCAGGGGCGCATGACCCAGACCGTGTACCAGACGCCGTGCATCTCCCACCCCCAAAGCCTGCACCTGAGCCCTGAAGCTAAAAAGCAAAGATTGTGGAGGAGGAGGCCAGGTCTGTTCATGTCTGCAGCCCACGTGCATGGAGGTGAGCGAGGGCCCCCCTTGCAGAGGAAGACCCAGATGGGTTCTCTTGCCAGCATGGGGTGGGGGCCTCAGGACAGGGCCAGGCATCTCCCCCGACAGCTTTGGAACTGCTCACAAGGTCTGGCAAGACCTCGTCCCAGAGTCCCAGGCCCACATCCGCCCTCCCAGCCTGCATAAAGCGTGGTGGCCTCCACTTCTCACAGATACTGTTATGAGGACCGCAGATCCTGTGAGGTCAGCAGAGGGGACAGCCAGGGCATGCGGAGGACAGAGACTTTCTCCAAGCAAGGCTTCCTGGAGGGAGTGGCCCTGGATGGAGCCTTATGAACCAAGAGGACTTCAGAAGGGCCAAGTGGAGCAGAGGAGGGAGCTCCAGCCCCGGAGAATGGGAAACAGAAGCATGGCGGTGGGAATGGCAGAGGCTTTGGGGATCCACCAGCAGTACCCAACGTCCGGAGTGTGCAGTACCCTCAGGGTCCACCAGGGCCCCCACTCCAGAACTGCCCAAGGCCCTCCCTGTCCCAGGCACAGTTAGAAGATGTGGCCTTCAGCAACTTCTGGCTAGACATATCTCCAAAGGCAAGAGAAACAAAGGTAAAAATGAACTCTCGGGACTTCAGCAAGAAAAGCTTTTGCACAGCAAAGCAAACAGTCAATAAAACCAAAAGATAACCGACAGAATGGGAGAAGATGTTTGCAAATGTCTTATCAGATAAATGGCTAGTATACCAAATCTATGAAGAACTTATCAAACTCAACACCCAAAGCATAAATAATTCAATCAAGAAATGGGCAGAAGACAAGAACAGACATTTCTGCAGAGAAGACATCTAAACGGCCAACAGACACATGAGAAAGTGCTCAACATCACTCGGCATCAGGGAAATACAAATCAAAACCACAGTGAGACCCCTTGGAATGGCTAAAATAAACAAGTCAGGAAACAACAGGTGTTGGCGAGGATGCGGAAAAAGGGGAACCCTCCTACACTGTTGGTGGGAATGCAAGCTGGTGCAGCCGCTCTGGAAAACAGTATGGAGATTCCTCAAAAAGTTGAAAATAGAGCTACCCTACAACCCAGCAATAGTACTACTGGGTATTTACCCTGAAGATACAAATGTAGTGATCTGAAGGGGCACGTGCACTCGAATGTTTATAACAGCAATGTCCACAATAGCCAAACTATGGAACACACACACACAAAGGAATACTACTCAGCCATCAAAAAAATGAAATCTTGCCATTTGCAACAACATGGGTGGAACTAGAGGGTATGATGCTAAGCGAATTAAGTCAATCAGAGAAAGACAACTATATGATTTCACTCATATGTGGAATTTAAAGTACAAAACAGGATCATAGGGGAAGGGAGCGAAAAATAAAACAAGATGAGATCAGAGAGGGAGACAAACCATAAGAGACTCTTAATCATAGGAAACAAACTGAGGGTCGCTGGAGGGGAGGTGGGTGGGGGATGGGGTAACTGGGTGATGGGCATTAAGGAGGGCACGTGATGTGATGAGCACTGGGTGTCATATGCAACTGATGACTCACTGACCTCTACCTCTGAAACTAATAATACCCTATATGTTAATTAATTGAATTTAAATTTTAGAAAAAGAAGAAGATGCAGCCTTCCCTTCTGCTCCTGTAACTCCTCTCCACGCAGGGATTAGCGCTGGGCTCAAGGATATGGCCATGGACCGCCAGCCTCAATCCCAGGCCTCATGGAGCCAATGGTATAGCAGAGAACACAGGCATTAAGTGAGCCAGAGAACATGACAAGCTTACAGAAGGAGTAGCATTCCTTCAATCAGTCAGTCATTCCTTCAGTCAAGGGCTTCGCTCTGGTGATAGAATGGTGAATAAGCAGGCGGCATGGTGGGGGCCGTCCTACCGGAGCTAAGAGTCTGCAGAGTTGAACCCACACCCGCCCCCCGTCTCAGGGCCAGGCGACTGGGGCAGGAGAAGAGAGGGAAAGCAGGCAAAGGGCCAGAGGAGCTGGCAAGGGGAGACAGGGAGTCCTTGCCATTGCACGTCGCTGACTTCCAGCCCCAGGGGCTAGAGCTCCCAGAGCCAGGCCCAGCCCATGGCCAGGGTCTCTGCTCAGAGCAGGGCTGCAAGACATCTAGGTCATTCCTCAGACCTCCGACGGGAGCTGCGACAGACATCAGCATTCCTGGGCCTTCTCCTAATGACCACAGTCAAATATATTGATGTTCCCGGAACGCAGATACCCACATTTAATTTCCATAAAAGCTTCTTTTGCTTACAAAGGGACCCTCCGAAGTGCCCTGAGTTGCCTCTGCTTTAACTTGGGGAAGGGCAAGAGGTTGTTCTAGCTCTCTGGGGAGGATGACACTTCAGGCTGGGTGGGACAGCAGGCTCTCCTGTGGCCTTACCGTCAGGACAGTCAAAGAAGCCCTTTGCCCACCCTCGGGGATCCCCAACCGAACCCGCTGTCCCCTCTTTAGCCCCAGAACTCAGCTCTATTTGACTCCTCACTTCTGCCCCATTACCTCACACCCTGTGCTCCCTTCTTCACGTGGACTCTAATGTAGGACTCTGAGCTCATTTGAGTCTGTCCCCATCCCTGCCACTGCCTGTCAACTTCCCGACGCTCTCTTCTCATTAGCTAATAGTTCAGTCCAGCCCTACCTCCACACCCAACTCAAGTGCCTAAGATGCCAAATTAAGTCCACGTCCCAGGTTTCTACTGATTCAGGAGGCCACAAGAGCCCCGCACGATATCAGACATGTTCCTAAAACAGGAATGGCTAATAACGGCCATCCCCCAAGTCAGCTCCAATTCTTTGGCAGCTGCTCCCTGTGGAGGACTGTGTTGAGAAGCCCTCTGAGGCTGTGTGTGGGTTCAGGGAAAGAGCTCCATGTTGGATCAGTAGTGTCTACAATATGGCGTCCAAAATATGGGAAGACTGTGTCACCGGTCTGCCGCACCAGGCAAGATTCTTTAGCCATTTGAGGAAGTGCAAACATGGAAAGTGTCCATTCTCAGGCCCATGCCCTGGCATGTGTGGCCCCTGTCTCTGTGCTCAGCCTTGGGCTGGACTCTGTGAGGAGAGTCAAGTGGAAGGAAGCCTTTCTGTGAGGAAAGCCAAGAGGAAGGAAAAGTTCTGCCCTTCGACCCAAGTTACCAGCAGAGCCACTCCCCAGTGGGGGACACTGAAAGCACTGGATGGAGTTTCCTCATCTGTACATGACAGGAGGACAAAGCAATCCTGAAAGTTCTGAGGTCCAAAGAGATGTAGCTCGCCGGGGAGGGAGGGAGGACACGGCCTCCTGAAAAGAGCCATGGAGCTTCGAGAAGTCACTGCATAACAACACAAGGTTTGTGAGGCTAGGCCCATGGAGAGTGAGCCAGCAGACAGAGCTGCAGGTCAGAGGACCAGAGAGCAATTGAGGAAGAGAAAAAAAGGGAGAGAGAGAGAGAGAGAGAGAGAAAGGGTGGCGGCCACATGGGCCAGAAGGTCAGGAATGCCCCCTAGGTCTAGTGAGGGGGAACTGGACTTTGAGACAGGGTTAAAGTGATAGAGGTGGGGGGAGGAGCTGAGGGGAGTGACCCAGGGGCCAGGATTCAAGCCCCGGTCTCCTGACTTTCAGTGTGGGCTCCATCGTTCCCGGCAGAGACTGAGGCTGACTTGGTCCAGGACCCCATTTGCTTCCCAAACTCCTCTCTCCACCCCACCCCCCTGTAGAGGATAGGGACCTCAGAGAAGTTTCCCTGACCACTCAGACTAAAGGAGGTCCCCATATACCCCCTTATTCTCCATCCCGGCACCCTGAGTGTTATGACAATTTGTAATTCCTTCTTTTATGTGTCTGTTCAGTGAGTTTTGTCTGTGTGTCCTAATGGTCTGTGAGCCCCATGAGGGTAAAGACGATGTCTTATTCATTTGTCTCCACATCCTAACAGACCACAACAGCAGAACTGGGGCAAATCAGAGTTGTTCAAGGAAGAAACTGCAGTGGGCAGGGACCACGAGCTCGAACACCCTCAGGGCCAAGCAGATAACAAAAAGCCAAGTGGACAGGGGTAAGAATCGAGATAGGGCCACCTGGCACGTTCTGCATGTCATGCCCAGGTCAGGCATCTCTGTGGCACCTGAAGATGCGTTTATTTGACGTGTATGCAAATTGTTTGCATGTGAACACATGTCCCCAAAGCAATCTGCACTTCTCCATTTTGCTAGAACAAATGATACTCCGTCCTTTTTTATTTTCCTAGTTTTGCTAGATTGTGAATGCAAACACTTCCCTACTACACAGAAAAGCAACAGGCCAAGTGGGGTGATATATGGTGATATATGGTGATATATGGTGACCAAGTATGCAAGGTGGGTCCCGGCACCAGTGGCTTCAGCAGCATCTGGGAACTTGTCAGAAATGCAAATTCTCAGGCCCACTCCGGACCACTGGAATATAAACTCTGGGCGGGGCCCAGCAATCTGTGTTTCAACAAGCAAGTGATTCTCTGGCACACACAAGTTTGAGACCCACCACGGCAGGGACAGTGGGGCCTGCCGTCAACTGGAGGGCGCATGCGTTGGCTCCAGCCCACAGATGCCACATAGGAATGTGAGCCCAGTGTGGCCAAATCTCCCAATTTTTCAAAGAAGTTGGAAATGCACATTTTCACACGGAATGTCTTCCTTCCTAAGTATTGGCTGTTATCTTAATTCCACATAGACGAAACAATTTGTCTCCAGGTCAAGGCCGGCCGAGGCTAGCTGAGGCATAACCAGAGGGTGACCTGAGGGGTGGAGACTTCTCCCCACGGGGAAAGCCCTAGAAAGATGCGGTGGGTCCCTGCTGTCCTGCCTCATGGGCCTGGCTCTGAAGGCTGGGCCCAGACTCCACAGTGCGCTGGGACTCAGAGACCTCAAATTGCAAACAAGACCCACAGGGCCCAGCATCTCCCTGGGTCAGAGGATAAACAAGATTGGGCAGGCAGAATTCCAGGCCCTGATGACTTAGGTCCAAAGCAGGGCTGGGGGTGGACAGAGAGTGAACTCTCCTTTTCTGACCCCCTGTTCCAGGTCTAGCTCAGGGCTCAGAGCTCAGAGGTACTTTCTCCTAAATATCTGCAACCACTCCAGGAAGGAGGGGTCATTATGCACATTTTAAAGAAGAGGAAAGAGGTTTGGAGAAGTTAAGCAATTTGCCCTAGGTCACACAGTAAGAAAGCCAGGCTATCAACTTACATTTACGTGCCTCCCCACCTATGTTGATCTAGTCTTCCAAACTGCCTACCAGCTGAAGGATGGGAAGGAGGCCTGAAACGACCAGGGTTGGCCTGCTGCTCCTAGAGTCTGCCTCCTTAGTCAGGGCCACAACCAATGTCACGATTCCAATGCCAGGAAACCGAACCCAGCAAGCGGACATTGGCAGTGGGGCTGCAGAAGAGGGTGATGATTGGGGGAGGGCAGCAGGCCCGTGTCCTGCTTCGGCTTCAGGGGAATCTGTCCCTGCATGCAAAGCTCCAACCTGGAGCTGGCCAGAACGTTAGGAGCTGGAGCTGGCCAGCCCATGGAGAAAGAGCAGGGCCGGAGATGGCCCAAATCCAGACCCGGCTGAGCAGCCAGGGCTGAGGGTCAGCCTTGGACCCCATGGAGCCGGTCCTTCTCTGTGCAAGAAACCCCCAGAGTGTCTGGGCTGGCCCAGGCCCTCTCCCCAAGCTCAAGAGCTCATGAGGGCACCCACAGGCCAGGCCAGAGTGCCCTCCCCACAGCGGGGGTTCACCCAGCCTGGTTCCCTGGTCAGACTCTGCTCCTCTCTGCTCTCGCCAGGCATGAGTCAGCGCGGCGAGCCTGCGTGTGGCCACAGCTGGCTGGACACGGAGGCCAGTCAGGCCAGGCCCTGGAGGTCTGCTGGGGCCCTGGAACCTCACTAATGGGGAGAGATGGCCCCGAATGACCCACAGGATCACACAAGGGAAAGGAAAAGGACCAAGTAAAGAACGAAGCACAAAGAGAGAATCTCCGAAGCTTAAAGCGGCAGAAAAGCAAATTCGGAGTCAGAAAAATGGTCACACCCCAGGCGCAGGCGCGCGCGCGCGCGCACACACACACACACACACACACACACACCACCAACCCTGACCCAGACACACACTCTTGTGTATCCGGCACTCCCAGACAGGCCCCGCCGGCACACACATCCCATCTGCACGCGTGCTCCCAGCGGCCCCGCGTCTGCGGCACACTCGCATCACAGAGGGTGAGCCGGCCCCGGAAACCAACCCACACGGCAGATGCTCACAAGCCTCGCCTGTCTATGGCGTATGGCTTTTGTCAAGCCCAGGGAAATCAGACTTCCAGCCCCCAGCATGCGTGTGCCCATAGGTCTGGGGACTCGGGGTCAGCGCCTGATCCCGCTACTGGCCCCTCTGCCGGCGAGGGTTGCGGTCAAGGCCCGCGCGGCGATCGGGGTCCCGCGCACCCCACCCGCGCCCGGCGCCCAGACTGCCCGCGGCCCGCCCCAGTCAGCCCGGCTTCTGCGGCCCGCCGGGAGGTCGCGGAGCCGAGCGCGGCCAGGAAGTCAGCTCGGAGTGACAGCTCCCCCACGCTGTTTGTTTATTCATGACTCATTCGTCTCCACAGACGGGCTCTTCTTTCTTTCGGGAGGAGGGCAGAAAGGAGCGGGCGGGCGGGCGGCGCGCGGGAGGGGGACGGGAAGGGGGAGAGCCAGACGCCACAATAAACAATGAGGCAGCTGAGCCGGCCCGGGCGGGGGAGCCGCGCGGGGCGAGGGGCGCCCGGGGCAGAGGCGCTCCCCGATCGGCCGGCCCGGGGTCCCGCGCGCACGGTCCCCGCTCCGCCCGCTACCCCCACTTCCAACCCCCCCCCCGGACCCTCGCACCCCGCCAACCCCCGGCCCGGCCCGGCCCAGCCCGGCCCGCCGCCACCTCCCGGCGACCAGGCTGCGGCTGCCGTAATTGGATCCGCGCCGCCTCCTCCCAGCTCCCCGCCCCCAATCGGGGAGCCGGATAAATGCCGGGTACCTTGGCAAAACAGTCGGATCCAAACCTATTATTTGGCTAATGGGCTTCCCTCGTGCGGCGCAGCCCCACCCCGCAGGCCGCCCCTCCCCCACCCCGGGGACGGTCCCGCGCCCCCCACGCCCCCCACGCCCGCCGCCTCCCCACGCCCGCCCGCCGCCTCCCCACGCCCGCTCGCCGCAGGAGGGGCTCGGCCCGGCTCCGGATAACTGGAGGAAGCGCGATTCCGAGGCTTCAAGGGCCTCATTGTTCTGCCTCGAGGGGCACATTGAAAATGCTCCAGGATTTGCTTCCTGTGAAAACAGCCTGGGAGGGAGGGGGCGATTCACGGTGGAAAGACATTATCCTCCTGGAAGCTGCCCAGATTACGCAGGGAGAAAAGGGTTGTTTTGATTGTTGCTGGCGCTTTCTTTCCTTCTTCCTTTTTCTTCCTTTCTTTCTTTTTCCTTTTTCCCCTCCCCTCCTTCGCTACCCTCCCCCGGGTCCAAAGATGAATCTTTATGGCTGTTGAGCAAGTTGGAAATGTGGGGCTGTTTTCTGCATAAATAAGGCTGCTGAATGGCAGAGCCAGATATAAAGTCTGATTCAGAGAAATTCAAAAGAACGCAGGGGCGATGAGGTGGGCAAATCCAAGAAACTCATTTCCCCAGCATGCCCCTCTGAGTCACATCTTGCACCATGAGGGGAAAACACATCACGCCACAATATGTCACATGCCTGCAGCAAAGGCACAGGCCCAGTGGGGGTCACATACTCCTCTTTCCCAGCCCCGGTCAGCACAGCCAGTCCCAGGCAGGCCCAAGGTCAGCTGGGAGCAGGGGTCAGCCCCAGCCGGGGCCCTCCGAAACCCTGCTCCTCCCCCTCCTACCTGAATGACCTTGAACAACAATAGTGATGATAGTAACAAGGACACACACAGCTCTGTGGGCGTGATCTTGGGCACTGTGCTGACACTTCCGTACCTCACACCCCTCATGGGGAAGTGGAGGGGATGGCCCTGGCCTCAGTAGGAGGCTGGGAGGAAGCATCAAGAACTATCCCCCCCCCCCCCCCCCGCAGGTTCAGAACAATTCTGGGCCTTTTGCTGCTGTCACTGTTCTCATGTAAACTAGGGCCAAATAAGGACAGTCTTTCCTAAAGCACAGGGTTGTCTTGAGGGCTAGGAGAGAGAGAGGTCATCCCTTGCGCAGTGCCTGCCCTTCACAGATGACCTTGAGTATTTGTTTTCTTCTCTTTCCTTTGCCCACCACATCTCACCCAACCTGGAAGATTCTTCTTGGCTAAAAATCCGCCTACGTACTGTCCATCAGGGAACCATGCACATGCCTCTCTCCATATCCTCACCCCCGGCTGCCTGCCCGTGTCAGACTGTGTGGGATCTCCCACAGACCCAGAGCACTGCCCCAGCCTGGGCCTCCCCTGACCGCCCTACTTTCCATTCCAGCGCACTCCCCCAGCCGCCCGCCCTGCCCCGCCTGCAGACGCCGGGTCCATCCATCATACACTGCTCGGCCGCTTTTTTTTTTTTTTCCATAGCCTTACAACCCTCTAGCATATTTCAGGATTTACCTCTTGTCGTATTGTTTGTTCTGTCTCTTCCCACTACCCCCGGCCATAATAACATAAGCTCCATGAGGGCAGGGATCAGCGTTCTGTTCACTGATGCATCCCAAGTATGGAAAACAGTTCCTGTCTCCTCAAAAACCTCCATAAACACTGGAGGAAGGAATGAATGGGCCTTGGCCCAGTGATGCCCTCTCATTGCGCCCTCTTCCCCTTTCCCCCCCTCTGTCTTTGTTCACTAGGGAAACTCCTGCTCATCCCACAGGCCCCTGCCTCTCTGAAAGCTTGCATCCTGCCTTGGAGCCCCGCCTCCTCGGTCATGGCTCCAGGCACCCTCCTCTGGTCCTTCCCTCCCTCCCTGCTCTGGGCCTCACCGTGCCTGACCCACAGCGTTCCCAACCTCCCCGCTGGCCCTTCTGGAACACACATCCTTTAACACCACTGCCACCATCCTTGGCCTCGTGATAAAAACCTCTTGGAACACCTCATCCCCTCAGTCTTCTCTGGAGAGGCTGTTCCTGTCCCCACATCTCACTTCCTTGAGTGGCCCCCAAGGTCACCACACCCTCTCCGCATGCCCAGAGGTGTCTCAGACCTTGCCTCCATCAAGCCCACCTGACTCCACCACCGTCTCCCTCTCTTCGCCCTCAGACCCCACCTCCCCGGTCTCCCTGTCGCCACACCTGACACCCAGCCCCAGATCACTCTGTCTCTCCTCCCCTCCCAAGGACTGCCATCAGCCTGGTGGCCTTCAGCATCTGTGTGGGACACCCAACACCTGGACGCTGCAGAGCCTCAGCTCCCCCTCTCCAGGGACCTTCTCCTGGACCCAAGTCCACCCCTGCCCCCTGACCAGGCCATCGCTCAGCCTCTCTCCCCTTCTTCCTTTTCAATCCCAACATTGTTTCCTCTCTGACTGCATTCTCCAGCTGTTCCAATGGTTTGGTCATCTGAATGACCTTCTCCCCAGCACCCCTGACGCCGTCGTACACCACCCTCCCCTTCATCTTTCGGCCTAACTTCGCCTGGAGCCAACCCAACCACCATCTTTACACCGTATGCTTAGGCTGGCGAGGACCCAAGGCAGACCGGTTTGAGACCATGTCACTGTGGGGGCTCCAGCCGCAGCCTTGACAAGGCCCGAGAGTCCCCTGAGCTGCCTTGGCCAGCTTCCCGCTCCCATTTCCCTCAGACCTTCGCCACTCTCCTCAGGACCCCCGGTCCCTTCTGCCCACCGCTATTTCTAAAGATGCCTGACTTCATCGAAAACATGAAGGCCTTCTGTCTGTCTCTGCCCCTCCTCCAAACACAACCCTCTGTGGGCAATCAGAGGGAAAAAAGGTCCTTCTTCTGCCTGACAAGTCAGTCTGCCGATTGTGTGCTGGGCCCACCCCCTCTGGAAGGTCCTTCCGTGACCCTGTCTCCCCCGGGCCCTGGAATCTTCCTCCCCATCAAGCCGGCTCTGCGGCAGGGCCTGCAGTTTCCCACATGCTCACTCTTGCAGCCTTCCCTCCCCTGGCCCTCATGACATCACTCGGCAGAGCCTCCTACCTCTGTACCATCCTTAATCTCCTCCGGGGCCCTCCCTTCCTCCACCCACCCACTCAAGTCGGGGTCAGCGGGGAGGGGTCCCCGCCTCCCTCTGTGAGGTCTCCCCACGCCATCCCATATCCTCTTGGCTCCCAACCCGGCCAAGGCCACGTGCCCATCATTGCCAGATCTACTTTCTAGCTCAGGCATCTCCCCTGACCTCCAAGAGCCTAGGTTTCCAACTGCCCCCTGGGATCCTATCGCCACATTCCCAGGTTGCTGGCACCTAAGACTCGCCCTGTCTCAACCTGAGATCAGCCTTGAGTTCACCCCGCCCACTGAATTCCGGAGGGCAGGCCGGTCGCACCCCTGCCTGGCTTCTGACAAGGCCAGCCTTGACTCTGCCGCTCCCTCATCCAGCCTGCCTGATCCGTCACCCGGCCCTGACAACTTGTCCTCCTAGATGTTTCCCAACCCGGTCCTCTCCCCTCCATCCCCACGACCACAGCCCAAGGTCAGGCCCTCCTCCCCTCCCGCTGGGTTATTACAGCAGGCTCCCCGGCCTCCTGCCTCTGCGCCCTCTGAGTCAGCTCCCGCGCTACTTCCAGGGCCATATTTTACAACACGAATCCAAACAAGCCACTCTGCAGCTTCAAAAACCTGCAGATGAAGTCAGACTGCCGAGGGTGACCCATCAGGCCCCAGACGTGGCCCCCCACCGAGCCTTCCAGTATCTTCTCCCTCCACCCTGGAGCTGGGGGATGTTAACACAGCAGAACTCAGCACTTTATCCAGCTTCATGGTTTTTTCACACTGGTGCGTGTGCTGATGGTACTCTGTCTCGTGTTCAGTCGGCTCAATTCTCTCTCATCTTTCAAGACTCATCTCAGGTGCCTCCTCTTCCAGGAAGCCTTCACTGGCTACCCCTGTTCCCATCTGACGTTAGACACTCTGCTCTTGGGTAGGATTATTCTGTTAAAAATGCTTGTTTAGCTGGCCTTTCTCTTTGTACATTATGAGTCTTTCTTGATACCTGTATTCTCAGCACCCAGAACCTATTAGGTGCTCACAGAGGTGAAGTGGAGGTGGGAAGGAGGCGGGGCACAGAGTGGGTGCCCAGCTAATGCCCCCCTCTCCTTCTCAGGCCCTGCCCCAGGCAGAGGCTCAGGGTGGCCCCTCCCTCCACCCTCTGAAAATCTTGAAAATGTTGTATTGTCCTTCTTAGTTTGGCCAGCCTTTCCAGGGGGAGACAGGTGATACACCTCTTGAAACATAAGTAATGTACAATTTTTGCCCAAATCTCAGTCAGGTCTTCCACCTGCTGGCTCAGCCCCCGCTTTCCCCGCTTTGGTATCTCTCTCTGACTGTCCCCTTCTTCCAACCGATCCTCGGCTCCAGCGGCCCCGGCCACACTCCCTGGAACTCAGTTTAGTCCCCGTGCACAGGGAAAAAGCCCACCAGGATGCAGGGGCTGTCCTCCTGGTTCTGCCACTGACCCCCAGTCTGAGCCTCGGTCCTCAGTTTCCCCCGTGCAGAGTGAAGGATAGAGCCAGAGGATCCTTTGGGCTGTGAAGCTCTGCGTGTAGAATTTCTGGAAGCTGTGAATGACAGTGGGACCTGGAAGTCACTGGGGAGTCATGCGAAGTCTGCGTCCCCATCCACAGGGACCCCAAAGACGCACCCCTCTCTGCCCTCCTCTGCGTGTATCTTCACTTCACCTCTGGCCACAAGACATCTGTGCTCGTTAAAAGTAAAAACAAGATCCAGCGAGGGAGTGGGGGCTATTTTTGTTGCAGTCACTGAGCTTGAGTCTAATCCAGGAAAATCAAATAGAGACATGACTTGGCCCATCCAAGCTGGTCTGACCCCAGAGATGTAGGGCTATCCTTGTTGCGGTGGCATTTGAGGGTTTCGTGCCAAGGTCACAGAGCAGGAGACAGAGTTCGGCGTGGGCGTGTTCAGACCATGGGGTTGGGCCAGGTTCAGTGGAGGACGAGAGCCCCGGGACTGCCACCACGGAGGGGAGTGACCACACCTGTGCCCACCACCATTGCTGTCCTTGGTGGGGGGACTCGGGCCACTTGGGACAAACTCGACAGAGGAGGCGGGATTTGAAGACGGGGCAAGGAGCAGACAGGGCCAAGGAGAGCGAAGCGTGCTTTCTACCATGTTACCCTCCTGCTAACAGCCGTCCTTGGCTCCCTGCTGTCGAGTGGATAAAATCCAGACTCCTCGGGCTGGCATGCAAAGACCCCCGCCCCCGCCCCACGCTGACCCCAGGGTGACCCCTCCATTCCGCCATCCCTGGGCTGCCCGCCCGCCCTCCCGGGGCCTGGGGGTCAGTCTCCTGGACGGCTCCCCGCTCCACAAACGTGCCAGCTGCTCCCACGCCCCACTGGCTTTGCACCTGCCCTTCCCTGCGCCTGAGACACCACCCTTCCAGGCCGTCCCCAGCTTCAACTTTATCTCATCTTCATGGAAAATTCCTTCTTGTTCTTTTAGACCCACACCCAGGGTCCCCTTTCTCACAGCGCCTACCGCAAGCCCCTCGCTGGAATCAAACAACCTGTCCTCCGGTTCTGCAGAGTGACGCTTGGTATTCAAAACAAACAAATACACAAAGCTGTGCTCCGGCAGAGACAAAGTCATCCCTGTC
>CM052894.1:42450743-42473584 GCA_028534135.1 Potos flavus | reverse complement strand
AAGCAGCTGCCCAGCATCACACATCGATAGTGACCAACAATTGGAGGGTGGAGACAGAGGTGTCTTCCCTGAGGCCGAGTCTGGTGCTGTCCCGGGGCCCCTGGAGTCAGAGGCTGGGTTTGAGACACACCGCTGTGTAGAGGGACTGATACACCTCCAAGCACTGCATTAGCTCGGTCCTGTTTTCCGAACAAATTCTACATTTGGGTGCCCCGGCTTCCCTGGCAAAGGCAAATCCCCCCCGCACACCCGTGCCTTTGCAAGTGGTTTCCAAAAACCCATGCAGACCCCTTCTCCCCTTCTTGCTCAGCCACGAACCCATCCAGGGATCTCCTCGGGCCGCCGGAGGGGAGAATTACGGTTCCCTTCTCCGCCCCGCAGGATGCTCTCTCGCTCCCTGAGAGCCTGCCCTCCACTAGCCATTTTGTCCCCTGTGTGGTACTTCCAGTCAGTACCTGCCTGTTCCAAACATGCGCTATCACCTGAGGACACGGGGTCCCCGCACACGGCGGCTTCCTCTCCGGGGCATTCCAGGGCTGCTTATCTGGGCCCGGCAAATTCAGCCCTGCAGCCCCCTTCCTGTGTGGATGCCAGCCCACTGGCTGGTGGTATTTCCCAGAACGTCCACACTGCATGATTGGTCGCACAGCCCCACGGTTCTGCTTCCTCTTGGCTCTCCCAGGGCACAAGGGGGTGGAGGGTGTGGGGGACACTTCAGAGAAGGTCCTTGGCTGCTGCTGTCCCCGAGCACCTTTCTTGTGTAGTCTGTGGCGTGGACTCGCAATTATCCTTCAGCCCCCAGCCTAGTTGTCACTTCCTCCAGGAAGTCTTCTCTGATTACCAACACGGCTTGCAGTGAGAGGATTTTTCTAATCCAATGACATGACCCAGGATTTGTGTCCAGGGATGGCCAGGCACAAAAGGCTCCATTAGACATGCTCAGGGATCTGGACTCAACTTGAGGTCCCTGGTAGCCACAGAGGAATTGTAAGCAAGGAAGGATCGGCTTGATTGTGCCTCAGGAAGATCCCTTGGTCTGAATGACAGAGAAGCGGTCAGAGGGAAGAGCCACTGGGTAGAAGAGAAGCAGCCGAGAGACAGTGACAGTGACTAGGCAGGTCAGAGGTATGCGGGCGGTCAGATTGGGGCAGCAGAGCAGGAAGGGAATGGGCAGATGCAAGGTCTTCCCAGTGGCTGATAGTGGAGGGGGCTTGGGTGACAAGAAGAGTGCTGTGGGCCCCCAGGATCTTGTCTGGGGGACTTGGGTGGGTGGCGGGGCATGGCTAAGCTGGCAGGCCAGGGGGCAAGGTGAGAATGCCCCGGGAAGGCTGTTAAAATCACGGGTAAACCACACAGTCCTGCTCCAATAGTAGCCTCCTGGCATTTTATTAAAGATTTCCACCACGTGCAAAGTTTAGTCAGGAATTCCCAGGTCAGCTGGCAGGGCTGCTGTGCCCACCCCTCTGCTGACCTCCCTAATCCTGAGCGAGTCCTGGCTTCCCTCCTCCTCCTCCAGGAAGGAGTCTGAGCGCCCAGGACCTCTTCTCCTGCCTCCCACCAAACCCGTCTGGGTCCAGAGCTGCAGAGATCACCAGGCCTCTCTCATTCACATGTTTTCTCGGCTTCACAGGCTTCACCCATGGGCAACACACCCCCACTCCTCCCACCTAGACTGGGGAGGGCCCGGCTCAGGTTTCTGAGAACGGGACCAGGGCTGTGTCCTGGAGGCTGAGTAACACTGTGGCGAAGAAGGAAGCTCGGGGCTCGCTGGGCAGGCTCCTACATGGCCCTGTGACCTACTAACAGAGGCCATGAGTGATTTGCTTCCTCTGTCCGTGCCTCAGTTTCCTCGACTTCAAGAAGGGGATTGTAACAAGAGTAGCTACCCCACTGGTGGTGGGTTTGTGGACCCAGTGAGTGGCTACAGGAAGCCTCTTAGCCTGTCACTGGGCCTGGAGCAGGTGTCAGGGAATTAGGGGAAAAGCCGGTCACTAAGGCCCACATTCACGGTGTAAGGAATTAGGCTGCACTTTTGAAAGCAGGAATGTCAAAGAATAATGGGCACATTTAAAAATCTCCCATTTGGCACCTCCATGTGACAAAACGCGACCTAATTGTTATTAGCCACGGCGGCAGCTGGGTTGGGCGCACGAGCTGGCCTCCCCCCAAATCCCGGCTCTTAAGCCCTATCTCATGGGGCATGCTCAGCCGTGCCGGTGAAATTGCACACCTTCTCTCCCCCTGGGCCCAGCAGGAGCCTCTGCTACGCCAGCGCTCCCGTGTTCGGACCTCAAGGGAGCCAAATCTGCTTCCGCACGGCCGGCGTGGGCCACCCCCGCAGCCTGCTTGCTGGGTGCCCCGCTCTGAGTCTGAGCAGCGGCCTTGCCTTCTCAGCCACCCGGTGACAGTGAAGAATGACAGGCTCTCCACTCAAGGGTGAGCACCGGCACTTATCACAGGAGAGTGATGTCTGCGGCACCGAGCCTCGGGTCCTGCTCGCCCGGTCGGCGCTCTGCGGTGGGCAGGACGGCAGCAAGAGACACGCGCGGGGCTTGACGCATCCCCGTGTGCCAGGCGGCCAGGCGGGAGCAGAATGAAACCAGAAGGCAGGGAGATGGGCCCGGCGTCCTGACCAGGGGCTGAGTGGACACACCAGGCTCCAGGAGAAGGATCTCAGTTGGCCTTGGTCATAAAGGGGATTGATGGGCCATGCACCTGCTGAGGTCAGTGGAATGACCTTGGCCAGCCCTGCTTCCTGGAGAGAAGGTGCCCTCAGAGACTTCAGTTTGCTGAGGTTCAATTAGCCCCTAAGCCCCTAAGTTCAAATTAGCCCCGGTGGGAGGAGGCCGGTGGAAGTTTCCAATTATGAACACTGGAAGAGAAGGCTCGGGAACCTGAAAAGGCCTGAAACTGACCCTTGTCCATGGGAAGGACAAGGAGCTAGGGAGGATATGCCCTGGCTCTGGACTCACAGCCAAGGTTAAGTGACCTCCTTGGGTAAGTCCCTTCCCTTGGCCAAGACTGCTTCCCCCTCTGTCACACGGGCGTGACAAGGCCATTATGGAGCACCTGCTGTGTGCCAGGCCCTTTGTTCCCTATCTTACGGTGTTAACCCATTTAATCCGAGCCGTAATCCTAGGTGGTGGCTAGGATCTTACAATCGGCATTTCACAGCCCCAGAGAATCCAGCAACTTTCCCAGGTCCCCCCGAGCATCGCGTGCCAGGAGTCAAGCATGGGCGGCCAGCTCGCATCCCGGCCTTTGGCCACACGGCTTTTCTCCTCTGGTCGTGCCGCCCAGGGCTCGTAGGGATTGATCGGGGTGCACTACGAAGGACAAACGGCGGGCTCTATGTGCTGCTCCAGGAACAAGAATGTTCCACACATTAGCTCATTTAATCCTCACAGTAAACCCAGGAGGCAGGCGGTCTCGTCATCCCCACTTACGGGCGAGGAGAGTGGGAAACAGGGAAGTTGGGTTACCTGCCTCTGTCACCAAGCGTATTAGAGTGGGCAGTCTGTCTCCGGTCCTGTCCTCTCCCCAAAGCAAGGGCATGAAAGGGCCCCGGCCAGTGCCCGGTGCACACGCAGGGCTCAGGGAGGCCACCTCTACCCCAGGGGAGCCCTTCTCCCTAAAAGAAAGTCGAATATGGCAGATGCCGAGGAAGGCTCCCCCCATGCCCGCAGTGACGGAGGCTTCGGGAGGGCTCGGGGATGCGCCCCAGGACCCCAGATCTCCCCGGGCTCCCAGCCTGCTTGTGGAGTTAGACTCAGAAATGCCTCTGGTTCAGGGAAGTTGGAGGGAGAGCTGGGGACGAGGCCCCCGGCGTCGGGGGGCTGCTGGGCAGAGGTGGACAAACCTGTCCCTAGGGGGTGGGCGGGTGGCGGCGTGTGAGAAAGGCAGAGCGCACTGCTGGCGGGCGACGGGGCCTGAATGAGAGCTAGGAGCTGGGTGGCGAGGCTAAGGTGGCAGACAGACGCCAAGGACTGTCAGAACCTGCCATTCCAAAAAGTCCTGCAAGGCCTGGCCAGGGACGGGGGCCACGGGGAGCAGCCAGCAGTGGACGGCTTTGGAGAGGGATGGGAAGGCATGGGCAGCCCGACCCTCCACCCCAGCCTGAGGCTCAGGCAGCGCTGTGGCTGCCCAGGCAGGAACTCTGGGCCTTACTCCCGAGGAGTCCCACCCTCCTCCCAGTAGCTTTTGCTCCCATCCTCCAGCGGCCCGGGACCCCACCCCTTAAATCATTACCCCAGATCATTAAACTGGAAGTCCGTAATGCTGACACTCCCTCGTAGAGCATTTATCTGGAAAGTCATAAAATCACACCACAGACTGTAATTAACGATTAGAGATGCTTATCCCTCAGCCAGCTCTGGCCTGTGGGAGTCTGTCACGGGGACAGAGGCCAGCTTCCCTCCCCAGAGCGGAGGCAGGTGGCTGCCACGGCCGGGTTCCTGCCATTGGAGATGCACCAACACGGGAAGCAAAGGCCACACCCCTCCCTGGGGTCCTTGGTGGCTCACCAAGTCACCTTCCCAACTCCTGTCCCCTGCTACCTGACCATTGACCATTCCTCCCTCCCTTTGTATGAGCTGTGCCTCTTACCAAGAACACCATCCTGTCCACCCCTCAAGGATCGGCCACCTCTGGGGAGCCCTCCTTGACTCCTCCGGGTACAGAGAGGATCCCCCTCCCCCTCAAGACTCCCACCTCCTCTGACCTTCACCTGGATATATGGACATCTCAGCGTGTGTCCTGTGCCTCGATCACACAGACAGACTGGATACTCTTGGAGAATACAAACTCACTTGTCTCCAGTCCCCTGCCCTTCCCCTCCCCCACACCAGCATAGGATAGTGTGCCCAGCGGGTCCTCAGAAATGAACCACAACACCATAGTGTTCGAGCGGCAAGAGGACACGCCCTCAATCGAGACACAGCACTCTGCACACACGGACGTTTATGTGCCGCTCTGAGGAGTAGGCCCTGTCTCCTTCTCAAAGGGGCTTGTGACCCAGACAAGGCCAAGGACCAAGCCAAGGGGGAGATTGGAGACCTGGGCTGGAAGTTAGGAGCCTTCTCAGGATCTGGCAGCACTTTGGGCAGCAGAGCCAAGACCCGGACCCAAGTCCTTAGGCACCTGGGTCTGGCTCCCCAGAAGGTGCCATGCGCCCCACCAAAGTCACCTGGAGAAGGCTGGACAGGATCCTGGGCCACGACGCTGTCTGTGACCCCAGGCATGTCTCTGACCTCCTGGGCATCAGGGTGAAGCTGATGGGCAGGGTATAAATCTGCCGGGGCACAGGAAAGCTCGGAGTAAAGTAGCCATTAAAGTAGCGTTCGCACTGGGTCCTTCTGGGTCTGGGTTGGGAGAGGGCTCTGGGGCCCGAGTGGGCCTCTCGTTCCTCCTTAGACACAGGCGCTGACCCTTCTCTGCCTGGCTGCCTGCGGCCCGTGGCTGCCCATGGCACTCTCAGGAAGGAGCTCTGCAGACCCCTGCCCCCCCACCCGGCGATGGCATTCACCACCCCCCACCCAGTGCCTCTGGCCGCCGGGCCAAGTCTGAGTGGCATCCAGTTTGGCTCCGTCTATTGCAAGCAGCCAAACCTGCCCCCCCTCCCCCCACGGCAGAGAGCCTCCCCTCTGACCTGTGAGGCACTGAGGCCGACGTGTTAGGTCATCTGGTCCAGCCTTGCCCAGAGGCTCGCCCCAAGACGCTCAGTGCAGATGGAAAGGGCCCAGGACTCAGAACGGCTAGGCAGCAAAGCTGGTCTTGGAGATGCAGAGCCCGCCGCATGTTAAAGGCTCAGACAGGGTTTCAGGAGAAAACAAAACAAGGTTCCTAACCACCCTCTGTATGGGCATATGTGTTTGCATGTATGTTCTATGAGCACGGAGACAGGCGGGTGAAGTCACAGCCCAGGCCGGGAGCATGGTCTCTACGGTGAATTACAGAAGGTGCTGGCCATCGGCGCTGGCTTTGGAAGATTCCACGCTCCCCGTTGGTCACAGTGAGGACATGTTTCTTTTGAAGCTAAATCAATTATTTAAATAAAGAAGCGTTAGGAAACGAAAACAGTTGAACTTTGTTTAACCCAGTGTTTCCCAAACTTATTTGATGATGAATTGTTCTGTGTAATGCCTAGAAACATCCACTGGAATGGGGGATGTGCCCAGAATATACTTCGGAGAAGGATAAACTTGTCTAGTCTTTAATAAAGCAAGCCATGATCCCTTCTGACTCTCAGAACCAGGAAGAGGCAGGGGCTTGCCGAATCCAGACACCTTACCAATATCAGGGCTGGACTGGAGCCCATTTGTGACTCCCCCAGATCGTGTTCTCCCCACTCGAGCCGGAAATTCCAGGATTCTGGCCTTCGCCATGATCCCGGTAGGGACAATCCTGCGGATTGCCACCTCCACTTTACGGCTGATGTAACTGAAACTCAGCAAGGATAACTGACTTCTTCAAGGTCAACAGAGAAAAAGCGGGAGTGCTCTGCTTCATGGCCAGAGGAGCTCCAGCTCGTGTCTGAGCCAGCCCCAGAGTCAGACGGCCTGGGGTTCAAATACTGGCTCAACCGCCTGCTTGCTGTACGATTTGGACCACCCCTTGGAGCCTCAGTTTACTCCTGTGAAGTTGGAAATGCCACCTCACTGGCTATATGGCAGATTAGCATCCAGATTCAGCCCAAGGCCCGGCACACTCAGCTCTTTGGAAAATGCAAACTATTACTGGTACTATAGTTCTATGAACTACCCCAGCGTTAAGAGAGAAAGGAGAGGTAGGATTGATCTCAGGGCGTACTGATGTGGGGTCTGGAAATCTGTGGCCCATACTGGTCCCAGAACTGCCTCTCGCGTACTGAGCCAACTCCTCGGTCAGCAGCCAGTTTGCTGCGCATTGGAGGCTCCATTTGGAGCCTCAGTTTCCCCATCTCTAACAAGAGGGCCTGGACTGGATGCCCTGTGGGAGCCCCCCAAATCTATCATTGGGATGGAATAGGGCCTCCAGAAGATGCTCTTTTCCCACCGTGGGCTGGAGAAGTTGGTTCTCCAGCAGGCTGCAATCCTCTTCTGGGATGTGGGTGTCGGGGGCATATAGTAGGGAAGGGAGGGACAGGGCAAGGGCAGGAGTGAAGAGAACATGAATGGGGCACTTCCTGTATAGCAGTCACGGTTCTAGGAGCGTTCCACAGATTAACTCATTCCAGTCCTCAGAACAAGCCGATGAGGTCAGAACGAGTTAGCCCATTTTACAGACAACAAAACTGACATCCGAAAAGAGTAAATAATATGCCCATGGCCACAAGGTTGGTGAAGCAGGAATTAAACCGAGACTTCCCGGACCTTCACACTCTGAAGATGAGGTTCTGCAGCCGAGGCACATTTTCGGGGAGTAGAGCGGGAATCCCACCGGGGACCGAGATCTGCCTCCATTCAGCAATGGTTCAGTTTTAGGGGTCATTGTGCCCAAGGCAGGGAACACAAAGGGTACCACGAAGGAGGCACCTGCTGCCTGAAAGAACCACTGGGCCTGAACTGCCTCGGTGGCCTCCAGGCCGGGGAGCCGCCCCGGTCACCCCAGTCCCCCGCCGGTCACCGCAGTCCCGCCGGCCCCCGGACCGCCACTCACTCTGAGGCAGTTTGCTCCCAGACGCCACGTGCAGAATGTTTGCCAGCTCCTGACACTAATATTATTTAAGGCCCAAAGTCTAATGTAAGGCTTCCTTTTAGCAAGATTGTCTCATTTAATAAAGCTCCCTGTCTCTGTTCCCCCAAGGTAATCACGTTGATGGGAACGCATTCCCCGCGCTGTGATTTGATCTGGGAATAGAATTATCACACAGCCTTGCTTTGTTGTCAGATTTGTATTTTTTATTTTTTTCCCCTGGAATAAATAAACTAGAGAGCCAGCCAGGTGAAAGGCAGTGCTCCGCTCCCCTGGGGCCTTCAGTCGCTGGCCTCCTTACGGGTTCACTCCTTGTCCCCTGGAGTCACCCAGCGGCTCCTCCATTGATCTGGTCAGCGATTCCCAAGCCCAGTGACCCATGCACGAGCATGTCGGGGGACCCGTCCCTCACCCCTCTGTGCCACCCATCACTGAGCTAGGTGATCAAGGGAAGGTCGAGCCCTGGTAGGCCCCAGGGAGTCCTCCAGCCTGGGGAAGCCACACACAAGGACACACCAGGCTAAGAGCTGAACCAGTGGGCAAAGAGGGGGTACAGGGTAACGGGATCTGGGGTTCAGCCGGCCCTGTTGCAAGGATAAGCTCCTAGACGTCACAGGACATGGAGCCAGGAGTTCTGGGTTCGAATCCTGCCTCCTCCAGGCACTCTCTGCGGGAGGCACTCTGAGCCTCAGGTTCCTTTTATGATGTATGACGGATGACGTGTGATGCTATGGCTGCGTGACATGTATCAGAGTTCACGGGCAGGATGTGGTCGCCCGAGACGGGGACTGAAGAGAGTCTAATAAAGGGACTTTTAGAAGTACGGGCAGGGTTCAAGGAAATCAGACAGGCCGGGGTTCACAACAGTGGGAGCTGCTACCGCCCCTCAGGCTAAACACAGCAGAGGAAGAAACCCCCGCGGGGTGACAGTGGCCACGGAGGAGAGGACAGGCCATCCGGAGCTGTGGGGTGTGGTGCAGGAGCACAGGCCACGGGCCGGCAGGGAAGAAGCCACGGAATGTGGGCAGCCTGAACCAGGGAGAGAGAAAGGGAAGGAATGAACCTCATCTCCTGCCGAGCCATCCATTTGGCCGGCCTCTTCCGCGGGCCTGCTTCCATATCTCCCACCCACACCCTTGTCCCTGTGTGACTTCGACCCTCCCTGCATCCGGGCGCAGCTGTGATGACAGCAGAGTGACACTGCATGGCATCCATTGGGTCATAAGGACATGCGGCTTCCACCTTGCTGTCTCTGGGGCACGCACGCCTCGAAGTTGGCCACTGTGGCGGGACGAAGTGCAAACGGCCACATAGGGAGGCCACGTCCAAGTACTCAGGGGACCGCCACCCCTCAGGTCCCAGCCCAGGGGCAGCATCCATCACCACACAGGTGATGAGCAAGGCACCCCAGCCTTCCAGGCATCCAGCCTGAGGTCCCCCGACCCCGTGGAGCGGAGACAAGCTGCCCCTGCTGGCGCTTTCGGAATTCCTGACCCACGACATCCAGAAGCACAAGAAAACAGTAGGAGTTTTAGGCCACCACGTTTGGGGCAGTCAGTTATACAGACTGTTAGCTTTGCTCCATAAGGGCTACCCCCTACCCCACTCCAGGGGGCACAGAGCAGGGTGAAGAAGGGTAAAGAAGAAATGTGAGGAGAAAGAAGGGAAAATCTAGCAGCAGGGATGGAACAAAAAGGGTGTGGGTTTTAGGACCTACAGATGGTGCTCCATCCAGCCCAGCCGAATCGGAAATCCCATTCTCACATGGAAGATTGGTCCCAGTAAAGGACACTATCACTCCAGCTACCTAAATCGCTTGTTTGCATCTCCCTCTTGTCTTGCATGTGTCCCAGCCTGACCCAGGACAGCCCACGCTGCTGGACAACCAGCACACACCCTCTTGGCTGGTCCTACCCCCGACTTCTGAGCCAGCCCGGCCCCCAGCCCCATCACCGGGGCGCGCCCGCATAGACTCCTCAGCTCCACACACTCTGGCCTGGCCCAGGAAAGAGGGGGGATGGCAAGGGAGGCCTGGTGGGACTGGCCTTCTCATTCAGCCCTCCTCATACCCAGGCACATACTTACTTACCCCTTGCCCTCCTCTCACCGAGAATCCCTTCCCCACCACACATCCCAATCTACCACCATCATGGCGCCTTCAAGGTAACCCACTGCTTTGGGCTGCGTGTTTGCGTCCGCCTGACATTCGTATGTTGAAGCTCTTACCCCGAGTGTGATGGTATTTGGAGGTAAGGCCTTTGAAAGATAATTAGGTCATGAGGGTGGAACCCCCATCATGGGATCAGCGCCCTAATAAGAGACAAAGAGACACTATCCATCTCACCTCCAAGGGAACACACAGCAAAAAGGCATCGTTCTGCGAGCCAGAAACCAGATCAGCAGCAACCTGATCTTGGACTCGCTGCCTCTGGAACTGTGAGACACAAACGTTTGCTGTTTAAGCCCTCAGGTCTGTGGTCTTTGTTATAGCCGCCTGGGCCGACTAAGACACCCGCCACCTCCACCATCCGCCCCCTTCTCTGGACCCTGTCTAAAAATACACTTGGTTCTAATTTTCCTGGACATGCCCACAGGAGACCTTGAGGGCAGCATCTGAGTAGGAGAGCTGGCGTGGACAAGATTTTGTCTCCCCAGAAATCTAGAAGGGTCTGCCCTAAATCCCACATGTGCCTTCTGTTGGCAGCCCTGAGCCAGGCTCTCTGCCTGGTTCTAGAAAGCCGTCGGCGATGCCACAAAGCCTTCCTGGCTTCCCTGGGCACCCACAGCATCTCACGCATGCTCCCCGCTGCCCCAGCCCGGAACTCTGTAACTCAGCTTCCCGAACCACGACTGCCACGGGAGCAGGGCCCGCGTCTTCCCGTCATTCCTGACTAACAACAACCGCACTTAGCATTGCAGTCACTGTTAATAAAAACGATGCGTTTCCTCACTGGATCCTCCCGACAACGTATGAGGAGTGTGCCTGCATTGTTCCCCTTTCACTCCAGTAACAAGCTCAATGAACAGATGTGACTTGCCCAAGGTCACCGAGACAGCAAGGACCAGAGCCGGGACTCTGAGCCAGGTCTGATGGACTCCGAGGCCGGTGCTCTCTGCTCCTCCCCACCACCCCCCCACCCCCCAGAATGATTTATCACCTTCCAGCTCCCACACTAAACATGGGGCTGAGCACAGAGCAGGCACTCGATAAATATTTGTGGAACTGAACAAAACCTTAACAAATTCTTGTTGCGTGAATCAACTTCTGATACCGAATAGAAACCACACCGCCTCAGCGATTTCCAATTCAAACACGACCATCCGCTGCAGGCATTCTGATGCGCTGATGTCTTTTGTTTTTTGGAAGAGTATTGTTTCCTTCAGCAATGAGAGTTGGCGGCGAGGAGGTACACAGAGTCCCCTGGGGAATCGCTACGGCATGGCATTTTGGATGGGAGGTGGAGAAGCATTCTAGAACAAATAGGTTCTGGTTATCACGGCACCACTGAGAGGGAGGGGGGCAAGGACTCAGGGTCCCACTGAACAGGTGACAAGCCTCAGGCCCCCAGAACCAAGGGACATGCTTGAGGTCACTCAGAGAGGGAGGGCCCACACCAGCGGTCCGGATGTCAAGGCCGGGGTGGGGTACAATTCCCCAGCTCCCATCACTTCCAAAGTGACCGACTCTGAACTCTATGGCCTCATAGGAAGGATAGAGGGCGTGGTGCTAGGAAAACGTGCGGCAGCCTCCCTTGATCAAAGGGCCCGGCTCTGGGTTCTGGCAGAAAGCAAAAAGACACCCAGGCCTTGTCACTCTGCTGACCGCCTCCCGCCTCCCCTTCCCCGTTTTTGCATGCACCAGGCAGATAATCAGAGTACGTGCACTGAATCTCCCAGAGCCATGCAGCTTTGCAGAGGGAAGGGAGGGAAACTGACAGCCCATATGCCCTCTTGGCAGTTGATGACTCGGGCTGGGCCTGGGGTTTTCTGAGGCCCTCAGAGGGCCCTCCTTGCCAGGGAGTGACTGGAGACCCACTCACGGCAATCTCCATCGGGAAGTCAGGCCCCTATCTCTGGGATGAAAGCGGGTGTGGTAGAGTGCAGCCAGCCCCAGGAAGCCCTCTGATCCTTTGAGTTCCCGCATGACCTTGGATGAATCATACCTTTCTGAAGCTCGATTCCCCATTCATCAAACTGGGTTCCTACTACCTTCCAGCGCTATCTCTGGGAGTACATATCCATCTCCAAAGATAAAATGGTGATACTTAATATTATGCTTGCTTTATGACTAGCTCCCCAGCCCCTGGTCCTGACTCAAGCTGCCCAGGGCCTGTTCTCGGGGCCTGGAGGTCAGTTGCCCTGGCCTGGGCCAGCAAAAGGCCAGCCTGGATGACCAAGTGTGGTTGCCCATGGCAACTGGAATCAGACTGCATCCAAGGGACAAGGTCAAGGCTTAGCTAAGAAGGGAAGCAAGCCAGTTTCTCAGGAGCAGCATTAAGCATCAACACAGAAGGGAAATAAGGCAGGGGGTCAGGAACCACAGATAGGAGGCTGGTCAGGAAGCTGGCAGCCGGGCACTGGAGCCAACAGATCAGGAAGAAGACTGTGAATGAGATCCAGGGAATGGCCACTCAGTACAAAGCCTGGCAGGCCACAGAACATGGACCAGGCCGCCAGGGGTCTGGGTGGCCGGGGGCTGGAGGGAGACAGGCCTATGTGGCCACGAGAAGACCCAGCACCTCATTTTCAGCCAGTAGTTGAATCCTGGGTCGGCCTGGGAATATTGTGCCCAGAAGTTCTGTGTGCCTGCATTTAATTATATCTCACCTTGCTCTTAGGAAAAGGATTCAAAGCATACACAAATCCATAAGGAATTTGTAAGGATAATTGAAATACTACCATAAAACATAAATTGGAAATTGATAAGAAAGAAGTAAAACAGAGGAAAGGACATTAAATAAGGCCAGTTCAAAATGAGGATGACAAAGTCCTAAACATTATTTCGAAGGATTAAAATTGTAGCTCTGAGCTTCCTGGTAGCAAGTGTAAAAGGGGAAACTTAGTCAGTTACACAATGGCCATGAAATAAAAAAGAAATATATAAAGCCTAATATTTAGAAAACTCATAACTGTCTCTGGTTGTAGAGCAGGAATGTTTCCTAACAGTCTTCATTATATAATTCTCAGAATTGACACAAAGACAAATCTCATGGTGATGTGTTCTGGGGAGTGAAATCATACAGACAGACAATTCAATAACAGCAGTCCTAAGGGACCAAAATAATGTGCTATGGAAATCGTCCTCTTCTGGTCTGGCTTAAGTCACAGGCAGATAAGGCTGGGCTATTTTAAGCAAGTAGCATTATTGTCATGACAGCTAATAGCACTCTTGTTATTTATTTATTTATCTAAAATTTATTTATGCTCCTAATTAGTGCCAGCTTTGTATAGGGCATTGGAGAAGCAGCAACAAATAGGACAGACATGAACCTCGGCCTCCTGGGGCTTAAGGTCTTGGACGGGAGGCTGTCATGAAACAGGTCGCAACAGACCACCATGTAACAAGGGTCTGATAGGGAACACAATGGGAAGACCAAGGAGAGGCCTGATGCTGCAAATCAGGGAAGACTGCCTGGAGGAAGTGAGGCCTGAGGGGGCCTATCAGGCAAGCCAAGCTGGCCAGGGAAAGACTGGCAGGAGAAGCAGCAGGGGCGGGACCACCCCAAGTCAGCACGCTAAAATGCATTCATGACCCAGGGCTCCCACCAGCAAAGGCCTGGGAAGGGGCCTCAGAGTCCAGGCCTGGGTAGGTTGGGTTTATCATCCAGCCACACTGTCAGGACGCACTTCAGACAAAACCACGAGTAGGCCAAACTGGGAGCAGATGCCCCAGCACCCTCTCTGGGTCTTTTCAGCATCTAGGTTGTGCCCCCCTCCCCCTTCTTCTCATGGCTCAGCCCGGCTGCCGCAGACTCAAGGATATGTGCCCTTCTTGAGTTGTTCAATCAGGGTGGACTTGACTTGGGTGGGGGGAGGGGGCAGCAGCAAGCAGTCCTGCAGCCAAGCCACTCCCACCTATGAAAACCAAGTGGGTCATTTTAGAGCTGAAAGGGCCCGCTGACACCAACCAGCCCCACTGCCTCACCTTATAAACAGGGAAACTGAGACCCAGAAAGGGGAAGGGACTTATCCAAAGCCACTCAGTCTGTGACTCCAGAAGTCCACAGGCAGGAAAGCGTAGAAGTAAGGAGGAGACTAGGTAAGTTGGCCAGGAGCACTCTGGAGGGAGCACAGAGGAAAGTTCTAGAAGAGGCTCACCGGAGTAGGAGAAAGAGCCCATATCTCAGGCCACGTGGCCTGGAGCTGTGGTTTTCTCATCGGTTCGGTAAGGTAGATCTGTGCCATGGGGTTATGGGGGGACAAGAGTACCTTGTAAACTGTAAAGTCCTGTGCACAGGAGCGTGGCACAAGGGGCCAGGGAGAGGGTGAGTCCGCAGATAATCATAATGGACTCTGAGTGCAAGGTTGCTCAGGCAGCAACCCTCGGTGCAGGTATTTATCATCCCTGTCGCCCAGACTGAGGAAATTGAGCTCAGTAGCCCACCCAAGACCTCAGAGCAAAGATGAGATGGGGCACGGATCACACATGGGGCCCCGAGGCAGACACAGATAGGAGGAGCTCGTCTCTGAGAAGGGAGTGGGCAGAGGAAGCTGAGGAGATCCCAGTCCCAGGAGACGCCAGGCTCCCCCGTCTCGCACCCTTCCCTTGGGGCCATGCCTGGCATGGAGATCACGTGCCCAGCCCACTGCCCAGGGGCCGTGGGGGAGAGACGCTGGGCGCGGGGGCCCTGAGATGACCGCATGGTGCGTCCTGGCCTGTCTACCGCGGAGCAGCAGATCGCCTCACAGCTTAGGGGCATGGAACAGTCTTACTCGACCCCCAGTTTCTGTGGGCCCGGGGCTCAGATAGAGCGTAACAGGGATGGCTTGTCCCTGCCCCATGCCGTCTGGGGCTCCTGCTGGGACACCTCCAACAGCTAGGAGGTTAGATGGCGGGGCTCAGCACTGACCGGGCTGGGACGTGGCCTCTCTGTGTGGTGTGGGCTTCCTCACAACATGGCGGCCCAGGCTAGCGGTTCTTCTTGCCTCCTATGTGGTGGCTCGGGGCTCCAAGCACGAGCGTTCCAGCCAACAAAATGGAAGTTTCCTGGTCTTTACTGACTTAGTGTCACTTCTGACATTCTCTGTGGGGTGAAGTAGTCACAAACCTGCCCAGATTAGAGGAATGGGGACACTCCATTCCTCAACAGGAAGAGTGTGAAAGAATTTGTGGCCATGTCTCTGAAACCACCACGATTGCCACGGTGGCCCAGCAGCCTTTAGGGGAGCACAGGGGGGACCCAGCCTCCACGACAGCTTCGCAGAGGCTGAAGGAAGTCATGGTCAGTCAGGGCAGACGCAGGACCCGGCCGGAGTCACACAGGCCTCCTCCACCTGTGCCCTTGACCTCTTGCACCCCGCCTTTGACCCAGACTGGCCCCTAGAATGATCAAGTGGTTGAACCAGGCGCTCACAAAGGCGGGACTTCCAATCTCATCTCTGCCGTGGCAGGATGACCTTGAGTGAGCCGTACGTCTCTGGGCCTCTGGGCTGCTCTCCTGCATGACAGTGGATGCTTCCTCCCTTCCAGAAGAAAGAACATATGGGAAACGCAGACACCCAGTAGGCTCCTAGCGAATGCTGGTTTCCTTCCAGGGAGAACGAGGTGGGGCGGGGGTGCCACATGCGAGGAGAGGATCTAAGGGCCTGACTCACTGGGTTCTCTCCCGGGGCCTTAACCAAGGCAGCATGTCTGCACTTGAAGCTGCAGCAGGCACCTCTTGGGCCTGTGGCTCCTGGCTCTAATTACAGCTTTCTGGACCTGTTTCCTGCTGGGGAGCTGGCAGGGTACCCTCAGAGGAGCCACAGATAATGAGCAGCTGGCTGCAGGCCTCCATCTGTGAGGGCACTGACCCGGGAGCAGGCCCAAGCAGGCCCACCTAGGAAGGCAGAAGGCCCTCAAAGTCACCTGGTCTCACTCACACACACACACACACACACACACACACGGCACCACCACCATGGCCATAGGATTTCCCAGTCTCTGCTTGTACAGCTCCAGGGACAGGAACCTCATTACCTCACAGACAGCGTGCTAACCTCCAGACAGGACAGGAGGTTAGAAGCAAGTCCCGAATCAGGCTGAAGCCAGCCCTTCAACTAGCATCGATCCTCAGGTCCACCCAGAACAAAGCAACACAGAACAAAAGAAGGGGGGGGGGCACAGTCTCTGGGGGCAGGAGGAACTGGGTTCAAATCCTAACTCTACCATTTTCAGGTTCCACAAGCTTGCTCAAGTCCCTCTACCTCCTTGAGCCTCAGTTTCTCATCTGTGAAATGGGTGAGGGGGACACTCCTACACTCCTACACTCCCCCTCTGCATTAGGGTGGCTTCTCTAGGCTTAGAGGCCAGAGTTGCACTCAGACCAAAGCAAATGACTCCCTGCAGAACCAGTAGTATGCCTGGAGGACTGAGGAGGCAGAAGGCCATCTGCTCAGCCACACGGCAGAGCTTCATGGCACGCTGGAGAGGACTGGTGGGGGGGCAAGCTTTCCCATTTCTGCTAGTGCAACTGAACGTCTACTGAGTGAAGAATGGGAGGATGGACTGTTGGATGGATGGATGGACAACAGTTTAAACAAGTTTCTAAACAAAAACACTAATTTGAAGAGATACTTGCCCCATGAACCTCAGTGCACCCCCATATTCATTGCAGCATTATTTACTGTAGCCAAGACATGGAAACGACCTAAGTGTCCGTCGTGGATAGATGGGTAAGAAGAGGTAGTATACACACACACACACACACACACACTGGAATATTGCTCAACTATAAAAAAGAATGAGATCTTCCCATTTGCAACTATGTGGACGGACCCACATACTTAGTAGTATGCCAAGTGAAATAAATCAGACAAAGACGAATGCCGTATAATCTTACTTATATACAGAATCTAAAAAAAACAAAACAAACAAGCAGAAACTAAGCTCACAGATGCGGAGAACAGATTGATGGTTGCCAATGTGGTAAGGGGTAGGAAGCAAATGGGTGACGGGGATCAAAAAGTACAAACTTCCAGGGCCACCTGGGTGGCTCAGTCCATGAAGCATCTGCCTTCAGCTCAGGTCATGCTCCCAGGGTCCGGGGATGGAGTCCTGCACTGGGCTCTCTGCTCAGCAAGGAGCATGCTTCTCCCTCTGCCTGCCGCTTCCCCTGCTTGTGCTCACACTCTTGCTCGCTCGCTCTCTGACAAATAAATAAATAAAATCTCTAAAAAAAAAAGTACAAACTTCCAGCTGTAAAGTAAAGAAGTCCTAGAGCTGTCACATACAGCACGGTGACTATAGCTAATAATACTCTATTGATATTTGGAAGTTGCTTAGAGAGTAGATCATAAGAGTTGTCATCACAAGAAAAAAAAAGACCAAAAAAATCTGTGATGGTGTATGGTGACAGATGGTACCTAGACTTATCACGGTGATCATTTTGTAATACATACAAATATTGAATCATTATGTTGTACACCTGAAACTAATACAACACTGTGTGTCAGCGATACCTCAATGACAAAAGACATAAATAAACAGGTTTCAAGGTCTCTCCAGGAACCAACCATCCCCTTTTAATGCCAGCCCTACTGGATGTCATATTTTGGTTGAAAAATTGTGTAAGCAGTGATTTCTAAAATTTATGAGCATCGGGAGAGGACCTGTAGAATGCAGATTCCTGGGGGCCTCTAACAGAGATTTTGACACTGCTGGCCTGGGGGGTGGCAGGGGTGCTCGGAGTCTGCATTTCTAACCAACTCCAGGTCACTGTTGCTGCTGGTCCAAAGGCCACACTTCGAGAAGCTCTGGAACTGAGCAGAACAGCGGACTTACAACACCTATCAGAAAACAGGCCCATGGCCAAGATGGGGTCACCTGGCCTGGGGGGCTTTGGCGGGCAGGAGAAGGAAGGGGGCCCCTCCCAGCCCTGGGATGCCAGGGGTGACATGACCAACTCCACCTCCTGCCTCTGTAAGTCTCCTTCTCCCGACTCCCTGCCATACTTGGAGCAGCCAATCTGGGCTCTCTTACGAGCTGTGATGGCTTCCTTAGGTCCAGAAGATGACACCTCCCTATAGAGGTTGAGCCGGCACAGAAATCCCAATAAATAGATGAGGTGCTCAGGGGCCACGTAGGCCAGCCACCCACGACAGGCCTTCCAGCAGGAGGGGGGAGCCCTGGAAAAAAGGGACTCTAGCCTCCTGGCCTCCGAGACACACACACACACACATGCACGCCTGCACACAGATGTGCATATATACACGTGGGGGAGGGAGGCCCCGCCCCCTCACCAGACCCCCTCATCACCGAGGGTCCCGTGGCTGATGCCAGCAGAGGCAGAGGTCCTCTAACTCAGCTCGGGCTCAGCTCGGGACTCAGCTCGGGCACTAACTTGCTGCATGGCCTTAGACAAGTCCCTTTCCCTCTCTGGGTCTGAGTTTCTCTGCCTGAGGTGGTTGGACTTGCCCTTGTCTAGGGAGAGAACTGGTATTACCTGAGCCGCCAATGTGTTCGCTTATTAATTCTTTCGTTCAACAGATGTTTATTGAGCAATTCCTGCAAACCCGGATCTGAGCTATGGCACCAAACAAGGGAGAAATGAAGCTCCTCTCTCGCGGAGCTGGACCAATTCTTCGCACCAGATGTTCCATTCCTCCTGTGGCTTCACTCCAGGCGGCATGGGAGCTGGCCGTCCTTATCCCCCCGCTTAAAGATGCGGAAACTAAGGCACAGAGTAGGCGGCAGAGCTGGGGTGCAGACAGTCAGGGGTCCATAAACCATCGCACAGCCCTGAGACCTCTGCCCTATGCCCTCTAGCTCTCCACTGGGGTGGGGGTCTTTCCCCCCCGGGACCCCTCACCAATCACCCACTGAGGTCCACCACCCCCGAGGGAAGTGGAAAAACCAAAGGCCATGGGAGGCGACTGTTCCCACCCAGCCCCAGATCTGGGGATTTGGGGCTGGGCCAAAGCTTGTACAACTGCACCCCTGGGAGGGCCATTCCAGGCCAGGGGGCTCCGACCCTCGTTGGGCGGTAGGTGCCCTGAATCCTCCGGTGTTCGAGGAACACTGGTTGGTCCTTTTCAGGACCCTATCCGCCCCCCCCCACACTCACCATTCACCCCAGAGGCCCATCCATGACCCACAAGGTAGAGCACGCGCACACGGCAGGCACTAACACAGCACGGCCCCAGAAAAAGGAGACAAGTTCTGCTTCTGTGCCCTTACCCGCGGTTTTGCAATCCAGAAACTAGAAGCAGGCTATTTCAACTTCCAACACACAGGAAGCTTAGTGTCGCTATGGAAAATAAACTTTATTCTGAGTTACCATGCAGGGTGGGAGGGAGCACCGTGATCTTTTGAGTGCTTGGGGCCCTAAAGGTCTCAGCCGGCCTTGGCCCCGTGCCTCGCCTTCCCACTTTGAAGATGTGCCCAGTTGTTTCCCACGGCCTGGAAGACTCTCTCTCTCCCCTCTGCCTCTCTAAATACGCCCATCTGTTGTGTGTCCTCAGGAAGCTACCGGAAGCCCCACCGGCTTTCCCAGGTCCCACGGATCCAGCTCCATCTCCGAGAACCACCGTGCTCTTGAACCTGATGTCCCGCCTTCAGCCGACTGCTGGCATCCTGTGGCATCTGTCAGGCTGAGGAGGAGCCCAGCTGACAGGAGTCCCCGCAAGGGCCACATGGGGAACAATCTAAGACACGGGTTCTTCCCGAGGCTCTGCAAAGTTAGAAGGCTTTGTTTGCCTTATATGCTCTCTTTCTTTGGCAAACAAATGTACAGAGAGGTTTTCCAGAGGCATCAACAAATTAAATCCAAAAGCAGACATGAGAACCCAGCTGTCTTCTCTTAGGTGAGTCATTAAAGAGATCTGCAAAAATGTAAAGCGATTTTTTTCTTTCGTTTTAGAAAATAGTTATTTTTCATGAAAATGTGTTATGGTCCTATGCAATGGTTTGTTCTCGTTCTTCAAGAATAAATATCTTATGATTTCTCGGGTTTAATTTCTAATATGGTAAATATCAGTAGATATAACCACATAAACAAAAGCCCTTTCGAGTCTCCAGTAATTTTTAATTGTGTAACAGGGCCCCGAGGCCAAGTTTGAGAACTGCAGGTTGAAGAGAAAGGGCCCCTTCCCCGCAGCTGAACAGACGAGGGGTGGGGTCTGACCATCAGGGAGCAGAACCAAAGGCAGATGGAGGCAGGAGACAGAGCAGGGGCCAAGAGAGGACCCGGGCTGCAGACCTTGAATTGGGAAGTAGGAAGAAAATGGGGCAGGGGAGAGCCAGAAAGGGGATCTGGAGAGAATCCAAGAGGAGAGTCTGCGGTATGGCAGCCGCGTCTATGAGGAGCGGGGGCTGCGGTCCAGAACGGATATGCGGAGAGGAAGAAGAGAACTTGGGAGTTGACCTGGAACCCAAAGAAAGAAGCAGAGAGATAGGAAGGAGGCCCACTGGGGGTGAGGCCGAGCTGCAGCTCCAGGGACTTCTGGATGCTGGGTACGGGCGGGGAAGACTCCTGCCCCCTACCCTCCACAGCACACGCCACTGTCCTACCCTGCCTGCAGCCCAGGGACGGGCTCCCCCGGATCCCTGCAAGCTTTCCCTTCTCACTCAGCCCTCCCTTTCTTAAGGTCAGCTCGGTACCTCTGGTCTCTGCCATCCTCCGAGCCCAGTCACAATAGCCGAGTTCTGTTCCAGCTCCGGGATCCTGGGCAAGTACCGAGGATCCCCTGGTTGTCGACATGGAGACGCGTCCAGCTCACGGAGCGGGGGAGGGCTCCAGGAGGCTGACGTCAGAACACACGCAGAGGGCCTGGCACGTGCGGGACGCTCAACAGGTGCAGCTAATATTAGTCTGCTTGCTCCTGCCTCGACGGCCACCGTTATTATTAGTGGTGGTATTAATATCCCAGCAGGAAATGGTCTTCAAGGTCACAGAGCTCCCGATGTGACTAAGGGACACACAACAAGGCCAGGAGCAGTCAGAGGCGGGGCCGGAGTCAGAAGCCGCGTCGGGGTTCCGGGGAGACAGTAAGCTCCCTGGGGGCCAGAGACCCGCCAGCCCTGCGCATACAGCACCAACCCTTCCCTCTCTCGACAGTTACTTTTGGGACACGTCTCATGGTCCAGGCACCATGCCAGCGGCTGTCTGCCTGCAACAGGCCTTGGCCCCAAATTGGTTCAATCAATGTTTGTGGATCGATCCTTGTCCTCTCCCATCTGGCTGGCCATGGAGAATCTAGGCCAGGCGTGGGGCCCTATGAGCCATCCCCCTGATCACCAGTCACAAAGACACAACTATTACCCTGAGCAGCTCTTGAACCTGCTGCCGACCCCGGGGGCCCTGCCTCCTCATTCCCTTAGCCAGGGAGGAAACAGGACCCAGAGAGGTTTAGTGCCCGTCTCGGGACACACAGCCACAACTGCGAGAGCCAGGGCTGGGAACACAGGCGTCTCCATGCGGGTTCTGGACTCCGGAGCGTGGCTGGAGATGGCCACAGAGGGCCCAGGCAAATGGATGTGGGCCAGGACATGCCTGAGAGCAGGGAACAGAGAGCAGGGTCTGGAGAGTCTTTGCGAGCAGAGGGGAGAGTGTGGGAGGGGAATCTCCGCTGGCGTGGCAGCCCAGAAACCGAGCTCCGAGAACAGTCATTTCTCACACCCTCTGTGCCACCGAGCAACTCCATCCGCAGTTTCACGCTCAGTTAGTGGGCATCTGTGCCCGCGGTAGCCTGACTGTCCCAGCTCGATGCGAGGCTCCCTGAAGGCAGGCCCAGCGTGCCTTGCTCACGGTCACAGCCACGGCCATCCCAGAGCTGGGCTCGGTAGCTCTGCTGAGCGTGGGCCCGCAGAGCCGGACTACAGGTAGGAGCCAGGAAGCAATGGGGAAGCAGAGCCCTGCACCCAGAAGAGTGCCCATTCCTGCACCGCGACAGGCTTCGCCCTGTTTCCTGATTTGCTTTGGCTGTTGTGACCCAATGGAAAGAGGGTAACAGAAAGGAGAGCCTGGAGTGGGGGGGTGACCCTATAACTGAGGCGTCAGCAAGACTCAGGCAGGGGGTTTCAGGGCCCCACCCCAAAGCAGTCGCTCTGCTGGCAGCTGAGGCCAAGCTCCCAGGTGCAGGGACCCCCAGACACCCTGCCATGGGGCCGAGGCCAAAAGGCTGATCTTTGGCCCCCCACTTGAGCCTGCAGCTGATCTGGGCCAGCTTGGCAAAGAGCGGGATCTGGGGGCACACCTTCCTCTCTAGGCCACAGGAAGGAAGCTGCTGCTGGGGCCCAGCCTGGTGAGCACGCGGGAGGAAGGACGTGGGGCCAGCAACACCCAGGGACAGCTCCTCTTGCACGATCCCCGAACACGCCACGCGGGGAAGAGAGTGCCCCTGGGGCGGGGGTGGGGTGCAGAGAGCAGCCCTCACCCAGGAGGCCTGAGTCCTGGTCCAGCGCTGCCTCAGGCCGAGGGTGTCCTCGGCCAAGGTGGTGACCCACTGTCTCTGAAGTCTCTGAGGGGGCTCTGTCATCAGGTGACATGTGCCCCCCCCCACTGACACCTGCATACACACGCGCGCACACACAGGCACTTGAGCCCAGCATGGGCTCCATAAAGCGCCCCTGGCTTGCCGGGGAGGGGATGGCAAGGCAGCCCAGGCAGCAGGCCCACAGCAGGGCCCCAAACAAAGGCGGTGGATGGGGGGGGGGGGGCGTTGGCAGCGCGAGGAATGGGGGAGGGCGGCGCGGGCTGGGGAGGGATGTGGCTCCGAGCCTAACAGGCCACCAGCAGCCGCAGCATCTGCTTTTTCTCACCTCTAAAGGGAATCGATTTGTCTCTGACTGATTTCCCTGACGTCTAGTTTTCTTCTCCGCCCGGCTGTCAGCCCAGCCACTGTGCGGGGGAAGCAGGGGGGAAGAGCCCTGGCTGCCTGCCTGCCTCCCCCCACCTGCCCCCCACCTGCCCAGAACACCTCCCCCCGCCTCACACCACCACCCCCCGCACTCTCACACCACACGCCGCACT
>CM052894.1:42436890-42450243 GCA_028534135.1 Potos flavus | reverse complement strand
GAATGGCGGACCTGCCACACACAACCCAAACGCTCCCACCCAGACCGACACAAACACGCACGCTCCCACCCAGACGTAGCACACACAGCTGCACACACATTCCCCGGCACCCCCGGGGCACTACCCCCAACCTACACACACAGTCTTGCACACTCCCCCCCACACACATTGTATGGCATTGCCACAGTCAGACAACAAAACGGACATCTACACACGCACCCAGAACACACACCCTCACACACACCCCATCCCCACGGCCACACAGCCCATCCCCCCCACACACACACTCACACTCACCCCAACACACCCCCTATTCCCACAGCCACACAGCCTACATCCCCCCACACACACACACTCACACCTCCACACACACCCCCATTCCCATGGCTGCACAACCCATCCCCCCACACACACTCACACTCACACCCCAACACATTCCCATGGCCACACGGCCTATATCCCCCCCCACACACACACTCACACTCCCTGACACCCACCAACACTCCCACGCCCCACACGGACACCCCACAATCACATTCCCCAACATCCACAGGCACACATGTCCCCACACACCCACACACTACACCCGCATCACTGTCCCCTGCCTCGGCCCCACCGCCCTGCTGAGCCGCTCTGGACCACGGCTCCTCAGCACTTCTGGAACCCTGCGTTCGAGGATGTCGCCCTCGTGCTGCCACCACTTGTGCTTGGCAAGGACCCAGCAGGGGAAAATCTTGGGTAGGGGAGGCAGGAGGTGGCCATGGGCGGGCAGCCCCAGCGAGGAGCTGGATCCCGGCGGGCTGTGAGCGATCTGGGGTAGGGGGACTGTCAGGGGTCGGGGAGGTAAAACCCTCAAGGTTACCAGGATCAGCCCAGGTTTTCCCGATCTCAAGCACATCGGCGGGGCTTCCCGGCAACATGGGCCCCTGGCTAATCAACAACCATGCTGGCGGGAACCACAACAATAAAGATACAAACTGACGTTTCCCGAAACATCTTCGCTGCCATGATAGCATTTGATTGCATCCTGCAAACACCCACTGGGGCTGGCATTATTCCCATCTCCTGGGTGAGGACACTGAGGTCTGGAGCAGGAAAGGGACTCCCCCAGGGTCCCACACGCTTCGTGAATTTAGGCCTCTGCCTCAAATCCGGGTCTCCTGATTGCAGGGCCAAAAATTCAGACCAAACCAACCAAATCCAGAAAATAAGCCACCTGCCCTCAGAAACCCCGTAAGGCCAGTCCATCATGGCACCACTCTCCAGCTTGGGGAACACAGAAGGAGCCCTTGGCATGGGCCCCGGCAGGACACGCATGTGGAGGATGTGTGTGCACACACGTGTGTGTGTGGAAGGTGTGCAGAAGGTATGTGAAGGTGTATGTGATGGTCAAGAGGTAAGCAGGGCGTGTGGGAGCAAGCTCTCCAGGCAGATGTTAGGAGAGGGTGTGTCTGTGTCTAGTAGGCTGCTTGTGGCTGTAGGGGTGTGGGCAACTGGGGGGGTGGGAGGGGACGTGCTATGGGAAGACCCAGGCATGACTTGGGTTCACATACACGAGAGGTGTAGGAGGGCCTCATGAGCCAGTGGGGCTGTGTGTATGCATAAGAAAGGCGATGGGCATGCCCACAGATTTACACATCGGATGAGAGTGTGGGGGTGCACACCCACTGTGGTGTGTGCCCACCTTGGTGTCCATCCAGACCACGGGTGGGCCCCACTCCTGCCCCCTGTGTGTCTCCTGGTCCCCTGCCCCTCCCCGGGGCTTTATCTGGCCAGGAAGTTCTGTTCTCAGCACAGACAGCAGATAATTGATTAATAGTACTGGTTCTTGGCTCTTTGGGGTCTGGCCAGAGATAAGCAGGGGCGGGAGCATCAGCACAGACTGGGTGCCGAGGACTTGGGAACCACACACGCCCCCATTCTGAGCACGAGCCCTCCTCCCTCTGCTCTCAGTGATCCACACACTCACCGTGGTAGCCCACAAAGTTCAAAGCCACCCTGGAGGGCAGGGCCTGAGGGAGCCCACCTGCCCCAGGGCCTGGCACAGAAGCGAAGCCGAGTGATGCTTGCCGAGAGAGCTAACTCCCAGCCGAGCATTCATTCATTCAGGCATCCCTCACTCCAACACTCGGCCTCCCGGGTTCCCGGCTGGGGTAGCTGCTGGAGCCCCAGAGGCCCATCAGACACAGGCCCTGCCTTGGGGCCTTCGTGATCTGTGCAGCCTCCGAGGGCTCACTGCAGGCCGGCTAGGCAGATGGGAAGACAGTCCTGTCAACCCCAAACGCCTGGTCACATAAGAAGAAGCCACAGAGCTTAGGCCTACAGTTATTTTGGGCCAGAGGGTCTCTGGCTGATGTCAGCAGGGAAGGCGCACTTGACAATGGATGAGTGTGGCATGCCTGGGGACAGCACTGATAGGAAGGCCACCATCCACCACTTACTTCCTGTTACGTGCCCGACACTGCCCTGCCTTGCACTTGGGAGTGACAGTCACTCCGCCTTCCAAAGCCCTGGCAGGTAGGTATGGTTTTTATCCAAGCGAAGGACCTCATCTGGGTGACTTGAGACAAATGAGGGAGGTGGACAGATGGGACTTTACAAAGACCCAGCCCCTACCCTAGCGTATGCAAGAGAAAGATGTCACAATCGTCAACGGAGAACACACAGCCTCTTGCTAGGCTCCTTCTAGGCTGCCACAGAATTCTCCCAGGACCAGATCCCCAGGATCGCTGGGGCTTTCAGCGATGAGGGCAAGAGGACCAAACTGGTGGTGGGGCTGGGGGGCACTAAATGCCTTCCCTTAACTCGGGCGGAGCTGGGCAAACTCAAGGACCTTGCGGTTGGGGCAAGGGTCCAGAGCCTCTGGAGTCCAGCCACCACTGGGCTCCACAGTCCTCCCTTCAAAGAGCAACAATGAGCAGCTGGCCCCTGGGCAAGGTACTGCCTCCATGACCATTACCACGGCCTCCCTCAACATGGCCCACTCGGGACAGGTGAGCTGGAAAACTATCAAAGGCCAGGGCCAGAGGAGGAATCATCATACCAATGGAGAAACTGCAGCCAACGAGAGCACACAGCAGATTGTCTGGTCTGCAGCGGGCCTGGGGTTTGAGTTCAAGTCTAACGCTTGGCCTGACCTATAGAGTGTGAGCTCAAGCCTGTCAATGAGGGATGTCATTGAATTTTCCTCCCCCTCTTTCTTCCACCTCTTCTTCTGCTGCCACTTTCTCATTTCTCTCTCTTCTTCCTCGTACCTTCTCTTGCTTAAGCCAAGAGTGGTTCCAGATCAGAAAAACCAGAAGCCTTGCTCCCCGTGTGTGGTAGGCAGAACACTACCCCACATCTCAGTCCCCGGAAGCGCGGAGTATATGAGGTTATCCAGCATGGAGAATGAAGGCCGCAGATGGAACTGAGATTGTGAGTCAGCTGATCTGGAGAATGAGGGATGCTGTGGGCCTCTGTAGGTGGGCTTGATGGGGTCACGAGGGAGGGCGCACATAATGGAAGCGGGAGGCAGAAGAGAAAGGCGGGGCAGTGGCAGCCAGAGAGGGACCCAGCAGGACACTGCTGGCTTTGAAGAGGGAGGAAAGGGGCTGTGAGTCCAGGAAAGCAGGCGGCCTCTAGAAGCTGGGAAAGCCAAGAATTGGATTCTCCCCTAGAATCTCCATAGGAAATGCAGCCCTTCCAACACCTTGATGCTTGCCCCGTGAGACCCATTGTGGAGTCCTGACCTCCATAACAATAAGATAATAGATCTGGGTCATTTTGAGCCATGACTTTTGTGGTCATTTGTCACAGCGGCAATAGGAACTAATCCACTGTTCCATGTCCCCCTCCAGGCACATTCCTTTGGTGACAGGGAACTCTCTTCAGGCTCAGCCAGCTCTCACCATTACTAAACCCCTCCTCATGGGATCCAAACTGTTCCCCCGGGATGGCTTTCCAATGTCCCAGCTCTGTCCCCCGGGGACCCAAAAACAAGCCACTCTCTGCCTTTCTGACGTTTGAAGGCAGTGATGGTGGGATGAATCCTCCCCTATTCTTTCCTTCTCTTTGCCCAGAATTCCGGGAATTCTGCTCCGCTGATCCCACCAGAAAGTCCTCTTAATGAAATCTTATTCCCTGCTCCTAGCACGCTTCTGGATTCCAGGGCTCACTCTTGCCCAGGCCAAAGTTCTCAGGAGCATAGACTCAGCCTGCCTATCAAGGAGGCACTGGGGTAGGGTGGAGGTCGTGGTCTCTGCTGACTATTGGCCTTGGGCAAACCCACACCTTCTCTGGATCTCTGGTGTCCCATTTGCCCAGTGGGATGAAACCCCATGAGCTCCATGGAGGGTCTTGGGACAGAGGGGGCATCTTACCCACCCTTGGTTCCTTTGCCAACACAGTTCCCAAGTACCTGCCTTCTCTCTATGTAGCTTGTCATTAATAGGGGAGGAGAAGGGCGGGGAGGGGAGGGGAGGAGAAGGAAAGGAGAGGAGAGGGGAGGGGAAGGAGAGAGGAGAGGAGAGGAGAAGAAGGAGATGGGGGCCATACATCCCTACAGAAATTGTATTCGAATGTTTTATTATGTGCTCTGGCTCGGGCAGCACCTTAGTTAATGGTGTGTCAGATGATGGTACAAATTTATAGCTGAAGGTTTACATCACAGACAGCTGGAATGAATGACAATAAATTAATTTAAAGTGCTACCAAAGTGTTCCCCAAAGTATATGTGCTTATGAGCTCTGGGCTAATAATTTATAAATGCATGCCTTTTATAATCCCGGTCTTAAGGCTTGAAAGCAGCTAGTTAAAAAGCAGTCACATGACATAAATTACTTTTATTAATATCGCAAGTGCATGATTAGGGTGGCGGAAATGGCGGTCACCCGCCCATGGTTTCTGCAGCCAAGACCCCTTCCTTCCTTCCTCCTTGGCCTCTCATTCTGAGGTGTTCGGACTTCACCGTCCCAGCCTCCATCCCCTCCCCCAGCCCCTCTAGCCTGCCAGGGCCTGAGCTGACGCCCCCAATCCCTCATCCTCTCTCCTGCCTTGCAAAACCCTCCACGTCCATTATGGGTTCCCTCCTCTGAGGAGTTGTGACATCTATGTGTTCCCCAGATAGGAGAGCAAATATCTTTTACGCGCAATCAACACATTCACACAGACTCAGAGACAGAGTTCGCTGAACCCCTGGTGCTTCCCCCGTCAGGTGGACATCACAATATTGACCTCAGCTGACCTCCTAGGGCCATCGAGAGAATTGGTGAAGGCCACAGGTCAGCACTCAACAACACACGTCGTTCTTGCGAGGCTCTCTCCACTACCTAGTCCACAAAGGGAGGGGAAAGCTCGAAGCGGGTGATATAAGCCAAAACTTGGTGGTTGGTTGACCTAGTCTGATCTTGCCAAAGCATAAGATGACTCTACCCTCCTAGACATCCATCCCAAGCCCTCTTCTCTCTAAAGCCAATCCTACTACCTATGCCATGGGCCCCAAGCCTGGCATTTTTTGGATGGATTCATCAATTTTCTCTTACACACTCACCTCCTATATTACCTGAAAGATTGCCCAGATTCTTAGCAGCTCCTCTCATCAAGAGATGGAGGCTCTCGCCCTACCCCTTCAGTCGGGGTTGGTCTGTCACTTGCTTGACCTATAGGATGTGGCGGGAGTGCAACCGTGTCACTTCCAAGACTGGATCTTAACATATAGGTAGCTTCTGGTTTGGAACACTTGAAATACTCTCTCAGAATCCAGCTGCTCTGCTGTGAGGAGCCCAGTCAGGGTGGGAAGGCCACACGGAGAAGAATTGAGATGTTCCGGTTGGCAGCCACAGCCGATGGCCAGCACCAGCTGCCAGCCATGTGAGGGAGCCATCTTGGTGTTCTGGTCAAACCTACAGGTGACCACGGGCCCAGGTGAGCCAGCTGAGCCGGGCCAGTCCAAGGACTGTGAGAGGCCATAACCGGTTGTCGTTTTAGGGCATTACGTCGGCGGTGGTTTGTCGCTCAGCAATAGCTAACCAGACACCCCTCTCTATTGGCTGCCTCGGGTCAGCACTTCAATGCGCACAAGCTTCACTCATCTAAAATCCTCCCTTGATCCCATGTGCCTCACCGTCCCCACCCACGCCCCCCATGCACGACCAAACTGCAGGACAGAGAAGGGTGTCTAAACTGAATCCCCTTTCGCCGGCTCCTCGCCAGCCAGTGCTCTGGCCTTTGCTGCCCGCCTTCCTCCAAGAAGGACATGTCTAAAGTCAACAGGGGCCCTGCAGTGGGGTTGGCTTGAGCCCTGAGCGGCATGCCTCCCCTTCCATCACCCTCCCCGTGGGCTCCTCAGCACGCTGCTTGGTTTGCACCTTCTTCTCCGTGACATTTCCTTCCATGTCACTTGTATGCCTCTTACCCTCCTCTTCAAGTCCTGGTGTTCCACAGGTCTCTGTCTTGGGCCCTCGGCCCTCCACACTCTTCACTCATCCACTCCCTCCTTCGTAACCGCGTCTCCTGACTCTGTGTGTCCAGCCCAGACTCCCTCCGCAGGCCCGAATACCCAGCTGCCGGCTGGACGTCCCAGATGTGCAGACGCTTTTACTCAGCAAATCCCACATTGGTTCATCATCTCCCTACTGCTGCCCGCTCCTGCCTCACTCCTCTTCCAGGGAGAGGCTCTACCATCTGGTCGGTTGCCCAGGTCCCAAATCTGGGATCTAGTCTTATTTCATTCTACCGCCTCCCCACGGAAAATCAGTTGCCAGATCCTGGCGAGGCTGACTCTGACCAGTCTGACATCTCTTCCTCCCATCGCCCCCACCCAGGTCACCACCATCCCTTCCTTGGACACTTACAACACCACCACCCAATCCTTTCTCTTCTCTGCAGTAGAGATGTAGATCCTAATTATATCACTTTGCAAACTGAAAGCCAAACCCATCGATGGGACTTATGGTCCTAGGACCACCTCCTCAGCCCCAAATCTGACCACTCCCCATATTCACACTGGGCTCCCTCCCCTGAAATGTTGGGGGCTCACACAGGGGACTTCACACTGCTGTTCCTCTACCAAGCACACCCTTCCCTCCTCCCTGGTCCGGCAAATAGCACCTCCTACAGCCCCTGACTTTCTGCTCAGTGGGCAGTCTGCTTCCCCCTCTCCCTCTGCCTCTCCCCTCCTCTTATTCTCTCTCTCAAATAAATAAATAAAATCTTTTAAAAAATAAAGTTCCTAGGCATCATTTCTGTCGCATTCTATTCATTAGAAGCGAGTTGCTAGAGCCAGCCCGTATTGAAGGGGAGGGGAATAGAATCCACCTTTTGACAGGAAGAGGACATGATTTCAACCCATCATAAGTACTGCCATTGGACTGCCAGGCAATGCCATGTCCGCCAGGCCCAGGGGCCACACGCACTAACATTCACAGTGTCTGCAGGCAATGGAGCACCACAGACACCTGGAGGGCCCAAAGGCAGCTTTTTTTCACTGTAAGATCATTATTATAATAACATTAAAAGAGTATTTTGGAAGAAAAGAAAATCGTTCCTAATTGCTACTTATTCTCTGTGTGACCCTACATCATTTACCCTCTCTGTGCATCAGTTTCCTGATCTGTACAATAGGCGTAATTATAGTCCCTACCGCATAGTGTTATTGTGAAGATTAAATGAGATAATTGCATAGAGAAACATGGCATATGGCAATTCCTAATAACACATAGATTTTCATGCTGGCTAGAGGAGTAAATGAGATGATCTATGGAAAGAGCTTAGAGCAGCACCTGCCTGGCACATGAAAATAAATCAATTACCTGTTATTGTTATTATACTTATCATCATAATTAGCCATAACCTCCTCAAGACCTCCAGGATAATGTACAAATTCCTAGACTGTCATTCAAGGTCTTTTGCAAATACATCCCCGCCTATCCCCCTGCTCACCTATAACTTTCCTTGCACACACACCACAGACGCCATCCCTGCACCTGCCCCAAGCTCACAGCTTCCCCCTATGCAGCCGCTTCTCCTAAGATGTCCTCCTCCATACCTCTCCCTGGTGAACTTCTACTCACCATGAACATTGGCTTGGGAATCCATGATGTCCACTTCCAGGCATGACAGAGTAGCCGGTAATCCAACGAGCCCTACCACCATAAAAAAAAAAAAAAGGAAAGAAAAGGAAAATTGAACAAACTAAGAAACACCTATTTTCACACAGAAGCACAGGTCAGTGACTCCTAAGAGAAGGGAAACGGAAGGCGTAAGCTTTATGATTGCCTTGCTTTTCTAATTGGAAATATGTTCCAGACCACTGAACAAAGAAAGAGAATCCAAGAGGAGCACAGCAGTCTCACTGAGCTGATGAGTCAGAGATTGGAGCACAAGAAGGCCTTGGCTGCTGGAAGTTGTGGGCAGAGTACCAGAGAGGAAGGAGCTAAGCAGAGAAAGCTCTAGAAATCTGCATAGTCTTACAACGAATTATAAGCTGTGTGTGTCTAGGGTGAGACTTGATAGGGCGATGCAAAGACCAACTATCAGAGAAAAGATTACTACCAGGGAGCTGTGAGTTTGACAGCTAGCAGAGCTCATACAGATCTGGGAGACTTTGAGTTCCAACCAGTCAGAGCAGAGAGGCTTTATTGATTGACTTAACAAAGCTTAAAAATGAACCTCAAAAGGAGAAACTTGATCTGAAAGTAAACTAATTGCCTGTCAAAACCATATCTTTATTACTCTTTGACTTAGGCCACAAACTCCAAATATTCTGCGAGGAAACATCACAATGTCCAGCATCCAAACAAAAACTACTAGACATTCAAGAAAGCAGGAAAACGTAACCTACGACCAGGAGAAAAATAATTCAATAGAAAAAGACCTAGATGACAGAAATAATGGAATTAGCAAACAAAGACATTAACATAGTTATTATTAAAATATTCAAGGGTTTAAAATACATATAATGAAGAGATAAATGGAGACCACACACACAGAAAGAAACAACAGAACTTCAGGAGCTGAAAAACATGATCTATGAAATGAAAATTTCACAGGAAGGAATTAATAGCAGATAAGACACTACAGATGAAATGACCCATGAAGTTGAAGATAGGGCAACAAAAATCACAAGGGAAATTAGAAAATATTTTGAACTGAATGAAAAGATAAAAACACAGTGTATCAATATTTGTTGTATGCAGCCAAAAGAGTGGCTCAAGGGACATGTATAGCTTTAAATGCTTGCATTAGATAAAATGATACTTTGACAACATTTGTGCAGAAAAGAGTTAACAGAGTCAGCTTGAGACTGCTCTCCTCAGAAAGAGGCTTGTTGACAAGGAGGACCCCTGTCTGGCATCTGGGAGCTTATATTTCAGGAGAGTTCTCATCATTCCTTGATAAAAGGGGCTTGCTAACCCATACTGTTTGAGTCAATAATATGGTTTATACTGATCACTACTTTCTTTCTGGAGTTCTGGAATGTTGGTACGTGCCAGGCAAAAAGTGTTTATGTGGTGCACCCCCAATAAAAACCCTGGGCTCTGAGTATCTACTGGGCTTCCCTGGTACACGACATTTCACATGTGTTGTCACAACTCATTGTCACATCCTGCATAACTCCATCACGAGCAGACTTTTGGAAGCTTGTGCCTGGTTACCTTCAAAGGTCACATCATCTGCCTTTTCCCTCCGCAGTTCTGCTTTGTATCTTTTGTTATAATAAATCTTAGCAAGGAGTATCACTTATATGCTGAGTCCTGATATTTCTCCTAGAAAATCATTGAAACTGGGGGTGGTCTTGGGGACACTCAAGACACCAATGATCACCTAAGGAAGTTTTTAAAAAGAAGACTAAATTAAAACCAAAGTAAATAGAAGGAAGGAAATAATACAGAGCAAAAGTCAATGAACTAGATAATAGACATACACTAAAGAAACTCAATGAAACCAATAGCTTATGCTTTTGAAAAAATTAATAAAAATCAATGAGACTCTAGTTTGACAGATTAAGAAAAAAGAAATAAAACATAAGTTATCAATATCAGGAATTGAGGTGGGTTCATCACTACAGATCTTACAGATGTTAAAAAGATAAGAGAATATTATGAGCAACTTTAAGATTATAACTTTGGCAACTTAAATGAAATGATGAAATTCCTTGGAAAACACAAATTACCAAAATTGACAGAAGAAGCAGAAAGCAAATAGTCCCATATCTACCACAGAAATTTAATTCATAAAACCTTCCCGCCAAGGAAATTCTAAGCCCCCATGGCTTCATAGAGAATTTTATCAAACATTTAAATAAGAAATAATAGAAATCATAAACTCTTTCAAAATAAGAGGATGGAATGCTTCCCAACTTTTTCATAAGCCCGCATTACCGTGATATCAACACCAAACAAAAATACCACAAGAAAACTACAAACCAATGAAAAATTAGAGCAGGCTTTTTAAAAAAAATTAAAAATGACAGGCCAATTCTAAAATGTATAGGAAAATGAAAAAGACCTATAATACCAAAACAATTTTGAAAAAGAACGAATTTGGAGAACTTACATCCTTTGATATCCAGACTTACTATACAGTCACAACGGTCAACAGAGTGTGATATTGGTATAAGGAAAAACTAATAGATCAATAGAACAGAATAAAATTTCAAAATATGCCCACACACCTATAATCAATTGATTTGTTTTTCACAAAGGTGATGCAGTTATTTAGTAGCCAAATGATTGTATTTGTTAAATAAATAAATAAATAAATACATAAATAAATAAATGAGAGTGTTAAAATAAATAGATATCAGACATCCAGTTTTCAGCCTAACAGGTAAGGAGCTTGGAAGTCATCACTCCCATTCTCCTAACAAGAAGAAAGCTAAACAAACTAAAAATCAACTACTCTTCTTAGATCCATCAGCACTGAGCTCATGGAACAAACCACTGTCTCAAAAATTGGAGAGAAAGACAAAGAGATACAAACGATCACAACTCCCTGGAGCAGAAATCTCTGTGGGAATCAGTACCAGGTTCTTTGTATGTAGTACATCAAGTCTGTTTTCCAACAAAAATAATTACAAGGCATACTAAAAGGCAAAAACAAACATAACAAACAAGCAAACAAAGTCAAATTTGAAGAGACAGAGCAAGCATCAGAACCAGACTCAGATATGGCAGGAATATTAGAATTATCACACCAGGAATTTATAACAACCATGATTAATATAATAAGGGCTCTAAAGTAAAAAGTAGAAACATGCAATAACCAATGGGTAATATAAGCAGAGAGATGGAAATTCCAAGAAAGAATAAAAAAGGAATGCTAGAAATCAAAAACATTTTAACAGAAATGAAGACTATCTCTGTTGGGCTCATTAGTAGATTGGACACAGCTGAGGAGAAAATCTCTAATCTTGAGGATATCTCAATACACACCTCCAAAACTGAAAAGTAAAGAAAAAAGAACAAAATATGTAAGAACCATAGGACAACTACAAAAAGAGTAATATAGTGCAATGGGAGTACAAGAAGGAAGGAAAGAAAAGGAAAGGAAGGGAGGAAGGAAAAGGAAAGGAGGGAGGGAAGAGAGGGAGGGAAGAAGAGAGGGAGGAGGGAGGGAAATATTTAAAGTGATAATGACTGAAAAATTCCAAAAATTAATGTCACCAAACCACATATTCCAGAAAGCTCAGAACAAGGAAGAAAAATGCCCCCCCTCAAAATCCACACCTGGAACTGCACAAAATCAAAGATAAAGAAAAAAATCTTGAAAAAACTTCAGTTGGGAAGAGGGGACCCACACTTGTCTATAGATGAGCAAGAATAAGAATTATATCAGACTTCTTGGAAACCATTCAAACAAGAAGAGAATGGGGTGAAATATTTAAAGTGTTGAGAGAGGGGAAAAAATCACCAATCTAGAATTCTGTATTCTGCCAAATTATCCTTCAAAAGCAAGGGAGACAGACTTTCTCGGATAAACAAAAACTTAGGAAACTTGTTGCCAAAAGACCTGCCTTGAAAGAAATATTAAAAGAAGTTCTTCAGAGAAAAGGCAAATTATACAGATCAGAAACTCAGATCTATGTAAAGGAAAAGCATTAGGAAAGAAATAAGTGAAGGTAAAATACAAACTTTAATTTTTCTCATTCTTTTTTTTTTTTTTAAGATTTTATTTATTTATTTGACAGAGAGAGATTACAAGTAGGCAGAGAGGCAGGCAGAGAGAGAGGGGGAAGCAGGCTCCCTGCTGAGCAGAGAGCCCCCATGCGGGGCTCGATCCCAGGACCCTGAGATCATGACCTGAGCCGAAGGCAGAGGCTTTAACCCACTGAGCCACCCAGGTGCCCAATTTTTCTCATTCTTAATTGATCTAACAGATGACAGTTTGATCAACATGATAGCAACAATGTAATCAATGATTATAGCTTATGAATAGGTGAAAATAATGACAGCAATGCTACAAAGCAACAGGAGGGATGAATTAAACATACTTAGTTATTGTAAGGTACTTGCAAAAGCAAGTACTGCTTCCAAAAGCAGTGTAGCGTTATTTGAAAATGAAGTCAGATCCATCATAAATATACATTGCAAGCTCTAGGGCAACCACTAAAAAGGGTAAAAAAAAAAAAAAAAAAGGAGGTATGATTGATAGGCTAAGAAAGGAGACAAAACAAAATCACATAAAATGCTGTTTAAAACTACAAAAGGTGGGAAAAAGAGTGGAAGACAAAACCGGGAACAAAGAACAAGGAAAATAACAGAAAACAGTACAAATATGATGAATAAGGCAAATGGATATGCATATGGACCTCAAGTCCACCTCATACCATTTACAAAAATAAACTCAACATGGACCATACATCTAAACATAAAAAGCTAAAATTATAAGATATCTAGAAGGAAACTTATGAGAAAATTTTTGTACCCCGGTTAGCAAGCAAGGATGCCTTTGACAAGTCATAAAAATCACTAACATGCAAGCATAAATCAACAACTCGACCTTTGCCCTCCAAAAGATACCATTAAGAAAGCGAAAAGGTAAGCCATTGACTATGGGAAAATATTTACAATTCATGTATCTGACAAAGAAACTTGTATCCAGAATTTACATGAGGCATTCTTACAGCTCAAGAATAAGATAAACAGGGGCACCTGGGTGGCTCAGTCATTAGGCGTCTGCCTTCGGCTCAGGTCATGATCCCAGGGTCCTGGGATCGAGCCCCGCATCGGGCTCCCTGCTCGGCAGGAAGCCTGCTTCTCCCTCTCCCAACCCCTCTGCCTGTGTTCCCTCTCTCACTGTGTCTCTCTCTGTCAAATAAATAAATAAAATCTTAAAAAAAAAAAAAAAAAGAATAAGATAAACGACCCAATA
>CM052894.1:42398819-42429117 GCA_028534135.1 Potos flavus | reverse complement strand
AGCCCCATGTGCCCCTCAGATGGGTGTGTTCTCTTGGGGCTGAGGATGCTGAGGTAGGAGGGGACCCCTGTCACACCCAAGGTCACCCTGCTGGTAAAGCGGAGCCTGGCCTGGAGTTCGGCTTTCCCCGGGCAGTGAGGCAGGCTGAGGTCCTGTGGTTCAGGGGGTCTGGACACAATATGGGTTTGCCTTGCATGGCACTTACCAGAACAAGCCCGGACCACCCCCCTCTGTCGTTTCCTAGGCCCGGGCCTGGCCCACCGTCCCCAAACACCGTGACGTGAGTGCGTTCATCTTCTCAGTACAAGTTCAGGACCGAGCTTCAGCGGAGTGAAGCGACCTGCCCACAAGCCCACAGCCAGAGGTGAGGAGTCCTGGATTCACCCGGGGGCAGCAGAGTCCAGAGCCAAAGATTCTGGCGGCCAAGCGCCGGTGCTACCCTTATAACCAGAAAGAGACCTGCACTCAGGGCCTCCGGGTGCATCTGGGGAAGGAAAGACAGCGATTGTCCCTTTCCCTGCCCTCACAGTGGCTAACCCACATCACTCTCCCCCTACAGTCCTTTCCCTCAGCCACCGGGGTCCCGATTCTCGGATGGAGGGCAGATAGGAAAGCTGGCAGCCATAGCGCCCTTTTGAGGGCAGCCTGAGTTAGAGGAGCAAACGGGGACCAGGAGGCCAAAGGCTAGCGGTGGGCAGCTTCCCCTGCCTCTCTGGGCATGCATGCATGTGTGCACATGTGTACTTGTGCACGTGTGCCTAGACACTTATGTGTGTGAACGTGGGGCCGAGGAGTGACCAACCCACAGTTTGAGGCTGTCCCAGCCGGTCCCACCCCAGTCAGCTGCGAGCTCCCCCGATCCCTGCCGCTGCTAACAGCTATGGCGCCCTCCTACAGGACGCTCAGGGAATGGCACCCCCAAGTGCAGTTGCCAACAGGGGGAAAGGAGGGTGCTGGGGAGGATTCTGGGTGGCTCCTCCCTGTGCCAGGCGTCCCTTGGAAGTAGGGGTTTCTGGCAGGCCCCTGGGTAGCATCTGGGGTCTGGACCGAGAATTGGGCACATGCTGGAATGAGGGCCTCTGGTCTCAGCCTCCCACCTGCCCTGCTGTCCCTCTCTGTTCTCTGGGGCCCTCAGGGGCCTCAACTGGGAAGTGAAGGTGGCACCTGGCTTTTAGGGCGAGTGCAGGGGAGAGCACAGAAGGGGACAGGAAGACGGTGTGTGAGCCCTCTGTCAGTCTTGACCTCTCGCTGCGCGGCCAACCCCGCCGGTCAGTCACACAGCAGGTCCTCCATTTGCCTGTGCTGTGCGATACTCAGAAGAGAACAGGCTTGTCCAGGAGGGGGCTGAAAGCAGAAGGAAGTGCCTCTGCATTCTCTGCAGGGCCTGTGGACGTGGAGCCCTGTGTGTGCACACACATGTGTAAGCACTTGTGGACATGTGCACTCCTGCTGCCCACATCCACTGACCTGCACACAGGTCGTGCACACACTCAACGGAGCAAATGGGTAAACAGCAGCCCCTAGCCCCGGGCAGTCTCCTCTGGACCTTGCCTCCAAATCCTCCATCCAGACAGGCCTCGGAGCAAAGCCGGTGGGACGTTTGAGGTCCTGGCCCATGGAGTGCCACAGGGAGGTCCTTGTGCAATCACCTTCACCCTGATTTTATCTTGGTCACTCTGGAAGCATCTGCCCCGGTGTGACAGCCAGCTGTGCCTGGGATCTAGGAATAAAGGCTGCTCTTGGCAGCTACTAGAACATCTGCTCTAGAATAAGTACCCAAGGACTCAGACGGGGTAAAGGAGAGTACATCCAACTCTGTTGGGCGTCACAGGACGGGGTTCACCAGGAAGGCCTCCCAACAAATAACACGTTAGAGCTGGTTTTCCCAAGCCTAGGAGCTGGTTTTCCCACGTGGACTAGCTGGAAAGGCATTCCCGAGGAAGGGAACAGCTCATGCAAAGGCATGGTGGTAGGCCTTGTTCAGGGGATGCCCAGCTGCCCGGGCCCCCCGCCTCCCCCTACTTCTGCTGGCTGCACCAAGAAGAAATGTCCTTTTAGAACACTCGTTGGAGAAGGCAAAATAGAGCACCACACTGCAAATACCCTGCAAGCATGAGAACGGGTGCAGACGGCAGCCCCCGAGGGGGAGGGGCGCATGGGGTTGCAAGTTACTCTTCAAAGCACCCTCGTCCCTTTAAAGAAGGCCCTTCTCCTGGGAAGGCAGCGTGTGATTCACTGCCTCAAAAGTGATTAGCCCAGGATCGCACACGTGTGCTCCAACCATTTGTTCCAAAGAGGAAGGGAGTCGTGACCGCGCCGCAGGTAGTGGTTCCCTCTGGGACGTGTCTGTAATGCTCCAGTTCCTCAATATGATGGTCATGAGTGTTCACTGTAATGAGTTTCATAGCTTGCAGTCTTTTATACATATGAAATTGAAATAGAACGTAATAAAAGTTTTAATTGTATTTTTGCGCAAGTTTACGGGGCTGTTCTGAAGCCAGGTTGGCTGAGATGCCTCTATGTGATTACCTGAGCTTGGCATCCTCACAGGGGCCCCTGTACTCGGGGCGGGGGGGCAGCATGGGGTCTGGACTCTGGTCCCAGCTCCACCGGGTCCATAGACGTTTCCAGACATTTCCAGAACAAGACTGGGTGGAGCTATGAAGGTAGGGGATGGATGCCCAGCGAACTTCCTGTACGGGATTGAACACGTCCCTTCCGCTCTCTGGGCCTCACTGTCCCCTCTGCACAGTGAGGGACGCCAGGTGGCCTGTGTCCTGCTTTGAACCCAGACTCTGCCAATGTGGGACAGTGACATGGAGCACTCCCTTACCTGTAAAGTGGGACCCCACAGAGCTATTCTGAGGGCTGGATGGCACAAGGCTCTTCAAGAAGCAGTTCCTGGCAGGTAGTGAATTCTCCATAAGTTGTGGTTTTTTAAAAACTTACTGGAACAAACAAAAACCCCCAGAGCAAACAGGACCAGATTGGGGGTTGGGAGAGCTATGGTCCAGGTCTGGACCCCACCACTCACTGGCCTGAAGCTTCTGGAGTCCTTTCATCCCTGGGCCTCGCTCTGCTCCGGTGTAAAATGGGAACCACAGGGCCCCTTGGAGAGGAGAGAGAATGAGAAAGTTCTTGCAAAGGGGAGTGTGCTGTAAAGGCCAGGGTCAGTAACCAGAGCTCTAATCCCCAAGACCGCCTCCCTGGGAGAAAAATCCCAACCTGCTGTCTGGGGGGCTATGCGTGGGGGCCTCACCCAGGGCAGCCCTAATCTCGGGGCAGGCCCAAGGCCTGCTCCTGCTCAGAGTTAGGGGCCTGCGCTGGATCAAAGGCGGAGAGAATTAGCATCACAGAGAGCCCAGGGGGAGGGGAGGCCAGGATTAATTTATCTCCTCTTCCTGCTGCTCCTTCTGCAGCCTTGGGGTTGGGGGAAGGGTAACCATCTACCCCCAAGCCCCTACCACACCCCTGAGGCCCAGTTCCTATAGAGGGAGGCAAAGCGGGACCTGCACAGTGCACACATTCTAGCACCATGGGCTTGAAGGGACAGGAATGAAGATGCCTGGGCCAGAGGGCCATTGGCAGAGGCTGGAGGCCAGGGGGATGCCACGTGAATTCACAGATCCCACCGGGTCATTTGGGGGACTCGGAGTGTATGTGCTTCTGTGGGGGGGGGGGGATCTAGCAGTGTGTGAGGGACACTCCCATGTGTATCTGTCAGGCAGTGTGGCCACTGGGTGCCTGGGTATGTGTGTGTGTGTGTGTGCATGCGCGCCTGTGGCAGGGTAGGCATGGTGCCCGTCCCCTTGGACATGACTTAGTGACGGCGAGACTCATGGGGGACGGTCTCTGTGCGTCTGCATGACCGCGGTGTCCCATGTGTGGGCATACGGGCACACACGCGGACAGAGGAGCTGCTTGTGAACTTGGAAATGAGCAAAAAGGAGTGTGAGGGTCCCTGCACAGGGAAACAGCCAGAAGGGGTGCAGACTTGGACCTTGCAGGCCTTGCTGCCAGGCTCCGCAGGCTCTCTGCACCCCTCAGGCATCACCCCTTCCGCCATGCAACCGCAATGGGACCACCAGGCTTGACCTGTCCCTGCCTATCTCCTCGCCCGAGATGGGTGTCATCAGTGTGCTTATGAGGATTAAATTAGTTGATATCATAGAAACATTTAAAACAGCCCTTGCCACACAATGAATGCACTCCAAGCATTCATTAGTACAATTAGCGCTACCTGAAGGGGCCTAGTGGGCCCGAGGTGGGCCAGCCGCAGGAGCAGGGTCAGCCCACAGCCTGCCAGGCGCTGTCCTGGCAGAAGCTTCGGAGGGAGATTGGTTTTAAGCCAGCAGAACTGGGCAGCCTTTGGCAATGCCGGGAAAATGGAGCATGTGGTGTGGGAAGAATCACGAGGCACAACCTGAGCCAACTTGGCGGGCTTGGCACCGGCTGGCCACGCACGTGGAGCTCCTCCCACCCACCCCCTTCCAGCTTCTCACGCCCCCTCCTCCACGGACCTCCCACCCACTTCCTACCCCAGGAGTGTCAGGCATGGCCCCACTACCAGCCCTTTTTCCTCCTTCAACTGGCTCCCCAGGTCCACTCTTCATGCCCATTCTGCAGATGGGGAAACTAAGGCTCTGAGACATGGAGGGATATAACCAGGAGGCAGAGCTGGGTTCAGGAATCCACGACTCAGAGTACTCAGAGTAGCTTATAAAGAAGCAAGATGCCAATCTGGCCCCTAGGGCAGCCCAAGCGGCTCTCAGCTCTTCAGGGTCTGTCCTGGCTTTCAGAGCCCCTGCAACAGTTCCCTTAGCTTTTTCTGAATCACAAACTGGATGACTAATATACCCTTCCCCATAGTCACCTTATCTGCTCTACCTACCAACCAGAATGCAGAAGAAGGTCTAGACTGACGCTTAAATGAATCCCTAGTATACCTCTTCCACCTCTGCATTTTTGCTCCTACTGTTCTGCCTTGTCCCTCTCCACCCAGATCTTCATCAGTCAAGGCCAACTGCAAATGCCACTTCTTCCATGAAGCCTTCTCTGATTGCCTGATCGCCTAATCCATTAGTAGCCTCTCAGCCCCCCTGCCCCCAGGGAGTTAGAGACAATCCTCTTCGGCGCTAACCACTTTACCTGCTCGGAGGTCCCAGAGGACAGACCAGGAGCTTCTCTGTCCATCCCGACCCCACAGGACAGGACAAGAATGTCAACAGGCCAGGGTACCCTGTGGACAGCCCCCCTTCCACAGCTCCCTAAGCCCCTCCAAACCCTTCTACCATGGCCATTTCATACAGTGTTCCAGAGCTGAGGCGCTGGAGCCCATTTTCCTAGATTCAAATCTCAGCTCTCCCACTCGCTGTGTGACCTTGGGCTTGTTAGCTAACCTTTCTGTGCGTCAGATGGCTCATCTATCAATGGGAGGAATAGCTCCGATGCCACAAGGTTGTTGTGAGAATGAAATGAGTTAGCACATTGAAGTTCTTAGAAAAATAGCCTGCAAGTAGTCACATCGCTATATGTATTTACCATTGTTGTTAATATTTATACTGCTGTCATAACCGGAGGACACACAACAGGGCCAGACCCAATCTCTGTCCCCTAGAGATGGTAGTCCCAGACAGGAACAGGAAAGGGGAGTTACATTTCTTATCCCATTTAACGGTCAGACCACCTTGGAAGGAGTGATGACCAGCCCCACTTTACAGATAGAGAAGCTGAGCCTCCACAAGGTGGTAGGAGCTTCCCTAGGGCTCGCGGCTGTAAGCGGCAAGGCTGGGATTCAGGGCCAGGTCACAGGGCTCCAAAGTCCACGCTCTTTCGGCAAGCCCGCTGCCTCTCAGTCTGGCAGAGAGATAAGCCAAGTACACAGATAGCTGCAATACAAGGTAGAAAGTGATTAAGTGGCAAACAGGGACTGAGAAAGGCTGTGGGAGGGCAGGCGCCTGCCTGCCCCGGGAGGGGAAGGAGTGGAGGGCAGGGCGGGCTTTTGAGAGCGAGTGACATCTGAGCACAGCCTCCAAGGCGGACAGGCCGAGCAGGAAGACTTTCCAACTGGAGGGGCCGGTGTGAGCAAAGACACAGGTGACGAGGGCCAAGCATCTAGAAGGTGCTTGATGGGTCACAGAGGCCCAATAAATATTTGCGAAAGGGAGGGAGGAAGGAGAGGCAGGGAGGAAGGGTGAGTATACCCTGACCCCACTTGGCCCAGGAATTTCCCCTGTCACGGGGAGATAGAATTCAATTCCTCCTATTCCCTGAAGGGCTTCGTGGGGGCCCCGGGGCCCCTTGTCCTATGACACCCCAGAGAAGTAGCTCAGGACCTTCTGTTGGAGCTCCTGAGAATTAGATGTTTCACTCAGTACCAGGAAGAACTTCCCAACGCGTAAAGCTAGACAGGACTTCTCTGTGGGGCAGGCCAGTGGTGTGTTGGAGCCGGCTCGGACTGGCTCACAAGAGCCGATGGCTAAACTTTCTGGGACCCTGGGAGCTGAGTGATGTTAAGTCAGCAGCTTGACCTTGGCCGCAGGGGGAGTATTTACACCATGGAAATCTGCAAACGCTATCCATCAGGTCTTCCCCATTTTGGAGAGCCAGATGTTAAACACTTACCAGCACATCACTGAGCAACGTCTGCCATGTGAGGGAGCAAGCCCCCCATTCCCAGAAGGATGCAAGCAGGGACAGTCACCTCTTGAGAAGAATGAGACCTAGGGGTTCTCGCTTCGATGACCTCAGAAGCCCCTTTCTGGCTCTGAGAGCTGATGAGAAGTCAGGTTTGAGAAAAAATTAATCAGAGGAATTATTCATGCTAGGGAATCATTAACCACTTGACTCAGAGGCTGGGAGTAGGGCAGGAACCCGAGGAAATGTGTAAGGTGCCACACGTTGGCAGATTTCACAGGTAGAAAGCCTTGTCCAACATCGCACAGGGAGTTGGGGCAACACCGGGACCAGAACCCGTGTCTCCAGCCTCCAAGCCAGGGCTCCTTCCGGGGCATATACGCTGGGCTGGTGGGCACGGGGACACCTCCCTGCACAGTCTGTTTGCTGTCTCTCCTCCAACAGAATATAAGCTCTGTGACAGAGAGACCCCATCTGTCTTGCTTGCTGTCGGATTCCCAGTGCCTAGTTTTGTGCCTGGCACATTGCAGGGAGTCAATAAACGTCTGTGAGATGAATCAGTGTGTCTGGGATCCCGTCCTGTGGCAGCCATCCTCTGAGACCACTCAGGTCCCCATACCTGCTTAGTGACATGCAATCAGAAGACCGGGGTTCAAATACCAATTCTGCCCTTTCCTGAATGATGTTGGCCAAACCACTGGGCCCCGTGAACCCTCAGTTTATTTCTCTACAAAGTGGGTTGTGCACTCTCCGCCTGCCTCTTGGGGCTGCTGTGGCACTCAGGTAAGACATAAAGTGCTTTTCACAAACTCTAAAGTGCTGTACCCGGAGGAGGAAAGGGGATGCTCGGGAAGCCGGCTTTGATGGCTGGGCCAGGCCCCAGGGTTCCCAGTGGACACGGGATAGTGGCCAGGCGGCTGCTCTCTTTGGGCTGGTGCTTGGGGTAATCTGGGTCAGACAGGCTCTTTGGAGAACAGAGGTGGAGGATGTTGCCAAACGGAACTCAAGGTTCTAAAGGGGCAGGGAGGGGAGGCTGCAATGAAGGCAGCAAGGGAGAGTTTGGGGAATCCTCTTCCTCCAAAGACCAAATCTCTTGGAGCAGAGGCAGCAGGCAAACCGGAAACTTTAGAAAGCACTTTTGTGCCTGCAGAGCTCTTTGTTGCCACCGGCACCCTACCCCACCCCTCCCACCCCCTAAACCTTCCCTGCTGCGAATTGCCTTAATGGGTGAGCTTGGACTGGCACTTGCCAAGTCGGGTGGGGGTGGGATGGAAAATCTTGGTATATTCTGAAATCAAACCAGTGTTCCAAATGATTCCGTGGAGAAAGGATTTCTGCCACTCTCCTAGACAGGCATCCGAAGCCCTCCCCCACCCTTGGTAGAGTCGGGGACAGGGAGGGGCTCCAGCTCACTCCGGGTTGTGGATGATGGGGAAGGAAAGCAGGGGGTGGCGGTGCTCCACAGCCCTCCCAAGTGGCATCTGATTTTTGCAAAGGGGGTGAGGGCAGTGGGAGACTCAGAGCTGGGGCCAGGGAGGCAGGTGGAGAGGGTGCCCATGGAGGGGACGAAACGTCAGCCTGGGCCCCCGGGGGGGAAAGCAAAATAGAAAGGCCCTGTGTCAGCAGCCAGGCCCCTGGCGGCCGGGCTCTCGGCTCCATTCTGTTCGGCGGGATTCTAGTTGGCACCAGCTGCAGTCAGGAACAATGCCTGGATTTCTTTCTTTCTTCTTCTTTTTAAAAAAAATTTTAATAGAGAGGAGAGAAGAACTAGAGCCACTCATTGAACAACTCAGCATCATGGAGGCGTCTGGGACCGTGTGTCCTTGAAAAACAGCACAGACCCAGGGAGCCCCCCACAGCTGGCTGCAAGGTGCGAGAAGGCACATCATACTGGGAGCCTGGGGTCCCAGCCCGCTGCTGCCTCACGCTTGCTGGGGGACCTGGGCACGTCCATGCCTCACTCTCGTCTGTTTCCCCAGCAGAGTTTGTCTTCCAGACCCCACTCAATGCCAACTCCCCTCCTTCCCCAGACTTTCAGAGTGCTATTTGATGGGGACAGTCCTTTCTGATAGCCTATGAGCTCCTGGAGGGCCGGGTCGGGCTCATCCTTAGGTGCCCCCTGCATCTCCCACTGCACTTGCCCGCCTGTCAGTCACTCGGAAACTGTGCTGGGTGATGGGGTAGAGCGGTGAGCCAACTTCTGGCTCGCAGTCTCAGCCTGGGAGGAGACGGGTGCACATCAAAATAATTTCCCAGCCTAGTGAGGTGTCGTGCCTGGCAGACGAAACTCCCTGTGCCTCAGTTTCCCCATCTCCAAACATGGAGACGTTACTACCACCAATAAAAATCAGCTCGTGTGAAGACGAGAGGAGTTTGTGGGCATGAGACGCTCGGTGTCTGGCACACAGTAGGAGCTTTAATACATAATCGTTACGGTGATAATGACGATGTGGGAGGCAGGGGCAGCAGCACATGGGGGCTGAGACCAGGTAGACGGCACGTCTGCTGGAGGTATGGGGCAGGCCTCTAAGCATGTGGCCGTGGATGTGGCCCTGAAAACTGGCAGGGGTGTGTCCCAGGAGGCAGGAAGAGCATGAGGGGCTAAGGGTATATATAGAATGCTGGTAATTCTGGAAGCCACCCAGCATGGCTACATGCATGAGGCAGGGCAAGGGGGTATGAGACTTGAGGCTGGCAGACTGCTGTCTGGGTGAGGAGGGGAGATGTTGAGGCTCTGAGATCTTCTCCTACGCCCTCCAGTGCCAGAGAGGAGGGACCCTTCCCTCAGGGTGCTGGAGCTGCCAGGATAGAGGGAGGAGGCTTCATTCTCCTCTGTTGCTTGTTCGGGCTCCCCAGGAGTGCCGGACCTCCTAGCTCCCAGATGGCTGTCTGGCCCCGCTGGAGCAGAGGACAGAGTGCTGGGTCGGGACACCTGGTTCTTGTTCCCGCTCTGACACTTCCCAGCCATGTGGCCAGAGGAAAGCCACCGCCTCCTTTCGGGCTCAGCTTCATCACTGGAAAAAGGGCCATTGCAAGGCTCAGAAGATGAGCGGTACCTTGTGAAGCAAAGTATTAAGGTCATGACCTACTCACAGCCCTGGACGGTCCCCTCTGCATACACATGTTTTCCTTTCCCTACACAGCATTCCCCAAAGCAGGGCCCCCCTAAACCCTGAGGTGCACTATAGTTCAAGAGTCAAAGGTTCAATCAGAGGCAGAAGACACTGGACATCCCATGTCCCATACTCTCCTACGTGACAGATGGGGAAACAGGAGCACAGAGAGAGTCTGTGATGTGCTCGAGACACACTGAGAGTTGGACAGTGGTGGGCTGGGAGCAAAGGTGTCCCAACTCCCAAAGCAGGCTCTCCGTTGACTCTCCTGGGCCTCCCAGCAGAAGAAGGGGTGGTGGCTGAGCTGGGTGTGGAACCATGGGGCAGAGATCCATGATGGGAACTGAGAAGATAGCATAACTGGTGGAAAGATCTGGAGAGCCAAGGCCAGGCCGCTGGGCAGGTGCAGCCTCAGAGAATGGAGTGGGCAACCTGACTGGCATAGGGGGAGGAGGCAGCCCAGGGGTACCGGCTATGCTGAGGGGTGCATCTACTCTCTGCTGGGCCCCACCACCCACCTCGAGAAACACAATTGCCTCAGAGCTGGGCAGGGACTAAATGCCTCCTGGATCCACCAGGGTGTGAAGACTAAATCTACTCCCCGTGACCCCACTACCATGGGAGGGGACCCGATCATCCCCTGGCAGGTGAGTCTTTCCCCAGCCACCGCAGAGGACTCAGAAAGTCACCTTGTCTGCACCATAGCCTGGTGATGAATGAAGGCAAGTCCCCATTCTCAACCCTGAGGTCCGGCCCCACCCACCTAATAACCGTGAGATTTTAAGCAGGTCACTTAACCTCTCTGAGCCTTAGTCCTCAGTGGGGAATTACACCTTCTGGCTCATGCAGAGGATAGAATGAGAAATGCCTGGCAAACAGGAAGCTCTCAATATGGTGATATTCCTCTGGCCCTTTTAGTCCCTCGGATCCCTTTTGGGGAGAGAAGGGTGACTCGTGGGGACAGAGAAGGCAGTCCTGGAGAGGTAGGAATTCACCCCCACATGTGCCGGTCCCCTGCTCCCCCAGCCCACTGAGGCCTCCAGACCAGAAGGCCATAGTCACTGCCCCCTGTATGGGTCCTCTGCTCCCCCCAGGACCTACAGCCTCTTCCCACTGCCTTCCTCCCAGCCTCCTGGACCTCTTGGTTCCCCCCGCCCCAGACCTAGGCCAAGCCATGGCCTTCTGTCCCACTCATGGTTCCTGGAAGGCAAGGCAGTTAATAAAACGTAAGTCTACTCTGAAGATAGGTGTGGGCAGGACCCTGCATTGGCACCCACAGGCCGGCCCCGTGCAGCCCGCACCCTCCTGATGGGCACTGAGCTGCCTCCAGCGTCATGTGATTCCTGGGCCCTGCGTTGGCTGAGTGGGATCTGTCTTCCCGTTCTCAGTGGCTGGGAAGTGAAAACACTTTCCCCTCTGCTTCACCCCCAGATCACCAGGCCCACAGAAGCCAGGGCCAGGAGGGTGGAGGCTCAGGACACATAATCCCCAAGGAGGCCGGGCCACTGCCATGAGACCTCACCCTTGGTTTAGAGAAGCCCAGAGAGGGCTAGCAACTTGCCCAGGACCACACAGAGAGTCTATGGATGATGAGGCAGAGCTGGGCTAAGATGTCAATGGGAAACTTTGTTAACAAGAGCCTGAGTTTAAGTCCTGATTGACCAAGTGACTCAAAGTGCAGTTTTTTCTGAAGGGGAGATGGTAATAGAGCATCTAACCCAAGGCAGTGCGAGAATTCAATGAGCTAATGCTAAGAAGCCCTCACCATAGTACCCAGCACACTGTAGGTACTAAATAAGTCATAGCTTCTTCCCAGACCCCACAGGGACCCAGCCTGCCTTGTTATTTCCCTGAAAGATGAATTGAGATCACAAAGGTCTGAGTCCCAGGGACTGGAGGCCAGGATCCCCAGGATGCCTGGACAGACCCAGGTGACGTTTCTCAGACTTGCTGCCATCATGTCATGCTTGCCCAGCTAGGAAAGCAGAAGTTACCCTTCGCTCAAGCCTGCTTTGTGTCCTGGGCTTGGCTCCTCTGCTCTGCAGTAGCATGCTAGTTTTCAGATGTAAAGAAAATGGGGGTCAGGGGCATCTTCTAGACCGGAGTTTTTGAACATGAGTGATCACCCCCAAGGCTGCCTCCATTCCCCATTTCCTGGAAGTGGGGAGCCCATGTCACTCACTGAGGAATTGGGACAGAAATGCTGAGCGGGGAGCATCCTGACCCATCCTGACCCATCTAGTTCTTGGCTGAGGCTGGATTCTTGCCCTCCAGGCTCTTAAACCTGGAAACTCCATCCTGAGGTTTTGGACCTGGGGTGGTGGTGGGGGGGAGGTGTAGCTTTCTGGCTGCCACAATGCCATAGATTTCCCAGAGGGAGCAGCTGTGGCTCCAGCCACCACTCAGCCAGCTGAATTACACCTTCCAGTCCTGGGTCAGGCCTTTAGGGGTTTCTCAGGCTACCCCCATGTCCTGACTTAGGGACCTGGGCCATCCAGAGGCTGAGGGGGAGGGGCTCAGGAATGTATTCCCACAGGAATGTACTGGGACCATGCTTCTCTGTGGTCCTGAGAGGTCTGGAAGGCTCTCATCCCATCCACCTTCCCCAGGGGTGCACATCTGCCACCTGTGCAGGAACGGCAGCTTGGTAAAAAAAGTCCATGTGACAGGTCGAAAGACTGAGGCCCCGGAAAGGAGTGACTTCCCGTGCACCTACTGGCTTCAGGCGGCAGAATTTCCCCTGGGAATATCAAGCAGGTTCCCAGCATCCCCTCCCACGCCTCTGTGGACCTGAGCTGCAGCCCTCTGAGCCCTCAGGAATCCAAGCTGAGTTCGCGGGCTGTCAGACTAGCGAAGCCTTGAGAATGAATTCAGGGCTGGCAAATTCATTTTGCCTCCTTTCCCTCGGTGGTGGAAAGAGTGATCTAGCCGGCCCTGAAGGAGTTCAAGCCGAGGTCAGAGATGCCCACTGAAGGATGTTTTTAAATAGGGGGTGGGGGGAGGGTACTCTGGCATGCTTCTCACACTGGCCCAGGGTCGGCGCTGATCACTGCCCAGGAGGCCTGGACGATCCTCGAGTCTGCGTGGCACGTCCGCGCTCCCAAGCGGGCCTCGTCAATCAGGCAATGGCCCTAGCGGGTCCTGGACGTCTTCCGCTAGTCTCAGTTCCCGAGGGAGACCCCCGCCCGGGCTGCCTCCGGGTGCCCGCCCCCGGCGGTGTCATTGTTCTCTGACGTCACGCCGAGGCCCCGCCCCTCGCCCCTCACCAACCCCACCCCCCACCCTCCCTACCTCCGGCTCCTGGCGTCCGAGACCCTCGCAGCCTGCAAAGCCCAGGCCTTGCAGGGCTCCCCCCGCGGCCCGGCCCGGGCTGCGCCCCCTTGCGCTCTCCCCAACTTGCCTTTGTTATTCCAGCTCCCTTCCTCGCCTCGCCTCCGACACCGCGGCAGACTGCAAAACACGGAGCGCGGAACCGCCGCCACACCTGGAATCCGAAGCGGGCGCCGGGCCGAAGCCTCCTCCCCCGCCTGTGCAGGGAGGAGAGTGCTTGCGTGCGCGCGAGTGTGTGGGTCCAACCCGTGCCGCGCGGGCGCCGATTATGATTTGGGACTGAGGGTGCCGCAAATCACAAGCGGCGGTGAGGGGGTGGTTCTGGGTGTGAAAGAGGCAGTGGGAGAGGATATGGGTTTGTATGTGTACGTGAGCGTGAGGATTTAATGCACAGGGGAATGTTTCATGTTTTTGTTTTTTTTTTTAGTATATTTGGTTGTACGGCGATGTGTGTGTATGTGTGCAATTGCGTATGTGTAAATGTGCTGGCTATGGCCGTGTGCACGGGTACATTTGTGAGGGAAAGTGCATGTGTGCGCGTGTTCGTGTGCGCGCGTGTGGAAGCGTGTTTGTAAAACTGAGTGTGGGCGCGAATGTGTGTGCTGTTTGTGTAGGAGTTTCCGTGTGAGTGGCAGTGGACGGCAGCCAAGGTGGGTGCGCACTTAAATGCTCTCGTGGGTGGCTCCGCAAGGGGAACCCCGCGAGTGGGTGCACCCAACTGCGCCTTGGGAGTGCCATCGCTCTCCGCGGCCCCTGGGGCAGTGCCCAGCCCCGGACGTGGGACTGGGGCTGGGTCCTGGCTCCCCTACCCCGCCCACGTGCATTGGGCCTGGGGCGCTCCCGACCCGCCTCGGGGAATCCACCCTTCTCCGGACCGCGCAGGGTGCTGGGGTCACACCGTGCGCCCAGGTCTTTCCCAGTTGCTGGGGGCACCGCGCTCCAACCTCCCCCAACGTCGCCCTTGGTGGTGGTGGTGTCTGTGTGTGTGTGTGGGGGGGGGGTCCTCTGCTCTCCCCACCATCAGTCCCCGGGCATTGGGAACAACCCCAAAGCAACCTCCGGGGGAACGCTTGGGCGATCCTTGCTAGCAACTCGCTTGCCCCCAAATAGGGTACCTGACAGCGTTCGCGGCCTCGAGTGCACTCTAGTCCCGGGCGCGCGAGCCAAGGGGGTGCCGTGGGTGCCGGGTGGTTTTTGCCCCCTCCCCAATGTGGTCCCTTCCCAGGCTCAGCATTTCTCTCCTACTCTAAACTTGCAGGAGCGGGGAGGTGGGGGCGGGAAGGCAGAAGTGGAAGAAGGGGGAGAGAAGAGGGAGGTGAGTGACGGGGTGGGGGGGTGACGCTCGAAGCTCTTCGGAGCCACAGAGGGGGGAAAGCTTGGAGAGGGCTGGGACTAAGGAGCGGGAAGAAAGAGCAAAAGAAAGGACAGGAAAGGCGAGGAGGAGAAAGAGGTGAAAAGGAAAGAGGGAGAGTGAACGGCGAGAGCGCTGAGAGAGCGCGAGCCGAGCGGAGCCGAGCGCTGGCGGCGGCGGCGGCTGCGGTGCCGCCGCGGAGCTCCGTTCCGCCCGTGGTTCCGTGCCTGCTTTTGCGGGCAGCCGGCGGCGCGGGGCCCTTTGGAAATAGAATAGCCAATGTAATCTGACACTTCAACTTGCTCGGCTCCGGGCGAGTTGATTCACTTACTCACCCCCTAACGCCGAGTTCCTTTTCACTGTCTGTGGACATTAAAAAAGCGAGCGGCGGCGGGCGCCCGGGAGAGCAGGCGACCGGGCGGCGGGCGGGCGAGCAGCGACCCGGCGGCAGAGCGAGCGAGCGGCGCCGGCGCAGCGCGGTGACCCCAGCCCCGGTCGGCGCGGAGCAGGAGCCGAAGCGGAGCCGTTCTCGGCGCCCTCGCAGCGCTCCTCCCGGCCCGAGCCGGGCCTGCCCGGCAGCGGCCGCGGCAGCCGCGGCGCGTCCTCCAGCGGCGGCAGCGGCGCTCGCAGCGCCGGGTAAGTTTGGGTCCAGACCGGGGCGTCCGCTGGCCCCGGGCCTTGCTCTCGCTCCCCGCGGACTCTTTGGGTGCGAGCGTGGGGCGCTGGGTGCTGAGAGCTTTTCCCTTGAAGGGTCCGCCGAGGCCAGGCAAGCCGGGCGAGCGGCCGGCGGCCGAGCTCCACTGCGCTCCCCTCGGCGGCCCGGGGCCGAGGCCCAGGCGACCGGCGAATGCCGGGCTGCGCGGAGCCGGCTTGGGCTGCGCGCGGGGGCCGAGGCTCTTCGGGTGTGCGGGGCGTGAGTAAGGTTGTGCGCGCGCGGACCCTGTGCCCGCCTCCTGCCGGTGCGCCTCCAGCCCTCGTTCTGAACACCCCGGCAGGACCGGGATTCGGGCAGGGAGGGAAGGACCCGGGTAGGACCACCTCGGTCTCCTTCACCTCCTTCGGGGAGACGCGAAGTTGTGCGCCTGTGTGTACGAGAACCGCGGGAGACGGCGCTGGATTTCGGGGTGGCGAGGGGTGGTGGTGCTAAGTTGTGCATCTGAATTTCCAGGCAAAACACACACTTTTGTAAATGGGAGGTGGAGGCGCGGTTAAGTTGTTTGTGTGTGAATTGCCCGGGGAGACGCGGCGCACGGTACTAGCGGGGAACGCCAAGGGGTGTGTGTTTGGCGCTTTCCGTAGGTCTTGAGAAGCCCGAGGGGCATTAAGCCCATTGCCTGGACGGGGCTGCCCCGGCCAGAAGGGGAGCCCAGAGGGAAGATGTGCGTGTGTGTGCGCGCGCGCGTTGCAAATACGAAAGTAATTTCTCCGTGTTCTTTCTTCCTCTCCGTCTCCGTCTCCGTCTCCGTCTCCGTCTCCGGCGGCGGCGGCGGCCCCGGGGGAGTGGGAGGCCGGCCGGGGCGGAGGTTGGGGGGCCGGGCCGGGGCCGGAGCTGGGGTGGGGGGGCGGGCTCTGGAAGCTTGTTTCACATTCCTGGCGTCTGGGCTGGGGAGAAAACAGTGGGGAGCGCGGCCTCGGCGTCTGGGGCGCGGGCAGCGGGCGCGCGTCGCCCCCTCGCCGGGGACATCTGTCCAGGAAGCCAGGCGGGCGGGGAGAGGGCGCGGTGCGGAGGGCAGGCTCCCCGCCCCGTAGCAGCGGGGGCGCGGGCGAGGGGCGGCCGCCTTCCCAGCCATTGTGCGCCAGCAGATTTTCACGGGAGACTGCCCCGGAGCCGCCGGAGAAGGCCGAGAGTCGGCCTCAGCCCCGGGTTTAAAAGACACTCCAGGAATGTAAACAACCCGGGCAGGAGGGCGGGCTGGCGGGAGAGCGCCAGGGCAGCTGGCCCGGGCCCCCCACCCCTCCCTGGGGGACAGCCCGACGGCAGGTCGGCCCAGCCCTTACCCCTCTACCTGCCGCAAACTTTTTCCTCCTCTGCCTTCCCTTCCCACCTCTCCCCTCTAGCGGGGCGCAGAGTGAGGGCCTCTCCCGAGGCTGGGGCACTGAGGGACTGACACCCGGCGCCTGACCCTGGAGGCCTGGAGGCCCGGCCCCTGCTTGGGTGTCCCGAGTTCAGGCTGCTCCTGCTTGGGAGCCGCAGGCTGCTTCCTTGGACAGTGCCAGAGTAACTGGGGCTCTGAGAGCTGCCTGCCTGCCTGCCTGCCTGCCTGCCTGCCTGCCTCTCCCTCCCTCCCTCCCTCCCTCCCGCTGCTCCTTCCCCACTCTCCCCCTTCTCCTCTCCCCTGACTGCTTTTCCAATGCCTTGACATGAGGGAGGAAGATTTAACTTGGCAGCCCAAACAAATGTTCTCTCAGAGGTCCTCCAAGAAGCTGGCGGCTGGGCTGGCAGGGTGAGGGCACTGCTCGGCCAGTCTTTTCCTCCTCCCCGCTCTGCCATGGCCATTTGGAGCCCCCTGGGTGGACAGCCCCGGGCATGGGAAGAGTAGAGCCCAACCCTGCAGATTTAAAAGGGCAGCGAGAAGCCGCCTGTGGAAACCCCTGGCTGGACGCTGGGCAGAAGCCACAGGGAGCTGCCTCCTGGTGCCAAGGGTTTTCTGGAGGATTTTCTTGAGCAACAGTTTGTCTCCCTGCTGCAACCCTGGGAACAGGGCCTGGTAGACCAGAGGGTTAACGAGCACTGTCTCCTCCTCTCCTGTGGGTGAGGACAGGCTGGTTACATAGGGCAGGGCAGGAGGCCAGCGGCTGTACCCAGAGGTGCCTGCGTTTGCTTATTATTGTTTTTCTGAAGGTAGAGATAAAGAGGCAGGCGCTGTGGTTGGAGAATGGGCAGTTTAGCTGGCGTTGAATTCGGACTTGACTTCGCTGGCGTTGGTATGGTCCCAGGAGTTTAAAAGTTGTTTGCAAGCTATCGGGGAACTTTAGACCGGGGGGTGAGCCCCTAGCTTTCTCTGTCCTGGCTGATTTTTGAGGAGATCCAGAGCAGGAGTTGGGGTGGGGCATGTGTTGGGGGGGGAATTCCTGGCCCCTTGCTTCCCCTCTGCCTGGCTCTGGTGGTGTGGTTCGTGAATGCCCCAAGCCTCGGGCTGACCTTTCTCTCATCAAGTTGAGGATGTTGAAACACCAGCATCAAACAAAAGACACATTGAAAGCCCTATCTGCCACAGAGCACGTGTGACTTTGGGGCCAAGGGAATGCATCTGGAGGGAGATGGTGTTTTCTTCTAAGTTTTATGATTTCGGTTGGGTTTTGTTTTTCCCAAAAGGACAGAAGCATCTCCTTGTCTCAAGTCACGAGGTTATGAAACGCTGTTTTCACATGTTAATCTCAAAACTTTAGACTTTCCAGAGTTGGTGGTGGCAGGGCCTGGAGCTGGGGGTGGGGGTGAGGGGAGCAGGGGGCGCAGAAGTAGGGAGTTTTCAAGAGTTTTAAATGGTTTTTGGATTGGGGTTTTGAGGCATTCGGGGTATGGCTCCCAGAGAAGAGTTGGGAATGAGAAACTGCTCGACTTCTGGGAAGCTTTGATAACTAGCCCTGTCTTTGCAGAGAAGGATTTCTGGCTTCTTGGTGGGAACAGTATGTCCCTTTTTCCTCCTAAGGAAAGAAGGGAGGAGGATCCTCGTTCCTTTCATGGCCAGGAGCAAAGTGAAGAAAGGTCCAGAGACTGTGGGGTTTGGCCCCAGAACCACGGGTTCTCTCTCTCACACACACACACACACTCCCCTCGCAACAGTAACACCACACTCTCCGCACCTGGCCCCAGAGATGTGCCCCCATATAGGACAGGTGCCCGCCAGCGACTCATCCTGGAAAATCGCAGAGGGAAGGCTCCCACTGAGAAGAGCTGCAGACTTCACTTTTTCCCCTGATTGACAGAGATGGGGGGTAGATAAGGAAGGAAGGCATTTTGGGGCCTACTGTGTCCCTAGAGTCGTGTCACAAGAGTACCCGTGTGTGACGCCATGGATACGGAGTTCTCAGGCCTTGGCTCGTGTCCAACGAGCAGCCATGACCCTCGCCTCAGGGTGAGGCGTGGCTGTAAGAAATTTGGGCACCAACAAGTTAATTTCCTGAAGCTTCTCTGGGCACTCTGTCATGGAACCAGGAAGCAGGGCCTGCCAGGTTGTGACTGGGTGCCATACGTTTTCATTCATAACTTCGCTCCCAAGGGCTTCTGCCGGGCTCCTATCGCCGCCTCATCTTTATGAGGTTCCTCGGGTTTTGTGTGGACAACAAAGGCCGGGCTACAGTAATTACCCTGGACCCCGCTGCAGCCTTGCCTGGTGACTGCTCTGACCTCTCAGCAGGACACAGTGGCCTCTGTCCACGCCCTCTGAGGGGGAAGCTCTTTGTCCCTGGAGCCCCTGACAAAGTGGGGGGAGGGAGGCAGGGCTTGCCTGGGCTGTAAACTCTAGGGGTGATTTTCAGGTTGGGCCTTGTCCTCAGGGAGGATCAAGAGAGGCTGAGTAAATCAGTCCAACACACAGGCTCTGGGAAAAGACTCCAGGAAACCCTTAATGATTCTTGGGTCTTCCTGGCGCTTGAGGAGACGGGGTAGAAGTGTCAAGAGGCTGGCTCCCTTAGGCCAGTGGCTTCACCCTGCTGGGACTCAGTCTCCTAATCTTTAAAATGGGTCCAAAGGCAGAACCGCTCTGATCACCTTCACTACCGTGAGGATGAGGCAGACGTGAGTAGTAGAGCTCTTCGCATGTGTCTTTTGAAGGCCTGGCTGGCTCTGGGTGCAGAATGGAGCACAAAGGTGTTGCCTTGGGGGTGCCAGAAGCATTTTCCAGAAGCTGCTTCCCCAAGCCTACTTCCTTGGCAGCTTATATCCAGTCTTGGCTTGCATGCCCCCTGTGACAGGGTGCTCACCACTCTGAGCAGCTTCTTACTTCAGTGGACAGCTCTGTCAGTGTGCTCTGTTGCATGACATGCTTTCTGGAAATTGTCCCCTCTTGACCCTCACTCTGGGCTTGAGGTGCTGGGGGTCCTCCAGACCGCAGACTCATGATCGCAGATTGAAGACCAGTGCTCAAGCAGATCATACTGACTGGGATGGGGGATGTGGACACCCTCCAAACGGCTGTTTTCAACTGTTATTGGGAAGGAGCTGCGGGGAGTGAGAAAGGGCCTGCCTGACGGGCTCACTATGATCTGTCAGTGTATGTGCCTGGTCTGCCTCTTGGTACTTTTCCCTCCTTGGGCTGGGTATGAGGAGAAGGAAGGAGGTACGGGATGGGAGTGGGGTCGGGTCAGGGGCCCAGCATTGGTGTCACAGATAATTCCTAAGAGTCCACAGGTGTGAGGATTGTGGCTTGCGAGACACCCAGAAATGTGTAAGAGTTCCTGTTCCTTAGGAGCTCATAGCCGGTAAGGGCAGGAAGATCAGTCCAAATAAATAATTAACCACCACCAGCTGGCTGCCTGCCATGGGGCGCATGACAGGAATAACCACGGCCCCTCGCCTTTGTGTATGGCACTTGGGGGATTTAGAAGCACTCTCCAAATTTACGGCATTCCAGCAGCAACAGTGGAAGCTAGCTACGATCTGGAATTACCCCCACTTAACAGACAAGAAAATCGAGTTTCAGAGAGGTAAGATGACCTATAACCAAGCCAGGACTCAGCCCCAGGCCTCAGAGAGGCAGCACAGCTGCCGCCCTCCCAGTCCACCAAGCAGGCAGGGACACAGATGCAGAAGTCGGTGCGGACCCCGCAGGATGAGGACTCGGGAACTGAGGTTTAGGAAGGAGGAGCCAGACACAGGAAGGGTCCCAGATGGGCCTACCTGTGCCTTCCCCGCCCCCACCCCCCCAGCAGCCGTGCTCCTTTCTTTTGGCCTAGTGTCTTACAACAGAGCTTGCCCTGAGTTCCAAACGGTGCTGTGACTGCTAGGGCACACGTGTCTGTGCGTGGGTCTCTAACCCCGTCCCTGGCCCTAGAGCAGGAAGCAGAGATGTTTCCAGGCCCCAGGTCTCTGTGCGGCCCAAGGCTCTTCCCTGGGCTCCGATGGTTTCTGTAGATACAGACGTTGACTCAGCCTGCCCCTCCTTTGGCTGAGTCAGTCCTCGGGCTGTGTGGGGTGGCCGCCCTGTGGGGGCTCTTGGGTCCCTCCTACCCCCCAGACGTAGCCCTTCTGCTGCCCACGTCCCTGCGCCCAGTTCTTGGAGCTCAGCTGAGGGCCACCCCAGGACGAGGCTATAGCTGGTGGGGTACAAGGCAGGATGTGGCCTGGTAGGCCAAGCTGGTAGCTCCCCAGGAAGCTCGGCCCGGCCTGGCGCACCTGCACAGGTAATGACTGCAGCCCGGGAGGGCCCTGGGGCCCGCCTGTCAGGCCCAGCTGCCGGGGTTACTGCAGGATCATGCTGGGGGAGGCCGGGGTGTCTGAGCTAATTAGATTTCTTAGATTTCAATGCTCCCCTAATCCTGTTAGCCCGGCTGTAATTGTAACCACTTGAAGGTTTCAGCCGTGGCAGGCTGTTGAGGACAGACGGTATGGGGACTCCACTCTGCCCCAGCCCCAGCCTTAGGCAGCTGGGGACTGGGGTCTCCTTTTCCAGTTCTCCAGGGCGGGGGCCCGAGTGATGGTAGGTGTTGCGCTTTTCTATAGAGTCTTGGCACCGAGAACTTTTGGAGCAGGCATGGCCCTTAAGGATCATCTGGCTCCAATCCTTCACTGTATAGATGGGGCCACAGAATTCTGCGCGGGAGCAGGGTCTGGCCCCGGCCCTCAATGGCTGGTAGTGGCAGGGTGTCTGGGTCTTGCGGTCTGGCTTTGTGATCTTTGTCCCTGGAGACTCCAGGGCAGGTCTGGAATTGGTTAGGACTTGTGAACCCCCCAGAGAAGTCTACCCCAAAGATTGGGGCTAGGGGTGCTTCATTTGTCCCAAAGCCTGCTCCCCAGTTGGCATTACCCCCCGCCCTCCCACACACAATCATGCATGGATCTGTATGTCCTCACACACATGCTGTCGCCTCTGCTGGCCCGGGTTGCTGCCGAGGACTCAGGCCCGTCTCTCTTAGGGCTCTCAGACTTGGGGGCTTTTTCTCTTCCTCCCCTGTCCCAGATTCTTGATCTCTTAGAGGGTCCAAGTCAATGCCAATTAGTGCTTTGCCAGAAAATGGCAAAGCTATTCTGATGGGGGGGGTGGGGGCGGGTTGTATTAGAAGACAGTCTGTTTGTACTTTCAAAGGCTCTCCCAAAATTATTCTCTTGCTGTCTGGTTTAAATGGAACTTGCACTGTGTCCCTATCCTTTCTCCTGCCCTACCCCCATCTGCATTTCCCAGAACTTCAGTCATCCTCCCACAGAGGTCGGTGCTTACAGGAGAGGCGGGGTGGGGGGTGGGGTGGCTGTGATGCCTTCAGAACTCCTGTCCGGGAGGTTCTCACCCAGCAGTCCCATCCTGTCCTCCACTTGGCCCTGAGCAGCAGGGAGAGGGGTTCGAAACCTCCTTCCACTCTGAACGCTCCCTGGCTGCGAGTGCGTAGTATAGAGCGGAGGGGCTGTAGGGCTCCCCTGGTCTGACCGTTCCTTTCCTAGCCCAGGAAAGAAACCCAGCTCTGGAAAGAAAGAATCGGCCATATCTAAAGTGCAGCAGTGAATTAGTGACACAGCCAGGCCTGGAACCCTGTCTGTCCAGCCCATTAGCTCATTAAACATTTATTGAGCATCTACTATTGGCTAGGTGTCCCCCCGTTAGCCACGCTTCAGAGCTCAGCTTCGGAGCTCATCGGTAAATGTGCTTCCGTCTTTCACTGGGAAGGACCAGACGAGCCTGGGGAGGACAGGGTACATTTCTGAGCCCTCGGGGTGAGGAATAAGCACGGGGCTTTTCAGAAGTACTCCCCGATCCTACGCAGCTGGGAGGGGATAGGCATTAGCACTCCAACCCAGCAACGTGTTTCTTAAAAGGTAATCGTGGGTTAGTTGCATTGCAGATTCGAGGGAAGTAAAATAGAAACCCTCTAGGGAGGATACAGAGTTTCTCATCTGCCCAAGCCTGTTTAGTCCAAGAAGATGGGTGGCTTCCTCTGGCTGTCCCCCACCTCCGCCCAGCCCTCCTAGCGCTGATTTTGTCCTTTGAGGGCTAATGGCCCGCAGCCTTGTTCCTGCTAACACTTCCTCTGCAGATGGGGAAGCAGGGAGGGAGCCCCCTCGGCCCACCCTGGGAGTCACAGGCATCAGGCCCAGGTGAGAGCATGTGAGGAAGAGCGGGCAGGCTTAGGACAAGGGAGAAGTTGCCAAGGGCCTGGATCTCCCCCTGGCCACAGGCACTTACCCAAACCCCCACCCTGCTCCCTGGTAGACCTCGGCCAAAGCTGGAAAACCTGGCCCATGGCTGTGACCAGCCAGCCCTGTGGCTGAGGGACAGATAGGGCAGGGAGACCTCTGGGAAGGGTCCGGAAACCCTTACTTGGCGTTTGCAAATGGGGAGGACTTTCCAACCTTCTCATGTGGCCGTTGAGGAGACCCAAAGCCCAGAGAGGTAGAGGGACCTGCCACAGGTCGCACAGCAAGTTGGCCCCCCTGCACCAGGGAGACTGAGTCATCTGGGTGGGCAGGGAGGGGTGGAATTTTCTATTGCTGTCATGTTTTGGTGCTCCTGCTGTTGTTTACATCTTTAAAACAACTTTCAGAGTCTACCAGAAACATCCTAACAGCCACTACTTCTGGGGCAGCTAATTTGTTTGAGGCTCTGCTTAGGCACACTGCCTGCGTTCATTTCTCAGCTCCGCCCTTCCTGGTATCTGTGACTTTGGGCAGGTTCTCTTAAACTTCTCCAACTCCCGTCTCCACGTCTGCCACGCAGACTTCTTCATGGTATAAAAAGTAACATCTCGCCTTCCCCCTAGGCTGAGAAAATGGAACTCCTACAGCACCTGGCACATAGTAAATGCTCAAGAAACAGGTCCTCCAACTTATAGATGAGGAGACTCAGGTCAGACAGGTCGCCCAAGGCCCCCTGGTACCTCAGGGCCAAGCACGGCCGGACCTGGCATCCACACTTACTGACCCTCGGCCTCTATAGCAAGAAGGGCCGGCAGGTCATCTCTAAGAAGCCCTCCATAACATTTAATCGAGTTCATTTCAATTCACCCTACCAGGGAAGTCTGTTCCCCTCGCCACCTTGTTCCAAGGTGGAGATTTACATCTGGGTTCCTACCTGCAAACCTCTCTTTCTTCCCCTGTAAGGTGAGGCCAGAAGGAGGGTACCACCTCCCCCCCAGGCTCTTCCCACGAGGAGAAAAGGAGAGCATGAGAGACTAGGCCTTGTCAACCGTGGTGATGGGTTGTGGGGCCTCAGGCCAGTGACAGACCCGTCTGGGCCTCAGTTTCCTCATCTGAAAATCGTGAGCTGAGACCACATCAGGGTTTACCAGAGGGGGCTGTCAGGAACCGCAGTCCGCCAGAGGAAGGCCAGCAGAGCACAGCCTCCTTCTCCTGGGACCCTACCAGCACTTTGCCTCACTCGGTGGTTCCCAAAGGAGAGGACCCTCCTCCCACCTCCCTTTTTTTATGCAAAAATAGCTATCAAAGATACCCCTGACGTTCCCTTCCAGCTCTGGCATTGATGGCTTGGTCCCCTGGTTGGTTTCCCTGCCAAAGAACCACCTTCACAGAGGGGCCGTGCACGGTGGGGAAGTCGAGGGCAGCTTCCACGTGGACAGAGTCCCCCGTCCCCTGCCCCTGCCCGCAGCCTGCTTTCTTGGCAATGCCCCTTGACTTCAACCCTTCAAGCCCGCAGTCCTCTGTCACTCTCTCTGGCCTCCTCTTCTTTTATTGTTACAAGACCACAAATCTGTCTGTGGCTGGGCAGTCCCGAAAGCCAGGCCAGCTTGGCAGAGAGGTGGGACCTCTGCCATGTCCCTAGAGATGGGCCTTGAAGACATAGCAGCTATCAGAGCAGGAAGAGTCTCGTGCTCGCCCTGCCGGGGGCACGCACCCCTGCACCAATGCTTTTACGAGTGCGAATTTGTCTGGAGAGATGATCCACGGCTTTATTCCGATTCTTAAATCAGTTTGGACACCTGAGAGCCGTGTAGGAACCATGGCCTTCATCCAAGGGTCTAGAGTTGCCCTGCCCCTGAGTGGAACAGGACTGCTGTGCCGTCTTGCCCCACCTCCTGCCCACACACTCTTCGGTTCCAACTCTCTGGAGTCACCTCCCTAGCCACGGAGGCCTCTGTGTTCGGCAACGCCTGCTTCTGATCCAGCCTGACATCGTCCTGGGGAGGGCATCAAGGCCAAGGGAGGACCAGGGACCTGACTAAGGTCACTACCAGTGGCAGGCCCCTAGGACACAGGACCCCGTATGGGGGCTGGGGGTGGGGAGGGGGCCCAAGGGATGGCCTCCCGTGCTGGCTGAGCGTACTGCTGGAACCATCTGGTCTTGTCCTCCGCGGGTGCCCCTGAGATGTGTACCAGAGCTTCAGCAGTCATGGTCCCCAGCGAGCTAGGGACGAAGGTGGAGGGAGGAAGTTCCCACCCGCTGCCTCCTCTAGGAAGGCTGGGCAGGACTGATTTAGGGCTTACCTCCTCCGGCTCGGGAGACCAGTCCCCCCACCCCCGCTGTCTACACTGCCTGTTTATCCTGCTCTCTTGGGTTAATATTTCCTCTTCTAGGGCCGTGGGGCTCACTGGTATTTACATACAGAGGAGTACCGTCTACTTGCAGGATGCCTGGCTGGTATGAATTCTTCGTGAGCCCTGCTGCTGTTAGTGGGGAGAGGCAGCCTGAGGCCCTGGGGAGGGCTCTGGGTCTCAGTGAGCTCCCGTGCTGGCAAGCCCACCGTGGATGGCTGCCTCCCTGGCTCAGAGCCCTCATGTCCCTGACTTTCTGGGGTCCTCAGCAGTGGGCTCTGTGGCTGCCATGAGCACGTTGGGGGGGGGGTCGGGGAGGCTTCCCTGGCCTTCCACCTCCGGACCCGGTTTGCTCAGCCCTCCTGAGCTCCAGAACCCTTGCGTGCTTCTGATCCCGGAAGAAAAGAGGACACCTCGGGTGCGATTTCTTGCCTGGTGTGTGGCCATGGGGCCGTGGCTGCGAAGGGCGCTTCGTCGAAGCTGTGAGTTCAGCATTGATTGATCTCCTGCAGAAGTACGGTGTTCCGATCCTTCCTCCTCAGCCTGGGTTGGTGCCGTCAGTTTGACACGAGCTTCAGCTTCAGGGCTGATCCCTCCAGGCAGAAGGAGTGGAGCCCCTTAGGGTGTGGAATCCTCGAGGGCCCCAGAGTTCTCCGAGCTTCCTACCTGGTGGCTGGCCCTCCTCCTAGCCGGCTCACCGGAGGCAGCCAGGCCGTGTGATCGCCGACAGGGCTCCTGACTGATCCTACCATTCCTGGTATTCAGGGGACCTTTGATTCTCAAGAGCACGGGAAGCTTGGCAGCCACCTCCTCTGACACCTGTTACACAGATGACTTATGCCCCCTTCGCGACATCCCCATGGAGTACCTTCTGGAATTGACTTGCATGCCTCCAGGGACAGGCTGCTCCTCACCTCTCAGCAGCTCCCTTCACCTAGAAAGCTCCATGTAGAAAGCTCACCTAGGATGCCTTCTCCCAGGACCTAGCGCTCCTCTCGGGACCACGCAGAATATGGTGAATGCAGTTCTTGTGAGCTCCCTTCCATACCCTACATCAAAGATTTCTCCTCTCCAGGCTGAGTGCGAGGCTAGAGTGGGCAGAGTGGGGTTCCTGGAAGAGGTAGCCTTCTATTCCCTGGGCCGCCTCCTTATTTCTGTCTCTGTTCAAGAGCCTGGGCTACTTTGAGACCTCAGACCTTGACTTGGAAATGGTCTAACCCAGGCCTAACCGACGAAAGTGGGCTGGGGAGGTCCCAACCGTGGCTCCTTGGGGTCTGAGGGAAAGAAGGTGGCCTGGTGTCAAGCAGGGTCAGACTCGCCACATGGTTTGGGAAGGGTGTCTGTCTTCCTAGGCTCTCCCAGCAGGCTCGCCTCCCATGGGGACTGGAAGGGTAGCCAGGGGTTATGGGGGTCAGCTCTGAGTAGTGCCCCCTCCTCTTTTAGCCTCTCCCTTCTCCTTACTGAGCCCCTGTCTGCCCAGTTCCGCTCCCTGCGGGGAACATTCTGCTTACGTGTCCTGCGGCCTCAGAGACCTGAGCTGTCTGCGGAGGGCGTTGGATTTGGAGTCACAACGTCTGGCACTGCCTCCTCCCAGCGGTCTCCCCGGGGGCCATCGGTCTCCCCCCGGGGCTGTCGCAAGAGTCCGAGGGGAGGGCCAGCACTCTGCACGCTGTACCATGTCACCGCGTCAGGGAGCGTGATGTTTTATTACCGCGTGTGGTGATGATAATGTCAGCACAGAAAGGCCTTGGACATCATCCAGACCAACCCTCTCATTTAGCCGCTGAGTCTGACCCCAGAGGGGACAGAGGCCTCCCCAAGGTCACAGGGCAAGTTCACGGCAGAGCTGAAGCAAAAACCCAAGCGTCCTGCCCATCCACCAGTGCCCGGTCTCCCCCCACCCTTGTCACTTGACAGAAACCCTTTGCTAGAGACACAGGGCGGAGATCCCTCTGTGGCTGTGACAGTGACATCTGGCTTGCCCGGGACTTACCATCTTCATCTCACAAAAGCTTCTGGGCCTTACACCTCTGGCTGTGCCCACCAGAACCGCTGGCCCTGGGGGCAGGCAGTGTTCCCGGGGTCTCCATGAGGCAGCTGCTTCCCACCCCCCCCCTAGCCTGCCCTGCCTCCCTGGGGCTGCTGCCCTGTAACGGGGCACTCCCCTTTACTTCCTGGCCCAGACAGGGCTGCCTGCATCCTGCCAGCTGTCACCTTGGGTGGAAATAGAGTCTCCAGAAGCCTGCTGGAGACCCCTCACCTAGGGAGCTGACCCAGCTGGCTGCAAGATGTGACCCCGTCTGGGACCACAGATTGAATTCGTGGCCCTAGTTTCAACCTGGTGTGACCCCTGCCGTGGCTCTGAAGACCCAAAGATGCCCAGACTATTGGAACAGGAGGGACCTGGGCATCCAGCTGAGTTCATCCCCTTCTCATCCCCATTTCTCAGATTTAGGAAATTGAGGCTCCGGGAGGGAAGGAAGCTAGCTGCACAACCACCAAGATACTAGCTCTTTCACCACTGCCAGCCTGACCCCCTTCTATCTCTTGCCCCCCTGAAGCTGATTCCTGAGGCTGCCCGAGCCCAGAGTGTATAGACTTAGGGACACTGGTAATGAATAGTGACTACGGATCCATCCCTGCAGGGCTCTTCCAGACCCTCAAGCCAGGCCCTGCTTCCCTGCCAGATCTGGGGAGGCAGTGCACTGGAGGGTAGCACACGTTTCCTGCCTGTGGGTCCTTGTGCCAGTCTGAGAACAAGGTTTCCTGGCTCTTCTGGAGCCCCCAGTGTTCTGCCCCTGGGAGAGCAGAGTCTGGAATCCTTCTGTGCCTCCCCCTGCCTAGCTCCCCGAGAAAGATTAGTTATTCATTCACCAAGTTTGCTGAACACCTACTACATGCCAGGCACCGTTCCAGGCCCTCGGGATACAGTGGTGAACTTGACGGTGGCCTTGATTATGCTGTTACAGGCGAAACAGACAGTAAGTCAACAACTTCGTGTATGATGTCATTCTGAGCTCCAATAAGAGTTTTGAAGAAAAACAAATTAGGATACGGTGATATAAGGAGATGGGTGGGATCGGGCTTCTTTAGGTGGAGTGCTCAGAGAAGGCTTCTCTGAAGAGGTTATATTTGAGCAGATACCTCAAGGAGGGAAGGGAGTGAACCCCGTGAGCATTTGGGAGAAGGGCACTCCAGACAGAGGAATAGCATGTGCAAAGGCCCTGTGGCAGGAAAGTGTTCGACATGCTCTAAGAAAGGCAGGGAGGCCAGTGTGAATAAATGGAGTGGGAGAGGGAGGAAGAGAGGAGAGGAAGTTAACAAGATGGTCAGAGAGCAGTCACAGAAGGCCTTTTGGAGCACGGGAAAGGCTTCCCGACTTCATGCTCAGTAATAGAGGAGTCATTGGAGGATTTTAATTGAAGGACTGAGACTATCGAAGAGGGTCCCCTCTGGCTAGTGAGCTGAATATAGACTATAAGGGACAAGAAGGATATGAGGAGACCAATTGGGTGGCTTTTAGTGACCTGGGCGAGGACGCCGGTGGCTTGGACCAGCGTGTTCGGTGGAGATAGTGAGACAAGATCAGATCCTGGATGTAATCGGAAGGTTGCCCAAGGTCATGCCCAGAAGCCTGTGGGGAAGGCCTGCCGCCCCTGCAAAGCAGACTGAGGGGCTGCACCTGGAGAGCTGGCCATGGTCTCCAAGTCCTGTGGGTCTGAGCGGTTTTCCTTTTATGCTGTCACCGCTCTTGGAGCCGTAAGTGACTGCCATAAGGTATCTGTTTAATGATAGGGGCGTGGTGAGGAGTTCCAGGCACCCTAGTCCGCGCTTGTCATTTTGCCATTCATCCACGAGTCTGCATCCTTTTCCATCCCTCTCCTCCCCTTCTGCATCTGCTCCTCTGCCCGCTGCTGGCTTTCTGGCATGCTGTCATCCTCCAGCCCTGGGGCCTTGGTCTGTGTCCCCTCCTCCACTCCCACAATTCTATCTGGCGAACTCCTGTGTATCCCTAAGAGCCCAGCTCAGAAGCTGTCGCCCCTGAATTCCCTTCCCCAACACTCTTGGACCCTGGGGATTCTTCCTTCTCTGAAAATCCTCCCTCCTGTGCTCCATTGCCTGCGATCAACCGCCACTGGGGCTGGGGCTGTGCCTTCCTTCACACCCCCTCTTTCCGCTCTGTGTCCTCACAGCCTGGCCCAGGGCCGGCACAGAGGAGGGAACAAAAACATTTCAGTATATTCCTGGAGCAGTAGCTAGTTACTATGGAAACAAGGAAGTGTTGCAACTTCCCTAACTTTTGAGGTTGGGGTCACAGAGGCCAGCTCTGTTCTGGCCCCATGGGATCAATCCAGGATGACCATTCTAGGGTTCTTATGGATTCAGAGTCACCTTAGGGAGGCAGGTCCTTTCCCATCCCTGGGCCTCAGTTTACCTATCAGTAGCATGGGAGTCTGGGAGTTGCTTGGCTCTCTAAGGCCGTTTCGAACATCCCCTATCTCTGTGCCCCCAATCCTGCCATATAACTACAGGCAGGCCCTTTGTTCTGTTCGGGCCTCAATTTCCCCATTTTGTTCCACTCTTTCCTCTAAGAAGTTACCTGCCTGAGTCAGATGCCTCCAGAATCCCAGAGTTTTAGCAGCCAAGTGGCCCTCAATAACTAACCTGGGATTCTTGGGACCTGCAGAGGCACCAAGAGGGAAGTCTGGCTTCCAGAGCAGCAGCATGGGGAGCGGGAAGGTGGGTTGTAGGGAGAAGCCAAGCCAGCTCACTCTGGTCTGAACCTGCACAGGCCCCTGGTCTCCTTCCCTCACCTTGAAGGTGACCAGAGCCAGTGTTTGTCAGGTGGGCCTTGCCTCTGCTGGAGGCCGTGCACTCCACCTTCTGGCGTGAGCAGAGGATTAGGGCTGGCAGTCCCGGGGCGGGGGGGGGCGGGGGCAGAGGTCACCCACAGTGGTGGGGTGGAGTGGGTGGCCAGTCCCTTCAGGCCATGTGTCTTCTCCCTCTACTTCATTGCTCAGCTTGGTGGCGACCCCCCCCCCACGTACCCCTACCCCAGTGACCCCTGCCTGGCTCCTCGGAGTGGCTTGGCCTTCCCCATCAGGCCCAGAACGGGAGCGATCTGGGATGAGAGGGCCTCTGGGCTCTCCGGGCCTGCTTGCTCATCTGGAAAGCAAGGGGAGCAGGCTCACCTCCCAGGGCTGCCAGGAGGGGAGACTGAAGAAGGCAGTC
>CM052894.1:42288960-42398319 GCA_028534135.1 Potos flavus | reverse complement strand
GGTATGTCTGCTGTTAGGCTGAATAATGCCCCCAGGGCAGTATTGGGCCCTGAAGGGGGGCCCTGGCCAGGGTCAGAAGACCCATTTCCCATCTCACCCATGGATCAGCTTCCTGACCTGGTCAAGGCCCTGGCTCTCTCTGCCCTCAGTTTCCCCATCTGTGATTGAGGCCCCTTCTAGCTGGTATTCCTTTTGGAAGCCCGTTTGAGCATTTTTATCTCCAAGATAAGCAAGACTCCTTACGCCAGCCCCCCCAAGATTGAGTAGTGTTTATCTCACCTCTACTCAGTTCTCACTTTTCTTAAAACAGGGGACTGCCGTCTGCCCACATGACTTTGGACTTCACCGTGTGGATGGTGGTGTAATGAGTCACCTAGCCCCTCCTTGCCAGCAGTCCTGTATTGTCCTTGCTTCCTCCTGGGGGGTTCGGGTGTCTCCCCTGTACTCCCTAACCCTCTGCATTCTCCCTCGCTGGACTGTCCCCTCTGGGGGTACCCGCAGGGTCTTATTCCTATATCCCCAGAGGGCCCGGAGCAGAGAAGGTGTTCAGTAACGGTTAGGTGAATGATGGAATGGAAATCCTAATCTATCCAGATAGTTCCAATTTTCTCAGCATTCTGGTTTTACTCTCCTATGTTCACTTGCTGGAATTTTGCTCAGTATAAAGGATCTTTTTTTAAAAAAAATTAATTTGTTAGTAAGCTCTAAGGCCAGAACTGGTTTTCTATACTTTGGGCCAATCCCCATCTTTCAAAACTGGGACTTTCTGTCTTGTGTTTTTGCATTTCCTTTATTTGCCTTGTTTGAGCGGCTACTTTTTCTTTTTGGGACTCTGGATAGTAAATAATCCTACCTCTCATTTTATTGAGATTTCTCATGCCAAAAAGGCAGGGAGAGTTAGTAAACACTCAGTTGGGGTGATTCCCTGCTTTGCTGTGTTTTTTCCTTTGTGTATTAGATTGTATCTGTTTTTCCTGCCTGGTCCCTGGGCCTCTGACACCCCATCTTCCCAGGGGTTGCTCGGTGGAATCTGCTGGGTCCACCACGTGCGGTAGGGCATATCGTGTACTGCACAACTGGGGGGCACACACATTATGGCCCCCACACATTATACATTTATTAAACCAATTTCTGGTGGATGGTGGTAAAGTATTTTGAGGAAGAGGAGCCTTGTTCTCATTCTCATAACGCCGCTATGAGGATTAGGAGTAGGACTGCCATTGGCCCACTGCCCTGGCTGAAACTTGGGCTCTCCCTTGGCTCCTCCCCAGGACTGCAACCTATGACACTGGGTTTCCGTGTCCCCACCTCTCTGCCCCGAGCCTGGCCTGTGGGAGTACCTGGCAGGGAACAGAAGCAAACTGCACCTTCCAGATGTTTTTGAAGCTGCCATGCTCTCCAGCCCCCATGCAGCAGCCTTCTCCCTCAGGTGTCTACCTCCAGCCTCCCCTTTTCTGGCCTCCGCCACTTGGCCCCAAGTGTGACCTTAACAAAAGGCACCTACGACCTTGTTACCCTCTCTGCTCTACCTAAAACTCCTTCCTGGCTCCCTACCACCCACAGCCTGGCCCTCAGGGCCCTATGTTCCCTGGCCCCAGCTGAACTTTTACTTATATGTGTTTTACAGATTCTGTGCTCTGCCCTGTCTGCCTGGCGAACTCCTAGGCATCCTGCAAAGCCCGGTGCAAGCCTTGGCTAGCCCTTGTACACCTGCCAGATCAAGTGGGCTGGGCCCTCACCTTTGGCCTGGTTCCTCTGGCTGTTTTCTGAACACTGTTGCAGCCCTCACCTGGCAGGACTGTAGCTGCCGGCAGGGTACCCCAACCATAGGTAGGCGGTGACTCCCCGATACCAGCACCACACGTGGCATCTAGCAGACATTCCAGAATGCTTGCTGAATAAATGAGTAACTAAATGATGGCTCTACTTTACATGGAACTGATAGGTTTCATGGCTTGGGGGAAAAAAAAAAAATATATATATATATATATATTTTTTTTTTTTTTTTTTTCACTCTAGGCAGTGCCTTAGAAGTGACTTGCACACTTTGCTTGAGAAAGAATTGAATAATCTCAGTGCTGGAGTCACAGCTGGCTATGTACATGGTCTGACCCCTCCCCTCCGTGTCTCCAGTTGGAGCCAGAGGGGTGGTTCGGCTGGGCCAGGCTCCCAGGAGTGTCTCCTACCCCTGATTGTCTTACCCAAAGCTGCCAGGGTCTGAAGCCGCCTGGGTGTCAGCTGTGCCCACGCCGCTGCCCTCAGCAGCTCGGCTTCCTGGGAGGAATGGCTCAGCAGTGACAGCCTGGCCGGGCCGCAGCACCTCTTGGGCAAGACTCCCTGGGCAGGACCAGGGGCTGGAACCTCGCATGCACGGCCCATGCACCAGGCAAGTCTGTGGGCAAATGGGCTCCAGCCTTCCCTGGCGCTGGGGGCAAGCAGACGGGAGGGACACCCTTCCGTTGGGTAAACACGGGTGTTCAGGCCTGCCTAGACTCATCCCCGTGCCATATCGGTTAGAGGTGTGGGACAGCCTTTGGCAGAGCTGGGAGTTGCCAGGTGTCAGGCCAAGGGTGACAGAGAAGGACACTTGGGAGTCTCCACAGACCTTGCCTGGGACTCGGCCCTTCCGGGCTTTGTCAGAAGTAGAGCCGAGGAGGTACGGGGGAGGCAGGGGGTCTTCAGGCGGGCCTGACTGCTGGCACTCCTAGTCTTGAGTCTCTTCTCCGCCTCCCCACGGGCAGCTCCCTGGGACCTGGGGAGGGTGGGCCACAGGGCGGGGGGTTTGCTAAGCCAGGGCTGAAGTCAGAGCTTCTGGTAGGTGTACCCCCTTCAGATGCATTTCATTCCACAGTCACCCGAGGCAAAGCTTGTGTCCTTGGGAAACCCCACGGGCACTAGGCATGGCTCTTTGGTCTCGAAATTGCCACAACAGTCCTCCGAAGTGGCTGGTGTTATCCCCGCTTTAAGCAGGAAGACTCTGGGGCTCAGAGGAGTCAAGTTGCGTTAGGACCCACAGCTACTAAGGGGAATCTGTTCTCTTTCTCCCTCCAATTGGCCCCTTTTCAATTTTTCTTTTTAAATCCATGCCTCTTGGTACAGATGAGTAACCCTACGGGCATGGTTGCCAGCCCCTGCCTCCGACTGGAGAGCCTGGCAGGTGCCTGGGCCAGTGCCTCACAGGGGAGGTGGACGGGTGGCCATAAAACCCTGAGCAGCTGGCAGAGTTCATGGCCACCGAGGAGAGCACCTCTGTGGTCCATGGCTGGAACCTCAACACGTTGGACCATCCTCCCCCCCACGTAGCTAGAGCCAAATCGTGCTTCAGTGGAGAAAAATGTGACCTTGGTACTTGTGTAAACACAGATCGAGAACCGCACCATTGACAGAGAGAGCAAGATGCCCCCCTCCCGCCGCCACCCCGTGAACCCAGCACCGTGGGATGGGAGCGTTGCCTACTTTCTTTTTCAGAGATAAACTTGGCTGAGGCTATTTCTTGTCTTCTCTGATTTCCTCTTGGCTAGTTTTGGCCCAGTGCTGTTGGAGTTCCTGCCACCTTCTAAGGGAAACAGCGCACCCCTCTTCCCGGGCCCCGAAACCTCAGGCCTAGGAACCTTAGGACTGCAATGTTGACTCAGACAGAAGTCAGGTGGACATGGGCGGGCCTGGGTCCTCTGGGGACTTGGGGTGGCAGCTTCATGCCCTCTGAAGGGGGAGCCCCTGTGGGGCATGTCGGCCAGCGTGCCTCCATCTAGAAATGCGGGTGACCCCCTGGCTTTGGAGGGCTGCCGGCGTCACCTCTGCAGGCTACACCTGGAACAGGGAGCCAACCGGCCCTTTTCAGGACAGGGGCCAGACCTGCCCTCTCCTTTGTCCCTCTCCCACCTTCCTCCTCCCGAGGCCACCTGCTCCCTTTGTACCCACACACGCATGCCCAAGTGTGAGCACGGGAGCTCCTGGTTTGGGGAAGGGAGCGGCAGCTTGCAGAGAGACAGGGTGAGCCCGAGTGTAATTTTATTTCTGTGGTTCTCCTTTCGAGCTGTCACGGTGAATCTATTTTACTTGTCACTTTGTAAATCATTATTCAGGATTAAGCCTTTTACCAGCTTTTAAGGCGCCTGCAGCCATCGGCAGCCCACCTCTTCCCCACCCCGCCTTCCGAATGTCCCTCGCTGCTCACGGCCCTCGATGCTCGGGGCTCCGAACCCGCTGTGGCTCCTGCAGGCATGCTCAGGTGGAATGAACGTGGGAGCCTGGGGGACCTCACGCCTGTCTTCGCGTTTAGCTGGCCCATTTTCCTGATGGGAAAACAAACTCAGGAGGGGCCCATGCCCTGGATGCTCGATTGTTTCTGATGCGCTTTGAAGCAGTGGGGAAGGGAGGGGTCTGCCGCTCATTGCCCAAGGGGGCCAGGCCACCTCCTCTCCTCAGTAGTAAGACTGCTAGAGACCCACAGGGAGGGGCGCCTGGGCTGCTCAGTCGTTAAGCATCTGCCTTCAGCTCAGGTCATAATCCCAGGGTCCTGGGATCGAGCCCCACATTAGGCTCCCTGCTCTGCGGGAAGCCTGCTTCTCCCTCTCCCACTCCCCCTGCTTGTGTTCCCTCTCTCACTGTGTCTCTCTCTGCCAAATAAATAAATCTTAAAAATAAATAAATAAATACATAAAAGAGCCACAGGGAGCTCCGGCTTGGAAGAAGTTGAAGGGTGGCGGGGACAGGGTGGGCTGCCCACATGTGCTTGGAGCCCAGGGAGGACCCCCCCGTCTACTCTCGGGGTGCGGGGCCAGGCACACAAGCTGGGGTGACAGGGAGCCGGAGACATAGTTAGAGGCCCCCACACTGGCATGCAGGATCCCATTTACCGATTTCTCTAGAATGCCATGCCCTCCTCAGCAGGCTCCAGGATGCCAGAACAATGAAAGCATTCGCTGAAACGTTGGGAGCCGCAGATAGCGGCCAGCCGGGGCCCACTAGGCCAGGCGCCCGCAGTGAGCGGCGCTGCATTTCCCACGGCCTGCCCATCTGGAGAGGCCTGCGGAGCAAAACGGGAAACAAAAAGGTACCCCCTTGTGAGGCTGACACACGTTTGGGGAGCTGAGGCTTGCAGGGTGCCTGCTGTGAGAGGGATAGGGATGTGTGTGGGGCCAGGTGACCCGTGGGCCCTGCCGGGTGGGGCTCAGGCCCACTGCTCACTGCCTTTTCCATCAGGATAGATGAGCCTTCCCTCCAGGCCAGGGGATCCCTTCTTGTCGCTTGGGGCCCAGGGTTCCCTCCTGCCTGTCCGCTGGTAGAGGCCCCGGCCTGGGGGGCCGACATTCACCCAACCTGCTTCCCTCATGCCCCACCCAGACCTCCTTTGTCTTGAAACTTGATAGATCCATCACTGGCTTGGAATTTCAGGCCAGCAGGAGAGCTGCTGGAGCTGCCCATTAGGGCAGGGTCCTTGCTTGGCCTGGCGAGGACTCCCGATGGAGAACAGGAACCCTCTTGCAGCCTCCAGATGCTGGGTCAGCCCCCCAACCCCCACCCCCATATGCTGGGTGGCAACTGTCTGCTTAATTTCCCGTCTTCAGATGAGCTCCTTCTAGAAGGCCAAACCCTGTCCATTATAGCCCCTGGCTTGGCAGGGGGGGGGGGTGCATGGGGCTGATGCTAAGGCAATATTTCTTGAAAGGATGGCCCAACAAAAATCCCGAGACCCTCACTTTTAGGAGTTTCACAGTCTAACGTGGAAACTCAGCCTTGGCTACTTGGCAGAACAGGAATGATACATACTGAAGTACTAGAGAGATCGGCTAAGGAGTTCCATGGAGAACTTGGAACAAGTGAGAGATGAGAATAGTTTAGAGTGGTCAAGGAGGGCCTCCTGGAAGAGGAGGCATTTAAGGGTGGGTGTTGAAGCTGGAGAGACTTTAGCCAGAACAAAGCAGGAAGAAGGGGGAGGAAAGACACTGCTGGGAGGCAGAAAGGTGTGCCAAAGGAAGGGAGGTACACATGCCAGGGGTCTGGGGGAGCTCAGCCAGTGCCCCCTATCTTCAGGGGAGTAATGGAGGCCAAGTCTCCAGGGACGGCTGGGACCCCAGAGAGAAGGCTGGGTGAGGAGGGGACATTTATCCTAGAGGCAGGGGCAGGGAAGCTTGAGCAGGGAAGGGCAGGGACAGAGTAGTGTTTGGGGAGAGGAGTCAGAAGGCGGGGAGCTGCCCAGCTGGGAGGGAGAGGCCGAAGCCTTGCTGGTGACACAGGTGAGTGGAGTCCCTCAGGGGCACTTCAGGACCAACTGACCTGTGCCAGGTGGGAGGGCTGTGAGGGCGGGCCAAGTGGCTGGCCGCTCCTCTCGGGGGGCTCCTCCAGCACTGAGGAGGAGGTGGAAGAAGCAGGGGCTTCTGAAGGTCCAGCGGCGGTTTGGCCTGACGGCTCAGGTGGCGTGATCCTCAGCCTCTGTCCTCAACCAGCCAAATGGGGAGATTTGACAACCCCTGCCTCCGCCTTCCTGCCTGGCTGCTGTGAGGCAGAAAAGAGACACAGTTAGGGGAAGGCTTTTGTGCACCGACATCGTCGGTGGGGTTTCATCCCATTCTGGAAAATCCGTGGCCTCGTGACATGGCCATTTCACGGCTGCTGGCCTCCCTCCATTCTCTGGCCCGGAGGCAGCCTGTGCGCTAGGGTTCACTCTCAACAAGCTGTGTGTCTTTGGACCAGTCACTTCCCTCCTGCAGGCCTCAGGCTTGCCCTCTGTAACTGGGTCCGTCCCGGTAATCCCTGCCCCCCCGGGGTGCTGAGTGTGGCAGTAAATGCATGCCACAGTGCCACGGGAGGTTCCTGCTCAGAGACCAAGGCTGGGGCGTCCTTCCGTAGGCAGGGCCTGGCAAGCCCAGTTGTCACGACAGCACTGTGAGGCCTCCCCGGAAGCTTTGGAACTTCCACCACGAGGGCCCGGTGCAGTGCCTCTCGGTGTCTGGAGACTTCTAGGTCCATTTTGTGTGTCCTTGCACTTCCCGCCCACTCCCTGGAGGCCCCCTTTAAGAGTCTAGCCCCAGCAAGCCCTTCTCAGATCCTGCTATTCCCCAGCAAGCCTTGTACAAGGCATGTGCCTTTACGTGATGCTCACGGCTGTTCAGAAATCCCAATGCCAGCTGGCAGAGGGGCGATCAGGTAGCTCGCTTTTCTATAAGATGGGTGAATTTTTTTTTTAGAACAGATTTTGTTTTTCCGATCACCAAAGCTGTTTGCATATGATGCAAGAAGTCGAGGGGGTGAGTGACCAGCCAGTAGGAGAAAGGCTCCTGGGGACTCAGTGTCCATAGGGGAAACTGAGGCCCAGAGCATAAAAGGGACCATCCTGAAGCCACCTAGCAAGAGCGACTGGGTTGCCGGTCCAGTAATAATAACATGACCGTTATTTTCTTATTCTTCACCATGACCACTGTCTTCCGGAGACTTACTAGGGTCTCAGCACTGTGCCTGGTGGTGTCTGTGTTTTATCTCATTTAATCTGCCAAAGAACCATACGAGGAAGGGGCTATTTTTATCCCCATTTAACACACATGCACCATTGGAGTGGTGTTCAGAGAGATTAAGGCCACAGAGCTAGAATGTGTCAGAGGCACAAGCCTCAGAGTCTAGAACTTTCCTTCCCGCTGCCCTTGTTGACCCCTTCACACGCCCTGGATGCTTCTTCAGGGCCCATCCCCGGGTCTGTCCCCATGAAGCAGCACGATGGCATCTTCCTCTTTCTAGGAGGTGTGGGGTACAGAGGACTTTCTGTATTGGGCAGATAAAAGAGCCCGTTTGGGATGATTTTTATCAGCTCGAGCAAGCCGGTTTGACTTACAGGAAGAAGCCAATTTGCATTTTGGGAAAGTGCTCAGTGTAAAGGCCATGGCGAGCACTGGGCGGATTTATAAATAAACAGCGGACCGGAGGCATTGTATGTCCCCGGCCGTACGGTTCTGGGCTCCTATTAACACCACAGACCCGGCACGTCGCAGCTGCCCTTTGGACAGTAAGGCCCTCATGGAGTAAGAACATGCCAAGGAACCCGTCCTCCGGCCTGGCTTCCCCGGGCACGGGGCGTCAGAGGCTGCGGGTGCCTCCGCTCTCCCCGCAGCTCAGAGCTGCGTGCCAGGAGTCAGGGTGGCGGGATAGCCGTAGATAGCAGGGTACAAACGCTTGCTCTGCCCCCAGCGGTACTTTCGCTTTCTGGAGACTTCCATTCCTTGGCCTTGAAATGAGTAGGACTTACTACCCAGGTGATGTTGAGAATTAAGTGAGGTGGGGTCGACTCTTGTCCGGTCTCCCCTGCCCTCCTGCCGTGGGATAACTGGGTGATTTGGGGCAAGTCCCCAGCCTCCCTGGACCTCGCTGTCCTCTTCGGAAGGCGATGAGGGGGATGCTGGTCAGCGGCCTAGGACCCTCGTGCTAGAGGGGGCTGCTCCGGCCCCTCAGGGTCCAGGAACTCCCGGGCCGGCCAGATTCATAGCCCACAGCCTCCCCGTGTGGGACCTTCGGCTTCCCTGTCATTGGTGGGGGTGATGGAGGTAGTTAGGAGGAGGTGTGCTAATGTATATGCTTAGTGCTTAGCATGGAGCCAGGCCCGTGGGAAACGCTCATAAATAAATTATATCTGGAATCCTTATTTCAGGAAAAAAATCTATCTTCAAATCAGAACACTGTCCGTTCGGTCCTATAGTCTGATTTAATTCGAGGTGATCCTGTACACCAATAATCGCCATAATGCCAGTAGTTAGAAGACCGCCCCTATCTGTTCACTCTGCGAACTCGCAGAACTTTCCACGGTGGCCCTGGTTCAAGACAGCCCCGCTTGACCAGCTGAATCATTCAGCCTCTCCAGCCTCCAGCTCGCAGCTCTGCCCAGATAAGGATCATCGGTCCTTCTTATCTGACTGCTGTCAGGGCGGACCTGCCACTTCCCCGGCCTTCTGATCACGCCTGCCTGTTGCCCCGGGCGTGGAACGTATCTAGGTGCCACCGCGTGACCAAGGACACTTGGCACGCATTCGCCCAGGGACGTCACCTGGACCCCTGCACCCCCACCGGGGCGCCCGGTTATTCTGCAGCACGCAGTGGGTCTTTTCCCTCAGACTCCCGTCTTCGTCGTTCCAAGCCTTTAGGGGATCCGTGTCTTGCAGCCACCCGGGTCCCCGTACGTCAGTCTTCATGGCCAGCTGGCTGGCAGACTTTAGCACGGAAGGCACTGTAAGTGTATGCTGTGCGTGGCCACCGAGGGAGATGTCCACTCCTGTTGCCGAACCTGACACCTCCCGAGGTCCCTGTGAGACTGGGTGGGGGGGAGGGGACACAGGCTTCCCACCGCCATTTTGTAGGGAGACAACCGGGCAGACCTCGGTGCCGTTAGTTACGTGCTCTGCTCACGTGGCAAGGCCGGGATTGGAACCCGGTTCCTGGCCTGACCTTCAGCCCTCCGGTTCCCACTTGCCCCGCTGCCTCTGAGGGGTCCTGGGGGACGCTGAGGGGGAGGAGGGACGAGGAGATGAGGGCTGATGCACAGATGTTTGCCCCAGGAGCTAGAAGGGAGGGTGTTTCACAGGATGTCTGGCGTGGAGCTCAGGGGTGGGACGAGGAGCGTCAGCCCTGAAGCAACCAGCCATCTTCTCGAGAACTTCTTGATTCAACGTGCTGCCTTCAGGGGCTGCTCGAATTGGCTCCTGTCCCTGCCTACGCTCAGCCTCGGGCACTCGCCCCCCACATGGCTGAGGGGGCCTGTAGAAGGAAGTGCCCCACTAGGCTCTGGGGCTGTCACAGTGACCAGACAGACAAGGTCCCTGTCTGCAGGAGGCTGAAGGGGGAAACAGGTCACCCAACGCCCCCCTTATAAATTATGGTAAGCGCTGAGAAAGAAACATGTGGGCTGCTGCATGGAAAAAGGGGAGGGGTGGGTGTGAGGGCTCTTGAGGCAGGAAGGCCTTTCTGAGGAGAGCCATGAGATGATGGGGCACGCGGGCAGGGGGAACATCCCGTGCAGAGGCAGGCCCTGAGACTGGAAGGTGCTTGGCATGTTCCAGAAACTTTGCAAGGAGTCTCGGGTGGCTGAGGTCAAGTGGTCCGAGACAAGGTGGGCCCCACCCACATCTTCCACCTCATCTTGGGTCTCCCACTGGCCTCCAGACCAGCCAGCAGAGCTGCCAGGCCTGCTGTGGGCCTAGGCCCAGGTGTGGACACGGGGCCGGATCTGCTTGTGGGATCCACATGGGGCCAGCTCCCTGCCCCAGCCAAGGGGCACATGACAAGATGACTTGGATGGTTATTTCTGCCTCCCGTCAGCCACTTCCATCTTTGCAGCGTGCGTGGGAGGCCTGCTCTGAGTTCTTGCTCTGTTCCCCGGCTCGACTCTCCTTTGGGGGCACCACTCCTGCCTCTCTTCGCTGCCTGGTATTTCAGTGACACTCCTGCTGTCGAGGAGGGTGGAGGACGGTCACCAGGGGTCCTGGAACAAGCTCAGGTTCTCCCACCCGAGTTGGCCCAGGCCCCGAGACCTTTATTTACTTTGGTCCTTGCTTAAAAACTCTGGTAGCGAAGCTGCCTGGAATGAAATGTGAAGAACTCAAGATAATAATAAAATCAATTGGACTGTTTCCCCAGTAATTCTAGAGACTGATGCATCATTAATGTTGGTAATACAGTGCCTGTCAGATCACAAACTTCTCAATAAATGTGCAGCTGGCAAGCTCTGATAGAAATTGGAGGCAAGCAGAGAATGAGATTTGGGGCCTTTGATATATGGGGTGTCAGCGGTGCGGTGAAGTTTTTATCAATTTCTGTCACTTTGGGCTTTTGTGCTCACTACCTATGTGGTCTTCAAGGCACCTCTCTGCGGGCTGCCCGGATGCTAACTGCCCCCCCCCCCCATAGTAGGAGGAAGAAGAGCTCCTGGAGGGGCCTCGATGTCCGGCCAGGAGCCTTCTATGGGCCTCATGACCCAAGAGCTTCTCAGGCAACATGAGTCCACAAGATGGGCACAATCGGAGGCTTTTGGACCTGACCCCACTCAGCCACTCCACGAGCATTTATTGGGATCCTGCTGCCTCCAGAATACCACTGGGCCCTGCCTTTGGGGGCTCTAGGAGCTTTGTGGGAAGCCTTGGGCTCGGGGAGGGAGAATGGGTGAGTAGTCCTTTCGACCTAAGGGTCAGGATCAGAGGGAAAGTGGAAGGAGGGAGTGTCTGAGCTGGCGGTAGATCAGGGAGGAACGCCAGTGCCACAGGGAGTACTCGGGGGACCAGAAGCACCGTGGAGTTGATGGGGGAGCAAGGAGTGGGACCAGGTGAGGCCCCCAGGGTGGGGGAGGGAAGGTAGGAGCACCTCAGAAGCGGCCATTACATGGTGCTTAGTGCGTGTGCCCCCGGAGCCAGAGCGCTTATCAGCTGGGCCACCTCAGGAAAGTGACTCGACCACTCTGTGCCCCAGTCTCTTCGTCTGTAAAATAGGGGTGTGGCAACAGAGCCACCTGCCTCGGCGGGTCCTGTGAGCATCGGTGATTAATGGTGGTCCAGGGCTCAGAGCAGGCCTTGCTGCACCGGGAGCCCCTGACCCGTACCGGCATCACTTTTGCACAGCCGTCTAAGTTGACTCTGGGAACCTGAGAGCCAGACGCGTGAGCTTCGGGGAGGTGAGGTAGGACATTCACACGGAGGCGGGATGGGAGCCCAGCCGCCGTGGAGGCTGGGTTGGGCACAGGGGGTCAGGTGCCGGAGGAGGAGGTGCCATGGGGACAGGGCTGGCACCTGTCCGAGGCTGGACCTGTGAGGTCACCATCATGGTCGCCGAGGTTAATCAGCAAGTGGGCAGTGGGTGGGTGCAGGCTTTTGTAGGCTTTTGTCACTTGTTGGTGCCTCTGGCAGGAGTGGAGAAGTTCTGAGACTCAGGCTTGAGTGTGGAGCGTTGGAATTGGCTCCACCAGGCAGGTGAGCCAAATGGGGAGCATTCTGTGAGCAAACCCCAGCCAGGGGTCAGATAGTCGCCACTGTACCTTGCCAGCGAGCAGGCCCTGAAAGCCAGCAAGGCCTGCAGCCTCCTTGACACCCGCCCCAGAGCCACGGCCTTGGAACCCGGAGCCTAGAGGACTCCCTGGTGGTGGGAAGGACTTGGGGGGAGGAGGTCATTCTGATGCAGTCATGACTGCCTCTGAGCTGCTGGGACCTATCCCCAGGGCCTGGGAGTTGGGTGTGCCAGAGCTGGGAAGCCAGTGCTCCTGGGGGTCCCCTGAGCACAGGAGCCCCGACCCTGCGGGACAGGGGGTCCCTCCCCAGTCTCCCTATAACGTGTCCCTCCCTCTCCTGGTTTTGCAGAAACATAGGATTTACTTACTGGTTTTGCATCTGTGTTCACTTTGAAAGGAAGGCCAGGTTGCAAGGCCCCCTGGGGCCTCAGGAAAGAGGAAGCAATCTTGTTAGTCTGGGGTGTGGAAAAGGCAGGGGGCCCTGCACTGCATGTCGAGCAAGGAGAGGTAGCGTGGGGCCCAACTCCGTCCCAGGGGATCTGCACCTCTTGGGGTCCCTGTGACCCCTACAGGTCCTCCCGGTGCTGACGCTGGTACTTGTTCTGGGTTGGGGAAGATGTGCAGGTGACTTGCCTGGGAAGAACCTTTCTCCATATACCCCTCCCCCTACCCGCCCACCCGGGTGGCTGGGCTTGGAGGAAGTGTCCCCTTCCGCCCAGAGAGAGCTCAGGCCCCAGTGGGAGTGGGGCTGGGTGAGGCGCTGAGAAGCTGCAAGGTACAGTAGCTGCAGGTGCATTTGGAGGAGGACAGGGGGCTCTCTTCCCTGTCTAGAGGGCCGGTCCTAGGAGCAGGGGCGTTGGCTCTTCCTACCCTGCATGGCTCTCACCACTACTGCAGACGTGACCTAAACAAATCTTCAGCCCCCTCTGAACATCACTCTGCTTATCCTCAAAATGGGAGTCCTTGATTGGAGGTGCGGTGGGCCATGCCCTATGATGCTTAAAACAGGTCTGCCAAGTGCCAAACCCGTACCAGGCTCTGGGTGACAGGAGCTCAGAGCCTCACTGGGGAATAAGACGGGCCAGCATTCCTACAGCAGTGGGACCTAGTGGCTGTGATCCTAGCCTAGCTGAGTGGAGCAGTTCAGGTCAGGCTCTGGGGAAGGGTATTCAGGGAGGACTTCCCATAGGAGGTGACCTTTAAGCCGCACCCCAAAAGATGAGTCAGGCAGTGCTCAGCACAAAAGGCCTGATGGGGGGCATCAGGCCTGGGTGTGTGGGAGCCAAGGAGCTCAGTGGGGGACCTGATCACATCCTTGGAGGGCCTTAAATGCCATCCACGCCTTAAGGTTTATCCTTAAGGCAGGGTAACAAGAAGAGATTTGGAGGGGAGGAATGACCTAGCCAGATCTGATTTATAGAACAGTCACTGTGGTGGCAGCTTGGAGGATGTTGTCACAGGAACTTTGAGAGCCCCGCTACCATCCAGGATGGAAGGCACAGGCCCAGCGCTGGCAGGGACCCGGGCATGGGAGCAGGGGTGCAGCGGTGCTGCACGGGGCAGGTGCGGGGCACTGGGTGCCGTGGTATCTGAGGGGTGCCCTTGGCTCGTGCACACAGAATCCCTGGGTGCTCGGGTCGTGGTGTAGACGCCGGCCGCACCCCTGCGTATGGGGGCGGGTAGGTGTCGGAGGCTGCTGGAGCACTGTGGGTCTGATGAGCAGCGGATGCTGGGCCTCCGAGGGGTCCCGAGACCACAGGAGCCTCTGAAGGCCAAGGGTAGAGCTGAGAGCAGATTGCATGCTCTTGAAGGGATCCATGGAGGTGTCGCAGGGGCGGACTTGGCTGGAGAGCGGAGACAGAACGGAGCTCTTACCCTGAGAGTTAACTTAGCAAGCAGTTACAGAGTGCCCTTCCTGTGCCAGCTGTGTGGGTGCCGGGGACAAGGTCCTTGCCCTGCAGGAGCTCCTGACTCTAACGGAGAGGGGCACGTGACGCTGGCAGGGTGCCGAGCTCACTCTGCTGGAGAAGGAGGCAACTAAGTCAGTCCTCTGGGATGACTGGGGCTTTCTCAGGCCAAGATGCGGGGAAGGGCATCAGAGGCAGAGGGAACAGCCCCTGCAAAGTCTCAGTGGACCCGAGAGATTTATCAGAGAGCTACAACCCTTCAAGTCAGGCCGGAAGGCATGGACTTTGCTCCTATCTAGGGGCGACAAGTCAGCCAGGCGTCCCAAGTCAGAGAAGAAAGGCCAGGCAGGGGCTGCCGGATCCTGAGAGGCCTCAAGTCCTCAGCCCGGTGGGTATTTGGGGGTACAGCGGAGGTCAGTGCTTGCCTGCCCGAGCAGGGTGACCGAGCAGGGTGCTGGTCCTCTGACACCCCGCATGTTTCTTCTTGGCATGGCCACATTCATAGGAGCCGTAAGGTCAGAGAAGGGCCTGTTTGTCCAGAGGGAGGGGCCACCTGTAGGCAGGCGACTGGCACCTCCCCCCTCCGGTGTTAAAGTCCATCTGGCTGAACCAGGGCAGGGAGAGAGGGAGGAAGGGAGCAGGTGATGACCGTTCTGGCAAGCGTACCCGGTCATCCTGCAGGAAGACAAGCCATGGGGCCCCAGGGGCCGGTACTGATTTTCACTGCCCGCCCCCCGCAGCACACACACACAAAGGAGGCACCACCGATGCTCCGCGCTCTGGCAAGGAGACGCGAGGAGCAAGGTTGTCAGTTACTGTACAGAGCAGTAACTGAGGACCAGAGAGGGGAAGTGGCCGGCTCCAGCTCACACAGCAAGTTGGACAACCCACCAATTCCCAGCTCTCGTGGCACCATGGCCCCTGAAGCTTTGAGATAAACTGGCCGAGCCCCCACAAGGCTCAGCTTCTGTCCACCTTCTCTGTACCCCGGCTTTAGCTGTGTCTCTAACCCCCGGGAGGAGGAGCGGTAAGCTCCCTCCTGACGGGCTCTCAGCTCCTGCCACTTTCCTTACCTCCCTCCTCCTAAAACAACCCGAGGAACCAAACCCAGAAATCCCTGGTCCTCGCCTGCGTCGGATCAGGTGCCGCCCAGCCCAAGTGGAAGATGTGCCGTGGGTAACGTGGACACAGCGAGGTCCTGAACCCCTCCTGACAGGGAGGCAGAAATCCCAGCTCTGGGAGTGTGTAAACATAGTTATTTTTAGCCCTCCGAGGGCTGTGGGCGCAGCAGCGTGACCCGCATTTGGCTCAGCCCCCTCCTCCTGCCCCACCAGGGAGAAGAGGGCTTCTCTGCCCCCCTCTCCCCGCCGTCAGCCTCGGGGGCTGGGCCAGTGGATTCCAGGACCCACAAAGAGAAGGAGCAGGGGAGGGGGCATCTCAGCGAGTCTGCCCACGGCCGGGAGCTGAGGCCAAGCCCAGCTCACAAGGGGCAGGATGTGGTTTTCAGAGAGGCGACATTTCAAGTTGCAAGAGAAATATTGGAGCCACACAATTTCATGCTTTTTCCATGGGCTCTTATTCTCTAATCTTCGTTACCTTCCTCGGTCTGGGCATCAGGAGGCCTGGTCCCGAGGGAACGTGCTGCCACTTCCACCACTGAGTGCTCGCGGGCGTGTAGGGCACCTCTTGGTATCTCATTTGTGCCCTCACCAGTGAAGAGAGGTCATTCCCGACCCGGCTGTCGGGGTGGCAGCTGAGCCGACGAGATCATGGATGCTCACTCACTGTTCCTTCCACGGACATTCACTGAGTAGTGGTTTGGTGCTGCTATTCTCGCTGCTAACTCTAAAGCAGGGAGCCAGCCTGGCAAGGTGCTGACCCTCCTGGGACAAACGTCATCGGGGTGGGGACAAGAGACAATTAACAAATAAGTACATGCTTCAACAACTGTCAGCTTGCAGTGCGTACAGTACAGGAATAATGCAGAGCGAGATGTGGAGTGGCTGGGGTGGGCGAGGGGCATGTATTTTAGACAAGGGCTATCAGGAAGGACCCCCTGAGAAACTTAAATAAAACAGAGCTCACCATGCTGGGGGGAGGAGGTGGTGAGTGGGAACAGCAGGTGCAAAGGCCCTGGGGCAGGAAGACCAGTGGGGCTAGAGAGAAGTAATGGTGCAGGAGCAGGCAGTGTACTTGGTGAGGTGGGCAGGGGCCAGAAGCACAGGGTGTGTGGGCCGTGGGGATGCCTTGGGGAGGGCTATAAACAGGAAAAGGTTTGCTCCGTGCCTGCAAGGAGGAGGAGGAGGGAAGTGAGAGTGGGAGGCCAGTGAAGGGCTATTGCCCTTGTCCAGGTAAAGGAGCTGGCGAGAGATGGGCAGGTTAGAGTCCGGGGAGGATGGACGGTGCAAGTGGCAGATGGCTTGGCTGAGAGGGAGCACCAGAATGAAGGCTGGCTTCTTGACTTCTGCATTTGATGCCTGGGCTGTTGGGGGGTGGAGGAGAGGGCAGTCGATCCAGAAGGGGCCAGCAGAGGATGGAGGAAGAACAGGATCTGGGGAACAGGCTAGTGTGGATACATTGCATTTGCTGTACCTGTCAACGTTCAAGTCCAGAGGGTTGCTCAGGGAGCAGCCGCCTGGGGAGTGCTGGGCCGCAGTCTGGCACGGCTCTCCTCCCGGGGGCTCGCTGCCAGCCTCCAGCCAGGCTGGGTGGGTGGTTGCTCCCTCCGGGCCTGGCCTGGGGTTTTGTCCCAGTGCATGATGGATGAGGGCCTTCCGGTTCCCTGACTTGGAAGCGGGCGTGGGTGGGGGTGGGCAGTGCCTGCATCCTTGGGGCACAGGGGGTTGAAGGCTCTGCCCAAAAGGCTGGGCTGCACGGATCAGAAGGCGCCCTGCTGGGGGTTGTTGGAGCACCATTTGCCATTGGCTGGACCCAAGGCCTGGGTGTCCCCTACCAAGCCTTCTTCTCAGCTGGACTGACTTACTGTGTAGGAGCCCGTGAGTCCTTGTGCGTCTGAGCCAGGATGGCAAGGACAGAGGGAGTTAGCAGCACGTTTGGGACTTTTCTTCACGTAAGCTGTGCGCCCAGCGTGGGGCTTAAACTCATGACCCTGAGCCAGGCAGGTGCCCCAGCACATTTGGGATTTTAACAGCAAACCTAGTTTGCCTTCATTTTGTCATCAGCCAGCTGTGTGACCCTGAATGTGTCCCCTCCCCTCTCTGGGCCTTGGAATTCCCACTTGATGCTAGGGTGGAGCAGAAGGTCCTCCGGGTCCCACAGCTCAAGGTGCTGCATTTTGGTTACAGAGGATCAGCATTGAGGGTCATGATGTGGGTAAAGACAGGGCTGTGGAGATGCCTTGCAGGGCCCCGGGGTGCCGATGAGTATGGCATGGAAGCCACCTGAAGGACGGTCACAGGAGATCAGTCGGAAATGCCAGGCTGCCCGGAGAAGGTCACAAGGACCAGCTTACCATACAAGCAGTTGTGTCCTCAGGAAAATCACTAGGATTTTTAAAGCCTCAGTTTTGCCATCTGCAAAATGGGGCCCTAAATGTCACTGACTTCAGAGGGGGGAATAACTGCGGGGTAATGTGAGGAGAGTGACGTCAGGAGCTCAGCTTCTAGCTCATGGGATGTCTGGTTTCTGGAGGTTGCCTCCTCCCTGTCCGTCTTCAGTTGACAGCAGGAATCCAAATTTCATGGGAGGGGCTCTTCTGCTGTCAGGGCTTCCTCTGAGAGCCACAATCCTGGGCCTGGGCATCCTGCCAAACCTAACTCTGGAGGCAGTGAACCTCACTGTGGCCTTGGGGACTGGCCCACTGGCCTTGGCTTTCTGAGCATCAGCGGAGGTATCACTGGGAGAGGCGCTTTGGGGCTCCAGCCAGAGGCAGTAACGAGCCCTGAACTCACGCCAGTTGTTTTGTGTTTTGTTTCTCAAAGAAGGGATGGGCTTTGATTTCCTATCATCATCGATGTGGTTGCTCGTGTGTGTGTGTGTGTGTGTGTGTGTGTGTGCACGCGTGCGTGTGCACGTGTGCATGCGTGTGTGTGTGTGTGCGTGTGTGTTTTGACTGCTCTGGGTTTTGAAGCTGTGGTGGAAAGTGCGGAAAATAGCAGATGCTGTATCCATTTGCCTCCAAACTGTCTTGAAACGCTATAAATATTTTCTAAAAAGACTAGCTTCCCAAGCCCGATGTGTTAGTTATCTCCTCCCCGAGAAACTGATTCCCGAAAATTGAGACAAATAACCTCTTAAATCACAGTTGTTAACCTCAGGTGTAAAACCGTTACCACGCCAGCCGCGGGTCAGAGTGACTCCCTCCGCCTAAGTGACTCCAAGTGGCATCGAGAGGGTTGTGGCAGCAGAAAGGGAGGAGCCACACGCTCAGTCGGGGGCCCGAGTTCAAGCCTGGCTCGGCTGCTCACTGCTGTGTGACCTCAGGCCCGTGGGCTCACCTCTCTGAGCCTCTTGTTTCCTCATCGGGGTGATAGACACTCATCACCTGCCTCCTCTCAGCCGGCAAGCATCACTGCTCTGTGTTCGTGCTCCTCAAAGTACCCAAAGGTGACTGTCGGGGGTTCCTGTGCTAAATGTGTCATGACCCAGCAAACCCCTCTGCCCCCTGCCCTGCCCCCGCCAGTCACCTGGCTGTTTCAAGGACAGCCTCCAGGGCCTGGGATGCTTTTCAACAGAGAGAGGCAGGGTCCTCGGAGCCTCTAGCAGGCAGGCAGCATAGTAACAGCGAGGGCCCACTCTCCTTGCGTTGGCTCTTATGTTCAACTTCTATTCATGGCGAGGGAGGCTAATTGTGTATTTAAGGTAATACTGTAAAGTTTTTTTAAAATAACATAAATGTAGTTTAGCAAAAACCGTGAGTTGATTTCGAGAACACTATTAAGGGACGCCTGGGTGGCTCAGTCGGTTTAAGCGTCTGCCTTTGGCTCAGGTCATGATCTCAGGGTCCTGGAATCGAGCCCCGCGTCTGGATCCTTGCTCAGCGGGGAGTCTGCTTCTCCCTCTGCCTGCCGCTCCCCCGCTTGTGCTCTCTCTCTGACAAATAAATAAATAAAATCTTTAAAAAAAAAAAAAAAGGACCACTATTAAACAAATGGCAGTCTAGATGGCAGGAGGAACTGACAAAAACCAGGCAGGCGGCTGGGACGCGTGGGGCCAGTGCGCCATTCACGTTGTCCTTGTCTTCACAGCCCGCTGTCGACCTCTGTTGCCTTCTCTCTCCTCGTGGAGGCGTGGACGGGAACGGACGATGAGAAGGACACTCTGGCAGACTGTTTTCTGCCCGCACGACGCTCGCAGGCCACCACTACGCTTCATCACAGAGGGGCTGAAGGGGGCCCTCTCCTAGGGCGTAGGCCTTACCAGCAGAGGGTAGCAGGGACCCCACCAGAAGGCTTGTCAAACGCCCTCGGTTTTGTCTTCTGCCCCACCCGAGAGGGACAGCCAGGAGTGCTGTTTCGAAAAGCAATTCTAAGGTCGCATCTGACTCTGAAGGAGAGTACGGGGATTGATGGTTCAGGGCTGCCGTGGTGTGGGAAGGGAGCTTGGTGGCATGCCTGCCCTCTTGTCACTCGGGAGCCCCTCCAGGCCCGTGGCTGGCCCCTGTCCATACCACACCGCCGGCACCAGGCATGGTGCTTAGCCAGCGACCGAGCCAGAAGCTCCTGCTAGCAAAGCGGGTGCTCCGTGGGCAGCCCAGCAGGCAAGGGCATCCCGCAGTCACACTGCAGGCCAGGAGGGTCCCTACTGCCCCCCCATGCCGGTGAGGCCCACGTGCTGCTCGGTGCGTGCCGTGGCTGGCCTCGGGCTACACACAGGGTAGGCACCCAGGAAGTGTTTGACAGACCCGAACACAGTTAGTGTGCTGCCTGAGCTTCAGACCCCTCATCCATTGTTCTTGGGGTCCCCACCAGAGCAGGCACATGGGCTTCTGGCTTGGAAATCCTGGCTGCCGTGTCTACACACATGATCAGGCCCTGTCGTCCTCTGGGTGCTCACGCTACCACTGCCTTCATGTCTGGTCAGTAGGTGACGCAGCCCCGCATGTCCCCATTTTACAGATGAGGACATTGAGGCCCAGAGTTGGCAAGTGACTTGCTTGAGGTCACACAGCTAGTCAGTGCAGACACCTGGCCTGAACCCATGGCACTCATCTCCTGGCCATTTTACCTTCCACTCACAAAGAAAGCTCAGAAGACTTTATGCACCCTGATGTTAAAACTGACTTCCTTCCTTTGTTCATTTGGAATCTTTGTAGCCTATTGGCTAGGAGCTCCGGAACCAAATGGCCTGCCTTGCATTTCAACCACTTCTTGGCCACGTGACCTCTGTACCTCAGTTTCCTCATCTATAAAATGGGCATAAGTACAACATAGGGGTGCTGTGACCATTAACAGGTTAAAAGTGCCTGGCTAAAGGCACCAGCTGGTGAGTGCAGTGCAGGGGCTGCCTCTCCCAGGCCGTGGCCTGATCTGGGCACTGAGGAATCGTAGAGGTGGGCCAACAGGAGCATCTCATGGCCGAGTGAATGTGAGGTAAGAGGCGGATAGGTATACCAAGAAAGCATTTTGGGTGGATGGGCGAGGTCATGGGGTGGTGGGACTAGGGACAGCGTGCCTCAGTCCCTGTGCATGAGGGGCTGCTGAGACAGGCTTGCCCATCAGAGGGAGGCTATCACTTGTGGAGGGCAGGGAGGGCCTGCTGGGCAGGGGGACCTCAGTGATCAGGGCACAGAGGCGTGGAATGGGTGGCCCCCGGGTCTGGTCCTAGAGCACTGACTCGGGGTGGGGGGATGCTGGCCTGACCCTGTGTCACCGTGTCCAGATCACCGTGTCCAGAACTGCTTTGGACAAAGCATATCCCCATCCCTTACTCCCTTGCTAACGCCTGCAGCTGAGGCCTCTGGGCTCTGCTGTGGGGCGGGCGCTGGGGAGTGTTGAAGAGAAGTGGAAAGGCCTAGTTGGTTTGTTCCAGCGGTGGGCAGAGAAGATCCTGCCCAAGAGCCGTGGCGTGGGGTACTGCCTCTCGCTCCTCAGCCGATGAGCCAGCTCGCGGCTGTCTGTCTGTCTGCCTGCCTGCCTGCCTGTGTCCTCTCTGCATCCGTCTGTGCAGTGCAGGGTAAACAGCCCCTCCCCAGCACACAGCCACCGCGGGCCCGCTCGCACGCCTGGTGCTGCCATCCCGGCCCACCCGGAGACCCATTTGTTCTGCCGCTGGGGCGTGGGGCCGTTTTAATCATCCTCGCTCTGCCACGAGATACAGATGGTTGTATTATTAATAGTCATAATTAATCAGCCTCCACGGAGGATCTTTTCCCAGGGCATCAGATCCTCAGGACGAGCAGCCCCACGAGGGCCTGTTCCAGTCTCTGCTTTATAGACAGGGAACGTGAGGCCGGGAGGAGGAGGTGACTCACGGGAGCACCGGGGACAGCAGCCCAGTGGGCGTTCCTGCCCCGAAGTGGGCTGTCCACCACCCCCACCCCCAGCACACCTAGGTCACTGGGGGGAAGCCTTCAGGGCTGCCGGTGGGAGAGCAGCCCTCAGCCTGGGGCGTGAAGTAAGGGGTCCCTGGTGGAGAGCAGAGGAAGAAAGGTAGAACGGGAGCCAAGGCAGAGGGACGCAGGGCCTCATGGGCTAGCAGGAGAGAGGTCTGATAGGGGGCGAAGGTGAGAAGGGGGACTTGAGTGGAGGGGGAGCCAAGGCCAGCTTCCCCCTCCACCCCGCACCCGGACAGTGGGCCTGGGCCCGACGCTGGCTGCTTCCCCCGCCAAGCTCTGTGTCCCACGGACGGTAATTTAATGCTTGCGGCAGGTGGCTTCCTGATTTATGGGCTTATTGTGGACAGGCCTGACTCCGAGAGCTCAGCGGCAGCAAGGGGCTCCTCATGCAGTCCTACAGATGGCCGCCTGCCCACCTGCTCCCCTCGTGCACTCTTCCTGTCTTCCTCAGAGCGATAGCATCCACACATGGCCACACATGCGTAGACACACGGCGACCGGCGGGGCTGGCCGAGACACCCTGTCCTCATCGTTAGGCTCATCCCGAGACTCGGCCATGGTAAACGAATGCAGGGTGCCGTGGCCCAGAGTCCTAGGCTCATGCTCATGGGTACTCCAGCCCGTTCCCATTCCCACGGGAGGAGGCTGGGGGGGTACAGCACCCCTGAGCCTCGACCTCTCCCCACTGTGTTCACCAGCCCACATGTACACTGTGCCAGGCCTTGGGGACAGCCCTGTGTCATGGGAGAAGCCCAGTAAGGAGTCAGGCAGATCAGGTCACACACCCGGGCTTTGTCACCAGTGCGTGGCCGCAACCTCGGCCTCTCCCGCCCTCAGCATCCTCCTCCTCCTCTGTAAAGTGGTTGCAACAGCGGCCACGTCGTGGGGTCAGCGTGAGGATTTGAGGAGTAGAAAAGCCGCTGGCTAAGTCAGAGCCCTTCCCCATCAAGCTCTGCTTTCCCAGTCTGTGACGTGGTCATAGTGACCCTCGCTGGCCCTCTCACAGGGCTCTTTTGAGAGTCAGAGGAGAAGAGGGCCCTGTGAAGGGTGGGGGTGCGCAGGGCACTGGTTCCAGCTCTGTGCGCGCTGGATGAGGGGCTCGGGGCGTGTGGGAGTGGGGCGGGTGCAGGGCCTGGGCCTCCGTCCTGCTCCCCAGCTGCCACAGTGTGGCCCAGGGGCTTTGGCATGGACTTCCTCTTCATTGGGAGCTCGAGGAAGTGTGCGCTCCTCATCCCCGAAGCGGGCGTAGTCATAGTATGTACCGTGGTGTGCTAGGAGGATCCGTGAGACATGCACGTCGAGCTTGACACGCCGCGGCCGCTCGCTTTGGCGGTGTCTGTTGGTATCACCAGCCTGACCGCCACGCGGGTGGATGCTGGGTTCGGAAGCACAGATGAATGTCTAGCGAGCGACCTACTGACATCACATTACAACAGTACCTATGTTTCCAGACTTCACATCCGTCCATCCCCACCCAAAAGTCCAGGCCCTTCTTTAGGACAGCTTAGAGAAAGGGTGGCAGAATCACACCCCGGCCTCCACGATGGCGCCCTGTGGTCCGTGCGGACCTCGGCTGACTCCCGGGGACCAGGTGCACAGCCCCGCATGGCCACCTGGCTCCCCAGCGGGAGGCCAGCAGTCGCCTCTACTCTTGCTTCGACTGTACCCCCGCTGGTCTGAGGCCCTGTGAAGGAGGCCAGGAGGCAGACATGATGTCTCACCTGAGCTAGGTGGGGTCTGCAGACCCCGCAGCCAGCCCACATGCTTTCTTCTGCTGGCTGCAGCCTGAGCCCATGCACAACCCCATCATGCATGGACTCCCGGGTCCGTGCCTTGCTCCCATGTCAGCTTCTGGGGTCCAGAAGACGTGCAGAGTCCCCATCCTGGCAAGGACTTTGCTGAAGAAACGAGCCCCTGACACACAGCCCAGGGCTGCAGGGGCTCAGAGGTTATGGGGGCCAAGATAGGCGCAGACAGGCAGGGAAGAAAGAAGGCGGGACAGGCTGGGACCAGACCTTGAAAGACAGGAGGATATAGCGCACTGGAAGGGACGGCCTTCTAGAAAGGTCGAAGTGTGTGGGCAAAGGTTTGGAGTCATTCCTAGGGAAAGGCATCCCCTCTCCCATAAGACATCTGGGCTGCTCTGACCCAGATGGCCTCGGCTCTCAGTGACCAGTGGCTGTGGGATGAAGCAGATGGCCAGCGAGGGGCGGGGCCACCTCCGGGCGGGAGCCAAGAGAGGCCAAGTGGCCCACACAGGCCAGAGCCCAAGACTTTGGCACCAGCCACTCAGAGCTCTCGACTCGAGAGTTAATGATTCATTTGTGGCCAATTTCTACTGGCCACTGCCTGGAAATTCCCAAGCCTGCCCCTTCCCTCGGCTCTGGGGGCTCCAAGAGTGCAGTCTCCTTTACACTTGGCTGAGAACAGCTCACCCACTATCCAGGGAATGGCTTTGAAAATGAAAGCAGGAGTGGTGCAGGTTAGCCATGAGGAAGAACTGATTGGGGGTGGTAGGCCAGGGGCTGGAGTGGTTTGTTGGTATGTAGAAACGTGAGGGTCCCCTCTCTGACCCCGTGTGCTCAGTGCTGATGGAAGGAGCCGTTTGTGTTCATGGTGCCCCCTGTGTAGTTCAGAGCAGGTGTGAACGGAATCCAGTTGAGTGTAATGTGGAAAATGTTGTAGCAGTTACAAGGGGGAAGTAGAGCTTGACCCAGAGCGGGGCTTGGCTGGGTAGAGAAAGCAATAACACATGCAAAGGCCCTGGGGCATGAAAGTCCAAGGGAAGTTTTAGAGGAGGTTGAGTAGTTGTGGTGTGGCTGGAGTGAGCGATGTCTAGAAGCATGGGCTCAACTCATAGGTGAAGGGCTTCAAGGACTTGGGAATTTGGCAGTGGGAGGAGCTGGCAGGGGCCAGTCAGGACTGGTACCTAAGCAGGGACAGATGTGTTCGGTTTGGGTTTTTGACTTGCTCGTGCATTCGTGTCTTGATTCTGCTGGCCAGCAAACCTTTCATGGTAGCCTGCTGTGCACAGGCTCAGGCCCAAGCCCTGCGGGGGTCCCTGCACCTGGGTGAAGGTGGGCTAGAGGGAAGGGGTTATATGTGGCAATCCAGGGGAGGGGTGCTGAGAGTGTCAGCATGGGTCAGTGTAGAGGCAGGGAGATGGCCGATGACCTTTTCAGACCCACCCAGCCCAGTGTGTTCCCTGCAGACTGGACAGACAGCCCGGACGTTACCCCTGTCCGGTATGATCATGTGGTCTCACTGATTCCAGATGTGTGTCTTTCACTTTGCAGATGAGCAGACCGAGGCTCAGAAGGGGGAGGGTGAGTGCCCGAGCCCAGACACAGCTCAGGGCCCCCCTCCCTGTCCTGGCTGGTTGCACACGTATCCCCCCACCCCCCACCCACCCCCGGCAGATTGAAGGATATTTCTCCAAACAAGACAAAAGAGAGCAGCCTAATCCTCCAGGTTGAAATATCCGGGGGCTTGGGGAGGAGGCTTCCTTTCTATCTTCAACTTTGCAAATTTAATTTCTTCCGATTATTTCTTGACAGTCCCAGGCGTTGGTGGTAAACAATCGCTCTCCCCAGAATGTTTCCCTGTGACAGCAGCTTTCTCTGGCGAGGGTGCTATCAACACTTGGCAGGGCCTCCTCCCGGCTCCCAGCTCCCGGCTCCTGAGAAGTGAGAGCTTCTGAAAAGCATTCAAGAATGTGGCTCTCCCAGTGTGCCGGGCGAGCAGGGGCTGGGGCAGGCATGGGCCTTGCCTCTTTGTTCCCCGCAGCCGCCCGTCGCCCGGCCTGGCCTCGGAGCCTCAAATGGCCCCTGGTTGCGGATGGTCCCCAAGCGGAGAGGTGGGGCAGTATCAGGTATCCGCTGGCTCCCGAGGCCCTGGTGCCCGGGTCCTTGGCACAGCTCAGCGGCCACAGGGAGCTCATCTCCAAAGGGTAGCTCTGCCAGGCCTATCTGTGGCCAGGAGACCGGCAGTGTCCCGGCCTTGTGGCCTCCGTGGCCTGCGTCACACTGCTTAGGTGTCCTGAGTCAGCGCCAGGAAACGGATCTGTGTACAGGGGTGGGGGTGCCATTGCCCTGGGTGGCTGGGGTGAACCCCAACCTCCTGCCTGTCCACGCTGTGGGGGGCCTGGTCTGGGTTTGAACAGTGCCTGGAGGAGAGGCTGAGATGGCCAGCCAACCCCCTAGCCCCACGCGGCCAGTAACTGCCATTAAAGACGCACGGGGCTCTGGAAGGAGCAGAACGCCCAGACATGGGCTTCAGTGTGTCTGCCCACGCTGGGCCACTCTGCTAGAACGCCCCTCCTGGACTTGTCCTCTGGGCAGGAATTCACCCAAGAATTATTCTCTGGGGAAGCCTTCCCCTGCGGCCCCTCCTCTAGCTGACGCTGCCCCCTTTTCCTCAGAGTCGCCCTCTGGATCTCCCACCAGGGCCCCATCAGAAGGTCCTGTGGTCACCTTTCCCTGCGGAAGGCTCCTACTGTTACGTGTGTGAGTGCTTTGAGCTTATCTCTGCTCCATGCATGCCTGACATGTAGTAGATGCTCAGGAAAAGCCTGCTGGACTTAATGAAGGGGGTTCCTATAGGCAGTGTTGGGGTGTCCCTTTGTTAATGATGTGGTGGAGAGGAGGGGGGAGTTTGTCAGTGGAGAGGCTGACCTCCCTGTGCCAGCCCCCCGCCCCCCACACAGCCTGGGCCCAGGGAATTGCTGGGGGGCTGCAAGGGACCCCTCCCCGCCTCCATGCAGCCCAGCGCCTTCCTTGCTGGCAGGAGCCGGCTCCCTGGGTTGGCCTTGTGATCACTCTCCAGAAAACACCCCAGTGGAAACTGCATGAATGATTGATAAGAGCTGAGAGCTGTTTAATTTTTTCCCCCTGTTTAATGGCTATCAATAATTTAATACGCTCTCTGTATGTTTTTAAGAAATAGCACCCATTTTGCCCGTCTCCGGTTTAGCAGGCTAAATGATTTAAGTGTTGGAAACGGGCTCTGAGGATGGAGGTTGAGCAAGTCAGAGGGATCTGGAGGTTGGGGGTGGGGGGAGGCGGGTTCAGAGCCAGCCAGAGGCCTGTGGCCCGGGTGTGTGTGTGTGCGTGTGTGTGCGTGCGCGTGAAGGTGGGAGGGAGGGAGGGGGGAGGGGCGGGTAAAAGCCAGTGCCTCTCTGCTAAGAGCAAGATAATTGCTTTTCCGGGTCTCACTGAGCAGCGGCTGAACTGCTCTCTGCTCACCGCCCCCCCACCCCAGTGCCGAGCTTTTCTGGATGACTCTGGGGGGCCCAAGGGGCTCGGAAGGAGCTTCGGCTAGTACTGCTGGGGGCTGAGAACCCCCTCCCCCTGACATGTTTGCCCCCTTCTAAAGCTTTTAAATCATTTTTATTTTAATGATGCAGCTCCTCTCTGGCCAGCCTTGTTTTCCAGATGGGGTAGGGCCAGTGTTGGAGCAGGAAACTCGGAATCGCTAATCTCGGGGCCCACGGGGATCAGGAAGGTCATCTGCCAGTGCTCCCCCAAACTTTCCAGATGCAAAGAATCCCCTGGGAGGACTTGTTAAAAATTTAAATATCTGGGCTGCGTTCCAGACCCACAGCCTTCCATTCTCCAGGGAGAGGCCTGGGACGTGTGGGTTTACCAGGCAGCCCAGGTAATTCTTATCGGCAGAGGAGTTCGGGAAATGTCGAGTTCAGCTCCAGTTCCGGTGCTCACAGTACATACAGCACCACGTGGCCGCTTCCACTGCTTGCACACCTCCGGGGACAGGGTGCTCACCACCCCGGGAGACAGCACACCCACTTGCAGAAAATATGCTGTCCAGAGGTCCCTCTGACATTAGGCTGGTCCCACTCAGGCTGCCCTCGTGTATGTGGAGTTAACCTCTGCCAAGGACAGACCACTTCTCTTAGGACCTCCCTTTCTGGCCATCCTCTGGCTTATCTGTGCCTCTCTGTTGGGCAAGGAGCTTCCTTTCCTAGAAAAGCATTCTGGGTACCAGACAAAATGTCCCAGGGATAGCCCAGGCATGGGGGCGGGGAGGGAGTGGGCAGACACCATCCCCAGCACGTCGGGGACCCAGAGGGAGGCAGAAAGAGACCTGGGCTTCAGAACCGCCTTGGCCTGTCAGAGGCCAGTCTTCCCGTGGGAGAGAAAAATGTGACTCATCAGTGATTGTTGACTAAGCCAGATCTCTGGGATGACAGTGAGGGATCTGAGACCAGAAGAAACTGCCCCAGGGTCACGCGTCCATTAAGAACGGAGCTGGGACTGCAAAGATGGGGCAGGGGGCCCAGAGAGGGGTATCGAGGATTGAGGCCCTGGCGCTGGGGGTCCACTGAGACCCCAGTCACTGCCAGGCTGGGAGCCAGGACAGGGGAGGGCTCCTCCTCCTCACTAGGCACTCGCCGGTAGACAGTCAGTACCTCCAAGGATTTGTAGCAGAGCCGAGGCCCCACCTGTCTGGCATCACGGCTCTTCCTTCGCTTTGCCTGGTCTTTTGCCTTGTTTCTGCTGAGAGGCGGCCCTGACTGCGTGTCAGCCTTGCTCTTTCTTTTTAATCATTAAGAAGAAAGGAGCGGTACACATTTCACAGGTGTCATTATGTACTGCAAAACAGGGCACCTCTCAAGCCCTCCTCCATTGCATAGACGCTCATTGTACCCTCAAATTCATCCCCACCCTCGATGTAGGTGGGAGAAGGCTGGGTCCTGGCAGTGCTGGGACTCATCTCGTGGTCATCCGCCCCCCAGTGCCCTGCTCCGGTCATCACAGCATCACTCGGGGGAGTAGGGGGGTTGTAGGTCTTGACCCGGAGGAAGAGGAGGAAGGGTGCCGCCGAACCCTGGCAGGCTCTTGCTTGCAGAGCTCTGAGAGCTGGCGAGACAGCAAAAGACTAATCCGTGCTCAGGACGGCCCAGCCCCGGAGAGAGAGCTGTGTGAGTCTGGATACCTGGGCAAAGCCTGTGGCCGTCAGGGAAGGCTTCCAGGAGAATGTTCCTTTCACTAAGTCCTACTGGTCAAAGAGGTCTCAAGCCCAGCCCAGGTCCAGGGCATAGAGAATGGACCCCCTCCCCCCGCCTTGATGGGAGTTACTGCAGCAAAGAATCTGTCGCCATATGTAGTCGACCACAAGCACAGAGTAGTCTGCCTGTTCTAGACCTTTCTGTAAATGGGGCCCTTAAGTATGTACTCTATTGCATCTGGCTTCTTTGGGTTGTTGGGTTTGTGAGATTTCTCTCTGTAATTGGATCTAGTTGCGGATGCCTTCTCCTCATTGCTGTATGGTATTTATTCCATTGTGTGGACCCACCGGGTATCCATTCTGTGGCTGATGGCCATTCGGAAGGCTTTTGGGGGTTTTGGCCATTACGAATAGCACTGCTCTGAACATTCTAGTACACGTTTCGGGTGCCCCATGCACGTGTATCTCTAGAGGTGGAGTTGCTGGGTTGCTGATAAGCCGCCTGGAAGGGTGGGAGACTCTTCCACACTAGGTCCCCTCGTTCCTCAGTGGTGCAGGTGGGGGGCTGCCCGCGAGATTGGCTTGGAGCTCACTGTGCCCTCCGGTCTGTCCCGCAGGACTTGCTGTGCTGTGTTTGGCCAAGTCGGATTGCGGGGGCCGTCGCCTTCTTCCCACCTCAGCCTCCTTTTCCTGACGCTCTTAGCAGCCTCGAGTCCTGGTCATCCGCAGAGGCCTCAGCAGGTAAGCAGGGCGGGCTGGCCCCTGGCGCTGTGCGTCTGCTGCCGTGGGGCTGGGGGGCAGGCAGCTGGGCTGCCGTCGCCAGGGAACGAGGGCACAGGGCTTATTTCTCAGTTTTCACCTCTTCCTTGGCCTCCTCCTCTCAGAGGGAGCCAGACAGTGGAGGGGGCTGTGTCCTGGCATGGGACTGAGACATTAGGTTTTACGTTGTTCCCAGGGCCCATGTGGCCTTAGGCGGGCCTGTCCCTCCCCAGCCCTCCCATCTGCACTGAGAACCATAAGGGCAGACGCGCTGAGCACGTCTCTGTGGGCCAGGCACCACGCTAAGTGCTGTGTCATTATTAACTCTTTCCATCTCCACACCAACCTGTGAGGCAGGTGCTGGATCATGTCCATTATATAGGCAGGAAGACTGAGGCTTACGGTTGGGAAGGAACTTGCCCAAGGTCGCATACCTGGCTGAGCCCCCATGGCTTCCCCTTTGGGTCTTTGTGGCTGCAGTGCACCAGTCCCTAATCCCTGGACCGTTCCGTCCCTGGCTGTGCACACCTCTGCTAGCCTCTTCCTGGGGGCAGGAGCTGAGGCAGTCACGGGGTCTTCAGAAGTGCCGGGTCCTAACCCAACTCACAGCAAAGGGAGGGGACTCTTACAAGGTGGCAGTGGCTGCAGTGGCCTGGGGTCATTTGTGGTTGTGGTGTGACACGAATGAGGCCTGGCCTCTGGGGTCCCCGAGGTGGTACCTAGGGCCCCTTCTAGAGGAGGAGCACGTTGGCTGGATAAGGTTCTCTCTTCCTCTGCCTCCCTAGTTCAGTTTCCCTAGCTCTTATTAAGCACTTACTGTACGCCAGGCCTGATGTCAGGCCCTAGGACACATGGGAAAGGGGTTCATCTCATTCTGGGCTCTGGCGGAGAAGCAGGGAGATCACAAGAGATGGTATGCAAGCCCCACACCAGTGCAGTAGACAGTGCTGAGAGGTTGGGGGTGGGCATTCTGGAGGAGGGAACCCAAAAATGAGTAGCGTTGAAAGGAGACAGGAGCAGGGGATGGGTAGGAGAGCCTGGCAGGAAGGGGGATGAGGTTGGTAAGGGGATGGGAAAATTGTAAAGGCCACAAGTGCCAGGATGGAGAACTAGATCCCAAGGGCAGTGGGGAGCCACGGAGGGTTCTAAGTGAGATAGGGGTCTAATGAACGTGGCTGCATTGGAGAGGCTATCGGAAGGGCCCTGCTGGATGCAGGGAGACCAAAAGGGACTGTCCCAAGGGCACAGTGAGAGATCAGATGCCTCAGGTAGGGTCAGAACAATGGGCACAGAGCAGGAGTGAAAACATAAGATACCAAGGTAGGGAAGTTGGCAGGGGCAGTTGGCCGGGGTGGGGGGTGAGGCATAAGGGTGGGAAAGCTGCCATTATGCAGGGTGGGGGGTAATGATAAAGCTCTGAGTGAGTATGGGGAGTCTGGAGTCTAGGAAGGCTTCTTGGAGGCGGTGGGCCAGGTTGTGGTCCAGTGTGTCTCTGAGAGGGCCAAGATTTTCGTGAGAAGGAAGATGATTTGGGTGGTGTGGTGGTTACCAACAGGCATGATGTTCTCACCTACAAGTACTGACACACATATAAGTTCCAGAAGATTCTGCCCGCCCACAGTCAAACCTGTATCCATGAACACCTGTGCACACACACTCGTGCACACAGACATGCAAAGCGGTCCATGTGTACTAAGGGTATACAGAGGTGTGTGCACACCCACGCACAAAAGGGCACATGTGCACAGATGCCCGCACTGATACATGGAGGAACACTCCCTCACGTGCGCATGTACGCAGACTTGGCTCACGCACGCTACAAACATACACGTGTGCACACAGACTTGCACGCATGTGCACACTCACAGATACACCTTCACAAACTCCCGTGGTGACGCTCCCCAGCAGCTGGACACAAGTCCTCACGGCACACACGGTCCCCCGCACGCACGGGGAGGCGCTCCCGTGTACACACAATGGGGCTCTGTTCCAAGGAGAAGGGGCCATTCGAGGGTCGGTGGCTTGTCACCTGTCAGAGCTTCCATGGCACAGGGAGTCGTGGGTTCTGTCTCTTGTGGGGGATTAGTCCACGTGTGGGGAAGAAATTGGGCAGGACCTCCAGGAGACACACAGGAGAGGAGGAGAAATCTGCCAGCTTGCTTTAGAGATGCAAAGCGACCGAGCACAGAGCCCAGCAAAGTCCCGGAGAGGTGAAAGTTCCTTTGCTGGCCCTGCCCAGCTCCCCCAGCCATGTCCGTCAGAATCCACTAGAATCGGGACTGGCTACGTCATTTGCGGGACCCAAGGGAAGACAAAAAATGAGAGGCTCGTTGTTCACAAATGATTACGGATTTCAGGACGGTGGCTGCAGAGCATCGTGAGTCCTTCTAAGTGTGGGGCCCCGTGCAGTTGCCCAGGAAGCCTGCTCTGCCTGTATGAAGCGGAGTGATTGCGGGATTAAGTGCCAAGAACTGAGTTTGTGTGCAGTCTCCACCAGTAATGTACCAGCCCAGAGACCTTGGGCAAGTCCCTCGTCGCCTCTGGGAGTCTTGTCTGCCAAGGGGAGAGACGTGCCCCTCCTCCCCCAGTGCCCCCATCTTCTCCCCAGCAGCCTGGGACCGTGGCTTCAGCTGGGGTGAGATTAGAGCCCCTCTGTCAGGCAGTGGTGTCAAGGATGCCCTGACCTTTGGCGGCCTGGTTTGTCTGTGCTTTGCCAAATCCACCAGGGGCAGAGGTGGCTGGGGGGGTCTGCTCTGTGTTTTATTTGCAGAGTCTTCTGCCTGATTGTCCTTTGCCTGCTCATCTCTGCTTGGCAGACTCATCTCTGTAGGTCAGATGCCACGGAGCCTTCTCTGACCCCCACCTCTCCCTCCCGACCTTTGCCCTGGGACCCTTCTAGGAGCTACCATGACCCCTAGCACGGTCGACTTCTGTACCGTGTGCAGACTCTTTCGCACCCCAACCCATCACTGAGCAAGCCCTTGAGAGGTCCTCTCCTGTTTGCCAGATGGAAAACAGAGGCTCAGAGGTGCAGCCCGCCCCTCGCAGCTGGGTGAGGGCAGGCCCACAGCAGCCAGGGGTGCCAGCAGTGACAGCAGAAGGAGGCCCCTGGGCTCTGCTCTGGGCCAGCTTCCCATTTCAGCATTCTGGAAGACTAGCTTTTCCCCCCAGGAAAGAACTCCAGCCTCTAGCCCAGTAGAGACCCCAGAGGTGTGTGGGGTGCCTGGTGGAGCTGGAGGGCTGGCCAGCTGGAAGAGCCCACACCACAGCCCTGCTCATCCCCGCGGTGACTCGGCCCCATTCCCGCAGCTAGGCCGCCCGCAGCCAGATGTGTGTGGTTCCCAAGCATCAGGTGGAGAGGTGAGAAGGTCCCGGCTGGTCTGGGCCGTAACCGCCCACAGAGGCTGGACACAGAGAGAGGGTCTCTCGTCGGGGGCAGGACCGCTGGCCCCGTGTGGCCGTCACCTTGTGAACAGCACCGTGAGCACCTTTGGCGGGTGCCCACGGAAGGTCCTGACCTGATCAAAGGTACGGCCTCTGGGCCAAGGCTTTGGGGTTTTCCAGCTCTGCCACTCCTCTCTGTGGCGCCAGATTAGTGGCTTGACCTCTCTGTGCCTCATTTCCTCGTCATTAAAATCGGGATACTGGTAGGACATAACCCACTGTGTTGTGAGGAATTCGGTCAACTGAGCCACGAGAATCTCGGCGATGGTGCCTAGAATGTGGTTCACACCCCACAGCGCGCGGATGGATGGTGAGCGGGCAGCTGGAGGACGGCGGTAGAGCGGGCCCGAGCGCTGTGGGAGGCGGAGAGGGGGGTGACATGGCTGGTGTCATTTAAGAAAGGACGCAGGGAGACAGCAGGCTTGGGGTTGGGTTGGATTCGAGTTTCATGAGGTAATCACAGTTGTTGATCCCAGCTCTGGGGGCAGGGACGCGGGGTGACGGCCACACTGCCTGGCCAGTCCCTCTGGCTCCTGGTTTGTGACTTCGGGCTGCCAGCATGCACACCATCGGCTGTCAGTCAGCAGACTTCCCGGGTTACACAGAGCAAGGCGGGCTTGGGGCTGGCTGCAAAGACCTTGACAGCAGGCCTGGCCGTGGCGTTCCCGGGGCCCCGTGGGGCGTGCCTGTCTGTCTTCGGCACCAGCTGAGAATGCACACCCCGTTCTCCTTGCCTGGAATTTGTTGCCCGCAGCCCAGGCCGCTCCACCGCCAGCCTGGGTAGCCTGCCCTGAGCCCACACCCCTGACCCCAGCTGGAGCTGGAGATCGTCTCCAGCCCCCTGATCATTCCTGCCCCAGGTGGGCCGCTCTCTGGGTCGGCAGGGCAGGGCTACTGCCCTGGCAGGCCCTCCGAGCAGGACTTTGCTCAAACCTCAGCCCTGCCGCACACCTGCTGTGTGACCTTGAACAAGCTGCTGCCCTTCTCTGAGCAGTTCTTTATGAGTACATAAAACCAGAAGGCTGGGACCCCGTGGGGGTCCAGCCTGCAGTGGTCTCAAGGGCTTCGACAGCCCAGGGAGGCTGAGATTATCTTCTTATACAGATAAGGAAACTCAAAGCACAGAGAGGTTAGGAAGCGTCCCCAGGATCACAGTGCTATTGGTAGAGCTGGGATTCAGCCCAGTTTCATTTGACACCATAATATGTGTTTTCCCCACTATAGCAAACTGTCTGTGATGGGTACTTGGGTGATTCCGGGTGATCCATTCACTCTGCCAGCCAGAGTCTGCTGAACATTTACCAGGCTCCGGTCCCGTGCTAGGCACTGGCGTCCAAAACGGAATCTGCGTCTGAGAAGCTGCGTGAGCACAGCCCTGGGCTTGGAAGTCCCAGGGTCTCCAGTGCGGGGCCTGCTAGCAGGGGGCCCTCGGCAAGCGAAGGCGGTAGCAGCTGGGAGGAGCGGCTCTTCCTGGACGCTAGAGGAGGCAGCCCGGGGGACTGCCTTGAGGAGGAGGCTGGATCCCTGCGCAGAGTGGGAGAATAAGGTCTTCCTGGGGTCTCTGCGCAACTTGGCAGGACTCACCCAGTCGGGTGTTCAGTTGGAGAGGAAGGTTCATTCAGCCACAGCTGGAAGTAGATGCTGAGGCAGCTCCCGAGGGTCTCAAAGGCTCGGCCAGGGTTTGACCTTGATCCTGTAAAGAGTGGGGAGCCAGAAGGGCTGGCCAGCAGCAGTAGCAACTCTGAAGGCCAGGAAGGGAGGGCGGGCTTCGGCCCACTAGCTGGGGCTCCCAGCTCCACCGAGCGTGGTGACAGCAGGCAGGAGCAGGCCGGACCCCCAGCTTTACCAGGCCCTCTTCAGCACCCCAGGCTCCTCTGGGGCCTCTCCTGGGCCAAGGGCTGGAGCTCTTTACCAGGAGGAGAAGCCAGTCTTCCAAAATGCTGGAATAGGAAGCTGCCCCAGAGCAGAGCCCAGGAGCCTCCCTCTGTTACCCCCATCCGTACCCCTGCGTGATGTGGGCCTGACCTTCGCCCACGGGTGGGGCTGCAGGGAGACCCGGGCGAACCTGTTGAGTGATGTGCTAGGAACGGAGAAGCCCAGAGACCAGTCCAGGGTCATCCAGCATCCCCGCGACAGGTGCAAGAGACCAGCAGGCCAGGCGAGAGGCATTTTTCCCAAGGGTGGGAGGGAAGGTCTGTGTCCCCCTCTGGCTCTCCCAGAGTCCCGTGTGAGCCTCACCAGCTGGGTGTGATCGCCCCTGTAGGCATGCAGAACTGCACATGTGCCGTAGGGGCCCCTGACCTCGGCCACCAACAGGCCTCTGCAAGGACAGGCTGGGATTTGGTAAATTATGCCGAGAAGGATTCCTCGGGCGTTACTCACCCCGGTGCTTCTCCCTCCCACTGGTGTTTGCTCACCTGGCTCTGTCTGAGCTCCAGAGTTGGTCTCCCCCCGCCCCCCCCCCCCCCCCCGGTCCCTAAGCCACACACTTAGGATGAGAACAGCCACGCCCCTGCCCTGCGTCCCAGGTCCCAAGCCTCCAAGACCTTGCGGGGTGGGAGCAAACACTGGGTGCGGCTGTGAGGGTGGCATCTTTATTTGAAGCATAGCATCCCAGCTGCCCCGGGGAAGAATAGTCTTTAGAAATCATTTGGCGCAATGCCTCATGGTACAGATGGGGAAACTGAAGTGTGGCCCAGGGTGGCACTCCATGCTTTCAGCTGAGGCCGCTGCCACACTCAACTGCTTTCGAAGCGTGGCAGGGGTAGAGCCTGCCAGGGCCCAGACCTGCAGTGGGGGTGGTCACCTGGCCATGGGGCACAGCAAGGAAAGGCAGGACCGACTCCTGAGGGCCTGGGGGCACAGAGATTAGGGCCTGGGAAGTTCTGGGGCTCTGCGGAGATCCACCGAGAACCGGGACTGAGAACAGCACTGGGCGCCCTCAGACCTGGCTCTGTGAAGCCCCTTTTATATTGCACCTCCTATAATCACCACCTCCTGCCGAGGCCTGGACCATTAGGGCTCCTCCTCCCATCTGGTTACCCAGAGAAAGGAGTGAGGGTTAGAGATTGCAGGCCCACAGGCCGGGGGGGAGAGAATACTCTGGAGTCAGGGCCCTATTTGAAAGCTGACAAGATACAGGGGGTGAGAAAGGACAGAAGGCTCAGGAAACCAGGGACCACCCAAGTCCCTTGTCAGCCCCCTGGGCCGAGCCACAGCCGGGTGCCCAGCAGCCTGCAGTCTATGAGGCTGAGGATCTGGTGTGGTATCCAGAAAAAACGTCTGGGTTCCAAGGGACTCTAGGGTCAAGGAGGGCTTCCTGGAGGAGGTGGAGCTGCAGCCAGACCCCAAAGAAAGATCATGACTGTGAACTGAAAGCATTCCAAGCAAAGGGGACCAGCTGGGTCAAGGCCCTGAGGCAGGCACACAGGGTGGGGGTGGGGGGCAGACCCCCGGGGCTGGGTGGAGGGCCCAGACTGGGCAAAGAAGGAAGCGAGGTGGACATGCACCCTAGAGGCCAGATGGCAGAAGGAGAAGACCCCCCACCCCCATGGGCTAAGGGACTGGCTGCCACAGCCGACTCCAAAGCCAAGAGCCTGTGGAGTGGGCTTCCCTTGTCCTTCCTGGCCTCAGAAGGGGCGACAGGTGGCCCTCCCCAAGGATGGAGGCCAGCGCAGAGCCGGACTCAGAGGAGGGAACCATTTGAGTCCTGCACGACGGCGCCAGGCCCGTGATGTGCTGGCGCCCCTCCGTGTGCGGGCCCTCCCCGTAGCCCGGGCTGAGCCCCGGTTGTGTTCACTCTGCCTCCACTGACCCACAGTGGCCTCTCTCACCTTCTCCTATCAGCGGGGCGGCAGCCACAGGCTCTTGGACACCTAGTACCCGAGATTGCGCAAATCTCCCCACCGCGGCCAGCTCAGGCCCCGTCAGCCCGGGGCTGGCCTGGGTTCCCGCTCGGGAGGCCCAGAACTCTCTCCTGCAAGAATATAGCAACCACCCCTGGCAGGAAGGGCAAGTCACCCTCCTGCAAAGCCTCTTCATGACCCCGGCTCCTGTCACCCTCGTAAATAAGAAAATGGTGGGGTTTGTGGGGCCCATTTTGTAGAAATCACACTTTAGGAAGAGAAGGCAGGAATTTGGACCAGGGTCACGCACGCCACCCAGCCAGAGCTCAAACCCAGGGTCTAGGCCCCTGGTCAAGGTCCTCTGGGGACCAAGCCCATGCTTCCTGTCTGTGGCCAGAAGGCAGATGCACCAGGGCCTGGGGAGAGGAGGTGGAGGAGGAAGGGAGACGCCCCCCGGGGGCCCAGGGGCCAAGGAGCTGAGGACAAAGACGCCAGTCATGTCTCTCTTCCTTGGCTCCAGCTACTTTAATTGGCTGGGTCTGCCAGTGTTCTGACATTTACCTGGTGGGGAGGAGGGCCTCCTTCCTCTTGAATCAAGACGCTAAAAATAACCGGGCCCAGCTTTCCAGGGCCCCTGCCCAGCCAGCGCCTGCCTGCCCACCTCGGCGACCTTTTTCCTGGGTGCTGCGAGCTAATTGCTTTGTAAGCACGAGGTTGCTGGTGCCGAGGACTTCCTAGGGGTCACGGCAGGAATGGCATTGTGCGCTCAGCTTTGAAGACTGAAGAGGGGTCACTGCAGGCCTACCTGACCCCCAGATATTGGGGCGATGGGCCTCTGCCTGAACCCCGGCACTTGCCCCCCCTTTTTCCCTGCATCCCCCTTCCCCTGGCCGCCCTACCCCTGCATGCTTGGGCCCCTTCCCTGAGCTGCCAGAGTTTCCCCTGGGCTCCCTAAACTCTAGGGGCAGGGGAGGCTGTGCCCTCATCCTCAGAGTTATTGGGTGCTCACCTCAAGTCCTACCACAGACCTACAAGTCGTATCCTCCTGCCCACATGCTGCTTGTATACATGAGCCACCAGGAGGAGCCCAGACGTTGGAGACGGACACGTTTAAATCCAGCTGGGCAACCTTAGCAAGTTTCTGAGCCTCTATATTCTCATCTCTGAAATGGGCATCCTACGTGATCTTGTTGTGTTTTTGTAAGAATGAAATGAGGTCACTTGCAGAAAGTGCCAGATCCGGAGAGCTGGGCCCCCAGGGCCACTAGGAGGCATGAGTACCTCCGGGGGCTTCCCTCTCTCTTACTAAGGTATCAGTAGACCCTAGGAACCTAATAAATGTGGTGGATGTGTTTGGACCAGAAGGGGAAGGTCTTGACCTAGACTAAGGACCAGGGACTCAGTCTCCCTGAGAACAGGGGTCCCTTGCCTGTTCCTGCCACACCTCCCGGCCTGTGTGGTTGTCCGGTCCTCGCCCTGGGTCAGTGTAAGCAGCATTGGGTTGACCCTGGCCTACAGGTCCCCCGCTGTGGGGTCAGCCCAGTGGAATAGAAATGGTTTTCTGGGCTCTGTGCTTGCCAGCTGTGACAACCTGGGCCGGGGGCCGAGCTCCTCCATGCCTCGGTTTCTCCTGTGAAAATGGGGGTAATAATAGCCCCTGCTCCATAATCATGGTGCGATTAAATAGCGCGCATCTAAGTACGGGGCTTAGATCGGGGCCTGGCCTTGGGGGAGCGTTCAGCGGGTACTAGTCGGTCCTCGCGGTAGGAAGGTGGTGGGGGCGGTCAGTGGTACTAACAGGGGCACCTGCGTACGTGATTTCACTCGATCTTCACAACAGCTGTACACAAGGTGCTCTGACAAGCTCTGTGTTCCAGATGAGGAAACTGAGGCACAGGGGGGTCACATACAACCTGAAAGTGGTAGAACTAAAAACTGGAATTTAGATTCAGCCCCGCGAGGGTGACCAACGTTAGGGTTTGCCTGGGACCACCCCAGTTTTTAGTACTGGGAGTTCATATCCCACACCTCTCGGTTCCGGGCACACCAGGACAGCTGACCGTGCTAGCCCCATCTAAATCCTAAGCCCCCCAGACAGTCTGGACCCCCTCCTTGGCTTTAGCGGTGGCTGGTGCACTCTGGGTTGTTCAGGAGCTCCCGCTGGGTCCCTTCCCCCACCTCCTAGATCCCTCTTCTAGACTGATCCTCCTTGCCCATCCCCCACAGCCTGGCTGCTGTTCTCTCCAACCCCCGTCCAGCTTCCTCTTCTCCCTCCCCCCCATCTGCCAGCAGGAGGGGTGCGGCGGTCCCCCACCAGGCTCCACTCTCTCTGTTTGCACTGGGAGGGCTCTGGCATCTCTGCTCCTGACTTTCTAGAGATGCTCTGGAGACTTCTTCCTTAAAAGAGGGAAGGTAGAGTGAGCCCCCACCCCCAGCCCTGGCCCAGGGAGCCTGGCGAGATTGCACGGGCCCTTCCGGTGAATTGATGGAGAGCACTGCTGACAAAGGAGAAAGGTCAGCAGTGGGTCAGAGCCGAGGTGGTGGCAGTGTGCCGGCCAGCAGTGTTCTCCCCCAAGTCAGGGCTTCCTAGCAGGAGGGGCCTGGTGCTTCTCGGGGTTCTGGTCAATTTCTATTGACTCCATTCAGCCACTGGTTCAGCACAGCTGAATGTCTCAGTCCCCAGAGGGCTGGGGAGACGCCCAGGTCATCCTGGACACCTCCCACTCCCTCACCCCCACCTCCAACAGTCAGTTCAATCCCATCTCCGGACCTGTGTCCCCCTCACCACCCCCACCTTCCACTGGCTTTAGGGGTCTCATCCTCTTCTTGCCTCACCATTACTCACCCCTGTCCAGCCCTGTGCTGCCCTCCCTGGCTTCCCACTGTCACCAGGAATAAAGTCCAAATTCTGAAGCTGACATTAAGGCCCTTCTTGAGCTCGGTGAGGCTGCCCCCAGCTGCCAGGCCTCCGCTGAGCACTTCAGCCTGCCTGTGCCCTCCTCACCCTCAGACAAGGGCTGAGCCTCTCCCAGCCCTCTCTCTCGGCTTGGGTGTCTCTCCCCCAGCCGCAGACATGTCTTTCCAGGACCTGGCCCACCGCTGTCCTCCCCAAGACCCCTACCATCTGGGGGAGGTTGGAAGAGGTCTTCTGTGAGGTCGGAGAGTGCCCTGAGTGCCAGGCTGGCTCTGCTCCCGGTGCTCTAGCCTCACCCAGGCTGCAGGGACAAAGCCTGTAGCAAGAGCCTGTGACCACGACACTGGAGATCCATCGCCTGCTCCACGCCATCCCTCAGACTCCCCCTTGAGCCACCCAGTGCACCTCATGCCCTAGCTTCAGAGAGCAGGAGCTATGTCTCCCCAGTTCACGTAGAGGCTAAGCCCCAGTGAGGGCAGGAGGTACACTGGATAGTGGACAGGCCCTGGGATCTGAGCCCACCTCCATGCTGTGTGACCTTGGGCAGTCACTTAACCTCTCTGAGCCTGAGTGGTAGCATTTGTGGGATATGGGTAGTAATAGCCCCTCCTTCACAGGAGGCTGAGAGTCATTGTATTGACAGGTGTTGAGTAGTTGCAGGGCCCTGGGACAGCTTAAGGATCAATAAAGTCATCTTTCATCATTACCATTGGAATGGGCAGCTACCCTATTCATGAGATTAGGGGCCTGCCCTCCAAATGGGCCCCTCCTGGTTATTTGGATGGACCTTCCATTTCTGCCCCCTCGCTGTCCCCTCTTTGCCCTTCATCCTGTCGCAGCAGTGCTCCCCCACATCTCCTAAGACCGCAGGAAGCCCAGACCTATTGTCTTGTGGACGCCTGCCTTACCCACCCAGTCTTCACGGGATGCCTTCGGAGCGGGACCAGGATTTACTATCGATTTCGCCCACAGCCCCTCACAGGTGCCTAATAAGAGTCTGTTGGGTTGAACTGATGTTCACCAAGCCAAAGTCACCTCTAAGAACAACACAACAATGAGCAGCCGGCCTCCACGCTCATCCTCGGGCTGCCGAGGGGCATTTCCGAGAGTGGGCGTGAGCTGCCTCGAACCCGGGGACAGGGGACAGGCACGGCGCCTGGCCTCACCCCTGTGTTTGGGGAAAGCAGGGAGGAGACTGGGGCGGTGCTGGGGTTTGACCACCGTGTTGCAAGGTGCTTCAAGGCTGGTGCCTCTCCTGTCCTCTGAACTGTCTTGTTTGCTGGGTCTTTTCCCCACCCCCACGGTTTTCTGTTAAATTGTGTTATTATATTTAAACAAATCAATTCCACTGCAGAGTTTTCCTGTCCTAATGATGAGTTTGCAGCACAAATGCCATTGATTTCTCACAGCCCTGAAAACCAGTTGATGAATAGCACCGGGCTTGTCTTTGGAGAGGCACTTAGAGCAGCTCTGTGCGCCCCCCTCTGCTCCCCCGCTTGCACGGAACCCCCCCATCATGACCCCACCCCACTCCGCATTTCGGGGTCGTGCGACAAAAGGACACCCCCCGGCGCCGCCAGGGGTGGAATGTCATCGCAAAGAGCCGGCCCCTTGTGCTGGTAAAACAATCGCAGTGGAGATTTTTATTGATTTTGGCCGAAGGCAGGAGCGCAACTTACAGAGCAGAGCAATGGTGCAGCGTGATCTTTGTCTTCCCTTACAAGTTCAGAGCTCCGTCCCTAGTGACAGCAGATCGCGGCTCGGGCACCATTTCCAGACCGGGATGGGGCTGCTTTGTAAAGGGATGGTCTGGAGGTTGGAGAGCTGGCCAGGCTGGGGAGCGTGAGGTTCCCCTTTGTCCAGTCCTTCAGAAACCCCGCTGCCGGAAGTCCCTACACAGGGCTTTGCCTTGCGGGTCGCTGCCAGGGGCTTGTTTGAGCTTTTGAATGGCCCCGGGTTTGGGTGGGCAGTTTAGAGATGGGAGCCTGAGTCAAGGGCGCTCACTAGAGGGGGGAAGGGCTGCTGGCCAGCTGCAGCCAGAGGCTCCCCAGGCCCCGAGTGCCCCACCTGTCGCCTGCACAGGTAATGACAGGAAGCTCCTCTGACTCCCAGCCTTTCTGCTGTCCCCTCAGCTGCTCCTGGGCTTTCGGACTGTGGAGCGCAGGTCGTCAGCTGGAGGGGACTTAGGTGGTCATCACGCAGGGGTCTCAGTTCAGCTGTCGGCGGCATGCCACACAAGCCCGTGCATTGGGCTGGGGCAGGGCAGGAGGGAGCAGCAGGGACCGTGGCAGATGAAGTCGCCTGCTTCCCCAAGTCCCTGAGAACGCATAGACGTTAGTGACCCTGGGCATGTCAGACTATATGGGATGGCACTGTGGGCCAAACTGGTCACTGCCTGTCCCCCATTCTCATACAGGCCTTTGTTTTGGAGACAAGAATATGTGGCCTGGAGTTGGGAGTGGCTCCTCAAGGTCACAGCACAAGGCCACAGAGCTAGGATTTGAGTCTGGGAAGGGGCGGGGCCTCTGGCAGTGCTGTCGCCCCTCCCCTGGGCTTGGTGAGGCCACCCCAGCAGTCAACGTTAGGGGGCAAGGCAGGGTGCTCTGTTCTAGGTCAGGCAGGCCTCTCGCTCAGGAGACCCAAGAGTGGCCCGGCATGCCCCCCTTCCCTTCACTCTCCAAGCAGTCACTCACCCTCCCCCCTGCAGACAAACCTCCTGTCCCTTATAATCAGGTTAGCCTCCTGCTCTGTGCTCACTCAGCTGAGCTGAACCAGCTGCCTCTAATGGCCTGTGGCCCTCCCCTCTCCCTGGCTCTGGGGATGGGGGAGGGGAAGCCAAGAAATGAGCTGGGAGTGGGAAGGGGCTACCCCACTCTCTCCATTCAGACCTCACCATGGCTTCTAGGATCAAGTCCAAACCCTTTCTTAGCCTGGCATCTAGGACCCACTGCAGTGAGGCCCTGCTTCTTTCTTCAGTCTCCACACCCCTGATATGTTCTTTCCTACAGTCATGGGATGCTATCTCCCACATCCCTGTCTTTGCACGTGTGGCTCCTTTTGTTACTTCCCACCTTCTCAGAAAACTCCTATGCATCCTTCAAAACCCAGCTCTTACCTCTTCCTCTGGGTTGCCTCCTCTCAGGACTCCTGCCTCTGTACTCCCACTGGGTTCTCCACTGGTCTGAAAGGTAATCCTAGTGTTTGGGTACTTTATTCTGCACCTGGTTCTCCTGAGTTCCTGGAGGAAATGGGGAATGTTCTAGAAGACTATGTCTCTGGGTGCAGGACAGAGAATACTCAGTGAAGGAATGGGGCCAGCAAAGAAGAGAGAGGTAAGGACCAGGGGAGGGAAAGAGACAGGAGTGCACAGCATAGCTATTCTCAGCCCCTCCACGCAGCTCTAGCCTGCTTCCTGTCAGGGAGGCTGTTCCCAGTGACACATGCAGGGCCTGAAATAGACACGTGGGGGCCTTGGTGGTGCACTTCCAGAGCCCAACACTAAGCAATAAGCACCCTTCCATTCCTCGGGCACCGAAGCTCCTCTCCTCCCAGCGCCCTGCCCCTGCAGCCAAGACCCCCTCCCCCAGCAGTGCCCAGACCTCGTCCCTCTGTTTCTGCTAACTTTGTTTTATAAATAAAGTATATAAATAGGCCCCTCTGATTCCTCGGAGTGCACAACGCTTAAGGACTAGGGCACGGCTGCAGGCATAATTGTACTACCAAATCCATCAGCTGCCTAATTACCATTTATTTTGCATTTATTTCTGCTAATTAAAAAGAGAAACTCCTAACAACTTTTACGTAAATACTATATTTGTTCTATGTAAAGATGGGATGCTAATTTGCTGATGATTAGCTGATTATCTAATTTTGTAGCTGTCACACAGGATGGCCCTGTCTCCCCTTGGCACCCCAGAAGTCACTTGAGGCCCCTGATCAGGTGTGGGAGGGATGGGTCAAGGGAGGTCTCTGTAGGTGGTGAGAAGGTCTGCCTGGGGCCCGGAGATCACCATGGTTCAGAGAGGCTGAGAGGAACCTTTGGCTCATTCACAATTTCTGTACAGATGAAGACACTGAGGCCCAGAGAGGTCTAGCGTCCCCCAGTAAAGAGACAGACCCCTGCCCCACGTGTTTGGGCTCCCCCTCCAGTGCTTATCTGGCTGTATCATGCTTATGTCAGGAGGAATTTGCGAGAAGATGGCTTTATCTGCAGCTAGGAAATATCTGGACCGAACTCCAGCCCCAACAGAGAGAAGATGCAGTCTGGTCTGAGCCGCCTGCCAAACCAAACCTTCTGTGTACCCTTCTGGAATTTATACCTCCTCCCACTTCCCCGTCCAGTGCAGGGCTCTGCTCCCGCAGCCCCCTGAGCACACCTCCAGAGGCTTGCCCCCCAAGTCTTTTCCAGCTTCCCTAGGACCTGCCTGCACACAGCATCAGGCCCGGGCGAGTGTCTGAATCTCAGATCTTAATGTTACATCTTTATCCTTATGGGAATTAGAAAAAATATAATTAATATAGCAAACTCTTGATTTCACACAGTATTACTTTGAATGAGGGTATGTAAACAGAAAGTGATTTCAATAACAATACATAAATAATTTAGATGGAACACGGATGGATGTGGCTTAAAGTATCTAGTAACTGAAGTCAGGGACATGCTCAGGGAGGGTCTGAGAACACCAGATCGGGAGGCGAGCCGGGCGAGGCCAGGGTCAGCGGCAGGGACCTGAGGTCAGGGTTGGCCAGTCCCTGGCCTGCAGGCCCCCACTGCCCCATCTCACACCCAGGCCAACAGTGTCCCTGGATCAGGCTCATCTCACTGCCGTCAGTAGGAATTAGCCCACCACAGAGGAAGCATTTGCCCCCAGAAGCAGTCTAAAAAGACTATTTCAGGGAGGCGGGAAGTCAGACTCTGCTCCGCCTCACACAGAGTGACCAGCTGTGGCTAAGTGACTTCGAGGGGACTTTCTGGCCAGCCAGCCCCCCAGGCCTTGGCGGGCGAGACCCTGGCTGACCTTCCACTCTCTTTTTCCTGGATAGTCTGAAAACGGCCCTTTATGGATATAAAGGCGGAACGACGGACGACGCCCGGTGCCCTGTGGGTGGCCAGAGGGGTCAGGACCACGGTTGGCACGGCCCGTTGGAAATCTCGGAGACCAGAGACCCAGCCCTGGCCGAGGCTCTCTGGAGCCTCAGTCTCACCCTCCGTAAAACGGGAGGCGGTGGTGTTTTCCTTCCAGGGTTGCCGAAAGGGTTCTGAGGGCCATGTGCCAAGCGTCCCTCAGAGAAGCTCTCTGCACAGCTGGTGGTGAGCCCGGTCACCCGCCCAGGGCCCCCCTTAGCCACCCGCCGCCGCCACCACCGTGTCTATGTGAGGTGACGGCCGCCAGAGAGCTCGCGCTCATCTGCCCTTTTATCGGCCTGCACACAATCAGGGGAAGCCTGAAGGCTGGGGGCGCGGGCAGATGGAAAACAGAGAGAGAAAACAAAGGGCCTGCTCCAAGGAGGCCAAAAGGCAGGGTTGTGTCCTCCCTCTGCTGCGGCCTGGCCAGCCCGTCCCACCAGCACCAGGCCTTGACCGCCCCCGGGGCTGCTGGCGACCTGCCCCACCCCTACAGAGACCGGCCTTAGGCCTCACGCGGGTCGCCGCTCCCTGGGTGGCCCTGGGGAAGCCATGTTTCTCGCGTCTGTAAAATGAGGGAGTTAGACAGCATGCTACGTGACCTTCAGCAAACCCCACTCCTCACCCCTGACTTGGGTCTCTTTGGGTGGGCCCAACCCATCTCTAGGATACCTCCCCGGCCCCAGGAAGTCAGTGGGGTGCCCGCTGCTGCCCATCGAGAGGAATGGTTTAATCAGAGGGGACTTTACGCCATGTCCACCTTTGGTCGCCGCCGCTGTCAGAGCCTCTGCGTCAGAGAAAAGTCTCTTGGGCCCTCCAGAGCAGGACCCGGGGGCACTGGTTGAGGGCTCATACCTGTACCAATGCCGGGCTGGGTTGGATGTTAGGGTTGGATGATTGGATGTCAGGGTTCACATCCTACCTACGTGACCTCAGGCTGGTTTCTGAACCTCGCTGTGGCTGTGTCCTCATCTGCTAAATAGGCAGGGTACCTACCTTGTAGGTTGTGGGGAGAGTAAATGAATTCATTCACATCAAGTACTTAGAATGGTACTAGGTCAAGGCCGTTAATGTTAGATACTATGTTCATTGGCAGTTGCATCGCTGTTATTGATCAGAGGCAGACTCGCCAGGAACTCATGAGGCTCCGGCCTCCGGGCCCCACCCCTGCACCGCCCCAGGGCAAATGGGAGTTTTGTGGGCAGCTGTGGAGTGTTCTAGGTGGGGCGGGCAGCAGGTTGATGTCACGAACATTCCTGTGTGAGCATCCCTGGTAAATGGTTTAGAGGGGCACAGACTCCTGAGGCTCTAGGAATGTGATGGTGTTTCTTTCCTCATTTTAAATATGTATCTGTAGTTCTATATATATTTCTAAAGAGGACCCCAAAATAGTATACGCTGCAGGCCCTGTGAGCCCAGACCGCCCCTGCTTATTTCTGTTGCCTTTACTGCGTTTCTGAGGCCCGGCCCTGTGCGGCCTGGCACGGGGCCTCGGGGATGGAGGGACCTACTTGTCACTCTGTAGGCTCAGCCCTGAGCACCCCAGACTGCGAGCCACACCGCAAGGCCCAGGCTGAGGGAGCCCTAAGGAGAGCAAGCAGGGAGAATGGGACCCTGGAGGAGCCGCTGGACGTGCAGGGCACAGAGCCCGTGCCTGTGGGCCAAGCACCCCTGCGCTGCCGGCCAGAGGCCTGTCCCCCCTCCTCCCCCACCCCTTCTGTGCTGTGTGGGCCCCAGTGGGCAGGCACAAGGAGCGGTTGGGGTCGTGGGAAGCAGGTTGCTGAGTTGGAACAGTTGCCCCTGAGGCTGTCACCAGGGCGGCTGGCTGTGTGCCAAGTCCTGGGTTCCGTGCCGGGTGGAGGCCCAGGCTGGTCCCTGCTCTCTGAGAGCCCTCAAGGTAGCCGGAACCGCAAGATTCACACCTGGAAGGGCAAAGAGTGGGCAGGGGGAGGTGGGATTAGACCCTGTCGCATCAGGCATCATAGAGGCAGGAGTTGAGCAAGCACAGAGATCATGAGGGCTGGACACTTGTGGAGGGCCTCCTGGAGGATGGGCCCTCACCTGGGGAGGCCCCTGGAGGAGTGGGCACTGTGGACCCTAGCCCCCCCCACTAAGAGCGGGGCCTCTCAGCCTGGGCTCTGACAGGGACATTTATAACTCACAGCTGTGCGGTCCTGGGCCCAACTGACTGTGGTAAACCGATCAGGCTTCAGGAAGTCAGTCCCGAGGCCACTCCCCACCCCGACCCCACACTCTCCTTCACCTCCTGACACCCACATCCTGTTCTCAGCGGGAGGGGCAGGCACCGGGGCACTGGGCTGGGGGCCCAGTCAGGGTCTCCAACCTGCGGGCAGAGTGGGGAAGGACGGAGGGGCTCAGTGAGATCCGAGAACCACAAGGCAAGGCCTCTGGGGTCATCAGGCTCTACCCCTCAAGGTATACTTGGGGACACTCAGGCCCACAATGGGCACCCCAGAGCCACAGGAGCTCAGCAGGGGAGGCATTCTGTGCTTTCGAATCTAAGCAGAGAGGGGATTATGCTTCTAGCCCCTCCTGACCAACTCTGGCCTGAGGGAGCCTGGTGCAAGGGGCAGATGGGAACCAGAGATCTCAGAGAATGCTGGGAAAAGAGGCCATCTTGGACCCTGGTCCTCGAGTGTGGCCTGCAGCCCTCCATTGGGACACGCCATCCTGGGACCACACTCCTCGCAAGGCCTAGTGCCCACCTGCCTAGATTATCACAGCCAAGTTCACCTGTGAGGAGAGACAGGGCCTCGTCCAGTGCTGGGAAGAAAGGACAGTATTACGTTTCCAGCACATCACGACTGTGACCTCCTTATACTTCCCCTGGCCTTATTTGCTCGTGGATTCTGGGGCCCTGTGAGCCATCTACCCTTCCCCATGACTCTTTCTGTGCAAGGAGAGGGCTGATAAACCAACAGTGAGTTTGCCAAAGCTTGGCCCGTGTAACTTTGGTAGCCTGTGACGAGATTCTGGAATTCGGCAGTAAATGAAAGACATACGCTTTTCTTTCATCGCTCGTATACTGACTAAGGTATATTGGCAACACATAATGAGCATATCAGGTGGGCTGTTTCGTGGATTTGATCAATTTGGACAAGGCCGGATTTATTGGAGCTAAAAAAAAAAGTGACTTGCACTGAAGGTGAATATTAATTAAGTCAAAAATATATGTGTTAATTAAGACACTGTCCAGGTGGGACTCAGCTGGGACCAAGAGTCACGAAGGGCAGGGAGTGGGCTAGCTTTCTGAAGAGGTAGGTGCACATAAAATGGCTCCAAGTGCTGGTCAGAGATCTGGCGAGCAGTTCATAATGAGGCAGGAATTCAGGCAGGGGTCAGAGAGTGGCTTTAGAAGTGGCTGCCGGCCGGCCCTGTGAGATAATTCCCAGGAGCCAGGCACAGCAGAGAGGGGACGCTGTGGGGGCCTGTAGCCGGCTAAAAATACCCTGACAGCTTCTCCCTGTCACCCTGCCTGGGGGCCGCACAGGAAGGCCGTGGCCTTCTGTTTTTCTCACCAGGAAGAAAAAGACGACGACACAAAGCCCCTGAGCCCCAGAAGAAACAAAACTTATATACGTTTTTCAGTCTTAAAGATTCCCACTAGGAGGGGTTGGCCGGCTCGTAGCCATGCCGCAGGGTCGGGGAGACAGGGCCCCGGATAAATCAGGCATCCCGAGAGGCCGCGGAGATTAGCCTGGCCGTGGGGGGACGGAGGTGGGGGAGCGGACTGCGGTCTTTGTCCCTGGCTATTCACACGTGTCCCGTCTCTGTCCCTTGTACCCAGGACGAGAAGGAGGAGGAGCCGCTGGGTGTCAGACCGATGCTGTGAGGCGTGTGAGGAAGAGAGCCGCCGTCTGTCACTCAGCTACCAGACCTAGAAAGGTAACAGCAGACCCCTGCTGCATGCGCGCTACCCAGCCGCCTTCACCTGCCTGGCCGGGGACGCGGTCAGGCAGCCGGGCCGCCATGGGGCTGGCCGAGCTGAGGGTCATCGGTCTCCGCACACAGCCCCTGAGCCAGGCTGTCGGGCTTCCGTGACACCTTGTGTGTGTCTGGTACAAAATGCCTCTGGGCTTCAGTTTGTCCATCTCGAAAATGGGTCACTGTTTACTCTAGTTCTTGAGGATTCCGTGACTCCGTTGGACCTGATGGTTATGTGCAGTTAATCTGTCTTAAGTCTGCTTCTGTTTGAACTCTGTGGGCATGGCCGAGGGTCGTAGCCCCTGTGGCCGAGGGTCGTAACCCCTGTGGATGGAGCGTTAAGGGCACACGTCAGCAGGTCTAGATGGGGCTTGAGAGGGTTTTCCAAGCAGAACTGGCCAGATATGTGGGTCATTGGAAATGTGGCCGTGGTCTCCTTTGTGGCAGTATTTGAAACTTCAAAGCGATTTCCCTGATCACTCTGGGCAGGAATAATTATCCACATGTTTATACTGCAAGACCGAGGCACCGGGAAGTGAGTGGTCACACGGCAACCCTCGCCCGCACCATATGCACTCAGCTCGATCCTGTCTGCTGGTATCCGTTTCTACACTTCGACTCTCACTATGCTGCTCTGGTCTGGCCCGGTCACCCCGTAGAAGTCTGCCTGTCGAGCCTAAGCAACCACCAGTCTTTATTGTGTGACCGCGGTGGGACCCATCCCTCTATCCATCCCTACACCTGTCATCCGGCCTCTCACACAGCCATGTTTCCATCCTCCCGCCCGACCATCCTTTCATCACTCCTCCATCCGTCCATCCACGTACTCCTCTGGTCACCCACCTATCCTTCCAGCCATCCGTTTACTCATTAGCTCACACATCCAACACTCGCCGACTCCTACATCAAGCCAGGCCTGCACTGAGGGCTGGGTTTGGAGGATATGTATCAGATCCAGCCTTGCCCTGAGATGTGGCAGTATGCAATGGAGGCAGGCCCAACTCCGTAAGTTCAGCGCTTAAGGCTTGTGTCGTGTCTGTGACTACACGGGGAAGGGAGGAGAAGAGGCCATGTGTAGGTTCTGCAGGCAGGCATTCAGGGAAGGCTTCCTGGAGGAAGTGGCATCGTTCATTTATTCATATCCCAAATGTTCGTTAAGAAAGTCTCCGTGCAGGGACCTGCTTGTTGTTCTGGAGACCCAACAGGAAATAAAAGGAACAAGACCTCCTTTCCTCATGGTGTTTACATTCCCATGAAGAGGCATGGACAGTAAAGACCTAAAATGTGATATATACTATGTCAGGTGATACCGAGTTCTAAGAAGTGAAGTTAGCTGAGTAAAGGAACAGAGTCTGCTGGGTGGGGTGAAATGGACATCCTCAGACCAAGGATGATCACGAAAGGCCTCTGACAAGGCAGCATTTGAACAGAGATGTAAATGGAAGGAGGGAGTGAGATGGGCACTTGGCACATTCAAGGAAGGAGCTGGGATGCCATGTGGCTGCAGCGAAGTGAGGGCCTGGGAAATCAGAGAGATCCTGGGGGGACCCACTCATGGAGGAAGGCAAGAGTGGAGCAGGGAGGTGGCCGGGCCCCGGGTAGAGGTGGTGGTGGCTGGGTGTAGAGCCTGCAGGGGAAGGGGCTGGGAACCGTGGGAGTCCAAATGAGTCCAGAGACCTTGCAGACAGGCGTGCGTGTGGATAAGAGGTGTCAGAGGAGAGAAGACGGGGACAGTCAAGGAAGGCTCTTGGGTTTGGGACAGGAGCCACTGGTAGAACAGAGGTGGTTCGGCCATCAATGAAGGTGGGGGAGGGCTGAAGGAAGCTGAGGATCGTGTCTTAGACACATGAACTTGGAGATGCCTTTGAGACACCCAAGTGGAAAGCTTGAGCCGGCAGTTGGGTGTAGGAGTCTGGGAGGCGGAGAGGGCCTGACTGGAGATAGAAGTGTGGGAGCTGCTGTGCACCCATGAGTTTGCAAGCCATGAGGCTGATGAGGTCATGTTGGGAGCGAATGGAGAGGGAGCCGGTGAGAAGCCTGAGTCTGAGCCGTGAGCATCCAGCCCTTGGAGGGAGAGAAGACAGGGTAGGGGCAGCAAAGGAAACAGAGAAGTTGCAGCCAGGGATGTGGGAGAACCGAGAGAGCAGGCTCTCAGTGGACGAGGAGAATTTTGCTGGCAAAGCAGGGAAAGGACACTCCAGGCAGAGGGAACAGCATAGGAAAGGCTCAGAGGCCTCAGTCAATAAGCCATATCTGGAGAGGGAAAGAAGAGAGGGAGGAGAAACCAGAGCAGCTTCCTCCTCCACACCTGGCCACACAGGGGCAGGGCCCATGGGTATCTGGGCTGAGCGTGAGCCCATGTCCAGGGACCCTCTGTGTCACCTGGGCCTGCGCTCTCTGGTCTCAGTCGAGTCTCCTGCCCCTTTCTTTAAAGAAGCTTCCAGCTGTCCTGACCTCCCACCTCCCCTGTGAGGTTCTTGGGCTCAAGAGACCTCTCCCTTGCCTGGAGCACTTGTCTGAAAACACAGGGCTCAAGGCAGCCGCTCCGAGCTGCCTGCAGGGGGAAGGGCACCCAGCAGCTTCCTATTGAATCTCTAAGCACTGCTGGATCCTTTATCTTAAAAGAAACCGTAGAAACTTCCTGGACTCTGAGTGTGTGTCAGAGCTGCCCCCTCATGCTCACCAGTTAGAGCAGAGGAGCTCGCTGCCTTTGGTGGGCAATTGTGTGCGAGTTTGGTGGGGGAAGGCGTCCTCCTTTGTGAGTCCGTGGCGCTTCACACTCCGCTCGCAGAAGAGAGATGCCCCCTGCCGGGGGCAGGGCAGGTGCACGTCGGGGCCCAGGAGTGGGACGGGAGGTAGGGTGAGCATGCAGCCAGCTCGGGGGCTCCCAGGGGCGAGGGGGCACAGTCCAGCACATCCCCCTGAGCGCACAGCCTCGTAGGACCGGGAGGCAGCCAAGGCTCAGGAGACTTCTCCCCGCTGAGGATAGAATGGAGCCAGGCGGGGACTTCGTGGGCCCCCAGTCCTTCTAGGAGATGCGCCTCTGACTCTGTCCTGGGGACCGGGGAGCCATGGGAAGCCGCTCTGAGGCTGCCCAGCTCTGTGGCAGGAGGCTGTAGGTAATCTAATTAGTGTGCTGGGCGGATGGGACAAGTAATCCTGTGCCTTTAGACTCACTTTTCTTTAAGCCTGTCCCCACTCAATCTCTCCCTAAATCCTTCCACTGCCTGGGTGATGTCGGGTGGGAGTGGACTTATCTCCATTGAACAGATGGGTAAAGCAGGGCCAGGGAGGAAGCAGCTTGCGTGATGCGACAGCTACTAAGTGGCAGGGCAGAGCTCTGAAATGAGTCCATCTGAATCCCGAGCCCAGGCTCCTACCTCTGCCCTCCACCATCTCCCAGGCTCTCCCACAATATCCCGAGGGGCAGGCACTCTCATGTGAGCCTCCTCGCCGAATTCCTCATTTTGCAAATGAGGAAACAGAGGCCCAGAAAAGGTGAGATACTTGCCTAGGGCCACACAGCAAGCGGAGGGCAGAACCGGTACCAGAATCTGCTCTGGCCCCCCGGTGTCCGCCTAGCCCCAGCCCCCATTAGCAGGTGCAGGGATGAGGTCCCGGACCCTGCCTGCTTCCTGTTGGAGCACCCACTGCCTTCTGTCCTCCAGCAGCCTTTGGCACTCGCGCTGGTTGAAGGCACCAAGTTCCTCATCAGAAGGCTCCATTGTGCCTATTGTTTAAATATAGATTACTAATGAAATGCCTTTTCATTGCCTTCCCAGTGAATAGTTTCCGTGTAAAGTTAATTTGCAGTGTTATGTAAATTCTGTTTAACTTCAATCAAGTTTCTAATTATGTTTTTAACCGCAGTAATTCCCATTTGATTTGTCATCTCCTGTTAGGTATTTAATGTTCGGTGGGCGGGTGTGCGTTCCCTCTGCCTCTCAGTTTTCCAGGGCCCTCTCCCTCCCTGACCTCCCTTTCTGTCTTTCTGCTTCTCCTTCCTGCCTTCTCCGTCCCTGCCCCTTGCTTCTGGGTTATTCCCCACATCGTCTGCTTCCCCTTGCTCCTTCCTTCCCTTCTTCCCCTCCACTCTTTCTGGCTGTGTCTGCCCTCCTCTCCTACTCCCCTCTACACCTCTCCCCCACCCCCTTCCTGCTGTCAGCTCTCCTGGCCCCCCTCTGTTTCTCCAACCACTCCTCTCTTGCTCTTTCTCTCTGTTTCTCCTCTCTCTCCCCCTCCCCCACCACACCAGCTCTCTCTCTTCCCTTGTGCCCTTGCTCTCCCCCTCCCACACTGTCTTCCCCCCTGGTCCCTGCACCCTGGGGACCCTCCCAGAAGCTGCCTGGTACAGTGGGGGTGTGCATCCCTGGGAACCCCAGGCCCAGGCCCCTCAGAAGCCTTGTGCAGAGCTTTGTAGAGGACCAGCCAGCCCAGCCCCCAGCCCCGGGGATTTGGGGTTCTGGTTAGAACACGGACGCTAGAAGCAGGCTGTCAGGGGGCAGATCCCGGTCTGCCCCATATTAACCCGTGACCTTCAGGTTGCTGAGCCCTCGTCTGTCACATGGGGTGACAGCATCACCTACCTAGTGGAGTGGCTGTGAGGATTCCGTGATGCAGCATAGGCCAAAGGACTTAACCAGGCCTGGCCGGAAGTGGCTTCTATCTGAGAACTCCCAGCCACGCCCCTCGTCTCTTTGTCACCTTCCTGAGGTGTCTGGGAGGTGGGTTTCTGTGCCCACTGGCCTGCTGGGGGTCAGGCCCGAGACCAGGGCAGTGGGCTGGTGGCATTCCCTGCCCCCCCAAGCCGGTCTCAGCCCTGCCTGTCAAGAGACGTGACCCCCTTCTCCCTGGGTGGGCTGTGGGGACAGGCCTGCCTTTCTAGGGAAGTGTCTGAGACACAGAGCCCGAAAGCTGGAAGAGCCCTCACAACCCTGGCCCACAGACCTTTCCTGAAAAACAGACCAAAGGCAGGGCTGCTTCTGCCATTTCGGACCAGAGATCCTCCCCCCTTCTCCCACCCTTTCTCCTCCCTGGGTGCCCCCCGGGCCGGCCACGGAGTCCTGCTGCAAACCCCCTCTCTGGTACGAGGCCTTGACAGGTCTGCCGCTGACTCACTCGGAGCCTCCTCCCGGAGCCTCAGCTCCCCTCCTGCCCCACATCCAAATGCTGGGCTCGGGGATTCTCCCTGGCTGGGCGGCCACGGTTTCCCAGCAGGCAGCTGCCCTCTGGGTGGGGAGAGCGGAAGGAAAACACCACGCAGAGGCCAGCGGCCTGGGCGCAGGCTCCTCCCCCTCCTTCCCCCCCTTTCCTCCCCCCCCCATTCTCTTCCCATCCAGCATGGCCCTGGTGCGTCCAGGAAGCAGAAAACAAGTGTTTGGAGAAGGCATTCTTCTGGGCGAAGAAAGGCAGGCCCAGTCACTTGTCCTTCAGAGGCATGGGAACCTGAGCTGACCCAGTCCCTGCCCTGCTGGGCCACATGACCACCTGACCCACTGCGAGTGGCTGTGTGTGTGTGTGTGTGTGTGTGTCCCCGTGTCTGGTCCAGGAAACCTTAGCCAGTCACGTGGCCGCTTTCCCTGTTTGTCTAAGTAAGCAGTTCAGGCCGGCTGCAGCCAGGAGGCTGAGACATGGAGCCAGGGGAGGGGGCCACACCGGCCTGGGTGGTGGACGTAAGGATCACTTGGGACAGAGGGGGCAGCCCTGGACTTTTTGGGCCTCTAGGCTTGGTATGGGGAGGCCTGGCCTGGGGAATGGCCCAGCTTCTGATCTCCTGCCCTCCTTGGACCTCTCCTACCTCCGTCTGTGCAGAAAAAGTATTGGCCTTGCTGACTGCAGGGAACCTTCCCAGCCCTGAAATGTCGTCTGACCAAGAAGGTCTCAAGAGGGCAGGGCCCCAGCCTCCCAGAGGGGCGTGCACAGACGCACCACCATCTGTCATGTGTCTTGGAGCGTGCCGCTGAGTGCTGGCCCCCCAGCAGGAAAGCCCAAGTCAGACCTTCCCATACGCATCCAGCAGGCCACTGATTAATTCAACAGGTAGGAGTTAAGCACCTACTGTGTGCCAGGACCCAGGCTGGGCTGGGCAAGGAGTAGGGTTGTCGGAACACAGATCTTCTGGAACTTCTGTGGAACCCCTGCCCCTGTGACATATTTTCTTCCTGTTGCATGGGTGGGATCATCTGTGACTGCAAAGACCCCTTGCTCCCGTCATGAAGCAGCCATGTCCCATGCCACTGCCACTCCAGGAAGATGGGCCCCCAGCCCATCAAGGCGCAACCGGCAAGGTTCAGAGATGGTGCCTAGCGTCTCACAGACTGAGCGGCTGGGGGGAGGGTCCCTTTCCTCCGGACTGATGAGAACCAGAGCAGATATAGGCAGAGTAGAGAGGCCCTGAACCCTGGGGACTGCGGGGCCTTCTCTGAGGCCCCTTGGGTGGAGAGCCCCAGGGGAAGTGGGCCTCCTCCAGATTTACCCAGCCGACTCGGCGTGTCACAGCTATAAAAGACACAGTCCCGCTGGGACCTGGAGGAGCAGGAGGGCTGTGGGGGTCTGTGGGGGCCATGCCTCTGACAGCCCACCTGGGTTCATGTGTCTGTTTGCCCCCTTCCTCCCTGCTCCTTCTTTTTCTCCTTCTTTTGACAAACATTTCTTGGCAGCTAAGTCTGTGCCAGGCCTGTGCTCAGTACAAGGCCCATCTCTGGCCCTGGAGATGCTCCCTGCCAAGCCAGCATCAGGGAACATCTCAGGGTGGACCAAGGATCCACCAAAGACAAATACAGGAGGGAGGCCGCCATTGGACCCATCAGGGTGTGGTTGACCCCACAGGCTACCCTGGGCTCTGGGAAAGCTTAGGCCTACATTCCCCAGGTAGGCTGACAGCTGAACCTAGGAGGTACACACGATGAAGGGCACAGAGAGCTGGCATCCGGGCCACGCAGAACATTGTCAGACCTTGCTTCTGCTGTGATAGGGTTTGGGGGTATTCGGCCTGGAAGAGTCCCACTGGCTCACAAGCCCAAGACTGTTCTGTTATAGCTGGGAAGCTCCTATTCAAGAAAGGGGTAGAAGTTGGGGGGCCAGGGGCTGAGCTGGTGACATGGGCCAACCATCCTGCCACCCACAACTGAATATGGATCCTCATGGGGGTGGTTATGAAGGTACTAGGTGAAAGCCACAGAATGCGACCTAAGGCAATATGTCCCCAGCCTTAGCTTGCATGCCCCCAAGGTCAGGAAACTCACTATTGCGCCATGGGTGTCTTAGTAACTCTTCCTGGTAACTTGTCCCTTGCTACCCACTGGGCTAAAGTCTAGCTTCTGTCTTCTACCTTGCTCACCTCAGGCCCACAGACCTTAGGCCTTTGTCCCTGACAGTGTCCCTCCAGGCAGAGCATCAAGCTGGGGCCACAGATGGCCCCATCACAGTGTGTTTGGAGTAATATGGATAAGTCATCAGTGCCCTGCACTGGGCAGCCAGGGTGTGACCAAAGTGAGCCCCTGCCCAAGGGATCAGACCCATCCCAGCATGGCCCCCAGGGAGGTTCTTGGGCTGCCTACGGTGCACACGGGAGGCCTGGCTCCCAGCTCTGTTGCTATTCCCGGGGTGATCTGAGGCCGGGCCCAGCCCCAGTCAGACCAAGCTGCCTCCTCTGTGCTCCTCCCCAACACCGAGCTACGAGAGGCCTTGGTCCCTGGTGGGGTTGCAGAAGGTGGAGGAATCTTCTGGACATTCTGGCCTATTCGCTTTCTGAGGTGCCTGTTTGCCCAGCAGCGTGGAGAGAGACCTGGGGTGCTGGCGCTGCCCAAACCCTGTGCCTTAGGAAACCAGGCGGAGCAGGGTTAGGGGCTGAGGGCCTTTGTTCACGCCTTTTCCCCCTCCCTGGGCCCGGCCACCAACCTCGATGCTCCCACCACATCCCCACTTACAGACAGGTGAGCTTCCGGCTCCTGAGACACAGGGGATAGGTAGGGTTCACCCGAAGGCCATGGGTGGCCCCACAGCCCCTGGGCCAAGCTTCCAGGCCCTGCCCCCCGCCCCCGACACATGTAAGGATGCAGGCGTGCGAGGCTGGGAGTGGGATGAAGGGCTTGAGCCCTGGGTCCGTGCCAGACAAGGTGCTGTTCCGGGATCGGGCTGCACTGCCCAGCGGGGTACCACGCCTGCTGCAGAGAGGGCTCTGCTCCCCTCATCTTTCACCAATAGTTCTACCTGTAAGGCCTAACAGCTGTCCCTTCTTCGGCTTCTCCCCTTGTTCTCGTCCCTCCCTCATGGCTCCTCAGAAGTCACGCTGTCCCTCTGCCCCGAGTGGGGGAAGACGGTGCTTCCAGGTGCCCCAGGAGGGGCTGATTCCTGCAGCCCCCGCTCGGCTAGGCCCCGATTTGTGTGCTGCTACATGGAAATCCCACTGCTGCTTTTGTGGAGTCCTTTTACTAGAAAACAAGTGGCCAGAGGTCTAGAGGTCAGAGGCCAAAGGCCACCGAGCAGGCCACGGCAGTCTGCCCCCGCTCTCGTCCCAGAAAGCTTGAGTGCTTGTGAGGAGCCCCCCCCCTCCCCACTCTCCCAGGCCGGGTGCGGCCAGTGGGACAGGAAGCCGGGGAAGGCCTGGAGGATGGGACTTGGGGTGGTCTGGACCTGAGCCAGGGATGAGGCAAAGCCCAACCCCAGCCCGGCCCCAGGGTCACAGGCACACAGGTCACCCACCCGACAGGAAACCCTGCCCGGCACCCCCTTTGTCCCACCCCATGTTTCCCGCCGGTGGCGCTCCTACTATTTCCCGTGGGAGCTGCTGCCAGGAATCATACCCTCTTGAGAAAGGAAGCCGGACCTCAGACTCTCAGGCTGCCCTGCCTCTGACCTGCACTGATCCCCTCCTAGGCCCTCCCACGGGTAGAAGCTTTGGGCCCACGCCCATGCCTCACCCCACACATGCTGATGACTTATCTTCTCCCAGACAGTCTGTCACCTTTAGCGACTGGCAAGGGAAGCCTCGTCGTAGGGCTAGGCCTGGGAGCCCGGAGACCAGGCTTCGTGGTCCAGGATCCAGCACGAGCTTGCTGGTACACTCGGGCAAGTCAGTCCACCACTCTGGGCCTCAGCTGTAGAAACAAAAGGGAGAGAAGCAGCTTTGCCCCACTAAGAGCATCCCGTGGGATAAAGGATTAGGGGGTGGGATAAATTAGTACCCTATGGCCTGGGTATTACTGCCCCAGAGCCTCCGTCATGCATCCCAGACATTGGTCTCCAGCCCAGCCAGTGCGCTTTGTCTAAGCTGAGCCCCAAGCAGGGAGAGGGGCGTGGTGGCTGCTGGCATCCCCACGGCGGATGGGGTGACGATGCTGGTGTGGCCCCTGCCTAGGTCATCCTAGGTCTAGGGTAACAGCATAGGGACAAGGCTGGGAATCTGCCCCCAGGAGGGAGCCTGCCTTTCTCCCTCCTCCCAGGAGCTGAGTGATGGTGCCTGCGGGGGTCTCCGCAGAACCCTACTGTGATAGGCAGGAGGGCCAGCCCAGCGGGCCTGGGGGCCAGAAGCCAGGAAGGGAGCCGTGTGCCGCCAATCTCCTGTCCTCCTTCTCCCTCCTGGCAGGCGTTCAGAGGCCTTTGGTTTTCCTTTATGTTGTGACAGTAAGCCTAAGGCGCAGGGAGACCCGAGGTAATACCATGAGCTCCGAGTGCCTCTGTAGTCCTCTGCGGAGGTGCTGCTCTAACTGTCTCCAGAAATGCACATTCCCCGTCTCTGTGAAGTCATCGCTCCCCTTGCCCCTGTTGCCCAGGGAGAAAGCGGAGGCACAGAGACATGAGCCAGCCCATCGAGGCAATTATGCCGGGCTCTGAACCGGGCAGCCAGTCCCAGAGTCGTGCCCTTGGCCGCTGCGCCGCCCTGCTTCTCTGGCCCGTGGTCCCCCACCAAGCCTACACCCAGCTCAGTATTGGCAGGGGTACACCCTGGGGTGTCCCCTGCTCCCAAAGCAGGCAGAGGGAGGGTCAAGATGCCAAGTGAGCAGAGTTGCCGTGACATCGGATAGGCTCACAGACTCGGGGCTACGCTGAGTTTGTGTACCAGCCGAGAGCTCGTGAGCAGCCGGGACGCCCAGAGGTCAGGGCGGCCCTGCCCCTCCCTGTGGTGTGGTCACAGCTCAGCCCCTGCGGCCTTGGACGCCTCACCCCCAGAGCCTCGGCGTCTGCATCTGCCACATGGGCCTTTCCGAGCCAGCCGTGAGGAGTCCTCGGTATTCAGGGAGCACAGCCTCCGAGCTCCCACAGCCCCTCGGCGGGTGATCATTTCTTCCCCAGTGCATCAGGCTGTTGGCACCAGGGACATCCCTGGCAGTGGGATTCATGTGGGCAGGGGTGCAGACGTGGGGGAGCCAGACGTGTTTAGGGGAAGGCAGGCTAAGGCCTTGAATATGAGGCTGAAGAGTTAGAACTGAGCCTTATGGACAATGGGGAGCCACAGAAGGCTCTTGGACAGGGCAGTAATGCATTGTCGGGGAGAAGAAGCGGCAGCGGGGAAGCCAGGTGTGTTCATCCAGGTATGGGGCTCTGATTCAAAAGGAGCCATGTGGCTAAGAAGGCTGACCCAAGTGGGTGGCTTGGCAGGCCTCAGTTTTCCTCCTATAAACCGGGTCTGTGGTCCCCAGGGCACTAGCCATCACAGGCTGGAGGTCTGCCGGGCACCGCAGAGAGGGCCACGGGTCAGCGCCCAAGCCTCTTCCTCTGCATGTCCCAGAGTCTGTGTCCCCCCTCCCTGGGCTGGTCTGGGCTTTCCACCCAGCCCTGGGCGGGGCCCCACGGCTCCTTCCTCCCTCTGTGGCTTTCTGGCCCTAAACAGGAGGGGCCTCGGGGTTGCCGTGGGCTGTGGGGTGTGAGCCAGGGTGGGGACATTGGCGGTGGGTGGAGTCACGGGATGGGTGGCCATGAGTCAGGAATTGCTGGGCCCATGTGTCATCAGACTGTGTGCTGTCCTGGCCTCCCCGGGCCTTCTGCCTCTTCTCTCCTGCCCTCGTCTGCACCGTGGGCTGCTCTGCTGGGCTGATGGTGCTGTTTCCAAGAACTCAGAGCCAAGGCGGAGAAGTCAGGGCACCTGGACTCCAGGTCCCAGGCTCCCCCAACACTCACCGTGCTCCTGGGCACGTCCCCTTACTCCCTGAGCCACACTTTCCCCGGATTGAAGAGTGAGGGCGGGGCTGGCCAGAGGCTCCTGCTGCCCCGGCGCTCTAGGGCAGCCCTGGAAAGTAGCGCACCCGGCCCAGTTCCGTCACATTCCTGGGGCAGGGCTTGGTTGGGCACCCGTACTCTGGGGGGCCTGTGGTGGGCTGCGCCATCCACGCCGGGGGTGGGGGGGGCGGGGGGGTCCCGCCTGTGGATTCCGGAGCTCCGGGCTGCACGGGACCTAGCTGCGCCACTTTCTAACACGGGGAGCAGCTGACTTCGTGTCTCCGAGCTTCGGCTTCCTCATCTGTGAGATGGGGGTGCCGGGACCGCTCTGTAGAATCGCTGTGGGGACTAAGTGCGGCCACCAGTGCTCGGTGTGTGATAAAGCCACGCCTGGGCTGGATGTGGCAGGCGCCGTGCAAGGGGTCCGCTGCTGGGTTCTCTGACCTAAAGCCGGTTTCAGCCTGCGCCTGCGCTCGCCGCTCCTCACGCGTCCAGCAAACATTCCGGGGCCAGTGCTGGGCGCTGTGGGCAACGGGAAGAAGACAGTCATCATGGGAGCTGGTCTCAGCCCCTCTCTTTAGCTTGCCCAGGGGTCCAGTCCCAGAGGTCAGGTTCCGTCCCAAAGATTGATGGGCACATGAGAGGTGTCTCCCCACAAAATGCCTTGAAGTTGCTGGGCTGAGGGAGCCCCTCCGTCTGAAAGAAGGCAGAGAGACCCCAGACTCCAGGAAGGAGGCCATCCTAGACTAGTCCTGGCACCTCAGCTGGGAAGTAGCTACAGAGGTCCCCGTGCCTCCTGGCGGGGCGCTGGGATGCGCTCTGGGTGTGTGATGGCTCCCACCAGGCTGGGCTCCGGGGCTGCCGAGGATGGCGGGATCAGCCAAGGCTGGCGGCGTATGGAACAGAACGGGGGCCTCCTCACGGCATGTCGCCTGGCCTGGCCACCTCCTCCATCTCCCAGAGTCCTCCAGCAACCCTGGGGATTAGGTAGACATCATCCTCTCACTTTACAGATGGAGGATGGGACCTCATAGGATGGGGAGGCACAGGCCCAGGTAACGGAGGGTAAAAGGGCAAAGGCAGGGTCGGAACCCGCCTCCATTCAAGCAGGGTCGGGGGGAGACAGTCAGGCTTCCCTGGGCAGCTGCCCGGCAAGCATCCTGGGATGGGCTGCAGAGCCAAGCGTGATGATTAACACACCTGACAACCCCCTTCCCCAGCCTTCCCAGCAGCAACCCTGTAGACCGCCGCCAGGCTACTCTTGACCAGAGGACTGGCCTTCCTACAAACAGCAAGAGCCCCTGTGACCTGGCTCCTCCGAGGGCAGTAGCTAAGCCACACATTTACCCCAGTTAGACCTCCTCCCTCCCTATTATACCACGGAGTAAACTGAGGCAGGGGTAGGTAGGGGGACTTGGCTAAGGCCATGTGGCTCGCAAGCCGCAGAACCAGGATTTCATCTGGGCCTGGTAACGTTAGTGCCTCAGCCCAAACCCATTACCTCCCGCCATCAAGCACAGGGCTTTCCTTTGTCTGGCGTTTGTAAATCTGGGCCTCGGCCACCACCTCAGACTGGGCTGGCCCCCACGTGGCCAGAGTCCCAGAGGGACGCCTGTTTGGTGGGGAGGGCGGGGTGGTGTGTGACCGCCAGGGGCTGGCCCTGGCCCCGGAGAGGGGTCACCAGGAATGCTCAGTGCCAGGCAGTGTGCGGGTGCCAGGGGGAGTCCCTGCGCCCTTCAGCCCCTCGACCTTCACGCCCACCTCCTTCGCGTCCAGGCTGCTGGGAGCTGCCCAGCCCTGCGCCAGTCATGGATGAAATGTCAGCTCAGCTAATCCTTCAGCCAATGGTAGCCTGGATAAGGAGACCGGGACCTGGGGGGACAGGCTACTTGCTCATGAGTCCTTCTCCTTGATCCAGGCTCAACACCAGAACTGACCCACTCTTCGGTTCTCATCCTGGTCGTGGGCCCTGGTTCGGCCCAGCCCACCTGGGTGCCCCTCTAGGCAAGACCCTCGCCCCTGGTAAGGGAGAGGCTATGCCCACCCCAAGGGGCTGATGGGAGGGCGGGTGCAGAAGGAGCACCCAGTACAGAGCTGACTCCTAAAAGGTCCCCAGCACCTTTGGCCGTCGTGTGGAAAGCGATTGGGATGGGAGCAGGTGGCCCCAGGAAGGCCATCTCTGGGGAACAGACCCCCCGGGCCTGCTCCTGAGTCTGCCCTAGGAGGGGCCTGAAACCAGGGTTCATCTTCACAGAGTCCTTCTCTGTGATAAGAGATCCAATGTCTGTCGCCGGGCAAGACCCCTAGTCTGTGCTTGGCGACAAACCGAAGCCAGTGATGATAACGACGGTCCCTGTTTACGGAGCATTTCCCCCGCTAGTGCAGAACAGACCTCCTCCTGTCGAGGCCTTACAGCTCTGACCGGAGGGCCTCCTATCATCCCCATTTCACAGAAGAGGAAAGCAAAGCCAAGAGAGGCCTGGTCTCTCGCGCAGCGCCGCAGCTCAGGAAGGAGCAGAGGCCCCAAATCTACTACGTCAGAACCCACAGCCATGCCGTGTCCCCTCCGCTGTGTTGTGTCCTAGGCCCTTTGCCCAAGCCTGACACCAAGGGGCTGGACGGCTTGGTGGGGTGAGACCCACCCGTGTGCCCTGTGAGCCTGAGCTCCTCTGGGGGGCCGGATGGGGGAACGCTGTCCCTTGGGGCCTGGGCCTTGCCCACTACTAGTGAGGACGGTCTGGTTCTGCGAGGGCTCCCTGGAGGAGGTGCCATTCCAGCTTGCCCTGGAAAACACAGCACAGCAGGCTTGGGCCCTGGGTGAGGCTTTGGAAGGGCCCCCAGGGATGTGTCTGTATGTGGCCAGGGATGCTGGTGCCCCCGCGCCCACCCCCACCCACCCACCCCACCCCCCCCCGCATGCAGCTTGTCCCCTGCTCACTGATGCCACCTACAAATCTCTCTTCAACCCAGAACTTTGCTCCTGCCAGGCCTCTGGGCTTTTGCCCTCCTGCCTGAGAGACCGCCTGAAAGGGTGATGGCCCGGGCCCTCTGTTCTGCTGCCGGGCCATGGTGGGCACACCCACCGGTACTCTGTCCTTGAATTCTCCATCTTTCTGTGTTTTGCCTGCCTCACATTAGACACTGTGCAAACACCCTTGGGCAGCACGGGCTGGCACTTGTCAGCCTCTGACCCTGCCTTCCCTCTCCCCACCCAGCACCCCAACCCTGTCGCTTCTTGTCCTCCAGCAGATGGCAGGCACTGTCACTAGTTGTTGAAAGAAGGAAATGGATGGATGGATGGGGGGGATGGATGGGGGGATGGATGGGGAGATGGAATGAAGGAGCAACCCCCCTGAAGTCATTTCTCCATTTTTAGTAAGGCGAAACCAATCTCAGATGTTATGAGGGTGGAGAGGGCAGTTCTGGGAGCCCTCCCCTTCTCCAGCTCCTGCTCTCTGGGTCCCCCCATGGTGCCAGGTCGCGGCCCCAGGTTTGCGCTGGACATCACCTGGCACCAGAGTTGTCCCCACCCGGAGGCATCCGTCAGGGCCCCACAGCGGACTTGCCAGTCCTACACTTAATTCCTGAGTCCCTGCGGGTCAGCAGTGACACTGGTCTGCCCTTCTCCTGCTGCTTGCCAAGATTCCATGCTGGAGAGAAGGAGGAGGGAAGCCCAGGGGCCTGGGCTGGGCTTCCCTGGGCCTGGGTGTGGGCCTGCCGTCAGAACAGCTCGGAATACTCTCAGATAAGTGAAGACAGACGGGATTATTGAACCAAGGGTAGTTAGGGATTCTCGGATAGCCCTACCCGGGAGTTCCCCAGACCCCACTTACTAGGTCTGCTTTCTTATCTGTTCCTTAAGGACAATTGCAGCTACTGCTCTTTGGTGAAAAGACTCAGGATTTCAGTGTTACCCTGAGCACTCAGGCCACCCGAGCCTCCGGGCTCAACTCTGCTGTTCCTGGAGTAAGTAGACAAGGGTCTCACAGCCAAAGAGATGACTAGGCACCAGATTTTAATTACATGAGTATAAGGAAAGAAACAGCATCAAAATGTCTAGAAGTTCAGGAATTGAAAAAAAAACACTTGGGGGACAATCAGGGAGGGCAGCATGGTGGAGGTGATCCGTTGGGCATCGAAGGAAGGGGTTCTGATGGGCAGAGCAATTGAAAGTATGGTTGTGGCAAGACAGTGCCCGTTCTTCCACTTTTAGCTTTGTGACCTCTAGTCTCTGCTGGGCATTTCTTCAGCCGTAAGATGGACCTTATGGCTCCCTGGTGATAGGATTATGGTCAGGGTGGAGTGGGGCAGCCAGGGCTTCTGGGGTTGCTGAGGAAGGGTCCTAATAGGGGCACCTGGGTGGCTCAGTCAGTGACACGTCTGCCTTTGGCTCAAGTCATGATCACGGAGTCCCAGGATCGAGCCCCTCATTGAGCCCCACACATACCCAGGCTCCCTGCTCAGTGGGGGGTCTGCTTCTCCCTCTGCCTCTGCCTACCCCCCACCCTCCCCCCCCACTCCTGCTGTCTCACTCGCTCACTCTGTCTCTTTCAAATAAATAAAAATTTTTTTAATTTTTTTTTTTTTTTAAAGATCTTACCCATTTATTTGACAGAGAGAGAGAGATCACAACAGGCAGAGAGGCAGGCAGAGAGAGAGGGGGAAGCAGGCTCCCTGCTGAGCAGAGAGCCCGATGCGGGACTCGATCCCAGGACCCTGAGATCATGACCTGAGCCGAAGGCAGAGGCTTTAACCCACTGAGCCACCCAGGCGCCCCCTTTTTTTTTTTTTTTTTTTTTAAAAGGGCCCTAGCCGACTAGAGAATCTTCGTGTTTCTGGCAGGCTGGGTTTCTCACTCCGCAGGCACCCCGGACGTGCATGTGCATGTGCACAGCCCTGTGCGTGTTGAGTGGGTGAGGGACACCAGGGGTGAGGAGCTGGAGGCCTGGTGCTGGAGCCCCCAAGTGCAGGCTCAACGGTGGCACTGGGTTAGCCCCCGCCCCCCCCACCACGCTGGGGTCATCCAGCCCCCTCCCCCGGTGGCCTGTGGGGAGCTCAGGGCTCTGGCCCTGTCCCGTGCTACAAGATCCCCCTGGGGCCTCCCCTAGTCAGGGTTTGGTCAGAGCGACAGTTTGAAGCTGCCCTTTTTCCTCCTGGGCAGCAGGCCCCAGCTTCCACTGAGGCCCAGGACCCTCAGTCTGGCCCTTCCCCATGGTCCGGCTTCCTCTCCCCCCAACTCCCCCCCAGCTTGATGAGGTCAGCGCACATGTATTCCAGGAATGCGGGAGGCGGGGCGGCCAGACTAGTTTGGATAACCATCGTGGTAAATATTTGCCTAGCTCCTGGAGCCAGTACCGTCCGCCAGGGGAGGGTGAGGGGCCTGTTCCTAGGGTCATGTAAGGGGATGCTTTCCTGGGGGATCTCAGAGGGGCGAACCCACATCTCCCCGGTGAGCCTGGGACCTGGGACTGAGGCCACCCCCCTGTGCAGGGCCAGAGACAGGGCCCCTGGCCCACAGGACCAGCCCCAGTGTGGCCCATCTGTAAAATGGGAACGAGAACAGCCCAGGTGGGGAAGGTCAGGGCCACGGGAGCTGGTTCAGGGCAGCTCAGCCCGTGGAGCAGCAGGGTAGACCCAGTTTGGGTGGGTCCCATGTGCCCATGTTTTGGTCCCAACTTGGCCACTTATGACCTTGAGGAATTGCCCCCTCCTCCAGGCTTGAGCAGCCATCATCCCTGACCTGTTCTTTCATATGTAGTGCCTGGATCCACAAACCCATTTCGTCTTCAGCCCTCACGGCCACCAGGGAATGATTAGCGGCGTGTGACTCGAGCCCTGAACTCTGGCTCAGGGACGCCGTCCATATGGCCACCTGCCGAGAGACCACACTGGGCAGTCTGACCCCCTCCCCCCCATAGCCTGTGGGTAAGTCAGTGCTCTGGCCAACACGGGGCTCTACAAGGTCAGTCTGCCGCCTTGCTTGTGGGCAAATAGCTGCAGGGGCCGCTGGTCCCTGTTCAGAAAGGAGATGAGGGCTCAGAGCTGCCGAGTGACTTGCCCAAGGTCACCCAACATTAAAGGGCAAAGAAGCATTCCAGTTCCACTCTGCCCACCCTTGCCCTTGACCTCGCCACGGAGGACAGGACCAGGGCTCCAGCCCGGAATGTGGGTTCTGAACCTTCGGCAGCTGTAGAGAACAACCAGTCCCTTAGCCACAGGCCTGGAGCCGCAGACACGAGCGGCAGGGGCCTCTCATCCTGGATGCCCTGTGGCCCGGGCCCCTCTGTCCTCCAGGGAGCCCCGGTCAGCCCAGCATCGCTCTGGGCCAGCCTCAGCCCCAGCCCCAGTCAGCTTCCTCTCTCCAAGCCAACACCCAGGGCCAGGGCATCCCTGCAGGAGGAAGGGATGGGCAGGCGGGTGTGTTTGGGAGAATGTATCTGGGTCCTGGGATGCTCCCCACCCCATGGTGACCTTGGCCGTGTTCCCAGACCCAGAGTTGCCACTCTCCAGCTGTGAGACCTCTGGCAATCCTATCCTCCCTCAGAGCTCAGTTTCCTGCTCTGCAGAATGGGCACCCATTCCTGCCCTGCCCTGCCCCTGGGAGCTCCAGACAGGCGACGAGAGTGAAAGCATGGTCGGTCTGTGGTCTGCTCACCCCTGTCTGCCATTGTGGCCTTCGTAGCCAGGGGCTCCCCCTCAGCCAGGTCCTCACCCCCCTCCCCGGCCCTGGAGGGAGAGTCCTGAGCTAAGGATGCCGGGAGAGCCCTCTGGGCCATGGGGTTCCCAGCCCGTGGGGACATTGGGTGCCCTGCGCCCCAGCCCTGAGGTTCAACCCATGCCCCACCCTGCTGCATGGTGCCAAGAACCTTCGCAGCGGAGAACATTTCCCTATGGTGGATCTACGTTGTTTCTGGTGGTGGTCAGGCTGGTCTCCTTCTCCCTCCTTCTCCCCCTGGTCTCCAGGGGACCAAACCCCCACAGACTGTGAGCTTCACCTCAGGGCCCCCGGGGGGGCTATGGCAGGGGGATATCGCCTTGGTGCTCGCAGCTGTTTTGCGCCTCTGTGAGTGGTGCCTGGGTGCCCAGTGCTGTCTCTGAGCGGGTCCTCTGGGAGTGGGCCAAGCAGGGTAGGGCAGATCGCCCGCCTGCGTGTGTCATGGCTGTGTTCTTGTTACTTATTAGCTCCTTATTGCCTGTGTGACTTCAGGCAGTTACAGAATCTCTCTGGGCAGCGCATGTAAATTGGGAGTGCCAGTTTAGTTTCTGCCTCATAGCATTTCCCAGAGGTTAAAGAAATATCCCAGGCAAAACCCCAATATGGACTCAGTAAAGGCAGGCCTCCTAGTCCTGTCTCTTTCCCAGGCTCACAGGGAAAAGGGGGGGGCGGTCAGTTCCCGACCAGGGCCCAAGTTTTTATCCTGGTGCAGCCCCGAACCTACCTGTGCACTTGCTGCGCAACCTTGGACATGTCTCTTCCCCTCTCTGGTCTGTGTGCCCCTTTGCCCAAGCCCAGCAGAAAGCTTGGGGGGCTGAGGGCACGCGTGTGTGCGCTCTGAGCCGAAGCACCCCTGAGGGGCAGGGTGGGTGGGTGTCATTCCTTGGGGCCCGGACGCGGCTCACTGTATGAGCGAGAGCTTTGCGGCTCCAGCTTCGATCTCAGCTGCCAAAATCATGATTTTCTCTCTGTCAGCGGATCTGCGGGCCAGCTCGACTTCCGGAAAGACCTGAGCTGTGGGTGGTGGTGATTCCAGTTCTGCCCCAGCCTCTGACTTGCTGCGTGACCTTGCGACGGGGGTGCTCACGGCCCCTCTTCAGGCTTCAGATCCCTCCTCTGAGAAGTGGGAGAGTCGGAGTCCGTGAACACAGGGCTGTCTGTGTTCCCATGTCAAGGAGTTAGGGGGCTGCCAGAGCCAAAGGGTCGGGGTGCAGAGACATTGTCTTTCCCTGCTGTGGCAGGGATGCCAGCCCCGGCTTGGGGAGCTTGGGGCTTAGGGGCCTATTGCTCCGTGGAGCCCAGCACCAGCCCCTGCGAGGTCCTTGCTGCCCCAGCTGACCTATCCCGAACGCTGCCTGCGTACCCAGCGCTCATGTACTACCTTCCACCATCCATACACGGCTTCGAGGGAGGTCCCCTCATGACCCCTATGTTCCCATCCTGCAGATGAGAAAACTGAGGCACGAAGAGGTTTAAGAAATTAGCCCAAAGCCACACACTTGGTAAGAGGGGCGAAACCGAGACTCGAAGCAGCCACAGCACGTGCTTGTCTTCCCGGGTGTGCCTGCCTGCCGGCTGCCCAGTGCGCTGGGCCGGCTCTGAGGCCTCCCGCGGCCCACCAGCATGTGTGGGGCCCGTGAGTCATGTGGCCTGCGCACTCCTCCTTCCTCTGTTAGTCACAGGCTCACCCCGAGAGGCTCTCGGCCCACAGTTAGGATTCCCATTTCTCAGAGGACGCACAGGCCCGACAAATTATGGCAATTGTCTGGAGCTTCCCAGTGAGGCGCCTTCGTCACAGGGACTCAAATGTGAGGCTCTGTGTAGCCAGGATCTCTGGGTCTGGCCCTCCGCGATCCCTCTGGGGAGTGGAGCAGAGTGAGGGGGGCCGGTGGCCCTTGAGGAGCTGGGTGAGCAGGATCCCCTCCCCCACCCCATGGGGGTAATTGTGCCCCAACAACAGTGGGGAGCAGGGGACCATAGTGCCCATGCCTTCTCCCTCCCTCTGTCATCTCCACATACCCTGTGCACCAGCAGTTCCTGCCACTCTGCCTGCTGTCCCCTCTGCTACGAGCACCACCGTCTCCAGCCTGGACCCCTGGAATAGATTCCACACGGGTCTCCCTGCCTCCTCCTGTCCCTCCCGAGCCCTTCTCCCCCAGCAGCCACAGGACCTTCTCAAGCCAGAACTAGAGCCTTGTCCCTCAGCTATTCAGACCCTCCTGGAGCTCCTGTCCACCTCTCCGTGATTGACCATCCACTTGACCCCCACTCACCCGGCCTCTCCTTCCCTTACCACCCCTACCACCCACCCACTCTCAGCTCCTCCCCCAGAACTAGGCTTTCTTCCCTGTCTTCAAGTCTTCACATGTACTGTTCCCTCTGCCTGGAATGCTGTTCCATGCATCTTGGCCCGCCTCTCTCAGGCTCATCCTTCAACTTTACTTCCCCAGAGAGGCTCCCCTGAACCTTGAGTCTATGTGGTGTAGCTCCTGTAGCTCGTTCTTTCTGGCTGATGCCTCTTCTAGTTATGTAGTGTCTCATTATCAGAATCCCCGCAAGGATAGGACCCAGCATCCTATTCACAGCTCGGGGGGTTTGTTCAGGGTTTCTTGAGCAAATGAGTGAATGCTGAGTGCTTCCATCACCGTATGTCCTCAGATGCTCCCAGACCCAGAGAGAAATTGTGATTCCCCATTTGATGGGTGAGGCCAGGAGCATATCCACGCAGCTGGTAACTGGCCGAGGTGGGGTCTCGGAGGGGTGCCGTGTCAGGACACCCCATCGTTGGGCCCCTCTTCCTCTCAGTCCCTCTGGCCCTCCATCTGCAAAACGGGGATGACTGGGTTTTGCAGGCAAGAAACTTTCCAGTAGGTGGGTGGGTGAGTGGTGGCGGCCCAGTCAGTTCCAGGCCCTGTGGCGAGGGTCCCCTCTGACCACCCCTTCCTGTTGCAGCAGGATGGAACTGGAGTGAGGCGGAGGGGCTGAGCACCGCTGACCAGACGTGGGACGCTGGTGGTTCGCGGGTCACTGAGGTAGGTGTGCAGCTCGGCTGGTTGGGGGCAGGTTTGGCACGGATGCACGGAAAAGGGGTAGGCATGTCCTGAGTGGAGAGCGGGTACCGGCCCCGGCATACCGAGCCTTTGGCTGGGCCTCAGTCCTCATGGGCGGCATGGGGTGCGGCCACGCCAGCTTAGACCCTGTCAGCCCCCTGAAGGGCCCCTGGGGGCCTCTGAGGCCTGGCCTTTCTCTAGAGTGGCTGCCAGGGCAGGAGGCAGGGAATGCAGCCAGGGAGAGGGGCAGGTTTGGTGTCCCCAGCCTTGGCCCAGCGGCTCCGTCTGTACCACCCAGCCCCAGGGCGCGTGGGCTCCGTCTGCTGAGCAACAGGGCGGCCACGCAGGAAGAGGCTGTTGGCTGAAGTGGGTGTTGCGGCTGCCCACCCCCTTCTCTCCCACAAACACACACAGATCTCTGGGCTCTGGAGTCAGAGCGACTGCGTTCAAATCTTGGCTCTGCCACTTGTCCACCATGACCTTGTGCGGTTTCTCTGTGCCTCGATTTCCCTGTCTGCAAAAGAGGGAGGGGTTCACAGTACCTGCCCCCACGGGTGCGCCGGCACACCTGGTACCAGTGTGCACGCAGGAGGCTAGGTCAGCATTCTTGTCGGGGATGCAGGGCACCTCAGTTTCCCACCAGCCCCTCCTCACTGAGCACCGGTCAACGCCAGAAGGGACACAAACTGGGCATCCACCATACTGAGGATGTGGGGGCTTCCCGGGGAGCTCCTGAGAGTAGCTGGAGCCAGAAGGTCCTGGGGCTGAGCCAAGACCTTGACACCGGCATGTCTCATCACAGAGTGGCATTTCAGGGTTGATCACACTTGGCCCCGTGTCAGAGGGTGACCTGCGTAACCCCCTCTACTCTGCGGCTCCCAACCCAGAGATGAGAGGCCTTCACAAAAGTGCTGACTTGGGCCAGGGCCCTTTGTCCCAAGGCTCTGGGGCCCAGCCGGGGGTGCAGAGTCTTTGCTCTGGCGTGAGGCCTCGCCCAGTCATCTCCCTGCGGCCCTCAGCTCCTCCCCTGAGGCCCCTTGTGCTCCCAGGTGTCCAGACACAGGGCTGGGGGGTCCTGGGATGCTCCCACGCTGCCGTCAGGCTCTGGAACCAGGGAGGGGAGCGGCGGGAGAGCCCAGCTCCCTGCTATCAGCTCATGACCTTGGGCTAGTCCTTTCACTCCCGTGAGAGTGAGAGCCAGCGTTCTCATCTGAAAATGAGGATAATTATACCCACACTGCCGAGAAGGCCGTCATGGGGATGCTTGGAAGCCTGAAATATTTTTAAATGTTAGAGCTTAGTGAGAGTCTACTGTGTACCAGGCACTACGCTCCTTAAATACATATTTCTCCCCGCAGTAATCCCGTGAGGAGGTGTGTTTAGTGCCTCATTCTCCGGAGGCTCAAAGTGGTTAAGAAACCCATTGAGCTCTAAGTAGTGGCGTGGGGATTTGAACCATGGAATTAAGTGGTCCACGACGCCGTAGAGACCAGGGGCTGAGCCACTGGCGGCCTGAGGTGGGTGCTCGGGAAACCACCTCTCTTTCTGCCTGGTGCCTTTGCCCGGCCCTCTAAGCCGGCTGCCCTCGGGAGCCCGAGGGTGGCCCCCGGAGGCTGGCGGCCGCCCCTCCCCAGAGGGCCTGCCGGCAACTCGATAAGGCTAGGGGAACCCACTGCTAATTGTGGGGTAACCTCTGAAATTCTCCTTCACGGTGGGTTCTCTTTTCGGATGTTTTTCAAGGTAATTCATTCCCTTTACAGAAATTGCCAGTGGTGGAGCATTAGGCAGCTGGTAATTAATCATAGGAGAGACTTGGAGTTTATTCTTTAAAAAGGAAAAAAAAAAGGAAGACTAGAAAGCCTTGATGGAAAAAGAAAAGAAAAGAAAACCACTCCAAGACGAGGGTGGTAATCAATACCTCAGTGTCCTAGAAACGGCTGGGGGTGGGGGGGGCGGCAGACATGCTGCTCCTCCCTTTCTTCCCGGGGCTGACAGATGGTCAGCGCCTGCAGCAGCATGTGTGAGGCTCCAGCCCTCACCGGCAGCTCCCCAGCCCGCTTGGAGCAAGGTGCTGCCTCTCCCTGGACTCAGCTTTGCCACCTATAAAATGGGTGAGAAGGGCAGCTGTCAGACTAAAAAAGAAAATTAAATGATTTGTTCACCACCGCATCCTGGTGCCCGGCGCAGGGTCATTGCCCAATGGATATTTTATTAATTGAGTGAGTGAGTGAGTGAATGAATGAATGATTTTCTTGGTCCTCATTAGCTATCTCCGGTCAAGGAGATGGTATCTAGAACATCATTTCTCTAGTTGTGTTACAATTTGGAGCTGAAGTGAGGGGCCAGCTCTGTCACATCGCAAACTCCCGATGAAAGGACACTCTTGCCCAGCAGACTGGTCGGCAGAGCTCAGGCCCCTCAGGGGCAACTGCGCTGTCTCCCTGGCATCCTCGGGTTCAACTTTCCAAGAGTCTGAGCTGTCTGGAGATTGTTTTTTTTTTTTTTTAAGTTGCCCTCTGACTGGGTAGTGAGTTCCTCGTCACCAAAAGTATGCAAGCTGGGGCTGCACAGGGAACTCAGGCAACAGACCAGGTGGGGGGGGGGGCACGCAGAGCATTTCTGATTTGGAGAGAGAACATGAGGTTCTCCAGGATGGACGCAGGGGAGGCTGGACCAGTAGGCAGGGGAGCCCCTTCCCAGAGGAGGCCGCTGAGAAAGGGGGTGGCCGTGTAGGACACTTATGCTTTGGCGCCTGTTCCCTGGGGGGGAAGGAGGTGTGTGTGGATGTGTGTATCTCTCTCAGTCTCTTTCTAGATGGTTCTTTCTGTGCATGTGCCTCTCTCCTGCCCAGTTTCCCTGTCTTCTCACATGGGCAGCCCTGCTCTGCCTCCTTAGCTCACCCACTTTCTCCCTGTCCAGTCACATCCACAGCTCCCCCCAGAGCTCCCTTTCTTTCTGAGCCCCAGGACCTTCTCACGTCTGCTCTCCTTATCTTCGGAGGCACCCCTAGCCAGGCATCCCCGCAGACATCTGCTCTGTGTCATCGCCTCTGTGGTCGCCAGGACCGAGCAGAACTGAGAATTCCCGGCTTCCAACCTGCCGCCCTTCGCCTTGTTCTTCCAGCTTTGGCAGTGCCTGGCTCCCTCCCACCCTGCCCTTTGGAAGGGTCCGAGGCAGTGCCCCCCACTCCCAGCCTCGGGGGCGGCACACTGTTGGGGCCCGTCCCCAGAGACCCACCGTGCCGCCCGCTCGGGATGGAACGGGAGCTCCCGGCCGCCCTATGCTGTCCTGGGCTCATGGGCCTCTGGCCGCAGGCGAAAGCAGGAAAGCGAGAGGGGGCCTATGTCCACAAACAGGGGCACTTGGAACCTGGTGTTTCCCTCCAGCGCTAATAAAACTCCGGCTATAATTAGAAGCGAGGTGTCCAGGAGCTGGCTGCCTGGCGGGAGCCAGTGTATGCTCAGGAAGAAGTCGGCTGTCCTGTCCGGAGGGGAGAAGGAAGCAGAGGGTGGGCTCCCACAGAACCACGGGCCTGGGGGGTCTCAGAGGCTGGCGAAGTAGGCCAGGCGCCTCCATTCCACTGGATGTCCTCTGGAAGCTCCCTCGGTCCCCACCCCTGGCCGTCTGTCTTCCTTGGGAGCCCCTGCTGTGCTCCCAGTGGACTCCGCCGGGCGTTTGAAGCCACCTCCGTCTGCCCCAGCCTCCTCGCACGGCCGCGTCACACCTGAGCTGTCTGCCAGCGTCCCTGGGCCACCCCCCTCCCCATCTTCACCACATGTCACCACGGCTGCACCCTTGCTCCTGCATTTCCTTCTGCCTTGAAAGCACTCCACCTTTGTTGCTGCTGAACCTTCTGGAGCTTTCCTCAAGCCCTGCTTCCTCCACAAGGTCAGACGTGGCCTCCTGCCCCCCTGGGCCCCACGGCCTCCACTTCCCAGAAGCCCTGGGCATTTCCTCCCTGAACTCTTCTGAACCCAAAACCCTCTCTATGCCCTTAGGCCCTTCAGAGTGCTTGCCAGACGCCCCACCACCCCGTCCTTCATCGTGTATCGGAAGGATGACATACGGGCTCTTTTACACTGTTTTCCTCTGAAACCTGATGTGTATCTAACACACACGCCACGTGCAGACTCGTGTTCAGTTGCCGCGTATGGTTTCCTCATTTGCTGGGGAAGGGGGGTAAACTGAGGCTGGGCAATCTTGCAGATGAGAGCAGGCAGAGTGAGCACCTTCTCTGTAGGCCAGGCTGCCACCGTCCTGCCATTCACAATGAGATGGGGGCATGCCACCCTGGTCATAAAGGTAAACTGAGGCAGGCAGGACTGTGGCGAGTCCCTAGGCAACCAGACCTCAAGAGGAATGGATGGAACGTGTTGTGAAGGGTTCCATTCCCCTCACAGTGGGCTCCAGGGCTCCTAGTGCCTCCCCACCTAATCCCCGAACAGCCCTAGGCCAAGGGGACAGTCAGGCTGTGCCACATGGGGGTCAGCACGGACCCTCATCACTCCAGACGCAGCGTGCAGCCTAGGACACTGGGGCTTGAGGTTAGGGCACCCAGCTCCTCCTAGGAAGAGAGGATGCCCCTGTCCTCCCCTCCCTCCCACCCCACCCAGGACTCAGTGTGAAGGGCAGAGGGGCCCAAAGTATGTGTTCCTAGAAACCTAGAGGATTCCCACAGGGTGGGGAGATGCCTGGGGCAGGGAGGGGGAGGAGGGGATTGTCTCCCCAGAGCCTAGCCCCGCCCCTGCCAGCCTGGAGGGACCTCTCAGGGGCCCACCAGCAGCAGAATAGCCCCTCGGGAGCCTCGCCTTTAGGACCCACGGCCCCCTCCGGCTGCACTGTGCGCCCTGCTCCTCTGACTCGTCGGACTGTCGTTTGCCTCTGGTCAGGCATCATGGCAGGAAGTCTTGGAAGGTTCAGGTGTTGGGCTTGTCCTCCCCCGGCTTAGGTTCCCCGCCACAGGCAGGGCTGGAGCCACTGCCCAAGGAGGACCCCCCTCAGAGGGGCTACCTCGTCCTACCCGCTGGGGGCTGCAGATCTCGTGTGGGCTGAGCTAGCCCAGTGGGACGCATCTGTCCCCTCCTTTAGCCCCGTGCACCCATGGCTTTTCCTCGTGTCTGCCCCTCCAAGCCACCCACCTGCTGGCTCCCCGGCTGGACTGGAAGCGTCTCGAAGGCTCAGGGCAGACCGAACTGTGTTCCAGGCCCAGTTCCTGGTGCGCCTGTGCTGAACAGCAGCAAGCCAGCAGACTCTCAGCCTGTGTGTCCTCGGCTCTTTCCGAGGATGGCGAGGGGATTTTATGTGGTAGGCCGGTTCTTAATGTATGGGGTGGGTTGTGTTAAGAAGGATTCTGAGGCACTGCTCAGCCTCCATGGCAGATGTGTTGTGTGCTGCCTGATGCATGTTTGTCCTTTCAGCCCCAGCTCCCTGGGCTTCGGGTCTAGCTGTCAGGTGTCTCAGGGCTGGGCTGTGGCCACTTCGGGCACAGGGAGGAGTCAGTGACCTCAGTGGGGCCCTGCAGGTGTCCATCTGCCAAGGCTCCTGGGCAAACTGCCCCGAGAACCTTCCAGAGCTCTGGGGTTATGGGACCCAGAGAGCTGACTGGGGAACATCAGCCCCAGGCCCCCCAGGCTGGTTAATGGGAATCTCTGAAAGCTTTTCCCTCACATCTGTCTTTCCTGTTAAGTGCTTCTCACCCTTGTTCAGTTCTGGTTTGGGAAGCAGCACATCTTGCCTCACAGCTGTTTGGGACCCTCCCCTGCTTCCCTGAGGCTCTTTGGGGGCCTCTTTGGGGCCTGTGGGAGCATCTCTGATTCATAACCCCCGTGGAATGTTCCCATGCTGCCCCCTCCGTCTGGCCCACACTCTGGTTGGCCGGTGAGACAGCCTAGTGTGGGACCGCTCTCACTGGGTGGCCCCTGGTGAGCTCTCTCTCAGCTCCCCGCCCCAGCCAGACTCCCCCACCCCCCAGTCAGCCCCCGGACTCCTGCCTTTGTCACTGCCTGGAGAGCCAGCCCCCAGAGCCCTGTCCTTGTCACCACCTGAGGGCCAGCCCCCTGCACGCCCACCATCTCTGTCCCCAACAAATGCCCTCTCAGCCGAGGTTCCCGGCCACCCTCTGCCCAGCAGCTCCAGAGTGGCCAAGGGTTGAGTCAGGAGAACTTTGGTGAACTAAAACCTATAAATAATCCAAAACATTTTTCTGTGTGTGTGGAAGAAACACAATAAAAACCCTTGCGTCCTTTAGCCAGCTTAGCCTGTCCCCAGTCAAAGCTCCAGGAGGGCTGGTCAGGGTCATCCCATGCCTGCCGGGGGCTCCTCTAGTTGTTGCTTGCACACCTCCACCACTGGAGAGCTCACCACCTCACATAAGAGTCTGCGCATGCACGTGAATTTCAGTGTGGTCAGGGGTGCAGTGTGACACGTGGTTAAAGCATGGGTTTCAGGAATAGATCGTTCAGGGTTCAAGACCTTGCTCTGCTGCCTATCAGCTGGGTGAGTCTGGACCAGTTACTACATCTCTGATGCCCTCTGTTAGGTTACAGACGAGGACAGTCTATAAACGGGGAGAAGCCTGCCTGCACGGGGTGCTGTGGGGCAGATGGGCAGCAATATCTGGGTGGCACCAGTCTTCTCTGGTCATGGAAGATGGAAGCCCTCAGGGAGCTTGCCTCCCACCCCTCAGTGGTGGAACATCTGCCTGAGGTTGACATCAAATCTGGTAGCCAGATACTTCCCTGCCCAGGGATACTGGCCTCCCAGGTCCTCTCTGGAGCTCTCCCATGGAAATTGTCAGGGTGGAATTCAAGATGGAGACACAGTACTTCCCCAAAGTGCCAGTGTCACCAGGGGCACTGGTTCAAATGCAGGTTCTCAGGCCTGTCTCTTGCAGTCTGCTTCTGTGGGTCTAGGACCCAGGGCTCTGAGTTTGTGACCAGTGCCCCATTTAACACCCGTGATCAGGCCAGTCTGGGACACACGGAGGCCTGTAACGGGGAGCTGGCCTAGAGCTTGGCCCCTGGACAGTGTCAGAGCCTCACTGGTTGAACTGGGACAAAGCTGTCTGTCCCTGTGGCTGAGTTTTCTCACAAATACGCCAAGGGTTCTGGTGATCTGTAAGGGCTCTTCCTGCCCTTCTAAGTCCGTGCTAATCAGAAGGACATTGCCTGGGGGTCCTCTCTGCCAGGATCCCTGAGGCAGACCTCTGGGTTTTGGCCCCATTCCCTTTGGCCACAGAGCACTCGGGTCATCAGATGCTCGCCAGCCCCAGATCCCCAGGGACAGAAAAGCTGTTCCCTGGGCACCATGTGCCATGGAGTGGTGGTTCCCCTGGGCCTTCCAGGAGGCCTTTAGATCAGCAGGCATCTGCCGAGTCCACTCAGATCTCAGATCTCTTCTGGAAGCTGAGAAGGACCACTAACTTAGAGCCAGCCGGGGGGCAGGGTGGAGTGGGGTCCTCTGGCTCCTCAGAGGGGCGTTGGAGCTTTATTAGTTAGCATACATGAAGTCTGGAGTGTCAGAACTGGAGGGGGCCCTGTGGAGCCCCTTCCTTTTATAGATGGGGAAACTGAGGTCCTGCGTGGAAAATGGCTTGCCAGGTCACCCAGGGAGAAGTGGGGAGCTGTGCCAGAACCCAGGCCTCTCGGCTTACAGTCTGGTCTCTGGACAGTGCCTGGCCGCCCACCACACCTCTCCTTGGGCTGTCCATCTGGGACGGATGGCCCCACCGGGCCTGAGCCCTGCAGCAGCCTCTGCAGCCCCTGGAAAGAAATGGGGCCATGTCAGGACAGGGACCCAGGGGCTGCCTGCTCCTGAACACTGGGCCCTTCTTTGACCTGCACTGTCAGCCTGAATCAACGGCCCCTGCTCGGCTCCCGGCCCTCCCATCCCAGCCAGGACGGCCCCCGTGGAGAGGTTCCAGGAATATCCACGCAGAGGGCAACATGATCCAGAAATGAAAAAGGCTCTCACTCCCAGGCTGCCTCCCATTTTCCCCTCGCGGGTACTCAAGGGAGTTAATAAGCAGAGGTGGAAACGCCGGCCATGTCCTAATGAGACCTTGTTGGAAGCAGCTCAGGCCTGGCAGGTGACAGAGGAGGAATTATTCACCATTGGGGCGTTCACCCTGCCCCGGTCACCTGGGATGATGTCAGGACCTGGGGCCCAGAGTCGGAGCTGTGTGGTCACTCGGGTGAGGGCCCGGGGCTCCTCTGACCACTGGCGTCTTGCACAGCCAGCCTTGGGTGTGTGCCGAGGTCAGCGGCTTGCTCTCCTCCCTGGGCCTGGAGCCCAACCAGATACGCGGGTCACCGCCAGCACCTGGTACAGGACCCACCCCAAGGCCTTTGCATAAGCCAGCCCCTCCTCCCCACACTCTCCATGTGTAGTCAGTAAGGCAGCAGTATTTAGTAAGCACCTACTGTGTCCTTGGATCTGTGCTCTGCTCTTGGGGAGATAAGGCAACCAAAGACCCTATACCAGCCCTCAGGTTGGCCCAGTCTAGGCCCAGGATTTCCTGCGGGGAGGAGCATTAGTCATACCCAGGGCCCTGGGGCCAGGAAGGTGCTGAGATCAAGGAGAAGGAGGCCTTGGGAAGTGTGAGATACGGAAGGCTTCGTGGAGGAGGCTGGTTGGAGCAGAATGACACTCTAAGAATTTCAAGGATTGCAGGTGGGGCTGAAGGTGAGACAGGAAAGGCCCAGTGGGACCAAGGACCCCGGATGGGTGCCTGCTGTGTATGTGAGTGTACGTGCAGTGTGAGCTCGTGCTTGGGCGGTGGGGGGCGGGGGGTAGCCAGGGTGATGGCATTTGTCCCAGAGCACCGGTGACCACACACCTGGGCCCTCTCGTGTGGTGGTCACAGCAGGGAGGCCACTTGGGCTGGCTTTGAGGCAGCCACGGGCCCAGGCCCAGCTCCCCGTAGGCCACATGCCTGTGAAGTGGACGAGCCGTACAGACTAGCTGTGCCTTCATTGTCGGGGGGCTGCGCAGCCCGTGGTAGGCTCTCCGTGCGTGCGGATCGCATGAAGAGTACACAGCACTGGCTTGGCTGTCCGACGAGAGAGAACCCAGGTGACAGCAGAGGCAAGGAGGTGGGGGCCAGGCCTGGGGACAGGGGACAGAGCCCAGAGCAGCCCAGAGTACTTCCTCCAAACCCAGGGTAGGTGAGGCCCGCCAGGGGCACGGGGTGAGGACACAGTGGGTGAAGACAGTCAGGGCCCAGCCTCGGAGCAATGGGAGCCTCCCGGGGCACGTTGGTACACGCGTTCGGGACGCACTCACTCTAGAGCCTCTGCGACAGGAGGCAGTCCCTGCACATCACACACCTGTCACTAAACAGCAGAGGACAGGGGAGCCACAGGGGCCTCGGTCAGTACGAATAATGAGAGCAGTCACACTGCCAGAGGGGAGGACTGAGATGGGGGCCAGCGGCATCTCCATGTAATGGATGAGGGAAACTGAGGCAGGGGGTTAGGAAAACAAAATCTAGGTGGGGGGACAAAACCAGGAGAGGAACTCGTGCTATCTGACCCTGACTCCCCCATAGGGCTCATCCCGCCCGGCCCTCACCGCCCACGTGTGGAGCATCTTTTTGACGCAAACTCTGAGCAATCATTTGAAATCTTCTGTTATCAATCAGTACGCAGGTCCTTCTGGTGCCTTCCCAGCTCTGTGGGAAGATGAACGCCCAGTGGTTAGAGAATGGGCCCTTCCCTTGAACTGGTCTTTTGTAACGTAAGTAAATTACCTGCCAGCCTTTGGTGCTGGGCAGTTTGATAATTCAGGTGTTTAAACGGTAATGACTGTGTGGCCAGCCCGGAGAGGAGGCAGTGAGTCAGGCGGCAGATTCAACAGGAATGAAAAGCACTTAATCTCAGTGCAGTGTGACTTTTCTAAATCTGCCCGCTCTGCACGAAGAATGACCTGATCAGGGACACCTGTCCATCCTCCAGGGGCTGGTGCGAGGTTCCCTGGGACTGGGCCATGCCAGACCCTCTCGGCTCTCTCTGTCAGAGGGGGTTTGGCTGCGGAGCTTCCAGGAGGTGGCAGGAGCTTGGTGGCTGTGAGTGCAGAAGAGGATGTGAAGGGTCAGGGGACAGCCTGGTTGTGTGTCCCAATTGCCAGCAAATCCCTCAGGCCCCAAGGATAACCTGCTTTTTTAGGGGTTAGGAGAAGGGTCTTCTGAAGAACAATAGGAAGAAATTTACCAGCAAACAGAGAGAGAAGTGACTTGCCCACGGTCATGCAGCTAGGTTGTAAGACTCAATCCTTGCTGTTGATCACTGCGATATTGCTCTGTGTGTGTGTGTGTGTGTGTGCGCGCGCGCGTGCGCGCACACTTGTGCACACGCGCACATGAGTGTTCTGAGGGAGTCTTAATGATAGTTGTGTTAGTTAGTGCCTGCCCTGTATATTTTGTACACATTATCTAAGTTAATCTTCATAAACTGTATTTAGCAAACGAGTAAGCTGTGGGACAGAGAAGTTAAGTCGCATAGTCACATGGCCCTTGGGAGATGGGGTCAGAACTCGAACCCATCTCCGTCCGACGTTCAAGCCTGAGCCCAGCGTTGCCAGGGGAGAGCCCCTGCCAACCAGGAAAGTCAGAGGTGGCTTCCTGGACTTAGGCTGCTTTTGTCTCCAGCCGGCCAGGTACCCTGAACCTTCAGGTCCCAAGCTGCATCAGGCCCGGTCACCTGACCTCCCGGAGGCTCTTCCTCTTGGTCGTAAAATGAGAAGGAAAAGGCCTCCTGGCGGGGGCTCGGGAGGACTCGGCCAGAGGTGGGCGTGTCCCCAGGCTCAGCTGGGATGGCTGCAGTGGCCGTCACAACCGCGGTTGAGGCCTGCTGGGATCAGGGCCCGGAGCCCTTCCTAGTGTCAGCTCACAGCCAGGGGGACTCGGCTTCGGGGCTGCCCCTGGGAGGGGTAGGGAAAGGCCACGACAAAGTAGGTGGAACGGTGTGAGTGAGGACAGAGGGCAGGCCAGTCCCCAGCACCTAGTGGTTGGCCTCGGGCAGGGGAGTGGGAGCAGTGGCCTGTGATGGGGCCCAGTGGCTCGCGCTGGCTTTGACGGGCGGCGAGGAGACAGCAGAGACATCGACCTGTAGAACGACGTAGCGCGTCACTTGTCTGTCACTGAAATGCAGCGTGTCAGGGTCCAGAGACAGAGGGTGGTCAGGTCGTGGCTGTGCTCCCCTGGGCGCTGGCAGGGAAGGGGTGCCCGTGTCGGGGAGCCCTGCTGTCTCTGGGATGTCCTTCTGCATGCACATCTGGGCTTGGAAATGCAAGCCCAAGGGTGCGGGGATTGGAAGAGACCAACGAGTTCCTTCAGAAACGGGGCTGGGATGGAGAGAGGTACTTGGAGGACACACACACACACACACACACACACACAAGGCAGCCCTAAATGTGACATTCCAGAGACACACACAACGGGAGGGGCCAGGAACGCTAAGGAGCCAACAGATCCTCCCTCTTCTACATAGGGGAAACTGAGGCCCAGGGACAGGAAGGGGCTTGTTCAAAGGGACCGGGTCATTAGAGGTGAGCGCAGATGCTTCCTTGCCCTCCTGCCCTCCATGGTTGGGGGAGAGGGGTTGCTACCTCCCGCTCGGTCTAACCTTCCTCCCCCTGGCCTCTCCCTGAGCACGAGCTGGAGGCAAGGCCAGAAGGGACCAGGGTCAGCATGCTTCCCCCCGGGGCACCTCTCTAAGCCTCGGAGGGCACAGAGCAAGGGGATTCCTCACAGGACACAGTGGGGTCGCTCGGGGCTCCGCAGCCTGTCTCTCTCGGTTCCTAGACACCAGCCTTGCAGCACCTGGACAGGGGACGAGGGCACCCGTGGCAGCCAGTCGTCCAGAAGAGTCTGCCAGGGCTTAGAGCTCATACGTGTGCAGCAAGCTCTGTGTGTCTGCCCCACGACCACCTCCACACCCCTCGCTGGCCCTGGGTCCCTGTCCTCCCTGTGGGGCCCTCCCTGTCATACTGCTCCTTCTACCCTCTGGCTCTTTCATGCGCCCATTTCTGTCTTTCTCCTCCCTTGGCTCTCTCGTGTGTGTCCTGCCCAGGGCAGCGGCTCCGCACGACTCCAGGGGGCGCCCTTCCACAGAGGCTCTCTGTCTGTGGGCGTCTTCCTGACTGTCTCGGTGCTCAATTGTCTCTTGGCGCCTCCCTAAAGTGTGCCCTCTTTCTTACCGGGTCCCTTGCTGGTATCTGCCCTTCTGTGGGCTGGGCGCAGGTTCCTCCCCAATCCTGAAGGCCAGCAGGAGGGCAGCCTGGAGCTCGAGCCCTGAGCACCCACCCCCTCGGCAAGCCCACGGCTGTCCGTGCCGAGAAGGTTCTGTGTCTGTGTCCACAGTCGGCCTCCCTGGCCCAGCTCACAGGACTCCTGGGAGCCACTGCGAGCCTGGCTGTCACTTGCCTGGGAAGTGGCTCTCGTTTGGGAACAGGAATGCCCTGGATGGGAAGAAGAAGGGAGGGGATAGTTGGTGAAAAAAACAAACAAGCAGGGGATTATGATCCCTGAAAATGTGCCCTTTGTCTAAGGCTGGAATGTGCCCAGCGAGGGAGCAGCGGGGCACGGGGAGGGCTCTGTGCAGAAGGGGCCAGGGGGCGGCCACGAGGGAGCGCTGGGATGGGGTGCTGCTCGGCGCCATGGGCCCTGCGGGCCGGGATGTGTCTCCTCTTCCCCTAGACACATCATAAATACGTGGCTAGAGAGAAGAGCTTCCAGGTCTCTCCAGAACCACTCTGTGAGCAGAGCTTCCTGTCCGGCCACCACCCCCGTCGGTCCTTCAGCAGACATTTATTTAGCACTGCCTGTATACCTGCACTCTCTCGAGTGTTTGGGAAGTGTCAGTGTGCAGGAGACCAGGCCCTGTCCTCACAGAAGTGACCTTCTAGGTCACTAGAAGACCCCAAGGCCTTCATGACAGTCCCCCTGCCCGTTCGTGAAGCAGGCAGCAGGCTGTGGTCTGCGAGGGCCTCCTGTGGGCCCGGGCACGGCCTCTTCCTGGCCAGCGCAGCCCAGGGCTCTCAGTGACCTGGGCTAAATACAGAGCCCAGGTGGGCGGAGACTTTCAGCCAGCTGGGGCTAGAGCAGCTTCGGACGGCAAGGAGCAGCGCTGAGAGCAGCCCCGGGAAGGGGCGGAGAGGGGACCTCTGCATGGCCGCATAAGACTCTCAGCTCCGTGGTCACCCCCTGCCTGACCTAGAGAGGCTCCCAAACCCCGCTGTGCCTCAGTGTCCTCATCTGTCAGATATGACGGTCAGACCGCTCACCCAGGCTTGTTCTGGGCTGAGCTGTGATCACGGTGCACGGCTTCTAGGGTGGAAGTCACCCGTCAGGACTCATGGGGGACAGGCTCACCTTGCCGGGGAACTCGGTTGGGAGTCTGCCAGTCTGGTTAGAGGGGTTAGAGGTCATTCTTTCCGCGCCAGTCATCTGGTGGCATTGGGAAGCCTCTTCTGTCTGTGGGCCTCAGTTTCCCTGCCCAGGGAGTAGGGCTTGCTGACGTGGGAGCCAGGGAGCCAGGGACTGTGGTTCGTACAGTGGGGTCCCTCGGTGCATTGGCTGCAGGGCATCTGTGGCCAGAGCTGTTCCTAGTCAGGCCCCTTGGGGATCCCACGGGGTCCCTCTGGGGCCCTGGAGCTCCCCCGGGCCTGCCAGGGGCTCCCAACTGCAGCAAGGCCTGGAGTTTCTCTCCTCACACAGCCAGCCGGCTGGCGGAGCACAGGCTGCTCGCGGCGCCTGGCAGGGACCCGTAAATTGAAAACACGATGTTTCCTGTCAGAGGCCAGCGCGGGGCTGGACTCGGTGTGGCCTTGGAAATCTGGCCTCGCTCTCAGGAAGCCCTGCTCCCCGCAGTACCGCCACAAAAACAGTGGAAAAGTGAAACCTTTTCAAGTCTGTGTTTCCACTGTAAACAGGGGATGAAAGCTGGCCCCTCGCCTCCTGGCGGGCTCGGCCGGTTCCTCCGCCCTGCGCCAGCCTGCCCAGTCTTCGGAGGCACCTCAGCTGCCCCCTCTGCCCCAGACAGAGCCCCTCCGATCAGAGAAGCCCCGTCCCCCTCATCAGGACAGTTTCCAGCTTTAGATCAAGCGTTCGTCCTCAGTACCCGTCTCCTGAGGTGAGATGGACAAGAGGAGGACACTAGGGCACAGAGAGGGACAGGACTCACCTGAAGTCACACGGCAAAGTGAGGGCAGCCCCGGATTCCTCCTTCCTGCCCACGGTGGCTTTCCAGGGCCCACAGGCCATGGTGGGGGTGGGGGGAGGCTCGTATCTGTGCCCAGCTGCTGCCTCCCGCAGCGAGGGCTCCTTTGACTTTGTCCTGCAGATGGAGAGCTTCGCACAAGTAGCATTTAGTGGAAACGACTTATTTCAACTCTCAGAATGTCCTTCTCTCCTTCTGGTAAAAGTAATGCATACTTGTTGCAGAACCTTCTGGAAGTCACATAAAAGTTGAGAGAGGAAAAATAAAAACTGCCCATAATCGTCCCAACCACTGGTCATCCTGAGCAACATTCTGGTGTATTTCTTTCTGGTCACTTTATAATCTTCCTTCTCTTTAGGACTTAGGTCATGAGCGGATTTCAGGGCGATTTAGTGTTCCTAGAAAATGTGATTCTTCGTGGCCCCCTGGGAGGGACCGTTAAGTATCCCCCCCTTCACAGGTCTGTTTGCCCCCTGGCCTGGGTGTGATGTGGCATCGGTGGGGACACAGGGGGGAGAGGCCTGGAGTTCATGGTGAAGGTGCCCTGGCCTGGACCCCAGTCTGGGGAACCCAAGCGGCTCTGATTTGCCATGTGACTATGGGCCTGTCTGACCTGCCTCCCCATCTGTGAAATGGGCACATAGGCTCCACCAAGTCCTTGTGGCTAGTCAGCCTGCCACCGAGGCACCACTCGCCGGCTGCCTACAGCCAGAGATTGTTCCTAGTCCAACGTTGAGTGCCTACTATATGCAGGTGTTGGCACGTCAGCTTGACAAGAGGCCCCTGTTCCCAGCCCTGTTCTCCCCACAGTTGTGCCTCCCACACTCCTGCCCCTTCTAACCCTCAAGCTCCCCAGGCCCTCCTCCTTGCCATCCCCTCACCAGGCGGGGCTGGAGCCCAGCTGGGGTCCGAGGAGGAGCCATCTCCGGCCCCCTCCATCCGCCAACGTCCTTGGTGGCCCTTAGACAGCTTTATGGAGGACGGATGGAGGCTGTCTCCCTCCTGGCAGGTTTATTTCTTCATTTTTCAAGCCTTGCTCTGATTTTTCCATGTCGGCTTCCCCAGTCCCCCCTACCCCTCCTTCTGCATGCTTCCCCTCCCTCCCCCTCCAATCTGTCAGCCCAGCCAGGAGAGAGGGCCACTGGCCTCCAAGGTGATTGAATTATTGGGAGAGAGACAGGCCAGGGTTTTCTGCGTGAGTGCTTTTGGCTTCCTGCCCTTGGAGAGGGGCTGGAGGAGGGGTGCAACTGGCGGCGACTGTGGGCCTTGGGTTTCCCAGACAGCCCTGCTCTCTCCCCTCTGGACCACAGACGAGCCCTGCCGCTGATGGTGTGGGCTGGCCGAAGGCCATTGCGTCTGTGCCTGGCCCAGCCCAGCCCTGCCCTGCTCAGGCCTGTTTCACCTCCGACTGAATGGGCAGGTGTCCATCAGGGCGAAGAGAGGAAGGAGAGGTGTGAGGGCAGCCTCGCGCACTGACGCCTGTAGGAGGATCTCTTACATTTGCTGTCTGTGCTGCGGGCCCGGGACCCAGGATGAGGAAGAGAAGGAGGTTGAAACCTAGAATGCCTACTGTGTGTGCCAGGCTCGTTCCCACACATAACTTCACGTCAGCCTCCCCTCTCGACAGTAGTAGCTCAAAGATAGGTGGTGACAGGTGTGAGCTCCTGGCCTTGTTTTTACCGCTGAGAAATGTTCCTGATAGGAACTCCTCCCGCTGACCCACAGACTCCTAGACGACCAGGGGGCTCTGTCTGCGCCTTTCGGTTCTCCAGGGAAAGCAGAAGGCCAGACACTTGAAAGGGACCCAATCAATGCTTGGTGAACTTCCTTCCACTGAAGCGAGATTAGAGAGGTGAAGTCACTCACCCAAGGTCACACAGCTAGAAATGGAGCCTTGCACTGCCGGTCTCTAGACCACCTCTCCCGGTCTACGTGTTGGCAGGGGAGGCTGCCATTCCGGCTGGCATTGTCTGACCCACACGGCTGCTGTGGTGGGCCGAGAGCTTGGTGGCTTCAGGTCCCACCCCCTTCCCACCGGTGTCCGTGCTACCGCTGGTCAGGCCGCACACATGCGCGCTCTCTCCAGGCTGCCTTCCCCGGAGGAGGGGCTGAGAGGGGAAAGCCCCCTCCCCCGCTCAGCTCCGCACTCCGCTCATGGAAATGAAAAACACATTGGCTTCATTATCCCGGACTGAATGAGCAGGGTTGCCATGGCGACAGCCATCTCAGGCCCGAGAGGGGGCAGGGAAGGGGCTGGCGAGGCCATGGCAAGTGGGGACCGGGCAGCAGGTGAGCAGGCGCACCGGGCGGGCAGGCGCTAGGATCAACTGCCCCTCAAGCCCCCCATCCCTGCGCCGGGCCCCTGGCTCTAGATCCCCGTCCTTGGGCCAAGAGAATCAGGCAGGCCCCGTCCTCCACTGACTAGCCCCTCGGCCACCTGTATTCCGGCCTGGCCCTCTGTCCCCTTCCTGGGGGGGTGGCTGACGCTGAAGGTGGGCCTCATGCCTCACACCATCCTACAGGTCAAGAATGAGGGAAAAGATGGGAGGTGAGGGGCCAGATGAAGGCAAGAAGCCCACTCCCCCCAGACCAGGGCCGGGACGAAGGAAAAGCATGAGGGTGCCAGGCTAGGCACACCCCCGCGCTGCTGTGTGACCGGGCTCATCCCGGTGTCCCGGTCCTCAAGCATAACCCCCTTACAAGAGGTTGGGTCTTCAAATACTGAACAAGAAAAGAGGTGTGATGGGGATTGCGGGGAGGCCCCAGGAAGGTACTCTTGCCGCCAGGCCTGAGCTGGGTGGTCCCCATGACCCTGACCCTGGCCAGAGCCAGGAGCCCTGCTACCCAGAGGGGCTCATCTCTTCCCAGGGCCCATCACCCCAGGGCTTGAGTCAGAACAGCACCCCTAGGCAGGCCTGGGCCCTACCACCCCTGTGCTCAGGCTGGTCCCAAGGAGACTGATGGCACCCTCTTTCTCCTTTAGACTCCCTGGTGGTCTGGGAGCCCAAGCTGGCCCTCTGGAGTAGCCCCAAGCAAACGCTGCGGCCTGTCTTAGAGCAGATCGTCTCAGCCGGTCCCTCCTGGTGACCCAGAGGCACTGGGGCAACGGCCAAGGGCCCCCGCTCAGGAGTATTGAGTGCTCTCAAGGGACTTTCCCTTCCGGCAGCCCTGGTCAGCGGAACCCCACACTGACTCCAATTCCAATTTCACCCTTGCCCCTACGCCGAGCTTCAGACCAAGCCTGAGTCCCAGTCTTGTGGCCCAGCCCGCCTGGGAGCGTTTCCAGCTGTGCTTAGTTCTGCTTCTGTTCGAGCCGCTGTGTCCACCTGAAGCACCTTCCCTCGCAGCCCGCATGTCGCCAGGTCCAGCCCCCTGCTTCCTATTTTAGAAGAGGAAGCCCATGCTGAGAGAGGACGCGTGACTTGTCCAAAGCCACAGAGAGTCAGGGCATCGTGCCCTTGGGAGGAGAGGGGGAGATGCCTCTTTCCCAAGAACAGAACCTTCCATTCCCCAGTGAGATGGGTTGGGGGTCCACAGGGCCCTCTAGGGGCTGGGGACTGGCTCCCCGCCAGAACAGGTTTGGAGGGGAGGCCGAGAGCGCCAAGATCTTAGCTCCTTAGCTGTTCTTGGTGGAGAGGGGCCCAGAAGGCGAGCTCAGTGGCTGACCCCAGCCTTGCTGACCAGGCCTTAGTAAGCAGACGGTAGTGCGGCCCCTCCCACCAGTGGGCTGTGTGCCTCGGAGGAGACAGGTGGTGAGCAGCCGACTCCGCAGATGTGGTCGGGGTGTCCGTGGCACTGTCGTCGCCTTGCTTTCCTGCCAAGTGGAGGTCGGTGCCGAGGGGAAGGCAGCACAGGCCGGAGGAACCCCAGCACCCCTCCCCACCCCGGGCAGAGGAAATCCTGGGGTTCCCAAGCGGCCACCTGACACTCAGATCTCAGGGGCTCACTCTAAAATGCTGATTCTGCCCAGGGAGGCTGGGACAGAGCCCAGGAATCCGTGCGTTTGCAGCTTTCCAAGCCCCATGCCTCAAACCCTGGGCCGTGCTTGCCTTGCTGCCTCCAGGGGCCTAGCCAGCCTGCCCCAGGGTCTCAGGCCCTGTGCCTTGAGCCTCCCTGCCGAGGTCCCCTCTCTGTGCTTCTGGTCCCGGGGTCATGTTCCCTTGCTGACCCTCCCTGGTCATATCCTATATAGGGCCAGCCTCAAGCCAACCCTGGGGCCTTGTGCCTAGCCCTTCCCCCTCTTCCCTCTCATCCATCGTCCACCCGCCCCAAAGCCCACAGTCCCCATGGCATTTGTCCCCGACCATTGACCTCCTCTGACTCCGCGGCTATATGTCCTGGGCCCGCCTCCCAGCTACCACCACGGCTACCGCCCAGCTCCCTGCCCATCGGCCGAGGGCAGCCGCTGGGCAAAGCTGTCATTTTCCCTGCTAGGAATTATAAGTTTGGGATTAAGGGAGTCTGAACTGGAGGAGGAGGAGCCGGGCCTCTCACCCTGATGCCAACCCCAAGAGACACCTCGCGGAGAGGGCAGCCTGGTGTGGAGTGCTTTTTGGGCTGGATGGGGATTCCTGTAACCCCGTGTCACCCCAGCTATGTGCGTGCACGTGTATGTGCCTGTGTACGTGTGCGTGTGTGCATGCATGTGCATGAGTGTATATACGTCTGCATGTGTGTGCATGTGCACGTGTGTGTGCATAGTCTCCCAAGACTCACAGACTCTCTCATACTCATTGAATTTAGTCCTCCCAAGTATCACGTAGGCAAACCAAACCCATCTTCCAGCTAGAAAAGACACGGCTCAGAAAGGGCAGTGGACTAGCCTGGATCACACAGGAGACTAGAGCAGAGTCAAGACTAGGCCCACCCTGGCCCTCAGCTGCCCCCTCCCCCCGGCAACTCCTCCTTACCCTGCACTGCTCGTCCTCCCACCCATGGGGATGGAGCTGTAGAAGTGACTGGGCCATCACAGACCTGACAAGGGCCCAAGTGCTGGGACCCAGGGTCGAGTGGCATGGGCCAAGCCACCATGCCAGCTGCAGGGGAAGGCTCTGCAGGGCAAAGTGGGAGGAAGGGGGAGGGCACATGTCCCTTTTCTGCTTGGCCATCGAAGTGCCCCCTGGAGCTGGGTCTGGAGGGGCTGGTGTGAGCCAGGCCTGGAGTAAGGCAGCCCTGGGTCAGGGTGTACAGAAGCCGGAAGCATCTTCCCGACGGTTCACCCACCCGTGGGGTGACCCCAACCAGACCCAAACCTCGGCGCCCCATTATCCACTCCGGAGGGAACTGGAGTGAGTGTCTGTGTGCCAGGAATGGGGCCCAGGGGCCCCTCATGGGTTTGAAGATTGGAGGGAACACAGTGGAGCTCTGCAATCAGGTTGCCCGTGCTGGGGTCCGAGCCCAAGTCGCATAACCTCTCTGAGCCTTGCTTCACATGAGACAAACTGAAAGCACTTAGTGCAGAACGATGAGGTAAACAATGCATGTTCAGTAGATGTCTGCTCGGGTCCCCCTTCTCGGTTCCGTGGGTGCTAACGGGCCCTGCTCCTCACCACCTGACCGGTGAGGACTGGAGTGTGAGGGCTGGCATGCGGCGGGACCCGCAGGGAGGAATAGCTACCTGTCCTTCTGGGGCCTCCTCAGGCCCGGGATGGCTCAGGAGCCAGCATTTCTGATGAGCAGGACTGGGCCACGAGGTCGGTGGCCACTCCCTGGGCTGAGCTGGCCCTCCCAGCGGGGCCCATTTCGGGAGCAGGGAGCATGAGGGAGCCAAGGCTGGGGGAAGGCCTGCCTGTTCTTGGGAATTCACGGCATGTCTGCCTGTCACAAGTACCTCGATAGGGAAGATTTGTGGGTGAGATTTGCAATTCTGTTTTCTCTGAGGGTTATAAATCAGCTGCGTGCACACCCGGCTACAGCGTGGGCCTGAGGCACACACACGCACCCGCGCACACACGCGCCCGTTCACACACACGCGCAGAAATGCAGTCCGGCACCTGCCTGCCATTCCCTGGGCGGGGAGAAGGAGCTCTCCGGGGAGCTGAGCTCTAGGAAGGGAAAATCGCAGGTCCCCAACTGCTGCCTAGCCTTACAGGATCCCAGAACCATCCAGAATCAGGCGCTCAAGGCCGGGAGGCAGGATGTCCCAGTGGTTGGGGAGACAGCACATCATGTGGGTTACTAGTGCGAGCTCGAGCGTCTGCCTGGCTAGGTCCGGACCTTGGCCTTACTGGCCGCGTTGCTTACAGGGCTCTGTGCCTCAGTTTCCACATCAGTGAAATGGAACGAATTATAGCATGTACTTCATGGGATGGATGAGGAATAAAATAAGTTAATATGTGTAGAGTGCTTTAAGTACAAGCACATCTCATGAGCTCAGGCAGGCTCGGCTACTCGTCACCATCATCGTCATCATTAGTTAAGGGGTACCTGTATTTTGGCATCAGACTCGGGCTTGAATCGCTGCCCTACCTCTTGCTAGCTGTGTGAGCTTAGGCGTGCCACTGAGCCCCCGGTCCCTCATCTATGAAAGGGACCATGACGCCCTACTTCGTGGGGCCGTTCTGGGCATAAGGGAGATGGAGCTTAGGGAGGACACGATATCAGGCCCTTGGGCCACATCTCCCCCTGGTTTGGAGCCTCCAGGCGGCTCTGCTTCTCCACCTGTCTTCCTGGGGAATGTGTAGAGGCCGAGGGAGACTGAGGGGAGGGGAGGGGAGGGGTGAGTTCTGGAACCTCGGTCTCCGTTCTGCCAGCAGAGGAGTCAATCTCCAGCCAGGGCCACACTCCTGTCCCTGCCCCTAGCATAAGAACAGGCTCGGGGGCTGGCAGCTGTGGCTCCCGGCTCTGCCACTTGCTTAGTGGGTGGCCTTGGGCAGGTCGCTTGACCCCTCAGTCCCCTCCAGCGAGGAGTAACTGCACCTGCTTCACTGGGCAAGTAGAGGGCGGGTTAAATGAGATAATGTGTGTGGAGCATTTAGCACAGGGCCTGGCAGCCAGCTAAGTGCTCTACTGTGAAGGCAGGGCCCCTGGCCGCCTCCTTTCCTTCCTCCCACCGGCCCCCCACTCCCTCCCACACCTGGTGCCACGAGGGCGTCTTCCCCAGCCAGGTGTTTAAATGGTCCTCTCTGGGAAGGTGGGCCTCCAAATCCAGGAGGTACCTGGGGAGCCGCGTGAGAGACCCTGGGGGGAGGGAGATGAGCTCAGAAATTTGGACCTGCTCTCTTCCAATACAGTTCCCCCATGCCAGCAGCACGAGGCCGAAGCGTGCCGGACAGGAGGCTCGGCCTTGCTGGGCCCTTGGCCGTCCACCCTAGAGCCTTCACTGCTCCCTTGGGGTCCTCAGGTGCCGTCACACGCAGGCTCGCGTCCAAGTTGTTTCTGGCATTTTTACCTGCTGCGTCCTAAAGCCCCAGGAGGCGGTGATCTGAGGATGAGTAGCTGTGTGCACGAGGCGGGGGGAAAAGAAGGGGACCGGGACCCCCCGTTTGCCCCTCTCCTCCCCACCCCCCAGCTCGCGGCCCAGGCGAGCAGGACGCTGAGGCCTTGGCCGTGGGTAATTGTTGGGAGCATCCCAGGCCAAGCCTTGGTCTCCCGGCAGAACTTTGGAGGCTGGACTTCTCCGTTGCCAGGGAAACCAGTGTGTTCCCTGGAAAGGAAACCACAGGGCTTTGGCTGTTAAGACACCCCCTCTCCCCCCTCCCAAAAATGAGTTCCCTCCAAAACTGATTCCCCCGAAACTGTCGAGTCGGCAGCATCCCGCCTCCTCCCCGAGCCTGCTGAAATGATAGAAAATGAAATCTGCCCCTGACCTTGTGCTTTTCACCTCTTTTTTAAACATTCCACTGTAGCACAAGGCCATGTTTTGTTTTTTCTTATTTATCTTCCTCCCATGCCAGCTGGGGCTCGGAGTCCTTCTCTCCTCTTGTTGACTGGAGCCAGAAGGGGAAGGACTTCCACATTTTTTTTTTCGTTCAGCTGTCAGCAGAAATAAAACAAGCAGGTTTATATTTGGAAAGCAGAGGGTCTCAGCCACCAGATCGCTATGTCCGGGATAGGTCACAGCCTTCGTGTCCCCTCACGGCTGGAAATTTGATCTGCAGATTTGGGATGGGGGGGTTGGTTTGCAGCAGGCCTGGCTTTCTTCACATTGACTTTTAAATGGCATTGGAGGGTCATCGGTGGCTCCTCAGTGGCTGACAACTTGGGGCCCAGGGGCCCAGGCCGAGACGGTTCTTCTTAGAAAAGAGTCTTCTGGGAAGACCTAGAGCGGTAAGGCACGGGCAGGGTCTGGAGAGCCCACATTTCCCTCCCATCCATCTTCCGACCCCGTGCAGAGTGGCAGCGAGCCCTTACCCAGCTGCACCGGCAAGGCACTTGGGTCTCAGAGAGTCTCAAGATTGTCTAAGGAGTGGGGTCTGGACTCCCAGCCAGGCTGCAGTGACCCCGTGCTTTGTCTTACTAGGAGACAAAGCCAACACATGGAAGGAGGGAGAGAGAAAGATGGCCAGTGTTCGCTTTCAAGAGTCCTGAATTCTTTGGGAGGATATAGTAGGGAAGGGAAAGGATGTGAAGGGACCTTGCTCCAAATCCCAGACACCCCCCCTGCCCATCTTGGGCCTGGGTCTCCCCCTCTGAACAACTGCCTCGGACCCGCCTCCTCCCAACGCCCCTCCCGGGCCCGCACCCCCCTCCCCGCTCTCAGGGCCACTTTGTTTTGGTGATCTGAGCAGTTAATTTTCCACCTAGGAGTGACTCTCTGTTCCGTAAGTAATTTTAAACAAATTCTGTTCCTGTCCTTGCACTTCTGCGGGGTGGGGGAGAAAAGCAGGAGCCCGATGGGTTTTCTACCATCCTCTCCTCGGCCGGGGAGGGTCTGCAGGCAGGACTCGGGGGCCAGCGGCCTTTAGAGCCCCGGGCAACAAGGGCACAGCACTCTGTCCCTGAGATCAGCATCAAGGGGCCCAAGACCCAGCCCCGGGTCAAGCACGTGGGTCCCGAGGAGCCATTTTGCTGTGATGTCGTGTCCTCTTTGGCCCCATGCTGGATTTTCAACAGGTATTTCTTCGTGACTCCCGAAGCCCTCTGTCAGATCTTGCTATTAGCATGAGGCTCTAAGAGTGTAGAGTAAACTAATGAATTACAGCATGATTACACAGCACATAATTAACTTTGTAATTAATATGCAACTGGCACTTAAGCTAAAACACTGCTTATAGAGACGTACGGCAATAGTAAATCACAGGTCAGAAATAGCACTTTGGAATTTTCAAAAGAATGAGCGTAAGCAGGGAATCACTTAAGGCAGCAGGGCGAGTTAATTAAAAAGCAGATGAATTGTGAGCGTCCTGCTTCATCTCAGTACCCTGTCCCTTAAGAAAGACCCGGATGCCACCCTTCCAGACTGGCCAGAGTCTGGTCAGAAAGAGACCGGGCATGCAGTTGTTTTTCCAAAATAAAATAAGACAGGTCTTCCCTGCTTCCCATCCTAGCTACGCCCACGCCTTAGCCCTCTGCCCAGTCCCACTGCCCTGCTGGGAGCCCAGCCTCTGGCCCCTGGGGCCTGGCTCCATCTCTCCTCCTCCAGAGAGCTTGCGGGGATGCCCCCAACCCAGCCCTGAGCCTTCCCTAGTCCGGCCCCCGTGGTGGGGGCTCCCAGCAGGTGGGTTGGTGCAGCTCATGGGCCTTCGCCTGGATTCTGGATTTCTAGAATGCAAGGATGTCATCTCACTTTTTTTTTTTTAAAACCCTTTCTTCTCCCAGCCTCCTGCCAGAGCATTAAAGCTAGAAAATGCGTCAGGAACCGTCTCACCCACCCCCATTTCGCCAAGGCCGGACAGTCCAAGGGCTGAGTGTTGTGGTCACACAGTGCGGCATTGGGCCCACGTCTGGCAGGAATCCACCTCCCCCCGTCCTCTGTTTTAGCTCTGCATCAGGCAGGGGAGACCTTTGAAGTGTATCAAACCCAGGTTCCCATCCCAGCAATTCCACTGCCCTGCTGTGTGACCTTAGGCAAGTTACATAACCTCTCTGGGCCTCTGTTTTCTGTTTTCTGTAAAGTCTGAACAATGATGCCCAACTGCTTGGGTCAGTGTGCGGATTAAGTGAAGTAGTGTGTGTGAAAGATCCAGGTGCACTCTGAGTGTCCTCGGCCACCCTCAGAGGTTTAGGGGTGCTTGGTGACATCTCAATCAGACCCATCTTTCAGGGGCTGAGAAAACAGGCCCAGAGAGGCCGACTGTGTGTCCGCGGCACTGCATGTGTGCTGGCATGCTTGGGACCCCCCCGCCCCGGGGCCAGGAGCCCCCTGAGAACAGACCTCTTGCCCGCATGGCTCACTTTGGGCTGGGCACAGCTGGTGCAAGCTAGCAGAGAACAGCACCTGGGGACAACCGACCTGCAGGCCTCGATCCTCTGCAAAGCCCCAGGATGGTTGCAAAGGGAGCCTGGTGTAGGGGATGGATGCTGAGCTTTGAGGTCTGACAGGTGCGGCTTCAGATCCCAACTCTGCCATTTTGCCAGTTCCTTCCCCATTGCCTGTCGTCCTTTTCCCATCTGTAGATGGCGCTCGTCACTCTACCTTCGGTTATATCCTTATAATAATTCATGTCAAACGCCAAATGTGCTGCCTGACACACAGCGGATACTTAATTTTGTTCTCATTATTATTCACAACTACCAACAGAGGCTTCCGAGCGGCCGCCAGCGGGCTCCCCACCCCCACGGCCTCACGGGTTCTCTGAACTCTGGCCTTCTTGGCCACCTTGGCCCGTGCCCTCCCTTGGCAGTTCTGGGCTTGGTGGGGCGGGGGAGGAGCCGGTCTCTGCCTCAGGCAGCTCATGTGACCTTCCGCTCTGGCCTTTGCCCTGGGCAGCTCTCCCGACCAGGGCCAGCCTTGCTGGGGGCGGGAGAGCTGAGGGCCCCCCACCCCCGAGGGCAGGCTCCAGGCTGGTTGGGTGATTCAGAATCCAGGGCCCCAGTCCTCAGGGGTGGTGGCTTTCACGTCTTGACACAGGTGCCCTGTGGCTTCTCTTCCCGAGGACACGTCAGCTTCTGGTCCCCCTCCGTCAGCCCTCCAGCCCGCCTGTCTTCCTCTCTCTTCTCTTCCTGCTGCCTGGTCTCTACTTTGTAGCTACCCTCCCTTAGGTCAGAATTTCTCAAAGCCAGTTCCTAGGCAAACTAGTTCTATGGAATTTTCAAGTGTGTTTAGTGAAAAGAAGTGGTTTGCAATCTAGTAACTTTGGGAAAAACCCGGTTCTTCAAGGCACTCGCAGAGGAGAGTGCCTTCGTGATCTCCCGGAGAGGGCAGAATACACAGCTTGCCTCCAGCTAATCAGACCAGAGAATCTTTTGTTTAGGGAGGATCTCAAGGGCCTGGTTTCTGAGGAACAGACCTCAGGCAGCCTCATCCCTGGTGTGCAGGACCCCGTCCTCTTTTTGCCCAGAATAGACAGTGTTTTCCCTCTGGCCTCCCTGCCTCCGTCCGTGACTCTGCCCACCTGGACGGACTTCTCATGTTTGTCCAGGCTGCTGCCCGGGAGGAACAGAGCTCAGCTCACATGTTGTGAAGGGCCAACCTGATCCCGCCTTCCATCTGGAACTTTCCACGACTCGCTTTTGCCACTTGGACAGAGCCTTTCAGCTCCTCAACCTGGCATTCTGATCAGTGAGCGTGGGGATAACTCAGCCACCCGTGTCCTCAGAGTCTCCACCTTGAGCCCATGGGATGGTTCCCAGGGTTGCCTGTGTGAGAGGAAGCAGAGGGAGCAGCCCCTCACCACCCCCTCTTCCAGAGCACAGTCCCTTTTGTTGTTGCAAAAACTGAACACGTGCCTAAAATGTTGCTACGACTAGATTTAAAACTAGATTTTTTTTTAATACATTTAAAAAAAAAAAGGTTTAAGATCTTTAGTGTCTAGGGCGGTGGCGTTCCCCGCCCCCAGCAAGCACCGGCTCATCTCTGGCCCTGGTTTCCTCCTGCCTGTGATGGAGACAGACGATAAGACCCACCTGGGCCCTGTGCAGCACCAACTCTCTTGTGTGCTCGGGCTTCCTATTCCCCAACTCGGTGAACGAAGCAAGCACTGTTATTACTGCTTCCGTTTTACGGACGGGGAGCCTGAGGCACCCAGAGAGTAGCGTTTTGCCCCAGGTCCAGAAGCTAGCAAGCGGCAGAGCCAGAACTTGAACCCAGGCAGCCTGATGATCTGGACCGCTGAGCTCTACTGCGTGTGTAAGATGAGGGGCTACGGGGCCAAAGGGGGCCCCGACACCAGTGCTTTGTAAGCCGTGGAGTGCCTTGAACAGCCAGAGTGCACGGCAGCACGCGGCTTCGAGGCCCCGGTGTGAATTTTGTCTCTTAGCCGACGTTCAGGAAACATGTCTTCAGGTTGCCTGTGGGATGCCCGGTTTGTGCCCGGAAGGTTCCAGGGATGAGACCCCCCTCCTCCCCGCCTGGCCCGGGGGTGGCCCAGCCCCTGCTCTCCGGGCCTTCCGGAGGGCGGGTGCCCTTGAAGGGTCAGTGTACCAGCCTCGGCCCAGCTGGGATGCTGAGAATCTCCTCGTGAGGCCTGGGGACCTCGCGGCGTTCTGCAGGGAAGCCACGGGTGCCGGCAGCGGGGGAGGAGCCCCAGGCCCCGGGGGGGAGCCGTCCGTGCCTGCAGGGAGGGCAGACACAGGGAGGGGCAGAGAGAGAGTTGAGTTCAGGGGACAGCTAGGGCTCCTGAGGCTGGGCGTGAGCCCCGGCCCCGCGTCTGACCCACAGTGGGGTCTTCAAGGCTCTGCTTCAACTCCACCCCCACCCCTACCCCTGAGCAGATGTGAGGATCCCTTCTAGATCTAAGGCATGAAGACTGTTGGTGTTTTTTTTTTCTTATCATCTACCACGTTGAGTACAAATAAATATCTGCTTTCCGATTCCTTTGTTTCCCTCCCTAACTTTTTATTTCTTGAGAAGTTAAAAAAAAAAAAAAAATCTGACCGTTCTTAGCAACTAGCTAAAGGAGAAGGCACAGTTAGTAAATACAGAAGCCCAGGCTTGGGAGGAACTACCGTCCTGGGTCGGCCACACTTCCCTGTGTGACAGGGTAGAAATTGCCCAGCCTTAATTTTCTCATCTGCAAAATGGTTCACAAGCTGCTGTGACAGCAGCTATGGTTATGGGGTTGCTTAAAACATGGCTGGCTCACCCGAGTGGCCCGTATGTGGCCTCTCGGCTCAGAAAGAGCCTAGCTCTGACTTCCAGTTTAGGGGAAACAGGACAAAGTCAGAAGCTGAGAAGTCTGAGTGCAGATTTCTGCTCATGCCTTGAGGGGGTGGTGACCGCAGGCTAAGCCCTCCCTTGGCTGGGCCTCTCAGTTCACGCTCCTTTCAAAGATGGGACTGCCCAGAAGTTGTCTCCTCCTGGGTCATGCTGGGCGGGTTGAGAAAGGCTGGGCGGAAGGGCGTGTGGAGGATTGGCCGGCCATGCCTGGGTTCAATAGGAAGAGTGCACTGACTGATCAGCCGTGCGTGCCGTGGATATGGGAGGTAGGGGTGATGTCTCACCCAGCCTCCCCTGGCTCCATTGCCAGCTTCATCCCACCCCTGTCCTCCAGGGGCCCTCAGAGAACTGTCCCCATGCTTCCCCACCTGAGCCTTCGGAATTGCCGACAAGAGCCTTGAGACAGAGCCGGCTAAAGGCTGCTGCCTGTACACCACTGTCTCGGGGCAAGCCCGGGACCCAGGCCTGGCACGGGGCAGCCGCAGGCATGACTGCCTGTCTGCACCGTCCTCAGCACTCCTCGGGCACCTTCCTCGCACGCGGGGCAGTTGGGGCCCGGGAGGAAACGCCTAGTTGAGGAAGGCTGGCCATGTCCCCATGGAGAGCATGATGGGGAGTGTAATCGACCAGGGTCCCAGTGCTGTCCCTGCTCACTTCTCAGTAGTGGGACCTCGAGCAGGCCAGTGGACCTCCCTGGGCGCCGGTGTCCTCCTCTGTAGTCCCGTCCTGAGAACTGGAACACCTCAGCGGGTGTGGGATTCGGAGGCGCGAGGTGGGGGGAAGCAGAGACTCTAACGTCTGCGTGCAAGCGAGCTCGGGACGTGTTCGGGTTCTCTTCCCACTCTGAGGAAACACACGGCAGGGGCAGCACGGCCCTGGGGATGCGAGAAAACCCAGTGACCTTGTCCAGGATGGAATCTGGCCTTCCTTGGCCGTTTGGGGAGAGAAGCCGTCAGAGCAAGTTCAGTGTGAGGTCATGGAGTTGGGGGGGCAGTGCAGGCAGGAGGGTTCGGGCGTCATCCCAGGGCCCGGAGGGATGAGGCACACCCAAGTGCAGCTGGGGCCGCGGGCTGGCACTCTTGTCCGGGGCAGTATTGACACATGTTCTCCCAAGGAAGTTCTCCCGCCCGCTGGATTAGCATGTGGGTTCCAGAACAGGCTGTCCGGCAGCTCTGCAGGGCCAGCCCTCAGGAGGCCCCCACTCTGAACGGGGAGGGTCCGTCGTGTTGTCCCATTACCCCCCACTGATGATGGGTGTTCCTGCAGACCAGGCGGGGTGCTCCGAGATGGGGTCGCGGAGGAAAGTGGGCCCACCCTTCCAGGAGCCTTGAGTGCCAAGCCAAAGCCTTTGCCCCAAGCGGCCAGGAGGCTGGAGCCTCGTCATGTCTTGGGGCGGGGTGGGGGGGGGCGGTGCTCCCTGAGTTGAGGAGGGAGGAACTGGATGGGGAAGAGCTATTGTCCAGATCAGAATTTCCCTTTTCAGAACGCGGTCTCCTGAGTGACTTCCCTGTCTCAGCTCCTCAGCCCAGGGGGGCAGAGAGGGCTGCCCCCTCCGGGTCGAGAGATGAGAACTCCAGACTCAGGGAGATAAAGTGGCCTCCCCCAGCGTCGCAGCCGGGAAGGTCTGACTGTCGGGCCTCACCCCCTACCCAGGGGGCCTCACCCTGTGCGAGGCCTCACGCCAGCCCAGGGCGAGGGCCAGCTCCAGCTGCCGGGCCAAGAATGGGGAGCAGCTGGTCCAGTCAGCTGCCTGGAGCTGCCTCTTCCCTCCCTCTCCCGTCCCTCTGCCCTTCCCTGACTCCCCTGCGCCAGGACACGGAGTCACTCTCCTCTGACTGGCTTTGCTCCACCCCGCCCTCTTTCTCTGCCACCAAGCTGTGTGCCCAGTGCAGGCCACCAAGGAGTGGAGGAGCCATGTGCTGTGTGGCCTCCGGCCACTCCTGCACCTCTCTGAGCTTCTGCTCCTTTACCTCTGAGACGAGGAGCATGTCAGATTAGATCAGTGCTTCCCTAGCCTCCGTCACTTTTGTTCCATTCACACTATGTTTAAAACGTTTCTTTAATCCACTTAGGTCTGCCGTTGCTTCCCAATTTAATCTCATCTTAAATAATTATATCCACAGGCTCACCAGTGATCGTTGTTCTAGTCTGAACACTTTACTGTGGGAATGCACAGACCGACTAACATCCTCCCTCTTCCACCAAATGTAAAGGCCCCACCCTTTGGGAAGCTTAGACTGGGTTAATGGGAGGCTCTCGGAGGCCAAAGTTCCTCTGATTGGGGCCAGGTCATTGGATTTTCAGCTCTTGCCACTGTGGGTCACGTATGTGTCCAGCAATGGCCATCCATCCACCTGTCCATCCATCCATCCACCTGTCCATCCATCCATCCAAAGAGCATTGCTGAGCACCAGCTGGGTGCCAGGCCCCGGGCTAGGGTCTGGGAATCCATAAGTGGAAAAGAGCCCAGCTGATGGGGGAGACAGATACAAAGACATACCCCTGGTCTAGTATCGCCAAGACGGTGTATGACCGGTCCACCGGGGGCTCAGGACTGGAAGTGAGTGACTATGCTGGAGGAAACCAGCAAAGAGGGTCATGGTCGTCCCAGGCCTTGACAGATGAAGGGGGCCAGGCATTCTGGGCTTCGGGACAGAGGCAAAGACACAGAGGTATGATCTTCAGGGCACGGTCCAGGATGCAGGGAGCAGCCCCATGTGGAGGACACGGGATGTGGCTGAAGTAGTGGGAGGTGGCGGCCAGGCCACGGAGGACCTCGGCTGACACCATCATAGGCAAGGTCGGCGGGTCACTGCTGAACCCCAGGCCCATGACATCTGCCCCTCTTCGAGTCTGAGAGCTGGTAAAGGAGCTAGACCACCAGCATCCCCTGGACCCCCAGGCTCTCTCTCCCACCAGGCTGAGCAGTGGGTAGGTCCCAAACGCACTGGCCCTGGCCATGTCTTGGAACGCAGCCTCTGCTCTGCGGGCTGTAGGCAAGCCCCCCCACCCCCACCCGCTCTGCCCCGCCGCCACCCCTGCTGCCAGCACGGCTCGCCCCGGGGGATCTGAGCTGCAGATGTGCGTGGTGATTGAATCATTTCTGCACACCACTGCTCACACAGCTCCCCTGGGGACCCTGCCACTTGCCTGTGCAAGCTGTCAGGAGATGTGCGTGCTCGAGTGCATCTGTGCCAGCCCTTGAGTGCATGTGTGTACCTGCACTTGAGTGTGCAAAAAGGTGCCTATGGATGTGAGCGTGCACACTCGTCTACAAATGCTTCTCCCCTGGGTGCGTGTGAGCTGAGTGTACCAGTTCACTTGTTGACCTCAAGCATAAAAAAGAAAACCTCCTGATGTTGGTATAGCCGATGTTGGCCCACCACCGTCGGGAGCCGCCTCCAGGGCTCCAGCACCCCACATTTCAGCGGGGCAGCTAAGAGCGCCCTGCTCCCCATTTCCAGGGAGAAGCCTGCCAAGGGCCATGATACTGTCGGGGAGCCAGCCAGGTGGGTGCCAGTCCCACTCGGCCCTTGTCTCCCTCCGTGCCCCCCTCTCTCCACCCCTGCCCCCACCCCCGTCCTGCCACACAGAGCAGGGGACCAGGTGGTCCCTGGGATCCTTCGGTTCTCCACATTCTAACTCGGGGCCGCCCGCCGTGTGGAAGGGCAGCTGACTTCTCTTGAAAGCGCCTTCCGTGCGAGGTTCCGCCAAGAGTCCACTCGGCCTGCCGGGTGGTGAGGCGTGTGGAACAGAAGCTGGCCCTTCCAGACTTCCCTGGGCCAGAAGGCCACACTGACTCGGGGGTCACCAGCAGAGAACACATATGTGTGGCGTGAAGCAAAGCTGAGCCTCGGGGCTGAGGAGGAGTGCGTGTGCCATCTCAGGCTCCCCCGGACCAGGGGCTCTCCCCCCCAGAGTTTCCGGGGCTGCCTTGGGACCGGCTTTGCAGTTTCAAGTCCAGCATTCCACACTTGTTGAGATAGTGTGTTCCAAAGAGCTGGGGCTCCTGCCACGGGAACCCTAAGATGTTGGAGTTTGAAAGGCTGCATAAGGCGGCCTTATTTTCCAGGCAGGGAAACTGAGGCCTGGAGAAAGGTATCCGAGCAGAGTCCCCCCCAGACTCCCCAGGCTGACTACAGGCACGTGGCTGCCCCGGCCAGGAAGGGGGGCCAGGGGTGAGAGGGGGTTGGGGGCTTGACTGCTTGAGCCCACTCCCCATTCAGAGACAGGCAGGTGGCTGGGAAGGGCTGAGGCCCCGGGTGCAGCCGGAGCCAGGCCGCCAGCCATCTCCAGCTGGGAGGGAGCCCGGCCACCGTGGGCACTGGAGCTGCAGCCACGGAGGATTTGTAGCTACTTGTAAAGGCTTAAAGAAGCCCAAGGTCTGAGGAGGGAGGCAGCAGCCAGGCCGAGCAATGCTCCCGCGGCGGAGGGCGACCTCTGCTGGCTGGCGAGCCTGCACCGGGTCCCCACGCTGCCAGCTTGCAGGGAGCCCTGTGGCGCTGGCGGGGGGGCCTTGGAAGTGGATGAGTTTGGACAGGTTGGATGGAGGAAGGGAACATCTCTTTGGGCCCAGACACAGCCCTTGAGTGGGGACTTCCGGGAGGCTGATCTCCAGTCTTGGAGGAGTGGAAAGAAAAACACGTGAATGGTTAGAAAGGCAGAGGGTCTGAATCTCAGCTCAACCCCTTCCTGGCCGTGTGACCCTGGGCAAGTTGCTTCCCCTCTGCGAGCCTTTTAGGATTCAGTAAATTGGCAATGCATGGGATCTGGCCTGCTGCCTAAACATGGCAGGTACAGGACAAGTGGAAGATTCCAGACTGCCCCACAATGTGCTACTTCTCCTAACTCCTTCAACCCACCCTTCCCCTCTCCACACCCAGCACCCTTAGCCTTCCAGGCCTTCACCCTTTTTCTGTGTGGGCTGGAACCGCCAGCCCCATCCATTCCTGCTGTTGATAACCAAAATTTTCCACTATTGTCGGCAGTTTAAGAATGTCACCTCACCTGTGAGTGTCTCCTTAATCAGCTGGACATTTTGTTCTTCCATAGATTAAGACATATAGGACACGCAGTTGTCCCTGTGATCTGTGATATCTTCCCTGCTAGCTTCCCTGCCAGTGTTCCAGGCCCAGCCTCGGGGGTACTGAGCAGACGGGAACAGCTTCTAGCTGCCTAGGTGGGTCTGGGCTCCCGATGCCTGCTCAGGTCTCCCCTGGGTGGGCTGAGTGCCCCCTCAGTCTCCCGAAACGATCTTCCAGCCATTCAACAAACATTTATCAAGGCCTCACTAGGGCTCTGACCCTAGATAAAAATGCTGTGTCCATCCTGGGAAAAGTTTACCTAGAGATAGAGTCTTGTGAGGCTGCCTAATCCCCACTCACCATCCTGCTCTACGAATGGGAAACCCAAGGCCTAGAAAGCCAGAGAAGTCTGCTCAAAACCCCTCTGTTTGGGTGCCTGGATGGCTCAGTGAGTTAAAGCCTCTGCCTTCGGCTCAGGTCATGATCTCAGGGTCCTGGGATCGAGCCCCGCATCGGGTTCTCTGCTTAGCAGGGACCCTGCTTCCTCCTCTGTCTCTGCCTGCCTCTCTGCCTACTTGTGATCTCTCTCTGTCAAATCAATAAATAAAATCTTAAAAAAAAAAAAAAAAAAACCTCTGTTTGGAGAACTCAGGTACTCACTGCAGAGAAGGGGGACCCTAAAGAGAGCCCCACTGTGCTGGTTTCCAGCCTTCTGGGTACTGGCTTCATCAACAGCGCCCCCTGCTGGCCGACTGGGCACCGTGGTTTGTCCCTGGCCCCAGGAGCCCTCTAGGAGTGAGCGCAGGCTGGGACTCTATCCAAGTAAACTCAGAAACTCAGCCCCTGCCTGGGGATCCTCCAGGGGTAGCAAGGGGAGTGACTCTCTTCTCCCATGACAAATACGTGCCACATCGCAGCAATCTCCAGTGGGGACCCCCGGCCCCTCCCCACTAGCCACACCTAAGTTTAGGTTGTAATGGGAAAGCCAGGATTCTAGAGCTGGCTGCTACTAAAACCTCTGAGCCTCAGTTTCCTCATTTGTAAAGTGGGGCTATAGTAACAATGTCTGTCTATGCCCAGTGCCTGGGCTTACAGGAGGAGCTCAACAAACAGTCACCTACTGGGTCACATAGAGTGAATACTGGCTTGGACCAAAAGAGTGATTTCATGTTAATCCCTCCATGGTTCATAGATCCGACATAGGACCCAGCACTCCATATATCTTGAAAAGTATTTGCTGGGTGAGTGGGAAGCCTGCATGGGTGGGCACGTGGGGACTAGACGTGTTTGGATGGATGCGTGGATAGGTGGATGGATAGACAGATGGATACACAGGCATTTAGATGAATAAACGGTGGATGGAGAGATTGACTACCCGGGTGTATAAACTTGTGATCTGTGGGGTGCTCGGAGGGATGTTGGAGGGTAGAGAAAAGTAAATGTGGAGCACTCCCCCACTTTTACCTTTTTGTGGGTGAGCTTTGAAGTAGAGGGAACCCAGAAAGCATTATCAAAAGTGCAAATGCCCAAATGACCCAGAAACTCCACTTCTAAGAATATGCTGTCTAGATTCATTTGCATGTGGATGATGTGGCCAGTATGAAAGGTGGTCTTGCAAGCCTATTTGCGGTATGGATTTGGGAACGGCTTCAGGCTTCCCCACCCGGTCTGGAGCGTGAGCCCTCTGAGCAGAAGGGCCTCAGCCAGGGGCTCCGGCCTTAGAGCAGCGCCTGGCAGGGGTGGACATTCAGGATTCGGTTGGGTAAGTGATTCATCAGTGCCTAGGAATACAGTGCCGCTATTAAAAACTGAAAAGGCTCTTTATGGGACTCCTGGGTGACTCAGTCGGTTAAGCGTCTACCTTCATCTCAAGTCATGATCCCAGGTTCTTGGGATTGAGTCCCCGCATCAGGCTCCCTGCTCAGCAGGGAGCCTGCTTCTCTCTCTGCCTGCCTCTCTCTCTCTCTGACGAATAAAAAAATAAATAAAATCTTTTTAAAAAGGCTCTTTGTATCTTGATGTGGAATAAACATTGAGATATGACTCAGAGGAGAAAAGCGAGGTCCAAGTCGTGTGTATTAGAATGCTATCATTTTATGTGGGTTTTTTTTTTTTTTTAAGGGGTGGCAAGGGATAGTACCCATAGATCTTTGCTTCTCTTCTTCCCAAGGTCGGGCCCAGTCGTGTTCTGCTGGCAGCTCCCTCAGCCGGGGTGCTCGCATGGGGGGCAGGGGGGTAGGACGTGGAAGCAGACAGGCTCCTACTGGCCGTGGGGACTTGGCTGATCTCAGATCTCGGACCTCAGTTTCCTCATCTGTAAAATGGAGATGATTCTAGTCTTACGGAGTGGGCATGAAGGGTACAGGAGAGAACGCAGGGACCCAGCATGCTGAAAGTGCCTGGTAAATGGGACCTTTGGTGACACGGCAGGAGCTGAGGGGACTTCTGGGGGGCAGTGCCTCAGGAGAGCAGAGAAGGCCGGGGGGCCACAGGCCTCTGTGCGGCACCCTGTGTCTCTAGCTGGAAATGCCCACTGGGTTTTGGGAAAGCAAACCCAGTGGCCATGGGCAGGCTTCTGCTTTGGCCCAAACGCCTGGACCATTGAGTACTGGGTGGACTCTCTCCTCTCTCTCCAGCTTTCTCTCTCTCTCTCTCCATCTCTGCCTTTGCCACTGTGGCCTCTCTGGAGAGGCCCGGGGACCCTGGGGACTTTCTGGAGCTGAGGGGGCTTCCTCCACTGAGCTTCACCCGCCGGAAGGAAGTCACATTCGTGTTCGAGTTCCCGAGGCCTCCGGCTATTCAGGAAGTGAGCCTGGTGGCCGTGACATCCGTGGACCCTGCCCTCTGAGCCATGAGCTGGCAGCCAGAGCCTTAGTTCCCGGTTTGGGCTCTCATACCGGCTCCCTACGCCGCCGTGATAACTCCCGTCCCCCTCTGAGCCTCAGTTTCCTTGTCTTGGAAAGGAGGTGACGCGGACGCCCGCCCTTCTTTCCCAGGAAGGCAAAGGGAGGCATGGAATCGAGGTTCACAGCGTGAGAAACTCAAAAGCATGGGAGTTTGGGGTGGGGGATCGCAGTAGCCATGGCAGGTCGCTGCTCTTACACCACACGCGCGGTGAGGGCCACGTGGGAAGACCCCTCCACGTGTGTGCACACACATACACACACCCGCGCACACCTGCACACACACAGAGCCACGGTCAGGTAAGCTAAGCCCTGAACTGGGAATCTGAAGATAGGGTTGCCATCCCCACCAGCCCCCCCCAGTGCACACGCACGTGCACAGAAATGAGTGTGCCTGCGTGTGCTGTTCCATGTCCTGTGGCGGACACACGTGCCCAAGGCTGACATGAGTCATCTACCCAGGAGTGCCTCCTGCCCTCAGCCCAGACGGACTTCCCGTGGGCCCGGCAGCTGTGGCCGAAGTTCCTCCCTCCAGCATGGGGCCGGCTGGGACAGAGGCCGCCACAGCTCCCAGAGGGGCCTGGAACCTGCTGGGAGCCACTGGGCCCAGCACGTCTGTCTGTGCTGGGGCCGCGGGGTGGCTGTGAGGCTGTCAGGCCTGGTGTGACCCCAGTGACACCTGCCGTCTTCTGTCTTTACAGGCTGGACAACGTTCATGGCTCTCGGGTAGAACCCAGGGAAACGGCCAGAATGAATTCTATGGACAGGCACATCCAACAGACCAATGACCGGCTACAGTGCATCAAGCAGGTGCGTGTGTGGCCTGCACTCATGCCTCCTCCCCTGCCCAGCCTGGCCCAGCGGGCGAGGGCAGGGCTGGCAAGGCAGGCAGAGCGGGAGGGGTGCAGCCTGCGCTGTGGAGCTGGGCCTCTTGGGTGCTGGGTGGAGGTGATGGCAGGCCAGGGCTGACTGCTCAGGGTCTCTCCGACCACCCCCAGGTCTCTCTGTCCCCCACACTGACATCGCACACCAAGGTTCATGTGCCAGCTCCGCCCTGTCCCTTCCCTCCCCTCCCCTCCCTTTTTCTTCCCAGCTGTGTGATTTGGAGCCAGCGTCATGCCCTCTCTGGGCTCTGCCGTGCCATCTGGGCTGCGGTGAAGATGTAGTAAGGTGCTTAGTCTCCTCCCCAAACCTCCGCTCCCCACCCCTCTGCTTCCATGGTTGTCTATAAAGAAACAGAAAAGGAAAACCTCGGGGAAATTAAACTGAGGCACGGAGAAGAGAAGGGAGTCAGCTGAGGTCACAGAGCCCAGCTTCACTTGTGCTGGGAGGGCCTCATCCCTGAGGACAGCAAGCTCCCTCCTCCGCCCATGCTCACGCCACGTTCTAGAGGAGATCTGCCTGCCAGCGTCCTCTCTGGATTGTTCAGAGGTGGGGCATGTCCCAGGTGGGCTCAGAGCCCCCCACCTCCCCACTTTAAGAAGCCTGGTTGAGCCAGGGTTGGCGGGCGCCCCCCAGTGTTGACCAGGAGTGGTGCGCTGCCCTTTGGGCACAGCCTCCTTGCAGCCCTGAGTGGAGGTGTCTACGCGGACTCCCGAGTCTTATCGTACTCCAGGAGGGAGCGAAACGGTAGAAGGGGCTGAGCTTTGACGTCAGAGAGACCTGGGCCCAAATCCTCACTCCTCCACGTGTCCACAGTGTTGTCTCAGGCCTGTCCCTTTGTTTCTCTGAGCCTCAGTTTCCCCACCCGTCCCATGGGTCAAGGGTGGCCGGGGCTGTTGTCCTCAGTGTCTCAGCAGCGGGGAGGCGGGTGCAGGGGTGAGGCCCCTGGCTTAGGTGGTTTAGCGGGACACTGGGTCACCAGCATGGGCCGCTGGCCTCAGGACCCCTGGGGCGCAGTGCTCCCAGCCCCACCACCCCCACAGCCTGCCCTCCCCGAGCGCCGGGGCCCGGTGGAGCTGAGGCCAGTCCTCGGGAACGAGGGCGTGTGTCCTCTCATAAAGATCAAGCAGAGCTCTCTCAGAAGGCTGGGCGGGGTCTGAGAAGAGGAAATGGAAGAAGACTTCGTACAGACTGCACCCAGCCCCGACAGCTCCCCAAACACCAATTATGCCGCTGCTCACGGTCGCAGAATAGAAGCCAGATGGTGCCCTCCCTCCAACCCTGCGCTTGCCGCCTCCTCAGGGCTCTGCAGGGCTCTCTCCCATCTCAGCCTGTGGCCCAGCTTCTCCCAGCGCTGAGGGGTCTGCTGTCCGTGGCCTCCACCCCCAACAGCACAGTCACACCACCCGGCGTGAGCCCCTCCTAGTGCCGGGCACGCGGCTCCTCCTGAGACCTGCTCACGAGCCAACCTTTCTCCCACGCCTGGCTCTGCATCCCCAGAAATCAGGGCACCCTCTCCCCCCTCGGAGCGTGGCCCCCAGGGCTCAGATGGACCCATCGGCCAGTCCGAGCCCCCATTCCACCACTTGCTAGCTACCCGACCCTGATAAGCCGCCGCGGTACCCCACTCGGTCTGGAGAAAGGCATCAGAAGGGACTCCCAGCCGGTGTGTGTCAGGGCAGCTGGAAGGCCAGGGATCCCTTCAGCTGCCCTCCCCGGCCAGCCATCCCACGCATCTGTGCACGCGCGCGCGCGCGCACACACACACACACACACACACACACATGCTCCCAGAGCTCTGCGCTGGCCTAGACCCTGATGCGTTTGCAAGGGTGAGCAGGCTGTCCAGACGCCCCCCTGGGCCATCCAGAGCTCCCGACGCCCCCACATCCCCCTCCACACCTCCGGTCAGACACAGCTCAGCATTTAACGTCTGTCTGCTCCGTGGCTGCCCCAGAGGGCGGTGCGTCTGGCTGAAGACTGTTGATCCTCAGACGTCCTCTGTCCTAATCAGAAGAGAAAGGCGAGCAGGTCTGCGTGCTCTGGGGATGACAGATGCTGGGCCTCTCTCTGGCTGGTGGGTCCGTGGCTCCCATCGGGGCTTTGCAGCCTCGGACTCCCTGCCTCACATCTAAGCACAGCTTCCCCCGCACACACACCACCCACCCCACCCTGGTTCCGGCCACTGCTCACCCTGGCCATCGCCCAAGCACCCCGCTGCCTCTCTTCCGTCCCGGCCTCTGGCTCAGCTGCCTTTCCCCCATCTCAGTCCCAAGGACTGGGAGAACCAGTGCCTCTCTACAGTGGGCCCCACTCAGAGGTCACAGACACATCTGGGCTGCACGTGCAAAGCCACACAAATTGGCTGATTCCTGCATAGCAGCCTCCCCCAGCCCCATGGGCCCTTCTGAGCACCTGCACGGCCCATCTCTGAGCCCCGCTGCTTCCTGGGCACCCAGCTGCCTCACCCACCTTGCTATTTGTCCCTTGAGCCCTCGACCCTGTGGGGCACGTATCCGGCCTGCCAGGCTGAGTTCCTGGGGGCAGAGGATGTACTGTATTCATCTCAAAGACAGCAAAGCCTAGCGCAGCACCAAGGCCAGGACCCACAGAAGCTGAGGGGGAGCAGGGGTGAGGTGAACTGATGGATGGATAGCTAAGGGAATGAGCGAAAGGGTGGACGGATGGACATAGGGATGGGCTGTTCGGCAGGTAGATACAGATGATGGGTGGATACATGGATAGGTGGATGGATGGATGGATGGATGGATGGACAGGAAGTTGGATAACTTCTGGATGGATAGGTAGACAGATGAATGGATGGATGGGAAATGAATAAAGTAGTAAACAGTCGAATGGGTAGATGGACAAGGGGTTGGATGGTGGATGGATGGATGGATGGATGGATGGGTGGACAGACTGACTCATTTCTGGATGGATGGACAGGTTGTTTGGTTCACAGATGGAGCAATAAGAAGATGCATTCATCACTTGGCCTGGGTAGCCGATCCAACAGGTCTAGGCTTTGGTGTCCTGTAATCCTGCCCCCAACAGACCCAGTGGCCAGTGGATATAGCCCAGATCTTCCCAGGAATTGTGGAGACAGGCAGACCGTCTGGTGGGAAGTGAGGCATTGGTATCCAGGAACGGCCACACCCAGGGAGGCTTCTGCCTATGATTCAGATCTGTGCTCCCATCCCCAGACCACCCAAGGCTGGCCAAGCTCCCCAACCCAGCCCTGGCCGCTCCATCTGCCACCAGGGACCTGTCCTGCAGCAGCCAGGTTGCCGGCCTGCACCCCAGACGGACGAACCTTAGACAGTGAATGGCTCACCAACCGTTTCTGCGCGGGCCTGGCCTCAGGCTAGTCTGAGGGTTCCAGAGGGGGACAGGGCACGACTTCTACTCTCCAGAAGCTCCTAGGACAGAGGTCAGAGCAGCAGCAGTCTTTACGGGGCCCTGACTCTCTCATGGGGACGTCATGATTTAAATTGTTCCCAAGCGGGTGCCTGGGTGGCTCAGTCGTTAAGCGTCTGCCTTCGGCTCGGGTCATGATCCCAGGGTCCTGGGATCGAGTCCTACATCGGGCTCCTTGCTCGGCAGGGAGCCCGCTTCTCCCTCTGCCTCTGCCTGCCACTCTGCCTGCTTGTGCTCTCTCTCTCTCTCTCTGACAAATAAACAAAATCTTAAAAAAAAATAATAAAAAATAAAAAAATAAATAAATTGTTCCCAAGCCGTGTGGCAGCCCTGCAGGCTGTG
>CM052894.1:42258492-42288460 GCA_028534135.1 Potos flavus | reverse complement strand
GTGGCCGAGATGGAGTTTGAGCCGGGTCACCCGTCTGTGCAGGCCAGCGACCTCAGAGTCGAAACAAAACAGAAGCCCCTAGAGGGGCGGGGGCGTGGCCGAGGCCGCAGAGCTGCTGAGCAGCAGCCTGAACGGGACGCCTGTGTCCTTTCTACCAACGAGTCGCCCCCACCAGTGACCACTCAGAGCCCCAGCTGAAGGGCACATGAGGTGGAGAAGCTTGGGGTGGGCCGGCCACGATACAGAAGACGGTGTGCTCCGGGGCCCGGAACAAAACGGCGCCCCTGAGACTGGCCCTCAGAAGCCACTTGTGAGCCCAGAGCCCCAAAGGGGGTGCCAGGGGTGAGGGTGCTATGGGCAGGCAGCTCTGAGAGCAGCATGGGGTGGCTGCTGACCCTGCTAATTGGGTGTGACATCACGTAAATAAACGGAATAACTCAGTTAGCCAAGGGAGGCTGCGGGCAGGGAATGAGCCGATTTGCATGGCTTTCCACATGGAGCGCAGATGGGCCCCCCGCTCCGTGGCCTCGGAAGGGGCCCACATTAGAGAGCGAGCACAGGAGGCAGAGGGGAGGACCCCCACTGCCCTCTTAAAGGGCCCCGTCCTCCGTGGGGAGGCTGCCGCCGTCTCCTGCGCGTCAAGTGCAGGGAGCTCTGCCTTTGCACGGACAGCCTGTGTGAGCCAGGGCCGAGGGCTGCCGAGTGCAGCTGTGCTTCCAGAGGAGCCTCCGGGAGCCAGAGTCAGGGCCAAGGGCGGCCCCACGTGGGAGCTCCCCACGCGCCAGGCGCCGTGCCAGGGGCCGCATGAGCCTCGTCTTGTCTAACCCTCCCCGGCTCCGTGACAGAGGGCTGCGCCGCTGCTGGCTTGCCCTCTTTCTCGCCTCCACCGCTCCCTCCCCTAGAGGCACCATGTTCTAATTCATTTCACTGTCTTCCATCCATTTTTAAATCTTTCTTGCACGAACCGGGTCGTAGGAATAGTCATGAAGCCCTGCGCAAAAGAAATAAAAATTCCCACCACCAAGCCGTGATCAGTCATCCCCCTTTTACAGATGGGACGACTGAGGTTCGGGAAGGTGAGGGACTGCCCTGGGTCGGCAGCTAGCAGGAGGTAAAGGCAGAGGGAGCCCGGGGGCCCTGCCTCACAGGGGCTCCCACTGTACATTCCATTCCTTCCCAATTCTGGGACCTGGCGGCTGCTAAGACCCCACCCCCACCCCCGCCCAGCAGCCTTGGCTCCAACGCAGGCTCGCGCTGCAGTTTGGAATAGAGTGCCCGCCCCAGGGGAAGCTACTGTTCCTGTCTCTCCCAGCACCAAGGCAACAGGGGCCTTAGAAGGTCCCACCATCCCCTTTGCAGTTGGCTTACGCTCTGACCCTTGCAGACGCACCCTAGGAGTCTCTCTGGATGACCCACAGCCACTGACACCCGTGGCTGGAATTCCAGCTCTGCCCCTCTGCTGCTGCGTGACCTTGAGCGAGTCACTTGTCCCCTGGGCTAAGGCTCGACTCAGCAGGGCCCGGGAAGACCTGGACAGGTGTTAGAGAATGAAGCTACCCCGCCCACCCTGGCCGCCCTGTGGCCTGGGTCTGAAGCAGGATCTAGAGGCCTTGGCACCAATATTCAGTCTCTGCCGACTCAGATCCCCTGACTGGGAGGAGTTTGAGCTCAGGCATGGACCCCTCCCAACAAGGCCAGCAGCCCCGAGCCTAGCAGACAGGGCCTGGGAAATCTGGTTTTGGGAAGCTAAGCCACGTATGCCAGACCCTGGTGTGAGGGTATCCTGGGCACAGCACGCTTATAGTTCAACTCCCAGGCTGGCTTTGGCCCAGAGACCTCTTTCCAGGCCACCTGACCCCTGCCCTATTTGGCCATGGCTGAGCTCCCTCTGCAGCCAGAGCTGCTGGGCGTCCAGACCTGGGCTGTGCTAGTGGTGGTGATTAGTGTGAGAGGCCTTCATCAAGAAGGAATCTCCAGGACCAGCCCACCCTGGCTTGGGGACAGCCAGCCCCCAAGCATGGGGCCACAGGCCACCCTCCGGAACCCTGCAGAGTTCACCTGCTCCCACAGCCAGCACCCAGAAAACACTTTAATTTTACTGTCTTTCTCTAGACCTTGGTGTTCCTATCCTTGCAATGGGGCTACTAATGCGCATCCTGCAGGGATTGGGTGGGATGGATGCATAGGGAGAATGAATGACAGGTTGTTTGAGAAGGTTCCTTAATCCTGGCACCACCACCCCCTTCGAGTTTCATCCCCAGTGAGGCCTGGGGTCTTCGCCGCCCCAGACCCACATGCAACCCTGCTGGCCTTGTTGCTGGGCCTTCATGCTGCCTCCTTCCCTCTCCCACAGCACTTACAGAACCCTGCCAACTTCCACAATGCCGCCACGGAGCTGCTGGACTGGTGTGGAGACCCGCGAGCCTTCCAGCGGCCCTTCGAGCAGAGCCTGATGGGCTGTTTGACGGTGAGTCTGCATCCGCCCCCCCCAACCTGCACTGGCGCCGGGGGAGGGCACCCGAGGGGCTCACGTGCCTGTTGGGGAGTCTGAGAGGCCCCAGACAACAGAGGATGAGAGCTAGGAAGACAGCAGTGCTGGAGGGGACCGCCTTTCTGTGGGCACCCCCCAGGGTACACCTTCTGGGAAACCAGTCCGATGGGGAGACAAGCCCTCAGGATAGTGTGGGCTCCCCACACTCAATGGGAAAGCAGCGGGCCCACCTGGGGGGAGTCCCAAGTCTGATGAGGGTAAATGTTCCACCTGAAGCAAAGCGGAGTCGTGGAGGGTTTTTAGCCGTCCTTTTATCCCGTCGTTCATTCATCCAGTTGGGCAAACATCTATTGAGCTCTTTTTATAGTCATCCATCCTTCTATCCATTCATAGAAGCATTTATTGAGCTCCTATTATAGCCATCCATCTATCCAAATAAACGCTGATTGATCCCTCATTTGTCACATCTGATCCCCTCTGCTAAGTCCTAGGAAACCACAGAATAAGACTTTGCCCAGCCCGAGTCCCTCTTTAGCGGGGGAGCCCGATGTGGAAAGAGAGGGCCAAGAGAGTTGTGTGCAAGGGGAAAGCAGCAGCGAGCAGGGAAGCGCCGAGAGCCCGGGAGGTGGGGCGGCTGGCGGGGAAACTGAGGGAACGAGCCCCAGACCCCTCTGCCAGAGTTCCCGAGCAGCTGGGCGGAGTGAGCACGTTCTAGGCACTTGGAACAGCAGGTGCAAAGGCCCAAATGGACATCAGAGCCCAGAGAGCTGAAGTTCACTCAGCTCGGTGAGGGCCTAGGATGCAGGCTGGGCAGAGGCCAGGCCCGGAGCTTGTGGCATCACTTGCCAAGCCTCTGAGTGTGCCGGCGGACAGCCGCATGGACGGAGCCCGCTGCTTGTGAACGACTCCAGCCACGTGAGCTGGAGGGAGGCGTGGTGGCCAGCGAGGGCAGCTGCTCGGAAGGCCCTGAGTCAGCTTTGAAGAGAACACGGGTAAACAGATGGCCGCAGAGCCCCGCCACCCCAAGGCTGGGGAGGAGGGGCCGAGGCGGATGCCGGAGGTAAAGCGCGGGGGCGCCATGTTCTCTGAGAAGCTCCAGATAGGAGGGCGGAGAAGGGCCCAGCGCGGCCCTGGCCTGGAGCAAGAGGAGGAGCGACATGGTCGAGGGCCATCCCTTCCAGGCACCCCTTCTGTGCCTGCCACTGAGCTGGGCCCACAACACACGCCTTCTCTTCTCGCTGAGTCCTCACACTCCATGAGGCTGGCCCCGCCATCATCCCCATTTCCTGGAGGAGGAAACTGAGGCTTGCTGGGATGGCTTCCCAGGGTCGCACAGCCAAGACCCCACTGCCTCTAGAGGAAATGCTCCTGGTCCATAGGGATGTTGGCCAGGGGTGCAGCCGAGACCCTCAGCGCTCCCCTGTTTGAGGCCGATGCCGTCTGGCTCCCTTGGAACCACCAGGCCAAATCAGGTGGCTGCCTACACTCCTCCATGCTCCTCATCCTCCAGCCCCCTGGGCTCGCCTCTCTCTACCAGCTCCTGTAATCCTCTTTGCAGGGATCCTGGTTCAGGCTAAGCCCCGCGGGCAAGGACAGATGTTACCAGAGGCCTCCCCCGTTTCCATCCCAGCTGTCGGCAGCCATAAGTGAAGGAGGAGGTGGGGACCACGCACAAGGTGTGGACAGAATGGCTGCCACAGTCCCCCAGCACTCTGCCCGGGCCTGGCCCTGCCTGGGAGGTGGGGATTCAGAGCTGCATCAGACCCGGATGGGCCTGGGGGCACGAGATGACCAGCGACTGGCCCTTCTCCAGCCCCGTCACTCATGTATTCAGTTGACAAGCATTCACTGAGGCCCTGTGCTCCCCGGAGGCAGAGCAGCAAGCACACTGGACCTCTCTCAATGTGCCAGTGGGGGATGGGGGAGGTGGACCCTAAACACTAACGGAGTAAATAAGGACATATGCCAGGGCCCCGTGAGAGGGATTGGGGTGCTGCTTAGGAGAAGCCTCCTGAGTGAGGTAACCCCCAGCTGAGGCCAGAATGGCAAGAAGGAGTCAGCCAGGAGAGGGGAGGGAGCTCCGGGCAGAGGGAACCGCTAGTGCAAAGGCCCTGGGGCTTGATTTGTTCAAGGAGCAGAAAGGCATGTCAGGGGGTGCCTGGGTGGCTCAGTCGGTGAAGCAGCCTTGGCTCAGGTCCTGTATCTCATGGCTTATGAGATCGAGCCCCTATGTGGGGTTCTGTGCTCAGAGGGAGTCTGCTTGGATATTCTCTTTCTGTGCCCCTTCCCCCACTAGCACACACACTCTCTCTCTCAAATAAATAAATAAATCTTGAAAGAAAGAGGGAAGGAAGGAAGGAAGGGAAGACAGAAAGAGAAAGAAAGAGGGAAGGAAGGAAGGAAGGAAAGAAAGGAGGAAAGAAAGAAAGCCTCAGACAGTCCTGGAGTGCAGGAGAGGGAAAGGATACAAGATGAGGTTAAAGAGGGAAGCAGAAACAAGGCAACCCAGGACCTGCAGGCTGAGGGAGAGGAACTTAGATACTGTTTGAAGGGTAGTGGGGGGCCTTGAAGGATCTTAAGCAGGTGAGTAACAGGATATGATTTACGTGAGGATAGGAGCTCTGAAGGGGAGTATCCTAGGAGGATAGGCTAGAGGGACTTTGGAGGTCTTCCTGGAGGAGGGAGCCCAGGGAGGAGCCTGTAGGATCTGACTAGACATCAGGGAGGCCGTGGCTTCCGGGGCGGGGACAACAGTTTGGACAAAGGCACAGTTCCGGCCCTTCTGGGCCTCTCCTCATTGCAAGACAGCTTACGGCACACGCTTGCTTGAATGGTGGGCTTTGACCCCTGCCTCTCTGGCCTGCTGCTTAACCAGAAAGCGGCCTTTGGTTCACCTGCCACAGTGACAGAGATGTGGAGTCTGACTGTCCCTTGGAGCTCAGTAGAACCCACAGCAGGAAAGCGCAGGGAATGGGGAGGTCATAGCAGACTCCTCGGTACCCAGGGCACTTTCCTGGGCCCTGTCTCCTTGCATCCTTATGAAGGTGCTGCAGGCCTGGCAGGGAAGGGATCGTCACTTCTGCGTCATGATCCAGGCAACTGAGAAAGGGGGAGCAGCTCACTACAGCCCCAGGCCGGTACTACCAACCCCCCAGGCCGTGCTGCTGGTCCCACATCCTCAGCTGAGCCTCATGGGAAGGAAGGGGTTGTGGGAGGTCAGAGATCCTGAGGGGCCTAAGCAGGGCAAAGCCGCCGAGCCCCCCTCAACTCGCGCACCCGTCCCCATGCAGGTGGCAGGTCGAAGCGCTCCAGGTGGCAGCCGTCCCCTGGGGGACCCCTGGGAACAAACTCCTCTGACTCCGGCTTACTTACTTACTTAGCCTCAAGCAGGAAACAGACCCATTTTTGTCATACTGGGGCTGGGCCCTGGGGTGAAGAGCCACCGGCACTCCCCTACCCCATGCTCCCCTTCAGGCCCTCTGACCCCACGATGCAAAAGTGTGGGAGCCCTGAGACCCCTCCCCAGGGGTGAGGGCTGTGAGCCCTGGCCACCGCTTGCTCCTCAGACCAGGTTTTTCCTGGTGAGCTGGCAGCTCGCCTCCCGGCCCCTCCCTTAGCAGCAGGACTGAGCCCCCTGTCTGAGGATCCCCTCAAAATCAGGCCTCTCTGGACTCACTCCTTCTTCCTCCCTCAAGGCGGAGCATGCTCGATGTGCTCAAGGAACAGAGAGGAGGAGGCCAGAGAACAGGAGAGGGGAGACGGGAAGGAGAGGAGGCGGCAGAGGGAAACAGGCCAGCTAGCGTAACAGCAGCGCCCCCCCCCCCCATCTCTCCAGGGAGAGATTCCCCATAGCGGCAGAGAAGTCACTGCTGAAGCTGTCAGGCTATGCTCACAAATAGCATTCACTGAGCCGTGTGCCTGGTCCTGACTCTTCGTCCTCACAGGGAGGGGAAACTGAGGCCCAGAGAGGCTAAGTCACTTGGGTGAGGTAGAACAGCTAGGAAGTGGCAGAACCAGAAGCCCATCTCATGCCTGACCCCAAAGCAGCCCCAGCGGCAGCCACAAATATCTGCCCAGCCCTGCACTGAGAGGAGTAGCAGAGTGGGGAGAGGGCTCTGCCCTGAGGGGCTTCTGTTCGAGCCGGGAGACACAACTGGGACACAAGGAACTGTCGGCTCACTACACCCGCTGTGGCATTAGAGGACGTCCCTGCAGTTTTACAGAGAAGGAACCTGAGGCTCAGAGACGTTAAGTAACTTGCCCTAGGTTGCACAGGACAGGGGGGAGCAGAATTGGAGTGCAGGCCCAGCATGCCTCCAGTTTCCCTGACTCCCTCAGAGGCTGTCAGAGTCCAGCTCCATGCCTGGAACAGAAGGCCCTCTCTAGCATCCCCCAGACAGCTCGTCCTGCTTTGTAGCCGGGAGGCTCGCCGCTTTTCAAGGCAGCACACTCCCTAGATGGGACTAACTGGCCGCCTGACCTTGAGCACACGCCCTCTGTCATCTCTGGGCTTCAGTTTCCTTCTCTGGCACTAGGGGCTGGACTCCCTGACCTGTAGGTCCCCCTGGGACCCCAAGGGCTAGGTCTCAGCGCCCGGAGCTGGCTGGGCCTGGGCAGCCAGCAGAGGGCAGCAGCACGGCTGCCTCTCCCCTCCTATCTTTATGGAGGAGGGGTCTTCCCAGCCCACCCGCACACAAGACCCTCACTGGGGGTGTCATGCCCACTGAGGGGGGAGCAGGCCTCTGAAACACAACTGTCTACTCACCTAAGTCCACCTCCCCACCACTGTCAGTCAGACCCACCTCACGGGACTTTCCGGCGGGGTCCTCAGGCTGGGCCAGAGGAAGCCAAGGGGTGGACCTCAGGCCTGGAGAGCCCCAGGGTCCAGCTTAGCCACACTGTGCTGTGCTACCTTCAGCAAGGCTCTGCCCTCTCTGAACTTAGTGAAAGGTGGCTGTTGCCAATGACCCTTCTGAACGCTAGGGCTCAGGGGATTTGGTGACAAGCAGACATTCCCAGGCCTGCAGGAGAGCCCTATACCAGCACCAGGCCCCTCTTGCTCAATTCAGCTGGTTTTCTCGTATTGCATGTATATGTGTGTGTGTGTGTGTGTGTGTGTGTTTTAAACCAGAGCAACAGGATTAGCTGGTATTGGCCAAACAGAGGGACCTTTGCCTTCCTGCCCTCAACACAGGGCCTGAGGCCTCTCCCTGCAGTTGGGAGTTATGGCCTTAACCGTTTGTGGGCTGAAAAAGAGAGCCTCTCATGGAAAGAGCCCAGACGTTGCAGCCTGGCTGCCTAGGATCACATCCGGGCTCTATCACAGACAAGACTCATAACCTTTGTCTCATATCTGTATTCGATTTCCTCCTCTATAAAACAGAGATAATGATACCAGCTCGTGGAGCTGCTGTGAGAATTTGCCACTTCACTGCTCACAAAGCTTTCACTTAACCCTCCTACCAGGGAGCCAGCATTCTCATTACACTATTTGCATCCATCAACATTTCCCACCAACAGCAGCCTCACTGATGCACTAGTCCAAACAAATTGTCTATGCTCACTCACATCCACCTTGACGTTCTGCCAAAGAAAAGGCCACGATAGTCATCATCTAAGCTGAAGTGACTCTTCTGGGCCCACTGGGATGAGTCCCAGCTCTGCCCAATTTTGGGGACCTGCCTTAACCTGCCTGCTTCACCTGCCTCATCTGCTAAAGGGACAGTGCCAATCTCCAGACCTGGAATGTTCCACGGGCCACAGAGAGCTAGCGGCCTTGGTTTTTCTGCTTGGACAGTGAAACGAACAGAATACCCTGCCTTGAGGTGGCCCGGAGCCTCTGGATCCGGGGGTGTATGTAGGGGCAGGGGCGAATAGAGCCTGTGGAAAGGAGGCCTGGAGGAACAGGGTGCTCTGCGTCAGGGGTTCCTGTTGGCAGCAGAGAAGCTGAGCAAACATTCAAACCTGAGAGGTCCATTTTCCTCCCTGCCCTGGGAGTTCCCAGGAGGTGGGGGGCGGGGAACAGCGCCCCATTCCTAGAGGCCGTGGTGGTCCTGGGAAGAGGGCGTCCACGGGCTCCTCCCTGCTTCACCACGCACACTCCGTCCAGGCCTTAAGTGTTCATACTTTTTTTAAATGACAGGGTTGGCCTAGATTAACACTTTCCCCACCCTTTTTTATTCTTAGAGCCCTTATGACAAACCCTTAAATATAAAGCAAATATGGGGAACCTACCCTCCTGGTTATAGGGGCCGGGCCAAACCCCACGGCAGCCTGAGGCCCTCCGAGCGCCTCCGGGGTGGGTGGTCTCTAGGGCTCGCTGTCGGAGCCATCCCTGTCTCACAAGCACGAGCTCCCGCATCTGGGAGCTCTCCTTTCCCACTCAGCCATAGCGGCTCCAGCTGCTTCCTGCCCCAACTCCGTTTTCTGAGGTCTTTCCTTCTTCATAAGGAAACCTAATTTTGCTGCTGTTAATGAGGAAGGCGGGCAGGAGGGAGCAGGTCTGGCTGTGGCAGGACACCGGGGCGTGGGCGGGGGAAGAGTGGAGCCGTGCGTCCCACACTGCCCCAGGGCCCGACAGCCTTCTGGTCCCAGTCCCTCACCTCTCCCCCTTCTGGCCCATACTTCAGAGGTTCCCAAGGAGAAGGGAGGGACCTCGGGGCTCCAAATGCACAGCTGTTAGCAAGCTCCCGTCGACACTCCGATGGCAGCCTCCCACGTGCCGAGCAGGTGCTCCGTGCCAGGGACCGACCCCAGGCGGAGCATAAGGGCCCTGTGGTCTCTGGGCCTGTGTCCTGAGAGGCGGCAGGGTGCCTGGCACAGAGCTGAGCACTGAGGAGCACAGACATGTCCTTCTGGGAAAGCCGTAGCCGTCTGTCCGGCAGCTCCAAGCTGCACCTCCATGGAGCGGTGTGTCCTAAATCCGTGCTTCTCCTCAGGCTCGGGTTTTGACTCGGGAGGGGGCCGGTGCCGCTGGGTGGGGACCAAGCCTGGAATGGTGAGGGCAGCAAGCACCCACGAAGGTGGATGCAGGAGCTTGGGGAGGGGATGGGGAGAGGTGCTAGGTGTGGGAGACTTCCCGGGGCCAGGACTTAGAAGGGAGTTTGGGAGCTGGTGGGGGGCGGTGTACAGAGGCCTGGCCTGTAGCCATCCAAAACATGGTGGTACAGCACCTTCTGGAATGTGGCCAGAGGGAGTCCTTGAAAGCCGCAGGGCCTGGGCTTTGGGGTTAGGCCCACGGGCAGACTAGAAACCTCTGAGGGCAGGGGCCTGGATCCCAGGGTCTGGCAGGGAGGAAGGGCTTTATGGAGTGACTGAGCGAGGCATGGTTTGAGTCCCAGCTCTGCCTGACCTTGGGGACCTGCCCTAGCCTAGCCTGCCCGCCTCCGCTGCCTCGCCTGCTAGATGGACAATGCGCCACTCTGGGCTCGGAGGCCTGGCGCCAGCAGTGACTCCCCCGCCCTTCCTCTCTCTCTTGCCGGCAGGTGGTCAGTCGAGTGGCAGCGCAGCAAGGCTTTGACCTGGACCTCGGTTACAGACTGCTGGCGGTGTGCGCTGCGAACCGAGACAAGTTCACGCCCAAGTCTGCGGGTAGGTGACCGCTGGGGGTTCCACAGGTGTCACGGGGAGGCGGGAGTGTGACCGGATTCGAACCCGGGGCTGCGCGCCGCCCCTGCCTGCTGGTGCCTTGGTTCATCCAGGTGTGGTGTGAGCCTCCAAGGAGCAGCCGCTCGTTCACCAGGCTGGGCAGCCCGTGACTGAGGCTTGTCCCTCCTCTCAGGCAGTGTGTTCTTACCTGTGGGGGTGCCTCGGGGCCAGCGAGGGGCCCAAGCACGCCACCCCCCGACAGGCTAAAGGGAGACATACATCATCTCATTTCATTACCGTAATGACCCCTTGGCGTAAGCACTGTGATCATCCCCATGGGAATGATCACAGTGAGGGAACTGCTCACAGTGAGGGAACAGATGAGGGAACTGAGGCACAGAGATGATCACAGTGAGGGAACAGATGAGGGAACTGAGGCTCAGAGAAGCTGAAGAGGTTTCTCCAGGTCACATAGCTGGAAGGTGGCAAGGCTGGGGTTTGAGCCCAGACCTATACGCCAGAGTGGGCATTCTCAACCCCGTGTTCACTCAAAACATCTGCATTTAAAATAAAACCCAAAATAAAAGTGAATTGGTACATGCAAGGTACTAAAAGCATAGTATTCGCTGCATAATATTCTCCATCGCCACTTTGTCATTGCATGGGACCTCCTGCCTCTGGGTTAAACCAAGGCCTCAGAAGGTGCTGGCAGCCTTCTGTGCCTGAGGGCTTTAAGCACACCAAAGATAGAGTTTTACATTTCCCATCATCCTCATTATCTTGCTTAAGCCGGGGGCATGGCGTAAGCTTTCACTCCGACAGACCTGGAACAGCCCGGCCCTGTCACTCGCTGACCGTGTAGCCTCTGAGCCTCAGTTTACCTCCTTGGGAAGGCAGGAATGACAATGAGCCTTACCCTGCAGGGGTCATGGTCAGTTCTAGATATATGTGCAGTGCCAAACTCAGTGTCTAGATGTTATTAACATTTTTTATGTTTGAGCAATTCATTGAAAAAGAAAAGAAAATCATTTATTTCCTTTGTATAACAATAAAACCGACGTTTTCTCTGAATTCGTCAATCAGTTCTTTGGGGTAGCTCTAGAAACAGCCTTCATGAAAATGTTTCAAAGACATCTCCCGATGTATTTTCATAAACCCGCTCGACCTGTAATCTCCCAAGTGCGGGTTCGTGCTCCTCCCCGTGCATGTTTGCAGACTACGCACGCGGACTCTGGGTCATTTGCAGAACGTGTGTGCGGCGACGGCTGGCTCGGAGGGTCTTTGCCGCGCCAGCCCGCGTTGGGATGACACAATCGTGTTGAGCCGCGGGCCAGAAAATGGTCTGGGAATCTCATAAGTGATGTCTTTTCCTAATGGAATCTGCAGTTTTAATAATAACTTAAGTCAATACAATTTTGACAAGGTGAAAAGTGCTACCTATCCAAGAAACGTTTATCTGTGTCGAGCACCGGCTCCGTGCGGACACCTGGCCGGGCCTGGGGTCTGATGAGGGTGGTCCCTCATCGTCGTCCCACCTCGGGAAGCTTAGAGTCTAGAACCAGGGGTCAGCAAACGTCCGTGAAGAGCCAGATAGTACATAGTTTAGGCTTTGCAGGCTATCCAAAAGCAGCCTCAGACAATATGTAAACAAATGAGCACGGCTCGTTCCAATAAAACCACACTTATGAAATCAGGTGATTGGCTCTGGTTTCCTGACCCCGGTCTAGAAGAAAAGAAAAACATCGAATAATCATAGGTGTATGCGCGTGTGCATGTGGACGTGGGCGTGTGTAATTCAAGCTGTTGTAAGTTCCAGGAGGGAGAAAAGTCAGGGATGCTACGAGACCACTCAGGGGTGGAGGAAGGCTTCCCTGAGGCCCTGAGATCGAGAACTGTTGCATAGATAAAGAAAAAAAGGAAGAGCTTCTTCCCAGGTAAAGAAAACAGCCTGAACAAAGGTTCCGAGGTAGAAGGAAGCGTGGCTTGGTGGCAGAACCAAACCAAGGGCAGTGGTTCCAGAGCCCGGAGGCGGAGTCAGCAGCAGTTAGACACAGGGCCTGTCTCCGGAGTTGTGGGTTTTGTACTGAGAATAAGAACGTGGCTAAATTCTCCTTTTGCAAAGATCGCTCCGGCTACAAAGGAAGAACATGTTGCGCAGGGGGAGGGGGCAGTGTGGATGCTGGGAGTGGGTTGGCAGATTGCTGGGGACATCAGGATGATGGTGGCTGGACCAGGAAGGTTCCGCTTCCTGTGGAACAGAGCGGAGAGAAAGGGATGAATCCAAACTCTGTGTTAAGAGGCAACACGCAAGACCGGGAAAGCGTGGCCATGGTGTGTGGGGAGGAGGAAAACAGGAGAGCGGGCTGTCTCGGAATCCCAGCTGCTCCCTTGGAGGGGAGGAAGGGCTCAGGTCTCTGTGCAGCCCTTCCTCAGGGGTCTCTCAGGCCCCTGCTGGTACGTGCTGGGTGGTGCAGCGCTCAGCTCTGTGAGACATGGAGTATCATCTACATTTATGGGTGAGGACATTGAAGCTCAGAGAGGTTTGTGACTTAACCTGTGGTCACACAGCTCATAAATGATAGAGCTGGGACTTCCACCCATGGCCTCCTGACTCCAGGCCCCGTCTCTGGCCACTCCATCACAGCTGACTCTGGACCTCGACTTCGGAGGCCGCACCTCCACCTGGGAGAGCCCTTTACTTCCCTCAGGTCATTCCAAGGTGGTCCTGCCCCTGGCTAAGTAGTATTTCCAGCATCACTTCTCCTGAAATAGGGGCTTTGTTCTTCCGTCTGTTTGCACTCCCAGTTGTGCACAACTCTTTACAGTTTATCGAGCCTTTTTCCAGGCATTGTGTCTCTTAGTTAAGTCACATGGTAGACCCTGAAGTGAGGCTTCGGCATACCCATTCTGCAGCTGAGTACACTGAGGCCCGAGGCCCGGCAATGCCTGTGACTTTGCTACTGCTTTAATTCCCTGCTTGGGAGTCAAACCCCTGTTGGCACCAATAGCCACGTCTAAGCCCCTCTCACAGGTCGCCCCCACCCACCCCCTGGAGAAGTACGGGCCTCAGGACTCGGGTTCCCAGCCGGGGCCCTGCTGGGCCCCTCCTCTGGGAAGGCAGGCCTGAAGCCTTCAGCTGCTGCTTTCATTGTCAGCGTACAGGGTCTGCTAGGCTGGACCGTGAGAGGGGTGGAGGCCACAGGGAGCTGAGCGGTGACCCCGAGTTCAGGAGGCAGCTCCAACACGGGCTCCCGTCTCCGCCATGTTGCCCGCCTCCCAGAGCCGTGGCCTCGTCTGTGGAGAGGGATCATATGCCTCCCTCACAGGCTGCCTGTGAGGATTCACGAGATTCCCTCATCGTGGAAGGGAGGGGGCCTGCCAGTACCTGAGGCACAGTGGTGCCAAGCCAGCAGTGCTCTCCAGCCCTCCTTCTCTGCTCTGGTCGGCCTTCTCTCTGCCCCCCTGCCCCACACGGTTCCTGACCTGTCTAAGGCTTTCTCTGCTCCAGCAAGGTTGCTTCCCACTGCTCCATTTCCCTGAGGCACTGTGGGGGGTGCATGACCCGTCGTAACCCCCCTCCCCCGGATGCAGCTCTGAGGGTCCCCGTGGCCTCAGGGGTGTGTGCAGTGGCCACACTGGCCACAGCCAGGCCCGTCCAGGCCTCCTCAGGCCAGGCCACTGCAGGTCTAGAACCTATTCTGTCCATAGAGCTCCTGCAACCAGCCCATGCTTCCTCTCACCCCCCTCTCCATCTCCGCCTGGGCTCGCATCGTGTCTCACCAGCTGGGGCAGTGTTCACCCTCCTGGTCTCTCACTCTGAGGGTCTCTGATGTCCTCCGTCTGTCTCAGTCTGTCCTTTACTTCGCTGCTGCCCCTCAGTGTCTCCCTGTGTAATGTGCGTGTATGTCGGTATCTGGGTGGGCACATGTCTGTGTCTGTGTGTGGTGGTGAGTGTGCCTGTGTGCTTCTGTGTGTGTGTGTGTGTGTGTGTAGTGGTGAACATGTCTGTGTGTGTGTCTGTTGGGGATATGTGTCTGTGTGTCTGTGTGGTGGGGAGCGTGTGTGTGTGTGTGTGTATCTGTTGGGGGTACATATCAATGTCCGGGGGTGTGTATCTGTGTGTGGTGGTAAACGTGTGCATGCGTGTGTGGTGAGTGTGTATGTGTGTGTCTTTGGGTCTGAGGGGTACATGTCTGTGTGCGGTGGTGAGCGTGTCAGTGTGTTCGTGTTTCTGTGTGTGTGTGGTGAGTGTGTATGTGTCTGTCTGTAGGTCCGGGGGGTACATGTCTCTGGTCGTGAGCACGTTGGTGTGTTCGTGTTTCTGTGTGTGTAGTGTGAGTCTGTGGGGACACATGTCTGTGAGTATGTGTGTGTCAGGGTGGCTGGGTGTGTTTGTGTCTGTGTGTGGTGGTGTGTGTGTGTCTGTGGGTCTGTGGGGACATGTGCGTGTGTGTGCATGCATGTGTGTCGGTGGGGCTGGGTGCACGTCTGCCTGTGTCCCTGCTCCCCCTGCGCCCCTCCCATCCTTCTCGCGCTACGTCTCCCTGTCTGTCTCTCTTGTCAGGAGGCCAAGCTAGGGCCAGACGGGGGCCGCTGGGATGAGATCATGCGGCGGGGAGCGGTGCTTTGTCAGGAGGGATGGCGGTGAGCTGGGCTGGGCTGGGCTGGGCTGTGCGCGCCTGCATCGCCAGGCTCTGGAGCAGGAGCTCGGGCCTGGGGGCAGCGCTGCACGGCGTGCGCTTGTGTGTGTGCGAGCATGTGTGTGTGTGTGAGAGAGAGAGACAGAGACGGAGCGTGAGCGCGGAGCAGACACTGCAGCAAACCGCCAAGTCAGGCGTCTCCACGTGGGCCCCTCAGCTACCCAGCCCCCAGCTCTTTGTTCTGGTGCAGCCTTTAGCCTGTGCGCTCGCACACGGGAGCACGCGCTCGCGGGCACGACGGTCAGGAGCCTCCCCGGGGGCAGGTCCTCGGGGGCCCCCCGCCCCTCCTCTGCCTCGGTGTGGAAGGTCACCTGCCTCGCGCCTCCCCTCAGCCCCCCGAGAGGCCGCAGCAGGTCTCCCTGCCCCCACCGCCACCGCGTGCCAGCCCTCAGCAACTTGGCAGGCGGCGCGGAAATGTCAGCCTCCTCGGCACTGATCGGGCCCACGCCTGCTGGCTGTGTAGGCACCCAGCAGCAGGCAGTCGCCATGTCCCGAGGTCCCCAAGAGCCCACTGCATGCTTCGGCTACTGGCCCAATGTAAATGACCCCACGTCCCCTCAGCTGACCTCGGCACACTAGGGGACGTCAGAACCCAAGGGATGGGGAACCCCGGGGCCCAGAGAATGGAACAGGACCTGCCCCAGGTCACAGAAAGGCAGGGCTGAGCCCAGACGAGAGCCTGGGTGCCCTCTGGCCATCCTCACATCCCTCCTGTCTCCCTGCAGATGAGGGCTCTCTCGTCCAAGAGAGGAGAGGCCCGGGGCTGTTGGCAAAGGGGAAACGTGCAGAGGGCAGCAGGTACGGGAGACGCTGGGCTTCCCGGGAGTGTCCTGGGAGAGGTGATCAGTGGGCTTTGGAGAGGGACCAGAGAACTCAGGAGAGGGCTCAGGGCTGGTGGAGGCTGCCCCTGACCACTCCAAGGAAGAGGTCAGCCTTCCTTAGAGACGAGGAGGGGGGGCAGTTGTCAATCACCCGCCTGTGGGCTGGATGTGGCCTGCAGACATCTGAGCTCCGATGTTTGGTGGTTTTGAAAAATGCATATTAGTTGCCAACATTTGCTTTTTGAGAGTCCTCACCGACAAGTCCAATGCTTGTCTTCCTTTCAGTGGGAACCTTGGACCCACAACCCACGGCCGACTGGGTGGTAGCTGACCCCTCAGATGGGCGCCGTGTGTCCGCCGTTGTCTTTTGCCTCAAGCATTTTCTGAATTCGAGAACCCACCAGGCCCCATGGTCATGTGTGTTTCTAACCTCTGCTCTAAGCACACCCTCACATCCCGACACAGGAGCCTGAGCCCGGGTCCTGGAGCAAAGTGGATCACTTGCTTTGTATCAACAAACACCTGCTTGGTCCAACTTCACTGATGTACTGACAGCCCCCAGAGGAAACATTCATGGGAAGGGGACTGAGACATGCCCAAGGACCCCGGCCAGCCTGGAAGGTGAAGCATCAGGAATATGATGAGGCCCCTGACTTGTCCCTCCGAGTCTGTGGCCTGAGGTCCCTGCAGGAGGCTCGGGAGAGGCTCAGGCCTTTGGAGCTTTCAGTCCCAAGGGACCTTCTTGTAGGAACTTGTAGAGCAGCCCTGGGGCTCAGACAGAGACCCTGACCTAGGGGCCCCATCCATGGCACGTCGTACCTCTGTCACATGGTTGGGATGGGACAGGCATCAGAAGCCAGCCAGGTCATTTCACCACTTGTACCCAGGACTCTTAGCAGAAGAAGGAGGCTTCCCTCTGTCTTTGAAAACAATCCTTTTGCTCTGCCCTGGCTGAATGGGGGCTCTCAGACCTCCCTGGTGGTGGGGACACTGCTGGTCTCTCTTAGAGGCTCTGCTTCCAGCTCCACCTTCACGTCTCCCCCAGGACCTCTCCCCGTCCCCCCTCCCCCCCCCGCCTACCCCAGAGCACGCAGCCACCTTCCCGTCACCGTCACCAGGGAGGACAAATGGCCTCATTCAGGGACACCCTGCCAGATCTGTCTCTCTAAGACAAAGCTGTGCGCAGCTCTGCGTGAAAAATGGCTCGCCACCGCCCAGTGAGCAGGCGGGATTGGTGGGTGCAAATTGCGGGGGATTTGTTAACGCTCGCCGGCTTCCCCAGAAACAGCGGGGCAGGCGGGCCCTTGCCCTTGAAATGCCAGGCTGCCAGGCTGGGCGCCTTGTCAAGGCTGGGGACAGACTTCCTCCTGGACGCCAGCCCCCACCCCCACATCTGAGCTCAGCAGAGCTGGGATGTGGGGGAGGGATTTGGCTTCCTTCCTCCTGCGCTCCGGGGCAGGTCCCGCTCAGGAAAGGGCTCTGGATTTCATCACCAGGCCCCTGGGAACCGACTCATGGTCAGCCCTGTTTAATGGATGAAACCTGTTCACAAGGCTTGCTCACCGCCTGCTGTTTCACTGCTATGGGAGAGGCTGCTGGGGCTCTTATCAGCATGCCCATTTTATAGAAGAGGAATCTAAGGCTCTGATGGGAGAAACAGACCCAGGCCATGGGACTTGTGGTGCTGGAAGAGGGCTTGGACCTCCAGCTGGTCAGATCCGGAGCATAGGGAGCCGTCCCCCTTCCGAGTGACCCTGAGTGAGCAGGTGGGGTAGCTGGTCCTGGGCCAGGGGCCCCTGGCTCCCCTTCCCTCCCCAGCTCCCTGAGGGCTGAGGCCTGGGATCGGGTGGCTTCACTCTGCTCTTGGAGGAAAAGAACCGTGGGGAGGAGCCCACGTGACAGGGTTTGTGGACACAGCGTTCCCAGGCTAAGGAATTGGGGGAGGGGTAGCTGTGATGGTCCCTGGGGTGTCCAGAGTGAGCAGTGAGGAGCCGGGCAGTGCCACAGAAGAATGGGAGAGGACAGATTTGGAAACAGCTACAGGGCCCTGGAAAAGAGAGCTGAGTATTTCGATGGCCACTCTGCAGCCATTAAAAATGAGATCTCCCGAGAATGACTCTATGGAAATGCTTATGATATAGTATGAATTTTTAGGAGGGTAACAAAAATGGTAAGTTCGGTGTGACCTCAACCAGGTGCACAGGAAACAAAAAAAAAGAAAAGAATATACCAAAATGTCAACTTATAAATAATGCATCTATCTGGAATGGGGAGGTGGCGGTGACACTTTATTTCCCACATTTTCTGTGGGGAGCACAGATTCCGTTTTTAAGCAGCAGCAGCCGTGGGCATTGTTGGTTCCTCTGGCGTTTGGCTGGCGCTGGCAGGGGTGGAGCGAGACGAGAGTGCCCTTGTCTCCAGGCTGGCTCAGCAGTTTTCCCAGTGCAGCCCTCTCTGGTTCCCCAGGAGCCCCGGGGGGCAGGCCTCTGCTTGTCAGGAGGCTACTCTTCCTGTCTCCCTCTCTCTTCTGCGGGATTAGCTCATCGCTGGCTCTCCCACAGAGCCGGGTGTGCAAGGACACAGCTGCCTGAGGCCCAGCTGGTGCATATCTGCTTTCCAGGCCTGTCCAGAATGAGAGGGGGCAGAAGGCCGAGGGCATCGGCTCGCGCAGGAAGGAGGGTGTCGATCTGGGGGCCGGGACCCTGACAGGCAGTACAGAGCCCTCTCAGGATGGGGCTGCTTCTCCTACCTGCACCCTCACAACCCCAGTCCAGAGCCCCAGCTGGGAGGGTGCACATTCAAGCCGCGTGATTGGGGCAGGGGTCTGCCAAGGGGAGGGGAGGGATTGATGAGGCTCGTACAAGGGGAAGGAGAGGCTGCTGGAAGCTCCTCAAACAAATGATGCGTGTCCGAGTTTGGGTTCCCCCAGACACAACCCCCAGCCAACATGCTGGCACAAGACGTTTATTTTGGAGGATCCCAGAGAACTACCATTGAGAATCAGGGAAAGACAGGGAAGGGAAGGAGTTCAATGAAAATGTGTCGTTAAGCACTATACCTGCTATGACCTCCTACCAGGGAGCTCTGGGGGACAGTAGAGCACGCCCCTCAGCCTGAGAGGCAGGGACAAGGAGCTCTTTATCCTGCAGCTGGCATCCGTCATTGGCCGGGGGCTGCCTGGGGTCGGGACGAGGGTGCACCCTCCAGCTTGCCTTGGCGACAGTGCCCAGCAGAGTCTGGGCACACACAGGGAGCGGAGGGTGTGTGACGAGGCACCCACAGGACCAGAGCAAGGCACTGGCCCCACTGACATCACTTCCATCCCATCCTCAGCATCCCTGCCACATTCCAGGCCTATTCCTAGTATAGCTGTATCTTCATATTGTTACTGGCTTGTCTTGACTTTTAAGATAGAAATTTTAAAGGGTAATTTTGTATCTTATATGCTACCGTAACTAGCAGACCAGTCTCCCTTGCCACATTTAGAAACTAACTGTCAAAATCACGGGGCTGGAGACCCGTCCTGTGTCTGGGTTGAGCTGCAGGTGTCTGGCCAGCTCTCTGCCAGTTAAAAAAAGAGGTGAGGGTTTAGGAAATTGGGAGTCCCCTTTGTGAAGTAGCCACATCCCAGACGTGGGAAGAGATCTGACGTGGCCGTGGTTTTCTCATGGGGGCCACAGGCCCTCGTCCATACCTGAGAGTGCTCCTGTCAAGGAGGAAAGTCTTGTCCAAGGCCACGGGCGCCTGGGTGCTGCATCCTACCTCGGGGCCCTTCCAAGTCAGTTTCTTCCGTAGGCCAAAGCCCTCACTCCTTCTCTCTACCTTCTTGGCAACAGCAAGAAATGATGAAGTCATGGGTGTAAGAATCCCTCTCAAAATAAAAAAATACTAAACCGGAATTTTCAGGCCAGGAATGATTATCGTCTTGCCCAGTCCCACTCTGTGCCAAGCACGGGGGCTACAAACGTATATAAATGCACCACACACAGTCCCTGCTCTTGAGATTTGAAATAGATGAATGGTCCCATTCTGTGGGTGAGAAATGACAGTAATCCTACACACAAACACAGCCCTTTACACAGCCTCCCTTGTCCGGCCCCGTGAGATCCCCAGGGCTGGCGGATCCCCCATTTAAAGAAGAGGGGACTGCAGCTCGGAGGGGTGGGGAGGTAGCCACAACTGGAACAGAAGTGGGAACCAGAGCTCTGGCTAGCCCATCCCTGTTTCTCTGCATGTGTCCCCCGAGGAGTGGGCACAGCCTCTGGGGAGATGCGGGCCCACGGTACCACCGTGCAGGCACCAAGGGTGTCCCCCTTCAGCCGCAGTGCTGCCCAGCCCAAAGGCACGTTCGGGCCAGAGATCCTGCCAAAACAGCCCCCCACTGCCCCGGGGTGCCCTGAGGATGCCATGGCTGCCCGTGAAGTTAATAAAGCCATCGGCAGCAATTAATTCTGCAGAGGAAAGAGCCAGGTAAGAGGATTAAGGAAGCCGGAGCTTTGGTTTTAGGACGGAGCTTAGCATTCCCACCAACAGAGGAGGGATTTCGGGGGAATCCGCGGGCGTGAGAGTGAAACAGAGCAGGGGCTTGGCAGAAAGCGGGCAAGGTGGTGACAGGACTTCTGAAGCAAGCTTTGCAAGCCACAGCCTTGTAAATCCCTTCTGGGTTAGACAGACAGACAGACAGGGATTAACAACGGTGCTGGTGCCGGTACCGTCAATCTCGCCTGTTTCAATTTACAGGGCAGGGCATCTGGATTGGCAAAAAAATAAATAAATAAAGAATCTGATTTATGGCCCCCTTCAGTCATGACGATGGCCAGCATTCGGTCAGCATTTTCTTGGTAATGGGCCCTCACTGCGTGTGGCACCCATGAACCCACTTATCCCACATGGTGATCCCATTTTACAGATGGGGAAACTGGGGCTGGGGAAGATTGAGTCTGTTTGATGAAGTCCACTTGGCTAAAAAGAGCCAGAATTATGGTTCAAACCAGAATGTCTGACCCTGAAGCCAGAGGCTGCCCCAGACTATCTATGAACAGGGTGAAATGAAGTTCAGAGAAGGGCACGTTCATGACTCAAGAGAACATGTCAAGATCACCTGAATTGCTTGCGGGTGGAGATATTAAGTATTTGATACCGATTTGTCCTTGTCGGTAGGTTAAACACCTTCCTGTCTTTGAGCTTATTCAACACTCACAGTCCCGTGGATGGTGAGTAGCAGAGAGACTGGCACATAGTAAGCATTTTGTACATGCCAGATGTTAGGATCAAAATGTCCTGGTCAGCCCCAATTTCAAATATTTTTCCCCGGAAACCTTCCAGCTATATCACAGAGAGGAGTCGTGGTTAAAGGCATGGACTCTGGAGCAACCTTCCTGGATATGAATCCCACCCAGCTTTCCATTCACCGGCTGTGTGACCTTGGAAAAAATCACTTAACGTCTCTGTGCTATGGTTGCCTCATTTGCTAAAAGGGGGTAATAATAATGCCTACATCATGGGCATTTGCTGGGTGAATGTATGCGTAGCGCTCAGAATAGGACCTGGGGTATAGTAAGTGCACAAGCTTAAGATTTTATTCCAAGTTTTGGCATTCAGACTGTCTTAGGATGGCTCTTATACCTGGAGGTTACCCAAAGCCTGTGCCTGACCCTGTGTCGTGATTTGGGGTGTGGAAAATATGGAACCTATATGTGTAGACAGGGCCAAGATAAATGTCCCCAGACCCCCCTCTGAGAGGGTAGGTGATGAGTGGGGTGACGGCCCCTTCTTGAGGCTCCAAGAGAGGTTCATGTGAGGTCAAGAGCACTCTCCCTTCCCCCCAAGAAGAGGAGACTGAGCCCCAGAGGGGGAAGCAGGCTGCCTGCAGGAGTGGAGGGTAGAGAGCTGGCTGACGGAGGCCAAGCAGGGCCAGCAGAGCCCTGTCTGTGCCTTGGGCTAGGGAAGTTTGAGGGCCTCTTTCGTCCCAGCAACGCTTCCCAAAATTCTCTCAAAAGAGAAAGTAACTCTTCAAGTACCATTCCTTGAGCTCCTGTTTCATGCCACACACTGTGCTGGGTATTTTATGAATGTCAGCACTGAGCCTCACAAGGAACCAACCCATTTTATAGATTGGGAAACTGATGCACAGAGATTTATTCACCTGCCCAAAGTAACCCAAATCCTTTGTAACAAAGTAAGGGATAATTGCATAGATGGCTCTGAATGGATGGATATTTGATCAGTTGGGACTGAAGAGAAGGAGGAAAAGAAACAAGACAAGGAGAAAAGAAGGGAGAGAAGGAGGGAGGAAGGGTGTGGACCAGAGCCGGTCCCAACTCCAAGCACTTGCTCCCTCTACCCCCCGCCCCTCCCGGTCGTGCCTTCTCTCTCTGGGATCAGGCTCATTGGTAGTGACTCCCTGGCTGGTCCCCAGGGCCCCTCTGGCAAGCGGGGTCAGAGAGGAAGATGCCCATAGACCCTGCCCTCTTGCCCCACATCAGCTGCCCAGGGCGGCATGCACAGCAGAGCCAGAAGAGGCCAGGCCTAGAAAACTGCGGGTCTCAGCCTGCAGACCCCAGGTTGTCCTTGCCTGCTCATTTTCAGCCACCTTCAAGTCAGGCCCAGCTGGCTTCTGGGAAAGGATCAGTCTCAGGACATGCAGAGCCAAGATCTGGAAACCAGAGTGGGGGCAGCCTGAGATAGGGGGTCTGAGCTCAGGCATCGGGGTCAGGCTGATGTAGGCTCAGCCCAGCTCCATCACTTCCTTGCCGCGTGTGACCCTAGCCACATCTCCTACCCTCTCATGAAACCATCAGTACTAAGCACCTAACACAAGCTGGCATCTCAGAAGGGCTCTGTCCATAATCATTCAGATTAAGCCTCGTATCGCAGGCTCTGAACCCTACTTGCTGTGTGACTTTATGCAAATCGCTTGGCTTCTCCCAAGCTTGGGGTCCAGCCCATCGGGTCTCCTGGCTAGAGCAGCAGCAATTCTGTTTCCATGGCAACCCAGCTGCCTCTCAAGGGACCATCTGGATCACATCACCCTGGCAAGGTGCCGCCCAGGCGACCAGGTGTTTGTGTTTTGCAGCCGAGGCTCCGCAAGGTGGTAATTCCCCTCGCCGGGGACAAGGCGGTGGCCAGGCAGCGGCTGGAAGGAAGCCTGGGCGCCTTGGCCAGGCCTGCTGCCCTTGCTCTTCCTGCAGGCGGAGAGAAACACACCTCAGAGCTTGGGAACTCTGACCGATGACTTTCCTTGAAGAGCTGTGAACAGTTGCTTCTTTATATTCCTGGGCGCATTTCCTGGCTTGTTGAGGCTGGCCGGGTGGGGAAACGCTGCCCGGGGCTGGACTCCTGTAGGGAATTCCAAAGGACCCAGTCTCACCTGTTTGGGATGAAGAGCTACTATTGTCTCGGGCAGGAAACTGGAATTACTGGGGTGGGGAGGGGTAGTCAAATTAGGAGTCTGCCTTTCAAACCAGCACATAATTATGACAACAGAAACTCAGTGCGAAGGATAAACTAAACCCACCCCTTCCACAAGCGGGCGCGGGCACCTATCATATGCAGACATTGTGATTAACCGTAGAGTAACCCCAGAAATTGTCTGTACCCTCAAGGAGCTTACAGAGACCCTACGTGCTCGGGAAAAAGGTCATGAAAACAGATGCACATCAGCAGAGGGTGAAGCTGGAATGCGGCGATGTGGGACCCACTGGGGCCAGCCGCTTTTGCGGGCCGCTCCCAACCCGGTGGGGTTGGACAGTTCAGACATAGCCCGTGTTCTGCCTCCACTTCATGGAGGCGAGCCCCTCGACTCTTGGGACAAACAGTCCCTGAGGCAGACATGTAGCCCCCTTTCCAGGTGGGGAAACGGGCTCAGAGAAGTGAAGTCATGCCAGGGTCGCACAACTGGGCAGTGGTTGGGCGGGGATCAGAACTGGGGTCCTCTGCCTCCCTGGGGGCACCCTGTGGGGTCACTGCTCTCCTGGTGGGCTGCCCCAGGAGGCTCCCATTTCCCCCATGCCCCAAGGCCTCCCTCTAAGCTGAGCAAAACAGTCCTCTGCCTCTCTGTCCTTCTTTCTCCCTCTCTTCCCCTCTCTCTCTCCCTCCCTTTCTCCTCCCTGCCCTTCCACTCCCCTCCCTCCCTCCTTCCTCTGTCTCCTTCTCCCCCTCTCTCCCTCACTGTCGTTCTCCCCTCTCCTCCTTTTCCCTCCCCTCCCTCTCTCAGTTCCTTTGTCTCCCCTTTCCCCTTGGGACCCCAGCTCCATTCACCAATGGGCCCGAGGGCTGCAGCCCAGCCCTGCCCAGGAGCCCGGGGCAGCCAGCCGCTTGCTCCAGGCCACAGGCTCCGGGCCAGAGGTGAGGTGAGGTCCTGGCCCCGCCCAGCCCTGCCCCTGCCCCCAGAAACCGCAGCTGCTGTGCAGGGCTGCCCCCCTCCTATGTACCCTCCGCTGAGGAAGTGACATAATTGCCTGTATTCCCATTTCCTCCAGGCTCCCCATTCTCAGATGTGTGCCCCAGATGTTTAGACTCACTTCCTCTCAATTAAGCGTCTGTCTGCCGGGAGGCCGGGAAGCAAGGGGCCTCGTGTGTGCAAGCGGGCTTGGAAGGGAGAAAATGGGAGCCCGCACTCCTAGGGACAGTTCCCGGGAACTGGCAGGCTACTGAGCTCCGTGGGGAAGCCCACCGAGGGCTGGGAAATGGAGCCAGACGCCCCTTGCCCCTTCGGTTGGCGGCCGGCCCAGCTGCTGTGGAAGCACCAGCCCCTTAGCGGTCGGCCTCCAGGGGCGGATCCGAGTGCCCGGCCCCTGGGAACAGGGCGCCTGTGTCTGGTTCTTCTGCTCCCAAATAAGAAAAAGAAAGAGGAGGGGAAAGGCACTGCCCCCGCCCAGAGGGCAAGATCAGGGAGTGGGCAGGTGACCCCACAGATTGGGTCTGTTTCCTCTGAGGCACTGGTGCCCTTCCTTTGGCCGAGGCTGGGCTTTGGGGTCTGGGCCCAGGCCCCCTCCCTGTGCGGAGGAGGTCGCTGCTTAATCACACTCACATATCCACACAGCCAGGGATCAGGCAAAGAACAGTGGCATCCAGGTAGAAGATACAGAGTGGGTCTGGGGACCAGAGAGCCCAGCGCCCCCGACGGGGCCGCTACTGCATAGGGGGTCCCCTGGGACACAAGCCCAGAACCTCCAGCATTTCCAGTTTTGTGAGAAATCTCCTGAGGTTTTTAATGTTGAGACCACCCCTTATTGAAGACCCAGAGCTGGCTAGTCCAGCCATGACAGAGGGCTGGCTCTCAGGTGGCCTGTGGAGGCATGGGACTTAAACCACTGGGGACCAAGACCAGGATGGATAGACCCATGGCTCATGGGAGAAGGAAGGGTCAATCCACAGAGTCTGTGGGACTGGGTCGTGTTCACTGAATCCAGGAAGAGACCTCAGGCCATGTCAGCAGGGAAGGATCCTGAGAAAAGCACCTGAACGGGGCTGAGGGTGGGAGGGCGGGACCTGTGAGGCATAGAAATCCCCCATATGGTAAGTACCCACCGTGCAGGCAGGCCCCCCGGGGCTCACATCCTACTCCCCTGCTTTCAGGCTCTGTCACTTGAGGTAACCGGCACGACCTCTCTGAGCCTCAACTGTGGCATCTGGAAATGGGCTAACCATACCTCCCAACCACGGTTGTTTGTGTTGGAGTGTTGAGGATTCGATGGGACGACGCAGGGGGGAGCTGTGCCTGCGTGTGGTGAAACTAGGTATCCGTCTGCCGAGTCCCGGTGACAGGCAAACCAAGGGGGCGGGTAGCGCCCTTCCCACCCACAAATAAGCTGTGAGAGCGAGAAGGCTGGGTCAGGGAGGAGGATCCCGTATGTTGGACAGGAAGGGGGAAGCATGCAGACGGTACCCTTCTGGAGAACGTGAGGTATATAATAATGAGGAATAAGTATAAATAGTAAGGGTCTGTGGTAATATTGTTTTTGCTGCTACTGTTACTCTCAGACGTGAATGTCAGGGTGCAGAGGGCTTTCGGGATCACCTGGCCCAACCCCCTATTTTTATCTGAGAGGAGACTGCCTGGGAGAGAGGGAGCAGTCTTCCCAGTGTCCATCTTGGCGCCGGGGGTGGGGCTGGTGTGAGCCGACATCTACCACCTAATACTCTTTTGTTACTACTAGCAGTACTCCCACAACAGCCATTATTACTGCTAATGCTACCATTATTTATACTGCCGTGCTAAACCTCTAGTGCGATCATTTTCCCCCTACTAGTCAATTAACAAGTTAACTTTTATTGAGTCCTTACCATGTTCCAGACACTGGGCGAAATACCACACGTCCATCCTCTCATCTTTACAAAAATACTGAGGAGACTCAGAGAGGTTAATTACTTGTTCAAGGCCACACAGCTAGCAAGCGGCAGGGCTAGTATTCGACTCAGGCAGTCCCACTCCAGACCTGCACGCTCAGATGCCTTCCAGAAGGACGAAGGACGCTAGACAAGCCCAGCATCCTGGATGAATGGGGGCCTGGTGTGTCTCCGGAGCAGGGCTGCCTTGTGAATTACCCGAAAGAGAGCTGCCTTTGTGGAGAGTCTAATAACCTCTCTCTCTCTCTCTCTCTCTCTCTCTCTCTCTCTCGCCTTGTTTCATGGAACCTTCCACTGGTTTTCTTTAGATTTAAGTACTTGTCTGTCTGTAAATGAGCCTTGTTCATTCGCTCTGGCATTTGAGGACCGCCGGGGTGGGGGGGGCAGTGAGGCCAGGTCCCAGGTCCCAGACTGAGGCAGGCCTGGGTTCCAGTTCTGGCTGTGTTTGCAAGCTGGGTGACCCCGGGCGTGTCCCTTCACTACAGAGCCTCCCAGGGCGGGCGTCCTGTCCTTCCGTCTTGGAGGCCCCTGTGCCTGGAGGATGTCTCTGCCCTGAAGCCTCCTATAGCTCTCTGTGACTCTGAGGGACTCTTGGTGCAGCCCCAGATATAATATTTCCTGCAGATCAGACCCCCACTCCCAAGGCCCAGGCCAGGGACGGCAGGGATCTGTCTGGAAAAGACCAGGAATGTAGAGGTTTATTCAGCCATTCATTCGGCAAATATTCAGTGAGCACCACAGGGTCTCAGGCCCTACGCTGGGTGCCAGGACACAGCGCGAGTAAGGCAGACGCGGTCCCTGCCTTCCGGGAACTCAAGGCTTGGTAGAGAAGATAGACTTGGAATAAACACCCTCCGGTGATGATGTCATTGTGATCACTTCTACAAAGAACGTCTTAGAGGCTTTCTCAAGGAAATGACCCTAGCAAGAAGGAGAAAATCTGCCCAGAGAGGAGGGCAGAGAAAGGCATTTCAGATAGAACAGCATGTGCAAAGGCCCTCAGGTGCAGAAGAAATGTGGGCTCAAATCTCCTCTCTACTTTTTCCAACTTGGTGTCCTACATAAGATGCCTCTGGGCCTCAGTTTCCTCACCTGTAGAATGGGAACAATGCCACCTGCCTCCCAGGGTTCCGAGCAGCGGAGAGACTAAGGAATATGAAAGTGCTGGTGTCTAGCACTGCTTCCTTGAATGCCTAAGGAATTTGGAGGCTGCCACTTGGCTCCTGGTTTCCAGTCGCCCCCTGACACCCGAGGCCTCCGTCAGTACTGGTTGTTCCTCAGCGCAATTAGGTAATTAGGCCAAATTCAATTACATACCACACTCCCAGGTCTGTCTGGGGCCCGAGGGAGGCGTGGGCTCCCCTTGCTGAGGGGGAGCACGGAAGCACTGGCTTGGTTCCCAGGGCTGTGCCTTGTTACCATGCACCCCAGAAAACTGCCTGCATCCCAAATGGGGAAACTGAGTCAGGGGAAAGGAAGTGCTGCTTGGCCCCAAACCATAGTATCCCAGGGCTGAGATCTCTGGGCTGATTTTTCCCCTCCTTGAGCACCCCAACTCAGGCTGCTGGCCCATGGCCTGCCCCACCTTTCAGATTCATCGGGGGTCCTGGTTCCTCATCCCTCTGGACAGGCCCCCAGACTGGAGGGAGGGTAGAGTTCAGCTTCTCAGTCACTCCCGAATTTGTGGCTGTGTCCCCACCCAACTGCAGGCTGGCACCCAGTTACTGTTCAGCACTTTGTTCGGCATGTGGGTTTTTGCGGTGAGCCTACCTCCAATAAAGCTGGGCAAGCTAGGGTTTATAAGTGCCTTTAAGGGACTTGGAGGCATCTAGACAAGAGCAGCTCAGGTTGAGTACCAGAAGGGCCTTCCTAGAGACCATCATAAGACTTCAAGGGCTCTGAATGCCAATCCAGGGAGCTCAAGCTTGCACTTGATCCTGGCAGCACTGGGGAGCCATGGAAGGTTTAAGACAAGGTAGTAACATGGTCAGATTTGCCTTTTATAAAACCTTAGCAGCTAGAGGAGGGACCAAGGGGCCAGAGGCAGAGAAAGCAATGGGGATGCTCTTCTGGGTGTCCAGAAAAGAGACTACTGGGGTGGAATCGTACCATGTGTAGAGGGAAAAGGACAGATGGCAACTCTCCAGCAATGCCTCTTGCCTGTGGCCAGCCCCTGACCACCCATGGCTGGGCCTCAGAAGCTCCATTGGTGTCTCGGGGTTGTTTTAAGCTTCGCTGTGGAGTTACTGGTTTCTGAAGGCTGTGTACAGCACCTTTCAGGAGGAAAAGTCTTAACTTTGGATTCGTTTCATTTTAAAAAGAAAGTGCTTTTATGGGGTGTTTTTTCCTAATCACAAGAATAATATATACTCCTTATAAACAGTTAAGGCATACAGAAAATTATAAAGTAGAGCTGAAATCCCACTGACACGCTAACTGCTATTCAACAGATATTTGGTGAGCACCTACTATGTGCCGGGTACAGAGCCACCAGGGATATAGCAGTGATCAAAACAGACAAAATCCCTACTCTCACGGAGCTCATAGTCTACCAGAAAGGGTATGTTTACGGATACACTGCACAGGCATTTGCAGGGATGGACCTTAGTAGGCCCACTACTTTGGAACTGGCTTCTTTGTCTAAAGAGGATTGTGTGTATACTGTAAGCATCTTGCCTGGCTTGCGCAATCCTTTATAGGTTATCAATGGGGAGGGGGGTGTCAGCTCCATTGTGACAGTCCTTCTTGGGGCCTTCCCAGTCAGACTTAGGGAGACCCGTGCCCCTAGTAGCAAAGAGGCCTAGTATCTGCACTGCATGTCCACACTGCATGGGGAAGCTGTGTCCCAGAAAAAGGTAGTGATGTGCTCTTGGTCACACAGTAAGCCCCCAGCCTCTCTCCCAGGCAGCCTCTCTCAGTTGGGGCCTTGGCCTCCGGTGGAAGGGTGTGCTGTTCTCACCCTCCAAGCTCAGCTCTGCAGATCCTGATTTCAACATCAAGCCTCCCACTCCTTGCCCTGCCCTGGCGGCCACTTTGGATTTGCCCCAGACAGACATTCCTACATGGCCTGTCTGCTCACGTCCAACTGCCCCCCTCAACCCCCGGCAGAGGGGGGACACCTGGGACCACACGGGGGAGTGAAGGAAGCTGCCAGATTCCCTGGGCTGCTGTGGGGCTGGGAGCAAGTGGCTGGAAGGGAGTGGGCGGTGGGGACAGTGTCCTCCCACTCAGGACTGTCAGGAGGAGGGACGGAAGCACACAGGTGATACAGGGTTCCTGGTGAACTTTAATGGGTCTGGAAGGTTCAGAGAGCTGTTTTGTTGCTGCCCAGAACATAGTGAGGTGCTCGGGCATGCTTCTCAAGCACCCATCCTCCCCTCCTCCCTGCGAGAGCACCCCAGAGCAGAAATGGCCACAGAAGGCCTAGCCTGCTACCCCGATATCCCCTCCGCATTTTCGCATCCTCAGCTTACACACCTCAGGTGACAGGGTGCCCACTACTACTGCCCTGACTGCCCTTCTTTTGAGCCCAAATGGGATGCCCCCACCCACCTTCCTGATGCGCGGGACCCTCCATGGATGAGGAAAGGAGCAGAAGGTTCCAGAGTCTGGACCCCAACCTCCCTGTGAGGAGGAGGAAGACAGAGCGGGACAGACCCTCCACATCCAAATCCCATCAGCTCATAAAAAGAGGCAGCTGATGGATAAGAGCCCTTTAGAATAGTAGACCTTCCTATCTGTCTAGCACTTTATAGTTTGGAGAACATGCCCTTGCCAGTACACTTGGTGGGGACACAGCATCAGGTGACATGGCCTGGGGCTCTGGAACAAGCCGGAAGTCTTAGGGCCAGTCCTGGCTCTCCCACTAATGTGCTGTGTGGTGGCAGGGAGCCCAGGCCCCTCTCTGAGCTCCGGTTCCCTCATTCCAAGTGAGGCTTGGGGCTCTTGACTCCAGTGCTAAGTGAGTTGATGACCCAAATGGTCACGTAGAGGCTCTGCGGGGAAAGGGCTGGCTGTAA
>CM052894.1:42234986-42257992 GCA_028534135.1 Potos flavus | reverse complement strand
CCCCCCCCCCCCCCCCCCCCCCGGTGATTTACATCCTAGGTGGCTTTGCTCTTTCTCTCCTTAGCGGCCTGGGCTGGGACGGGCTCCAAGAGGCCCTGCCCCCTGGAGGTTAGCTGGGGAGCCCTGGAAGAGGCTTTTCCTGCACCCCTAGGCGCCACGCTGGTCCCCTACCCCCACGGTCCCGCAGAAGCGGGTTCCGCATGACAGGTTCCCCTAGCTGGGTGAAGAATCCTCCCTCCCGCGCCCTCCGGAACCAGCCGCTGCTGCGTTCCTGGCTGCAGCGCTGTGATTTATCAGCGGCTCTTCCTCGCGGGGGCCCATGGCTGGAGGAGTTCAAACACCCGCAAGAAAAGCCACCCGCTATTGATCCCCACGTCAGGCTTCCCGAGCGCTCGCGGCCATTCATCAAGGAGTCAGGGCGCCGGGGCTGCAGCTCTGCCTTTCTTCTTCCTTTCTTCTGCCTCCCAAGTCATTCCCCCGGGCTGTGCCTCCCTCCCCGAGGTCACTCGGAGAGCTCGCCGAGTGACTGCCGGCGGAGGTGGAGGGCGGCTTTGTCTGCAGCCCCTTTCCGGCAGATCCTTATCAAGGCGTGCGCGCGCCCAAGGGGTGGAGCAGGCCACTTCGGGCTCGGGGCTTTTGAGCAAATCTTTGGAAGTTGGAGACACGGAGTTGGAACGTGAAGTGAGAAGCCCTTCTGAAGCAGAAACTGGTTAGAGTACCCGTATTTCTGTAGGCTTGGGACGTGTAGTATTAATAAGAGCTCGGAGAGGGGCTAGAATAGGGCCGTGCAGGCCTTGAAATTAACATGTGAAAACCCTAGCTTTGGCCCGGAGGCCTGTGTGCCGGCGCGTGAATGGATGCTGGAAAACAATTTGTTTTTCTAATTACCTAAATCTGCTGGATAGTATTTCCTTGTGGGGGGGGGGGGGGGCTTACCTGGAGAAAGTCAAAAACAATTGGTCCCAGGCCTGAGGAATTTAAATAAGCATATTAATGCTTTTCTCCCACCCCATCCTGCCAGAACTGGGAGGCTGGGGAGGCAGCGTGGTGGGGCTGTCTTACTCGTTTTCCAGGCAGTGACGCCAGGTCTGTGTCCCTCTGGCATAAACCTCAGCTCCAGTCTGGATTCTGGCTCAACGTACAGGAAGTGGTTTTTCAGAACTCAGTGCCTGGGGGCTGGCTACTTGGTACCAACACTTACAGGGAATTTCAAGAATGAACCTGGAAGTTCCAAACATTTAGGTCTTCGGTGGCTCGGAGGGCACTAAGGGTCAGATTAATATTGTGAACTATCAGTGCACAAAATTTCTGGGAGGGGAGGATCCAGGAGGGTATTCTGGTTATTGGAAGCTTGGCTATTTGAATTCTGGGTAATCTGACACTATGTTTTTGTTTTGTTTCGTTTTGTTTTGTTTTTTAAGATTTTATTTATTTATTTGACAGAGAGAGAGAGATCATAAGTAGGCAGAGAGGCGGGCAGAGAGAGAGGGGGAAGCAGGCTCCCCACTGAGCAGAGAGCCTGATGCGGGGCTCGATCCCAGGACCCTGAGATCGTGACCCGAGCCGAAGGCAGAGGCTTTAACCCACTGAGCCACCCAGGCGCCCCTGACACTATGTTAAAACCAGATTAATGTTAGTAATCTGGTTTCGAGGACTTCCATTTCAGTGTTTTCTTCTGAAATTTGGGCCAAATTGTCAGGCCCCATCTGTTTCTGGGTGTCACTGGCTGAGCACTGGGTTTTGGAGAACATTGTCTAGGGGATCTGCAGTGGGGACTGAGTCAGCCAAAGTGAGAAAGATGGGAGAGTCTTTATAGGGCTATAGGACTTTTCCCTCTTGAGATCCCAAATCCCGATGGGGCTGCTTGGGAGGGCAGGGCCCCCAACGGATGTCTCACTAAATGTCCCCCCACAGAAACCATTCTAACCCAAAATAAGGAAGACTCCTTGGAAGAGGTGAGAGTAAGCAGAGCCTGGAATTTGTGGAGAGCAGAGAAGTCCCTCTTTCCCCGGCTGCCCCGGGGGTTGGCCCTGCAGGAAGGGGATGCCAATTAATCTCTCTTGCAGGAAGCTAGTTCTTGTCCAAAAGGCAGCAAGTTATGAAGTATGAATTAATCCATTTAACCAGCTCCTCGGAGGGAAAGCCCATGACAACTGCATTTCCAAATGCCATCCCCGAAAGTGATATTTCAAGTGGCAGTGGGTGGGATTAGAGCCTGCTAACGATTTATGTCAAACAAGGAGCAAGAACATAATTTCTAGATAAGTGATTAGTCTCCGCCACTTCCAGGGCGGCCAGGAGGACAGACAGTAAGCTTTAGGGGCCAGCCAGAGGCTCAGAATGAAAAAGGAGGGGAGTATCCGAGAATGAAGTCCAGAGAAGCAGCAAAGGCTAGTGGACCCTAGTTCCCGGGGATGTCTCAGAGAGCTGTGCACAGCAGTCAATACAGAGGAGATTTTAAAGACAATTCTCGCTACCTTTCTTTAGGATGAATGGTGGAACCCCTCTTACCTTCCCTGTCGTTTGAGTTAGTTAGGTCACCAAGAAATTTTCACTGGCAGGTGGGTAGGGCAGGGGGAGGGGCTATAAAACCTTTCTCCCAAGAGGGTGATGGTAGTGCAAAAAGGGAGAGGCGCAGAGCCCTTTGGGCGGGACAGCGGGTGGGCTTCCAGGGGCGTCTCGGGGGCGGAGGGGTGGAGAGGGGGCAAGCTCAGCTCAGCGCCAGGAGACCTTGCGAAAGACAGGCTGGAAGGAAGAGGCCGCGGCCACCACAGGATGCAATGTCAGGAAGGCAGCAGCTCCCGGGGCGGGGCAGGCCCAAGGCGCGCACCGCAGCCGCCCCCGGCTTCCCTACAGCCGCTGGCCCAGGGCACAGGAACTCCCCGAAGTCAGGGAGGTCGAACGTACGTACGCCCGCTCACTCTGCCCCCGGCTCCGCGCTCGGGGAATCCTGAAGGTAGAGGGACCCCTGTGCCAGGTTAAACGCCAAGTCAGACGCCAGGTCGCCTGCTTTCTCCACCCCCTAACCGGTTCCGAAAATCCTGCAAACCGAGGTAGCAATCCGGATGACCCAGTACTGCCCCGCCCCTCCCCTCCCCTCCCCCCCCCCGGCCGAGACCGCCCCAGGCCAGCTCCCTCCGCCCCCACCCCGCCAGGGACCCTCATTAGCATGACCACTTGGGAGGATTCGCTGGGGGGCAGTGGGGGGGTGGGAGACACCCCAAGTCAGCCACTGCCAGCTCCTTCCCGGCGGCCCCCCCAGGCGACAGCGCTCCGGGAGACCCACTCGCACAAGTGTTGCTTCCAATTAATTGCCCAGGGGCCGGCGGGGGGGGGCGGGGGGGAGGGGGCCCTGGTCGCCGCCCCCGCCCGGAGGCTGGAGCGCCGCTTGTCGGGTCGTGCGTTCGCTCGGCGGCGGCGTGCACCAGCACCACCCCTGCGTGCAAGTTTGAAATGTGAGCTGCCTCCGATTCATACTCGCTCGCGCTCCCTCGCAGCAAAGTGGCTGGGCCGACGGTCTGCGCGCGCGAGTGAGTGCGGGCGGCGGGCTGGGGGGCGGGGGTGCGGACGGCGAGGCTCGCGGGGCGGGGAGGGCGCGCGCGAGCCGGGGCTCCCTGGAGACGCCGAGGCAGGTCTGCTAGCCTTTCATCTTCCTCGCGCGCTCCTCCTCCTCCCTCCCCTCCCCCCTCCGCGGCGCGCCCGGCCTCCCCCGAGCCCCCAGCCCCACGCGGGCGCACGCAGGGTGGGTGGTCGCACCAGCGGGGTCCCGGCGCGCGGCGCAGGGCGCGGGCCGTGGGAAGTTTCGCTGGCGCGCCCCGTGCTCCCCCGCCCCCCGCGCGCCCCCGGCCCATCCCCGTCCCCGGAGGGCTGTCGCTTGCGCCCGGGCGCGCGGCTGGCTGCCTCCTCGGCGGCGGCGGCGGCGGCCCCATTAGCGGAGCCTCCGCCTGTGATTGGCTTCGCCCGGGAAGCTGGAGACGGGCGATGAATAATTGATGTGTGCGGTGCGGTAGCCGGACGGCGGCGGCGGTGGCGGGCAGCAGCGAGCGGGAGCGCGGGAGCCGGAGCGCCCTCGGAGCGGGCAGCGCGGAGCGAGCGGGCGCCGGAGCCGCCCGGGCCCCCGCGCCGCCGCCGCCGCCGCCCGGGCGCGGAGCGGGGATGCAGGCGGCGCCCGCTGCCTGCGCGCAGCCTTTGTTCGGCGCCGGCTGAACCCTGCCCGGAGACGCTCGCCGCGGCCGCTCTCGGCCGGGCCCCAGCCCTCCGCGGGCGCCAGGGTGGGACCGCGGCGGGTGCAACTTCTAGGTGAGTGCGGGGCTGGAGGGGTCGACGCCGGGGCGCCCGCGGGCCGGGCCGGGCTCCCTCCGGGCGCGGGGGTGAGTGTGCGTGCCTGTGTGTGACAGAGGAGGGCCGGTGCATTGTGGGTAGCGCCGTGTGCTGCATGGTGTCAGCCCGAGGCTTGGCCGCGAGAGTGGCACAGGCGTGCATCGGGCCCGTTTTGTGCTCCCACAGAAGGTGCCCTCATTTTCCCTCGAGGCGCGGGGCCTGGGTGCTCCCCCAGACTCTTCCCGAAGGTGAAGTGTTGGCCCCCCCAGCAGACATTTTACGAGGCTCCGTCCTCAATCTGCTCCTATTGCAAAAATAAGAATCGGCCAGGAAGCCTTCCACGGAGGCAGCGGCCGAGGGTCTTTAACTTCAAGCTGCTCCTTTGTCAGGTTGCAGTCCTAATGTTGAAAGAGCCCGGAGACCCCCACGGGAGCTGGTGATGCCACCATTGCGGCAGGGCGCCCTTCTGAGAGCTGGTGGGCTGGGAACAGACTTCTGACAAGTGTTTGCTGGGAAGCCGGGTGGAGAAAGAGAGAGAGGGCTCGCACTAGCCGGCAGGAAGGCACCTTTCTGGGGGTGCGTGGCACCAGGCTGTGAGGATCTTGTTTAAGGCCTTGGAGAGAGGGTTTCTCAGGAGACCGTTGGGGCTAACGGGTTGTTTTCCTCATCCTGAGCACATGGTTTTGGTGTTGCGTCTTACTAGCTTCGGTGCCCAAGCCACTAGATAGGTCCCAGTTCCCGGGTCCAACTGGAAGCTTGCTCAGAGAACACCGGGAGAGACCAGGCTGTGACTTTCCCTGCCCTAACCCTTTGCACCAGTGGAGGGAGGTGGCCCCTCCTCAGACGGGCTTCAGGTAACTGTCATTCTCAGGGTGGGGGTCCAGGACCCCTGCCCTTGACCGTCAGGCCAGACTGCCAGATGGGCACTGGGCATGGCTGGTGGCTCTTCCAGCAGGAAGATTTTGTGAGGCAACTGGCGATGAGCTGGTGTCAGAGTGTTTCTTACTGGCCCAGCCTGGAGAGTGGGTGCGGTGTGGGCCAGAAATCCTGCTGGGGAGTGAGTTGGAGCGGACAACATGGTGCCATCCTGAATTGGGGGTGACCCCGATGGTGTATAGGGCCTCAGGCCCCTCCAGTTCTGGGACAGGATGTTCATCTCCCGTCCACTACGGAGCAAAAGGCTCTGTCCCATGGCAGGGACCGGGGCGTGGAGGGGGGGCGGCGCTCTGAGCCTTGGGGTCCACATGGTCACTAATAAGCCTGTTCCCCTTTTTTGTGTATTAGCTAAGCAGTGACTACCCCCCAACTAGCTGGATTCAAGTCCCCTCCTGAGCTATTTTTACCGTGAACTTCCTTAGTGAGAAACCACCAAACAGCGATGCTTTGGTGAGAATCTGGGTCTGAACCGGAAGCAACAGCCTGCACAGAGTTTGACTTGCTTTACAAGGCTGTCTCCACTCCCCTGCACAGCCGCCCAGCCCCTCCACCGTGCTCTCTTGCCTCTGGGGTCTCACCGCAGCCTGTGCACTCAGGGACTTGGGAGCCCCAGTTTCAGCCAGGAAAACGTGTGTGAAACCCTGAGACCATCCGGTAGAGGACCGAGGAAGCCAGTGTTAGCTCCCGCTGGAAGGAGGCCTTGACCCTGAGCTCCTTGTAGGCAGGGATCACGTGCTCCTCCCCATCACCATATACCCCAGGACCCACCACCGAGCCTGGCAGCTGGCGGAGCTTCAGGGACTGCTGAGGGCTGCAGGAGCAGAAGGCAGGTCTGGTGCTGCTTTCCCTACAAGGGTGGGGAGGGGACAGAGGGACCGAGAGAGCAAGCACTTCTAGATTTAAGTTCGTGTTCGTTGAGCGCTAGGCAGCCCGGCCCCGCTCAGTCCCCGGGAACTTTCAGATGAGTCCCCATTCTGGTGTCAGCCAGTCAGACTGAGAGAGGTGCCCCCACAGATACTCAGCCAAAGTCCTGCCTGGGAGTTTCCTGATGGCTCTTTCTGGGTCACACCCCGGGGCCTAAGGATGGCAGAGTGCGTCTAGAGCTGTGCTGTCCAACAGGGGAGGCACCAGCCATGTGTGGCCGTTCAGGTTGTAGAACGTTTGCCCTGTGACAGAAAGTTCCAGCGGACAGCACTGGCCTGTGAGGATGGAGACTCAGAGCAGAAGTGAGGTGAGGACACGAGTCCAGAGCCCACAGGTGTGCCAGCGCAGAGAAAGCCATCTTCTGTTTTCTTAGGGCTGGATTTTCTGACAGCTTCCCTGTGAGGCGAGTAGACATGAGCCAGGCGCGCCCATTTAGTGCTGGGGAAAGCCGAGGTTCCGTGTTGCCCAAGGTCACCCAGCGAGTGGCATGAGCCCCTCCTCTCCCAGTGCTCTGCCACCCAGCAGAGGTCAGCCAGGGGGCAAGGGTGGGCAGCGGTCCCCAGAGCAGCCTTAGACCTCCCTGGGGACCATTGTGGTGCCTGCTAGGCGTCGGTCTTTGTGAAGTCATCCATCGATCGGGCGGGAGAGCCAGCTCAGCCTCGGGTCCCCAGGAACAGAGAGTTCTGTGCTGGCAGGGCTGGGAGAGGGAGAGAGACTCTGGGTGAGGGAGGTGTTTACCGTGATCAATGGCGCTCTGGTCCCCAGGGAGAGACTGGCTCGTCTCTGAAGGGAAGGACCCTGTCGACGGGCCTGTGGCCAGGTTCGTTAGCACCACCCCAGAGGACATGTGCGGACCCCAACCCAATGGGAAGAATTATCTGGAGACTATGGCTGGCACAAGATGCCCTTTGCTCCCTCCCTGCCAGGGCCTGCTTCCCCTCGTGTCATGGGGCATTTGCTTGGCACACTTGCCCTCGCTCCTCCCCTGCCCCCCCCACCCCCGCCCCCGCCAGAAGCCTCAGCTGCTGGAGGAAACTCTCCCAGGGCCTGGCAGAGAAGCATCGGCCTCCGGGGGAGCCTGCTCAGGGAAAAACAAGCCTCTGCCCTCCAAGCACACCCAGCTTCTCGGGGGAGCTCCCAGGCCACTAACCGCCGGCAGGGAAGGACAGTCAGCCCACGCCCCAGACTAGCGAAGGGACTCCCTGCCCCAAGGTCACCCAGCAGGGCAGGCCTGAATGGAGCGAATTCCCTCTCATGGCCCACTGCAAATCCAGGTCTGTCATTTTGAACTTGAGGTTTATATAAGATTTAATTGTGCCTTGCTTCAGTTTCCTGTTCCAGCCCTGAGGTGAGGTCACTTTGTCTCTGGCCTTGACCCTGTGTCTTGAGGTAAACCCCCGCCCCCCACCCCCAGCATCAACCTCACTGCAGCCTCCAGCTCTTAAATGGCCCTGAGCTGACCGAAGGGAGGGGTCTGAGAAGAGGGTGGCCCTCTGCCAGGGACCCCCACACACCTGGAAGGTGGTCTTCAAGACCCATCCAGGGGAACTGAGGGATGAGAGGACCTTTGGCCACATGCCCAGGCTCCCAGTCCCCTTGAGTGAGGTAGGGTGGTGTTCAGAGCTTGTGCCTTTCCCTGGGGTCGGGGTGGGCCGCCCTGGGAATGCCCACAGCACGCTTGCTCCCCAGAGCCTGATGTGCTGTAGGTGAGAAAGCGGGCCCTTTTCTTCCCTTGCAGTACCCAAGCCGTGGCACTGACTTCTGCCTGGAGCCAGCTCTCAGGCCTTCTCTGAGTCCCCTTGACCCCTGCTGGGTCCTGCTGGCCCCGCCCACCTGTGGGTAAGGCCTGGCCTCCTGAGGGCCCCCGCCCGGGGCAGTAGTGAATGCTTCCAGCACATTCGGTGAATGAAGAACAGGGCTTTAGCCAGGATACCCGCATTCCTGGACGCTGAGGCTCCCAGTCACTTTGGAGATTCAGTAGTTCTGAGGTAGGGCCCAGCCTCTGTGATTTGGCTTTGGTTTTGTAAAGGTCCTCCAGATGATTCTGATGCGGTCCATGGAAACATGGCTCCCAGGGCCTAGCCCTCAAGTGACAACATCTGTGATCTGGTGCCAAATTGGTGTGAGCCCTTTGGCAAGTCACTTCCCTTCTGGGGGCCTCTGTTCTCATCTCCGTACTGAGAGCATTGCTCTGTGTCTCATCTCTAAAAGGTAAACTCCACTCTGGCAGTCTTGTGCTGGGGGGAGACAAAGACAGAAAGGCTTGGTGCTGCCTGTGGGCACTGCCAGCAACATCTGAGGGCGCAGGGGGAAATATTAAGGCACAGCAGAGCAAGGAGAACTGAATGAACAAAGGACCGTGACCCACACCCTAAGAGCTATGGAAGGAAGAGGGGGAAATGGAAAATTCGAGGCTGGAGTAGCCTGAAATTCCTCACAGGTGGAACTTGATTTCCGAAATGGTAGGATTTAGGTCTTGGGCACAAAGGGCAATGGATCTCAGGTAAGAGGGTGGAAAGATGCAAAGGTTTGGAAACCCGGAGAGGTGTGGTCATCTCGGAGGAGGGAGGGGATCCTTCCAGATGAAGCACCAGAGGTCAGCGTGGGAAGTGGAGCCATTGCCAAAACTCCGTGGGGAGCACAGATTTTATCCCGGGGCAATGGGGAGGCGTCGAAGGCTTTGGATCCACAGATGCCACTGGGACTCGCAGGGCTTCCAGGAGTGGGGATGCTGCCGAGCTGCAGGCAGGGATCCATGCAGAGAAGTGGGGAGCAGGGTGAGGTCTCAGTGCGAGGTCACAGTTCTGCTGCGGGAACATCCCTGTCTGTGCTGACGCAATGGAAAGCCTCCTCTTGTTGCAGGGTTCCTATTTTGTGGTTGCCCATGGTGGGGGGCGAGGGCAGCTGGCTCTTCTTCTGAGAAGCTCCGGGAACTTGGTGGCACTTGTCCAGACCTCCCCTTCGCACCCTCAGCTCTGTCCTGGGAAAAAAAAAAAAAGGAGATGTGTTTGTGTCTCCAGCCCCCCCAGGGGTGACAGCCAGGCCCCAGAGATTTGAAATCAACGTGGGCAGTTCCCTGGGACTGGAGGGGACAGGTGACAGGGGATAGCTTCTGGGCTTGCCGAATTTGTTCTCCTACCATCTCAGTGGTGTCCTCGGTCCGAGCCTGAGGTGGCTGGAGATTTATAGGTACCCTCTCCACCTCCCTAGAGTGTAATTGCTTGGCACATTCACAGAAGGTTTAGCAGGTCTGGTTCAGTTCCTCCGAGTGAGCGGGCGGGCCGTGAAAAATTGAGGGACAGGGAGGCAGGGAGAAGCCCAGGGAGGCCTTCTTCTCTCTCGTCTCCATCCTGTGGCTTCTAGGCCCAGCTCCAGTGTCAACCCCCAGGAGGCCCTCCCTGGTCTGCCACCCCCAGCACACGTACATATGTGGGACCCTGTCTTCGGCAGCCCTTCACACCCCTTTGGGTGCCCAGGTCCCACCACCTGATGCCAGTCTGTTTCATGTGGTCACGTGCCTACCCAAGTGTCCGCCCCACCCCCCCCCCCCCCCCCCCCCCCCCCCCCCCCCCCCCCCCGGCCAGGCTGTGGGTTACAGGACGGGACCTCCCTGGCTTAGAGCAGTGCTGGGTGCTTGATAAGAGTCTCTTAAATAAGCAGCCCAGGGCAGAAGTGGGTCACGGCAAAGGCAGTCACCCAGGAAGAAACGGAGAGGCCTGAGTTCCTGGCCCAGCTCCGGCTTCCCAGGTTGACCGTGTGACGTGCCAGAGCCCTTGTCCTTCTTGGGGAACCTACCTGTAGGGAAGAAGCCCCGGATTTGCTGGGCTGTCCTAGAGCATGTCCTAGAGCATGTGGCCACTTACATGTGTATTAGGAAAAATTAAGTGAAAATAGGTTTTCGGTTCCTCAATCACACTAGACACGGTTCCAGTTCTCAGTAGCCCCAGGGGACTAGCGGCTACCGTGTTGGACAGGGCAGTGGTTGAACATTTCCCACGATCACGGTTCTGTCAGACAGTGCTGCCCCCGCCGGGCTCACAGGGCCTTTGTAGCTCTGCCCTTGTGGTTCTCTGGGTGGGGGGGGCATCCCCAAGGCCCGCCTGCCTGGTCAGTAGCTCCAGCGGCTGCTCCTACCCTGCATCCCCTAGCTCGGGGCCCCAGACTCCCCCCCGCCGTCCTTTCTGTGAAGCATGGGGTCCCAAAGGACCTCCCTGCCCCATCCCCACTGGGGCTCTTAAAATGGGGCCACCAGCATCCTTCCAGGGACAGTGTCGGCAGTAATTACGAAACCCACATCTGTCGCTTACTGGGTGACTTTGGGTAAGTCACTTCACCTCTCTGAGCCTGTTTCCTGGTCAACCAAATCGAGCTGCCTGTACTCGCCTCTGCCTGGCAGGGCTGCAGCAGGGAGGCAGCGAGACGGAGTGGAAGGTGCTTAGCTCGGGGGCTGGCACGTGGGACTGCTCAGTACGAGGCAGCTTCCTGACTTAACTCTCTCAGAGCTGGGCTTCTGGTTTCTCCCGAGTTCCTGAGTCTGAGAGACTGCGTTCTTTCTTGTCCCAGCTCCACCTCGGGCCTCAGCGTCCTGGTCTGCGAGACGCTCCTCCCACTGTGGGTTGTGACCGGAGACCTTGCTGTGCTGTCTGGAGGGTGGGGCTCGTCGTCCCCCCTCCCTCGGGGCCCCTGGTAACCGGTGATCCCGTGAAGGCCAGGGGGAGGCAGCGAGGGTGTGAGTGTGCCTGCCACTCGTCTGTCCTGACTGGGGGGCTGCGGGGCCGTCCCCTGCCTGCCGGCGGCCTTCAGCAGGTCCCGATGTGTGTTCTAGCTCTACAGGAAGTCTGCATGGGCCCCCATATATACCCGCTTTCATTTCCCTCTTGGGGAAGGAGCTATAGATCTGTGCCTTGGACTCCTGAAGCCACCTGGGGGAACTTGCGCATGAACCTCCCCCCTTTGAGGTCCACAGACAGTTTGCTGGGGTCTGTGAGCCCCCAGATTGTGTGAGTTGTGTCTTCTGGGCAGAGGGTCCCATGAGATGTGCCGTGTTGATGTGGCTCTTGGGGCCACAGTAGGCCTGAAGAAGTAGGCGGACAGAGGGTCCAAGCCTGGCTTCCAGGGGTCCAAAGGGCTTCAGGAAAGGTGCTCAGTGAAAGAAAGTTCTAGGAGCTGGGGGATGAGGTCCCAGGAGCCTTTGTGCTTGGTGCTGGACTCTGGGCAGCAGAATAGCACTCAGGCCTGGCCTCGAGGAGTGAGGCAGCAACAAGTCTCAGGGAACAGACTGTGTGTAGGGAGGGTACAGAGGCAGCTGGGGTGGAGGCCCAGATAGGGGGCTCCCCAGGGATTTGTCTCCATGTAGAGAAGTGGAGGCGATGAGGGCTAGGCATTCACAGGGAGGGTTCCACTGGGGCAGGGGGGTGGGGGGGTCAGGTGGGAGGGGTATGGCCCTCCTGGGGCTCTCCGGTATGGGTTGGCAGCCCTCAAGTCCTCAGAGGTCCCCCTCCTGAGGCTTGCCCACCAGCCTCTCCCACACACCCTCTCCTGCCCCTTCCACACGCTGGGACTGGAAGGCACATAGTCTAACCCTCTCTGAGCCTCTTTCGTCATCTGTAAAATGGGCAAACAGTGCCCATCTCATAGGGTTGTAGGAGGATTAGAGAGTATATTCTAGCTATAGCTTTAAACACAGTGCTAGGACCTAGTCAGCCCTGAGTAAATGTTCGCTCTCCTTGCTGCCCAGTCACCGATGTCCTTGTATTTGTGCAAGGCCCATTCCTCTGGGGACGCATCCTCCCACTTCGCTGCCTCGTAACCCTCCACCGCAGCCCAAGCCTCTCAGAATGCTCCCCGCCACCTGCGCCCGCCCATGTGTCTGCGTGGGGGTGCCTTTTCTCCAGCATGAGCCCTGATCTAGGGAGCACGCAGAATGCCCACCTCCCCGGCAAGCCTGGGGATCCAGGACCCAGCAGCCCTGCTGCTTCCCCACTGGGGCCTCGCAGAGCTCTTGGCCGGGAGCTCAGGCCTCCTCAGCGTTTGCTGAGAGAAGCTTGTGGCTTCTCCGCAGGGGCTTTGGGACCGCTTGTGTAACCCTCTGGCATGTCTGCTTTTCATTTGCCAACAGTGAGGCCCCTAAAAGCTTTTGGGCAGTCCTGGGGGTGCCCTGGAGGGAGCGCAAGCACCACCGTGCTAGGGGCTCGGGGCAGGGGGACCTTCCCCCCCAGCCTTAACCACGAGGTCTCCACTTCTGAATGCCCCTCCACCACCAACAGCCCCCCTTCCCCGTAGGGTGGCAGCCCGGCCCCGGGAGGGGGTGCCCAGAGGTCAGAATCAGGCTAGGAAAAGGGGCAGGGGCCAAGCATTTGCTTCCCTTTGGAAGCACAGGTTCCACAGGGTCTGGAACCTTCCCTGTGAACCCTCCCTTCTGTCCAGGCCACTTTGACCCTTGAAACAGAGAGGGGTCCTCCGCCCTCTCCATGCCCCCGGCCGAAGGCACAGGGAGTAGCAGGCAGGCCTGGTGGGCAGGAAGCATCACTGCCTGGTCAGGTCACCTTCCTTACCCGGCACCCCCGCCCCACTGTGAGCTGGGCTCCCACAGCCCACCCTCCCCCTGCCCCCAGGAATTAAACCTCCCCAGCTTCGGGCCTGATAATCCTCTCAGAGCTTTGCGTGGAGTTGTACCTTCTCCAAGAAACACGTTTGATGACCTGGATAAGCTCTTTGGCCTCAGTTTCCAGTCTCTTCGATGGGAGATTTCTTCCCAGGTTGTGGCTTCCTGATTGCTCCATTCTCTCTCCCACGAGTGTGGGGGTGCCCCCCGCAGTGCCCTTGGGCTCCTGCCCAGATGGAACCCAGCCTCTGGCCAGGCCGGGCCCAGGCTGGCTTCCCTGGACATCTCCCTGGTCCTAGCTACCTCTTACCTGCAGCCTTCCCGGCCCCCACCCAGGTGACCCGAGCTTGAGATTCCTCTCTGCCACTTGAGCTGCCTCCTCCCAGGCCTGTTGTAACAGGAGCGAGGGAGTGCGGGCGGGCGTCCTGCTGAGGGCAGAGGGTTGCGCGCCCTCCGCGCTTGTGCGCTTACTAATATGCTCGCCGGGGACCCTCTCCCGTTCACTGTGCCCTCAGCACGGCCCTGCGTTTATGCAGGAGTATTGGATTTCTTCAAGTTCATGGCTGGAGCGCGTTCGAGTTTTTATGATCCACATCCAAAGGGCCCAAAAAGTACATACTCTGCTATGTTTTGAATGAATGAACAAACACATGAGGAGCTGGCTCTGGGCGGGGCATGGTGGGGAATGTGGAAAAACAGAACGTGGTCCCTGCCCTCTGGGAGCCTAAAGTCCCCAAACGGAGAGGTCGGCCGGAAGGCACTGGGTGTACGGGGCCACGGGCGTGCCTCGCAGTGGATCGAGGATGAGCCTGTTGCAGGGAGTCTGTGTTGGAGGAGAGAAATAGAAGATGGGACATTTGGGTTTGGGATCTGGGTACAGATGCCGTGAACCCGTGCAGTGGGATGCGCCTGTGGCCGTGTGCAGGGCATTTACAAGTTGCGGGATTGTCGAATGAACGCATATGGCGGTGTTCTCGTGGATTTGTGTAGGTTTGCGAACACAGGGGTTGTTGGGAGTGTGTCTTGGATGCAGGAGCCAGGTGGGGTATGCGTGTATGAGTGTGTGTGTGTGTGTGTGTGTGTGTGTGAGTTAACCTGTTCCCATCCCTTTGGGCACGCAGGTGCCCACACCAGCCCTCTCTCCGTGCTGGGCAGAGTAAGGGGGATGCAAGGCCAGCCTGTGTGCACCAGCCCCTCCTCTCACCGGTCGCGTGACCTCAGGCAAGTTACTGAAGCTCTGTGATTCCTCAGACTCCACATCTAGAAACAAGGAGGGATAATAGCAGCGACCTTGAGATGGCCCGAGTCCATGGGCCTGGGCACAAAGGAGGCACCTCATAAATTGCAGTTGTGCTTATCATGCTAGGGTGGGAGGGATGGTCCCTGACTGGCCTGGGGGCCCATGACTCTGCGAAAGTGGCCCCAGATGAAGGCAGCCTCTGTGCTGGGCCCTGTCCTGCCCCGTCCCCAGTGTAGGCAGGCCCTCGGCCCAGTCCAACTGGAAGATGGACATGGAGCTCTGCGAGGGGTCTCGCCCCAAGGTCTGGACGTTTCTAGGGATGTTCTTCCCCCTGAGAGATGGCCAAGGGCATTTAGCCCAGTGGCCTTCTCAGTGCCTCACTCCAGGGACTAAGGGAGGGCCTGGGAAGGCTTGCTGGAGCTGACCCCAGAAGGCCCATCCTCAGGAAGATGACTCTGGGCCCTCCCAGCCCTCAGGAAAGGGTGTTCCGTGGCTTCCCAGGGAAATCAGCCCTGACCCTCCACAGCTTCCTCTCTGCCTGTCTCAGGACCAGGACGGCAGAAGAATACTCTCAGAGCTTCGTGCAGAGAGAGACCTTCAGATTGTCGGTCTGTCAGAGCACCGCAGAGTCGGGAGACTGCCGCATCCCCCCCCTCACGAGAAGTCACTTGCCTCTTGGGGCCTCCACTTTCCCCATCTGAACAATGGGGCTGTTAATTCCTGTCCTGCTTAGCTCTAGGATTGACTCAGGGCGGGCTGCGTCGCTGTGCCTTCACAGCCCTGCCCCTTGGCCACAGCCGCCTGGGCGGGGAGCAGCTCCCACGTGAGCCGGCCCTGGCCTTTTCCTGCCGAGCCTCAGCCTCCTGTTGCCAGCTCCGTGGGCTCGCCTGGGCGACCCCTCCCCTTGGAGGGGTGGGTGTGGGGAGGGGAAGCGCCCCGGCCTGGTGGCCTTACCCTAAACTTCCCACCCGGGGCACTGAGGGGCGGGGGCGGGCCGTGTCAGGGGAGCACGGAGGCTCTCTCCCTGGCCTTTCGCCTTCAGAGCGGGAGTCTTCATTGCCCACCGGTGCCAGCACCTGCGAAGGTGTGGGGTCTGGGCTTGGTGACGGGCTCCTGAGCAGAGACAGGACAAGACAGTGACCCCAAAAGATAGCCACATGCTGGACATCCCACACGCCCAGCGTGGACGCCGGGGCCTGCACACACACGCCCCCGGCCCTTCACACGGACACAGGCATGCATGTACTCCCCGCCCCTGGGGTGTCCCTCTCCATCTAGACAACTTGATGGCAAATTCAGTTCTCGTTTTAGGCAACTTTGTTTTTAATGTTGAACAACTCTCACTTGTTTGTATATACTTCAGCAGCATAGTCCCTGGGGGAGAAGCAGTCTGTTTTCTTAAGCGGAATCCTGGAAGTCCAATTAGGGAATGATTGTTCCACTTCTAAGATTTTTCCAGCGGCTGCCTGGCATGCCCTGCTGAGCCCCTAATTAGGCAGCCGGGGCACCCCAGTTCAGGGTCCAGCCCAGCTGGGGCTGGCCTTTGGAGGGCCAGGCCAGGGCAAGTTCAGGGCCTGAACCCAGGCCGAGGAGGGCCCTCAAGGGACAGGGCACGGTCCTCTCCTCCGTGTAAGGAGGACTGATCTCACTGCCTACCATCCTGAGGCCTTGACTGCCTTTCAGGGCAACACGCAGGGCATGACAGCAGAGTCGAGGCGCTCTGGGTTTGAAGGAAGCCACACCAGTGGGTCAGGGTGGCCTTCCAGCCCACACTCAAACTGTTGGGAAGGCTGCTGAATGCCGTTCTCACTCCCACCACTGGGAGTTCACCCATGATAGGGCCCAGCCTGCCGTCCCGTTCACGGAGCTAATTCGAGCCAGGTCTGTGGGCTGCCCAAGTCCTGCCTCGCAGTCGGCGTGACATCCAGTATCATGGAGCCCTGGAGAGGAGGATCCACTTGGGTGGGGGAAGGCCCCCCTGGAGAGGCCAGGCAGCGCTGTGTACGGAGGGTGGTTGAGACAGGTACCCACGGGGGGAGGAGGCAGGCAGTGCCAGGAGAGCTGGCAGAGACCAGGGCATGGGGCTGTAGGCTTGGGGAAGCAAACACCTGAGATTTGCACCGAAGACGGGATTTTTAGTACGTTGTCCAGGGTCTGCATGCACTTTTGCTGGGGAAGGAGGGCATGTCATTGAAAAACACACATGCCTTGTAGCCCAGCGCAGCCTGCAACCTAGAGGCCCATCTGAGCGGCAGCAGCTGGTGCCAGCTCGCTCCCCGTGGGCCTCGGCCCGCAGCCTGGGCTGGCTCAGTCCCGTGGTGCCACGGAGTGCCTGTGGCCACCTAGGGAGGCACGGCCTCTCCCCCGGCCCAGGCCTGTTCCCTACAGCCTCTGGGAGGTTCAGGTTTCTGCCTGCCAGCTGGGCAGCTCCCCCTGTTCCCCGCAGCAGCGGCTCAGCTCCCAATATCGCCGCACTCCTGCCACCTGAGCCCCCCCAGGTGCCATGTGCCACCCTGTTTCCAGGCAGCAGGTTGGTGGCCTTGAGGCAGGGGCGAGGGGAAGAAGGCAGGCAGATCCCAGATGGGTCAGGGAGGGTGCTCTAGCCCTGACGGACAAGTAGGGTCTGGCCTGCCACCTGGTACCTGGGTTGTCCTGCCTCTCTAGGAATGGGGGGGAGTAGGCCTAGTAGTGCGCGTGCGCGTGTACGTGCACGTATGTGTAGAGGGGATTCCCTACTTCGTCTCGGTGTCTCTGCATGTTTGAGCGATGGGGGCTGTCTGGGCGTCCGTGCATCTGAGTATCTGACCATCTCTATCCCAAGCCTGGCCATTCCCCAGGCTTCCCCGCCCACCTCCCTGTGTCTCCTCGGGTCTCCACCTGCACCTGTCATGTCTCTCGCTGTCTCTGCATCTCTGCATCCCTGCCTGTCTCTGTCTCAGTTCTGAGCCAATGAGGGTTCTGTTGCCATCAGAGCCACCTCCCCCCACATCGGGTTGCTCTGCTTAATTTCATTTTCCTGGGGCTCCAACTCACAGAAATAAACCCTCCCTTCCCACCCCTGCACTTTTTTGATTTAACAAGCCTGCTGGAAAACAATAGTGATTTCCGCATCGATCATAAACAGAAGTGATTACCATACAATTACAGCCTGAACCATCAGCCTCCATGCAATCACTGTGCCGCATTGTAAATCGGAAGACAATTGCCTGCAGAATTACCCCCAAATTGGTTTAAGTGGCAACAAAAGAGTGTTGGCATTTTGGCATTGTGGGAAGGGGTGGGGGGAATGCTGGTGGTCCTGGCGGCAGAGGGTCTCCTCTGGGGAGCTCTTGGGGAGACTTCCTTGGCTTCCGAGCACATGGCTTGCGAGGAGAGCTGCCTGCCACTTTCCCCCACCCCATTCTTTCTCCTGCAAGTATTGCTTCTTGCCTTTCTTGACACAGTTTGTTATAAACTCATTTATACTAATGTGTGAGTGGCTAAGCGTACCACCAACTGGGACAACGGAGAAGGATGAATCTGGGAAGAGGGGGTATCCCAGGAGGCCTCCTTGGCTCCCCTGCTGGGCCTCTCTCCCCAGTCCTATCTCCTGTATGTTCCAGGTCACCTCATCTCTCTGGACTCTTCTGGTCTGGCTCCCAGCTCACAGCCTTCCCTTCTCCTCTCCCAGCCTGGAGGAGATCTCCCCCCGGGAACCTCCTACATTCCATCCAGGGGAGACTATTCCTTCCTATAGCTGTGTGCCCTGCATCCTTCCCAGCTGCCCAGGTTGGCCCACTCCTGGGAGACTGCTGGAGCCAGAGGCTTTCAGGAGAGACTCCCAAGGCGGGCCTCTGTTCCCCAGGGCCTGCCCCTTTCCAGCCTCGGGCTTTAGGAGAAGTCCACTGCCAGCTGGATGTCTCCTGAGTGTCTGAAGCCCCCACTCCAGAGTTCTGGCTGTTTCTGCAGGAGGCTTGGCTTCTCTTGGGGAGGTGATTTCTCTGGGTGAGGCTGCTCTGAAGTGACTGGGAAAGCCTTCCCAGTGGCGCACTTAGGTTCTATCAGGTGGATCCAGATCCAGATCCAGCGTATGTGTGCATTCGCCTGTCCCATCGGATCCTCACCAAGACCTTTGCGCATGCCTATGACTTTATTCTTGTTTTGTTTTTAAGATTTTATTTATTTATTTGACAGAGAGGAGAGAGCACAAGTAGGCAGAGAGGCAGGCAGAGAGAGAGGGGGAAGCAGGCTCCCCGCTGAGCAGAGAGCCTGACGCGGGCTTGATCCCAGGACCTTGAGATCACGACCTGAGCCGAAGGCAGAGGCTTAACCCACTGAGCCACCCAGGTGCCCCCTATGACTTTATTCTCGTTTTTGATAAAGAAAGGAGATCCCGAGGGTGACGCGTTTTGTGCCAGAGCCAGTCATTAAGAAACGGAATCTTCAGGCCCCTGTGAGAGTGCTCATTCCTAGGGGCTGTCTCTCCAGCCTTGCCAGCTCTGCACACAGGCTGGGGGGACTCCCTGGTCTCTGATCTGCCCCGAGACCTCAGGCAGTACCAGTCACTGGAACAGGTACCCAGTGAGAGAGCCCTTGGGGGGTTCTGCATCCTGTCCCCAGGTTTGTGAGCGTCCCTCATTGCCCCTACAGCCCCGTAAAAGGACTCAGCTCCCCCAGGACCCTCAGCTTCCTGGTGCCAGAGCTGGTGTGAATGCACTTCCGCCAGCCCTCCGGCCTGTGCTCAGCAGCAGCCTATAGAGTGATGTCCCTGAGCTTTCTCGCTGGTCCTAGAATCGCAGAGGCTCCATCTCTGGGTGCTCTGGTCACTCTGCAGAAGCCCCCATCTAGACTCGATATGTTTAGAACCACAAATTGTCTTGGCTGTTCCAGCTCTGCCCTGTGCTGGGAGGGGCCCGGGGGCCACCCTGGGCTTGGCCTAAGGGGCTGGGCAAGCTGGCCAGGGACTCTGGGGCGCCCCTCGCCTGGCACCCACCTCTTCAGCTCTGGCATCGAGAGGAGACCGGTCCGGAGAGAAGCTGGCCCGTGTGGCATCCGCACACTGGTGGTGGTCGAGGGAGAGGCTGCCGCCAGCAGGATATCGCTTGAGTGTCCGAAGGCCCGACTCCTAAGTCAGTGGGAAGCGTCCAGTGGGAAGACGGGGTGGGGGGTGGGGTTCGAGATCGCAAAGACCTAGACTCGAGTCCTGCGCCTTCTCCTCTGTGGTCCGTGCCGTCTTTAGCTCTAAGGCTGCTTTTTGTTGGAAATGGGAGCATGCCCACCCCGCCAGACTGAGAGACCAAAGAGGTGACCGTGTTACTGGTGCAGGGTCTTTGGGTGAGAGCAGCTGTTATCCTTAGCCTCGGAATCCAGCCCTCCCTTTGAGAAGAAAAGGGGTCTAGTCTTCGGGAAGCGTTGGTCACAGCTTTGCACCGGCCATGGTAAGGCCGTCCAGTGTACCCCTCGCTCCAGCCCTGGAAAGGGAGCAGCTGCTGGATTTGCAACGTCCAGCCCCGGAGCCAGAGCCCCGTGCGGCCGTGTACGCTGGCATTTAATGATGCAGAAAGAGTGAGATGCAATTAAAAACTCCACTCCTTGCACGAGCTGCAGGTCAGGTGCCCTCTCCTCACATGCGGCCTGTGGCTCCAGGCTGGATGGCACAGATGTGGGCCACGTCCATCCCCACAGAGGTCATGGCGGACGGTGCTCTGTCATGCCGGTGCCCCACGTCACGGGCGTGAGGTCAGGGACTAGATCAGTGACACGTCACTCTCGGGGTCCCAGCCAGAGGAGAGGGAGCTTGGGGCTTCGACCTGGGCTCACAGCTACAGCCACACGCTGAGCTCTCCCCTGGCCAGCTCAGAGACTTGCCCTTTCAGGAGCCCTGCGTGGGCTCCCCTGTGGCAAGGCCTGTGTCCGCTCGTACCCCCGCGCCCAGCCCGAGGCTGCCCCAGGGTGGGCACATGGGACAGTATCTGCTGTGTGGATAGTGGAAGGCACGGCCGAGGGAGTGCCGCCTGCTAGGACTCGGGTGCACACTTCACTCCCCTCCTGCAGGAGGAGGCACAGAGCCAGCTGCTGAGGAGTGATGATGGATGGCCCCTCTCCAGAGATAAATGTGGCAGTCAAGGTAATCGGATTGTGTGTGACGGTCTAATTTGTAGGCGAGGGTAGGAAGCACCCAGCCATGCCTTGCCCCAGCCGCCCATATTAGTTTAATCAAATGCCCAGTATCTAAATGACTGGGCCCCAGTGATGGATGATCTGAGCTTTGTTAAATGCTGTTACCCTGTCAAACCAAACTTCCCAAGGCCCTGCCAGGCTCCTGGGCTCTTTAATTTGTTTTTTTCTTGCTTGGTTATCTCTGCATGGGGCAGAAAGGGGGCGGGGGGGGGAGGGGGCTGGGGCTCTTCTGTCTGTCTTAAGTGTCTGGTTTTTTTAGAAAGGAGGAGGAGGCCAGAGCCGAGGGAGGAGTGAGATGGAGTCCCCTCTTCTGAGAAGCCCTCCTGGCTCACTGCAGACAGTCCTGGGGAACCCTCCTCCCCAGAGCCCTTGAACCTGGGCCTCACAATGCGCTGTATGTCTTCTGTCTCTTCTAGACTCTCCCACCACCCTGGGCTAGCTATTTCATTCTCTTAGTGAGGTACTTTGGGTTAGCGGAGGTTCTTTGCTTTAATGTCAGAAAACTTATCAACTTTTCCCTTATGGTTAGCACTTGTGGTCTTCTTTGAGAATCTTCGTCAATCCCAAGGTCATGGAGATATTCTCCTGTAGCGTCTTCTAGACAATGTATTGTTTTGATTTTTTTTTTTTTTGTCTGTGGTGTGAGGTAAGGGTCAAGTTTCCAGCCTGGCCATTCTGTGTTCTGAGCATCTCTCCTGTGTGGCCCCCAGGCCAGGCTGGATCCTTGGAGAGACAAGAGATAGAAAAGGCTCTGATTTGTTTTCCAGGAGTGACAGTCTCTTTGAGCTGAACCAAATGTTCTTAGAAAGAAGGCTGAGAAGAGCGTGTGTGAGATGCCGCCCTTCGTGTCAGGGGCGGGGTCTGCCCACACGTGGCCGGGGCCAACTTTTAAGTCCACATTGTTACCGGTGTGGGGGTCATTGTTCTAGGCTGTGGCAGTGAGCGCAGCATGCGGGCACCCCTGCCGAGGGAGAACTTTCACCCCGGCGCAGGGAGTGGGGCATCAGATAATAAATACGATCAGAAGCAGAAGGGAGTTAGTGCTATGGGGAAGGGTCACGCAGGGGAGGGAAACGGGGGGGAGCCGGGAAGCGGGACAGGTGGTGCAATGTACACACTGGAAAGGGCAGGGAAGCCCTCCCCGAGTAAGGACAACTGGGTGGGGGGTGAACCCCGTGGATATCCAGGCTGAGAGCCTTCCAGCCAGACGTCGCCAAGGCCACGATGTATGTAAGTGACAGAACAGCTCTGGGAGGGAACCCCAGAGCCTCTAGCATGATTCTCCTGCTTGAGAGGAGCAGGGCAGCAAGCCTGGGGTCGGAGGAGACCGTGTGTTCCAGTATGTGCCCTTTATCGACTTCTGTCCCTAAGTCACGTACACGCGTGACTTCTTCAGGATTACATTGAAAAGTTAAAGGAGGGAGGGCGGCGAAGTGGAGCAGAGCTGGAATCATCAGCGGCGGTGGAAAAATGAGGGGTCTGGAGGCCAACAGACGTGGGCCTCGGTGCCTCTTCGGGTCTCCGTCTGAAATGTTAGCTGTAGAAGGAGAACGCTTTTGTGTATTATGTAAGTAAGCAGTAATGGCATTAATTAAAAATAAATAGTCCCCTTCTGCCAGTTGTTTTGGCTGATCGTCCTTGGGCAGGTTCCTTAACCTCTCTGAGTGCCGGTTTCCTCCTAGAAAATGGGAGTCGTGATCCTGACATCATAGGACTGTCAGGAAAACGAACGGAGCAAAGGGATGTGCCGAGCTTCTGCCTGGCTTGCAGTTGACCTTCACGAGGGCATGTCCCCGCATGGCCTGGCCCTCTTCAGGGCAGAGGCAGAGAGTAGATCCCTGTCCTCAGAGCCTCTGAGCGCTAGAGATCCCAGGAAGGTCCAGGCTCTGCATTCTAGCTCCCTGAGAGGCAGCTGGATTTGCTCCGGACCCCCAGGCCGACAGTCGTCCAGACCCTGGGGTCCTGCTAGGTGGTCAGCTGTGTGACCAGCAGGCCCTCGAGAGCCTCCCCAGGATCAGCTTGCCCAGCTGGGGCACACTGGGCTAGGACCAGCCGGCCATCAGGCTCCGACGCCCCTCCCTGCCCCGGTGTTTCCTTCTCTCTGGGTGCTGTGTTCATTTTTCATGGCTTCCATCAGAGGCAGAAGGCAGAGTGCCGTTTCCTGCAGGGAGAGAGCAGGCGCTGGAGTGGGGAGGAGGGAGGCAGGGCTGCGTGGTGATTAAACACTGCAGAGACCTAAACTAATGACGGCCCCCTCCCCCAGCGGCTCAGGAAGAAAGACAGGAACGGAAGGCTGCCCAAGCTGCTGTCAGCGCCCCCCACCCCCGCCCGCCTACCTGGAGCCGCCTCCTGAGAGCCATGCTGAGCCCAGCAGGACCTAAGTCGTCCTTCCAGCCACTCTGAGGCAGGCCCCAAGGCAGAGAGGGCTCAGGGCCGCCCAGCCAATGCACTGGCAAGTTCTGGGGAGATAGGAGTAGTTGCCTCATGGAGTGTAGGCTTGCAGGAGACAGTATGTGCAAAGTGCTCAGAGCAGGGCCTGGCCCCAGCCCGGTTCTCCGCGCACAGGAGCCCCTGCCGGGGTTGCCCCATCACACCTTCACAGCAGGTAGGTGAGATTGGCTGGCGTGCAAGTGAAGAAAGGCGCATAAATCTGCCAGGGTCTTGCCCAAGACCACACAGTGCAGAGCTAGTGGATAAAACCGGGACTCACCCACTTTGGACTCCCTGCCCGGTGTTCTTTCGCCTATACCAAGGCCAGGGAGAGAGTCCAGGGTCAAACCTCCAGGGCCTTGAATGTAACAATGGAGGAGTCAGCAGCAGTAG
>CM052894.1:42191547-42234486 GCA_028534135.1 Potos flavus | reverse complement strand
CCCCCCCCCCCCCCCCCGCGCGCGCTTCCCCGGGAACGGGTATGTCACCATCGTGGGCAGCTGCCAGCGGGGCCGTGTGCGCAGGGCTCTCCCGCTGGTCCCAACAGCGGCCTCTTGGCTCCTGCCCACCCAGGAGGGACAGGAAGGAGCCCACTGCTCCCTGCAACTGGCAGAGTGGGGATGTGGGCCATGGGCAGGGGCAGACAGGACCGCAGAGGGCCCCAGCCCTGCCTCCCGGGTCTGCAGACTGATGGGGCACCCAGTCCGGGATCTGGGCAGTTTGACGTGACAGCCCTGGGAGGCCACCGCCAGGCTCTGTGGGGCAGGGCATTTTCCCCAGCGCTAGCTGAACGTGGTAAAGGGGGAAGGTTCAGACGAGGCCGGAGGGCTTCCTCGCTGAATTGGTGGGGCTGGAGCCCATGGCCACTCGGTTTTCGCCTTCTGAAGGGTTTCATCTGCTCTTACACATTTTGGTCCAGGCTTGGGCTTCACCACCAGGGGATGGGGTAGGGGCGCCCCTTCTGTGTGTCGGCCCCTCTAGCTGTGGGTCCTGTGAGCGAGTGACTTCCCCCACCTGAACTCAGTCTGCTCATCTGTAGAATGGGGGGAGCGCCTGGCATTCTGGCTCGTGCAGGGCAGGTTTGGGAAAAAGGATACAGAAGCATGTCATACGGCATCTAGATGGGAGAGCCTGGAAGCGAGGAAGTGGGCTCTGCGTCCGGCGAGTGGCTGAGCGGCTGTGGTTCCGTGGGCTTCTGGCCATCGGACCGGGCTGACTACTTCCAGAGCTCTCGGACCCGGCTCACCAAAGACTCACGGCAGGAATGGGGGAGTGGCCGGGGTGCGGTCACCCCTTTTTGCTCCCACACCGTCTCAGCAATTCCCCTATGCACCCCTCACTGCAGCCCTGTGAGGAGGGCAGGGCAGGGCTCCGCAAACTGAGGCCCAGAGAAGGTCTCTGAGCTCCGTTGGTTCATGCAGCAAGGTGGTGGCAGCCCAGCCTTCCCGACTCGCTCATGCTCGTTGGACGGACTGGCCAGACAGACTGACCTGGAGGGTGCTTTTGGCCCCTGGCGGCCACATTAGCACAGTGAAGGGTGATTCCCCAGCACCCCATTAGCTTCAGCTGCTTTTCTCTTGGTGTTTAAGGGCTCAAAGCTCAGATGTGGAGGTCCTCCTGGGCTTCTGCCTTCTGTGCCCCCGGCGCACTGTGGCTTAGCCCCCCCCCACCCCACCCCTGGGCTGCCCTGTGCCCTGCAAGTCCTGGTCCTCCTAAGCGTGGGCGCCTGGCAGCACAGGGACCAGCACCAGGTCTCACTGGAGTGCGCGGGCACTTCGGCGGGAAGGACTGTCAGGGAGAAGTCTGCGGGCGCTCCTGGGATCACCAGGAGGCTTCAGGAAGGCTCTGGATTCTGGGTGACTTTTGCCTCTCCTCCCCTGCCCCGAGGAGAGGCCATGGTGAGCCGACTGCCCAGAGGCTTTGCCGAGAAGTCTGGGGGAGGCCAACACTTCCTAAGCTTGCCCCACACGGGGTCTGTGCCCGCCTCCCCCCTCCCGCTCCGGTGGTCTCTCCTTGGCACCATCTCTCACGTCCCCTCCATCGAGTCCATGCTCTCCTCTGTGCCGCCTCTGTCCTGTCCTTCTCAGAGTGATGGCCGTTGACATCGGCCTTCCTTCGGGGTGGCAGTCCCACTCTAGGTGAGAACACCGAGGCCTCTCAAGGGGGCTTGGTGGCTCTGCCGATGTCCCACGAAGGCGGGAGCATGCAGTCTGGGAGGGCAAGGTGGGGGCAGACGCAGCAGGGGGAGGCAGCCGTGGGGCCCACTGACCGTCCTGTCCTTCCTTGTAGCCTTGCTGTCCTCCTGGTGTGAGGAGCTCGGCCGCCTGCTGCTGCTGCGACATCAGAAGAGCCGCCAGAGCGACCCCCCCGGGAAACTCCCCATGCAGCCCCCCCTCAACTCCATGAGCTCCATGAAACCCACTCTGTCGCACAGGTGAGTGGGCGTGTGCCTCCAGGGTGGGCTGGGGGCTGCTGGGTGGGCGCTGGGCAGTGCCCCTCCGGTGGAAGACCTGGGGGGGAGGGTGATGCGGGGGGCTCTGAGCAGCCAGGAGGATATTCTACGTTTTCTAAAATGCAGCTGTTTTTTAAATGCTGGTGGAAGAGCACCGTCTCTCCCCCATCACAGCAGAGGTTGAAAGCGCTGGTCTTACCCAGCCTGGCTGCTTTGTCCCTTTGGTGGAGGGCTGTCTCCTCTTTTAGATTCTAGACCTCAGGCGGAAAGTTAACTGTCCCGAACTCAGGGCCTTCCCTTTCTCCTGAGCAGGGTCCTGGGCAAACCCAGAGATACCCAGGGTCCCCGAGGGGCTCAGGAGCATCACAGAGCTGGTGCTCCCACCGGCAGATGGGGACAGAGCCAGCCCCGGCCGAGCAGGCAGGAGCTGAGTGCGGCTGGGCCGTCAGTGCAGGGGCGGGGTCAGGAGAAGCCCGGGGTCACGGGTGGGAAGGCCTTGGCGGAGGCCGTGGGGCACCGAGGAAGTGGCCAGTCTGCCCGGCCCCAGCCTCGGAAGGAGCACGTGTTCAGCGTGTCCAGGACCAGCAAACCCCACAGTCAGTGATTCTGCAGTTCCCTAGCTGAGCTGGGCCGCTCTCTCTGCGTGCTCTGCCGGCTGATCCCGGAACAGCAGGGCCTGCCACGCTGTCTGCTTCCCCTCCGCACGTCCCGCTGATGACAGGCTCGGGAGGGTACGCTTGTAGTCACAGCTAGGCTCTCATTCATGACCCAGCCTGACCGAGGCACCCGCGGCTCAGAGCACGCGGCAGGCGACCTGGGTCCCACCCTGACCCCTAGACTCAGGACAGCCCCCTTTCTGTGGGGGTTTCTCGGGAGGGGGGGCACTGCTGGCATCGGGCCAGGGCATTCAATGTCTCGGTCCCTTCCCACTCGGTTCTCCTAGTGCCCCCCACCCCCATGCTGTAAAAGCACCTTCACACATTTCGCGGGGTGAGGGTATCACCCGTGGTTAAGAACCACCGTTCTAGAGAGGCAAAGCCCACCTCTGGCTGCCGTCCTCCCCTTGCCCTGGCTCAGCAGAAAGCCGCAGGGCTTCTCCTGGGCTGCCAGCCGCTCCGTACAGGCTGTGGCTGAAGGCGGCCTCAGCTGCCTGCCTTTACTTTAGCTCCTTCCCGCTCCGCCCTGCCGGACGCCTCCCGCCTTGTTGCCTCCCATCTCCAGTTGGTCCTGCCCTTCCTCCTCCGAGCCACTGCAGGAAAGCGGTCACGGACGGTGGGCCAGGGCCCTGCAGCCCCACGAGAGGCCTGCCTCACACCTGCACAGCCGTGACCGTTCAGGCCGCAGAGTGCCGTGGCTCTGGACCCTGGCCGGGCCTCTGCCAGGTCATTGCCGAGCTGAGCTGCAGGCCTGAGACCGTCCTGCCCTGGAGTGAGCCGGATGAAGGAGGCCTGTGCTCCAGGGAGCTGCATCTCGCTAGCCGGGGAGGAAGTAAGACCCACTGAGGCAAAACTGAGACCTGACAGATGGAGGCAGGATTAGGTGACAGGCAGGCCTGGCCTTGGGGTCAGAAGGAGGAAAAATGGCCGGGCTGTCAAGAGGCTGCCCAGAGGACATGGGCCTTGACCTTCAAGGACGTGGTCTGAGAGCTGGGCAGGTACGTTCCGTGCGTTTGAACTGGCTTTTCCTCAGGGGCCTGGGACATAGCGCCCTGCCCCCGATGCCACACTGGGTCAGCTCCCTATAGGGACCCGTGAATGATAGAGGAGGCGAAGAGGCAGCCTCTCAGAGACAGGAGAGCCCTGTGCCCTGGAAGATTCACTGAGAACTGATAGGTGACCAGTTGCTTCCGTGGAACATGGCCTCCTCACATTCTGCGCCATACCTCCCACCCCAAATGGCAGAGCTAGCATGGAAAGTGGGCCCAGAGCAGGACAGTGACTTGCCCAAGAACACACAGCCAGTAAGGGGCAGGACGGTGCTCTGCCCTTTACTCTGCTGCTGGCCATTCAAGATCAGCAAGGGGGTGTCTGGTTGTTTAACCCAACTCTGATCCAAACCTTGCCCTGTTCCCAATTCTGTGTGAGGGCAGTTGAGACCGGAAAGAAGTGTCATCATTTGAACAGGGACCGGTCCACGTCCCTGCAGGCCCCACGCTGAGGCCGAGGGCACATTGTGGCAGGTGAGGGGAGGTGGGCCGGTCTCTACTTCTAGCTTCATGAGTTTCCCGGGAAACCCCAATAGGAGGCATCACCTTTTAAGTCCTCATGTAATTTCCCAAATAAGAAGGAAAGTCAAGTACTTTGCACAGAGAGGAAACTTTCCAGGCCCCCTCCTCCACTGCTGTATTGAATGACTTGGGGGACAGAAGCCCCTCTTGCCCTTTTAATTCAGGAGACCCTGGGCCATGGGTGATGTTCAGGTTTTGGGGCTTGGAGGGGTGTAGCTGTTTGAAAACTCAGGGGTGCTTGTCTGCAGGCTCCGAGGGTGGAGGGTCCCTGGGAGCCCAGAGCCCCAGGCTGTCTCTGGGGGACCCCGTGATTGTCATGCTTCTGTTAGCTCTGGCGCCACGGTCCCGGCCACTTAGGGGGGAGGTTCCACGGAGGTGGGCGCCACGCCATCAGGCTGGAGCCAATAGGCACACGGCGGCACTCAGTACCCTGCACGCACAGGGGGTCAGAGGGCTCAGGCTCCCCACAGCCACTGCAGAGAGTGATGGCGGTCGGGGGGGAACAGCAAGCGCCCACACGTTGGGGGAGAGCTTTATGGTCCGTGGGGCTGTCCTTGGAACAACTCTGAGGCTGGCCAGGACGAGGGGGCTGTGGGTGGATGCCGCTCTCTCCACTCTGCAGATGGGTCAGAGCTCTCGGCCAGAGAAGGAAGGCCGGGAGAGGCCAGCCCGGGGCCGGAGGGGGCCTTGGGCCCACAGCCCCCTCGGTGACCTGGCCGTGCTGCCAACAAACATTTCTGCCTTCTCTCTCAGATTTAAATGAGTGGTTAAAAAAGCCATTTGTGATTAGCACATTGTCCGTATGCAAATCAGTGCTGCAAAAGTAATTAAAAGCCTAATAAATCTCGTTTACACTCCTAACTTAATTACAGTCAAAGCCCGCTGGAGCTGAGGATGACTCCAAAATCAAGGGGTGCCGCCCTTCCTCTTTCAGGGGACGGGTTTGTGTCCCCGCCCCCCCCAGGAGAGGGGCCTGGGTGCTCCCCGCTGCTCCACGCTGTGCAGCAGGCAGGGGGCACAGGCGCTGAGCCGGGCCGCCAGGCGTGAGTGGCCGCTCTCCTGGCTGGGGGACTTCGGGCAGCTCTGGAACTCTGTGCCTCGGTGTCCTCATCTATAGCGCTAGAAACAGCAGTGCGGGACTTCCAGCGCTCTTGGTGCCAGCGGACTCTGACGCACTCACTTTGGTCAGCTAACAAAGGGGCTCCATCAGAGCTGACCCCCCCAGCCTCCTCCTTTTCTTGGTGCCATCACACCACCTTCTCCATGTTCACTGTTAGCTGCTTTTGTGGAGCTGGGCCCAAAGCTTAGGTTGTAATAGGTCTTTCTTCTTGCCCCCAGAAAATTAAAAAAAAAGAGAGAGAGGGAGGGAGGGAGGGAAGAAGGAAGGATTGATGGAAGGAGCCAAAAATCCTACTCCATCGGTTCCAGATTGCCAAGATACAGCATCTTTTCCTTTCCTTCTTCCTACTGAAAAAATTTAAAACCCTCTAATATACAGTTAGCTGCGCAGGTCCCTCTACGTTTCACTGCGGGGAGGGAAGGAAGCGGCCCGAATAATTGTGATGATGGAGAGCCCCGTTAAGGGCTCCCCTAAATGAAAGAGGGTGGGGGCTTCCGCTCCTCACTGGCTTGGTGTTTCATTAGTGGTGACTCTTCATCCTTGCATGGAGACGGGACCGATGTAGCCAGATCAGGGAAATTAATTCAGGTCTGACAATACCCTTAATAGGAATTTGTTCTTTCTCCCAAATAAAGTGGCTGTTAGAAGTGCGAAGGAAGAAATAACTCAGCCCTGCCGCCTCTTCCCTCCGTGAATGTCTGTGTAGACACTGCCACAGGAGGTACCCAGGAGCCAGGAATCAGCACTCCACTCTTGCTGGGCTTTTACTCATTTTCTCACATTTAGCAAACATCAGTCAGTGCCTATGGAGCTGCCAAACAGACATGTAAATTGTCTACTCTAACTGCAGTGTGAAAAGCTCTTTTATGTGACAAAAAGAGCTGAGGGAATAGAGGAAAATGTCCTTGGTTCTGCTTAAGAGAATCACAAAAGGGAGTACCCAGTCTGGGCTTTGAAGTATAGGTAGGAGTTCAATAGGTACAGGAAGGTAAAGGAACACTAAGGAAAGCCCCAGAGGCTTGGGAAATCTGTTCAACAGGCAGGAATGATAAGAACACCCCTTCTCATAGCATTTTTGAAAAACTTGTGAGCACCGTCATCATATCATCAAGTAAATAGGGGCACCTGCACGTAGTCAGCCTGGAGAAATGGAGAGAAAAGTGTAAGTGCAATTTAGCAGGGACCCGGTGCCAGGCACTGTGCTAAACTTTACCTGTATTCATATGCTTCATCCCAGGAAAGTGTTAGTCCCATTTTACAGATGAGAAAGTTGAGCTGACTTAAGTGATATGTCCAAGGTCATAGAAATTGTCAGTGGCAGAACCAAGGCTTAACCCCAAAGACACTAAGTTTAGAGCCCAGCTATTACCAGGGCCTCCCTGTGCCATCTGAGTATTAGCCTCACGAACATTTAGTCGGAGTCCCCGAATATTTGCCAGGATACTCTGTGCAGGCCAAAGTTAATGCTTTGATGGATAGAGTGTGATAGAGTGTTTTGTTTTGTTTTCTGGTTCACTATTTGGGTTTTCTCTGCAGCCAGGCTTCGAGACTAAACTTTTCATGTCCTCTGTCATTTCATGCTGGGCGGCTTCCCCCAAAAACCCTCAGGAAGCTGTGCCCCTTCTCAGAATTCTTGGGGACCACTAGATGTCCCTCATACTGTGTGCCCCCCTTGCATTATCACCATCTCTTTTTTTTTTTAAGATTTATTTATTTACTTGAGAAGGGGGGAGGGGCGGAGGGAGAGGGAGGGAGAGAATCCCCAAGCAGACTCCCGCTAGGCACAGAGTCTGATGCTGGACTGGATCCCATGACCCCGAGATCATGACCTGATCGTGAACTCAGAGTCGGCCGCTTAGCCGACTGAGCCCCCCAGGTGCCCTTCCCCATCTCTGTGCAGGGAGGTGCTATCTTTCCGGACCTTTAGCCCCGTGAGACAAGGGCATGTGGTCAAGCCCACCTGGCAGTCTCGCCCTTGACAAGCTCCAGGACCTTGTGAGCCTCAGCTCCTACGGATGCGTCTGTTGAGCCCACTTTAAGGGATGAAATGAGCTCTTAGGTGAAAGTCCCTTCACCTAGTTCCTTGCTTCTAGAAGCCACTCCATAAATCCTAACAGCAGCAGTCAACAGTTTTAGGTGCCCGAGGTAAGCTGCATGTGGTCACTTTGCCTTACACGTGGGAGCTCACTCAGTCCTCCTGACAGCCTTCTGCGAGATATACTGTTATTATCCCATTTTACAGACAAGGACACTGAGGCATAGAGAGAGCAAGGAGCTGCTTCATCAGCTCCCTCTATCCCTCTCCCCGGAGGGCGGGACTCTCGCTTCCTGGGAGCCAGTGCCCGTGGGGTCACAAGCACACTGTAGGTGGTTAGCAGTCAGGTTTAACGAATGGACATATTCTTTGTCGGGCTTTCTTCTGAGGAGAGTATGGAGAGTTGGTATTTCTCTCTGGCACTTCGGTTAGCAAAGGCTTTCTGAGCCCTGGAGCTGTGTGGAGACATCATGCCAGGTACAGATAGCCTAACTCAAGACTCCTGGGGCAGAAGGAGAAAGGCAGCCTCTCATTTGAGCCCCCACTCGGGCCCTGTGAAGGTGAGGAACAAGTGGAGCTCAAGCCAGTGAATTTCCCAAGGGCTTCCTGGAGGAGGTGGCCTTTGGAAGAGGAGCCTGGGAAGGATGAGTGGCATTTCTCAGGGTGAGGATGAAGCATTCCAGACTAAGAGGAGGCACAGCGGTGGGAAAGCAGCTGCCTCCCTGTGAGGAGGTGCTTGGCAGGCAGAACACTGCCGAGATTCCAGCGGGCTGCGGGCACTGGTGCCTCTCTGGGTGGACTAGGGTTCTTGGGGCGGTTTTGGCTGGACAGGACTGCAACTGGGGGCAGCTGTGGCATGAGACTGGGCTGGTGTGGGGTGGTGCACCATGGGGTGTACACATTGGGGGCGCACAGAACTGGGCAGGATTACTAAGAGTGGGATTCTCACATCCCAGGGGCCCTGGCCTCCCTCTGAATGGCAACCAGCTATGGAGAAGGGGAGAGAAGTGGCTCCTGGAAGGCAGTCCCGAAATGCCAGGGACCCCTGACCTGGGCTGACCTCATCTGTGGGTCAAATAGTACTTGCCAGAGGAAGGCAGGGCCTCAGGACACCCCCTTCCCCCAGAGGCCCCCTAGGCCTCCTCTTCATCACCCTAGGCCCCCTCCCACCTTGGTAGGGCCCAGGAGCTGGGCTTGTCCTCACTCCATGAGTCCTCAGGGAGCTAGAACTGGGCAGCCCCCCCGGTGGTGGTGTCTGAGTCCTGGCAGAGGCGGCGGCAGGGCCGACTGCCATGGGCCTGCGGGGGCGAGAGCCTTCCCTGCGACAGCAGGAGCCGTCTCCCCAGGAGATGAGTCACCGCCGTGTTGGTGCGGCTGCCACTTCTGCTTCTGCAGCAGGTGCGAGTGGGGGCGAGCAAGTCCCTGAGACCACCCTCCACGCGTGTGCCTGTCTCTGCCCCCGCGTGTGCACGACAGCGTGGCAGCAGGGTGCGTGTGCAGACCCACAGCCGTGTCCCTAGCCACCCGCAAGCACTCCCGGGATGGGCCCGGGGCTCTGGGGGCCCCTTCCAGCCAGACGGTGGGCACGCCGAGTTCGGGAACCACGGTTGAGTTTGGTTCTCACCAAGTTTCGGGTGGAGGGGACGAAACAGGAAGAAACTGGTTTCCGCCCACAAGGCCCACCCACGGAGCCGTAGGGCAGTCGGGGGCTGGTTTGTGGGCCTGTGCAGTATCCCGGTGATCGGGGCCTCCCCGCCCGAGGGGGTGAGGCAGGAGCTGCCCGCTCCCCCCTCCCCCAGGCGCGGGCGAGGCCCTGCCAGGCTCCAGGGGCTCCCAGAGGGCTTTACTTCTGAGCCTGCCAGGCACATTCTAAAAGGACACCAACTGGACATCAGCCTGAAGGGTCGCTGGGAGCTCGTGGGACAGAGAAGACGCACACTTGTGCTCTATTGAACTGCTGGGGGATCCTGTGTTCCATCCTGCACACTAGGATGAGGGCCTCACAGGACAGCTGGTGTCTAGGGGTCTCCTCTCTTGGTTTAAACTGTAGCCTGCAGGGCTTTCCTTCAGGCTGCTGGTGTGCCAGGCCCGGGACCAGGTGTTACCCCAGTCCTCCGAGATTTCTCCCAGGGAGGTCCTTTCAGCCCAGCTGTGCTCAGGCCCAGGCTCATGGCTTCCTTCCCTGCGCTTCTCCACCCCTCCCGAGCTCTCTGGGCTCCTGGATCCCCAAGCAGCCTTCCCAGATGCGAGTGTGAGCTGGCCGCCAGCTGTGGCCGGTGCATGTGGGCCTCTCCCCCTTTCCACTGACCCACGCCGCGTCTGGCCAGCAGGAGTGGGGGGCAGGCAGGAGGTCTGACTTCCTGGCTCTCCTCTCCCCTGGAAACCATGAGTAATGCCCAAGTCTGTGTCCCTTTCTAGTCGCGAAAGCCTTTCTGGCTGCATGCCCCTCTTTGAGCTGCATCAGACTTACGCTACCAAGGCCTGTGTTGTCCAGACCTCCTTGACTGAGACCCATGGTAAATACGCATAGTACACCGTGACCCAGGGTGCACACTCGCACGCACATAAAATCAAGACAGCGAGGAACGTTATTTATTCTTACTGTGTGCTCACGCTTAACTGCTTTCTGTTTTATTCCCTCTTTTTTCCCCTCGTGCTGGTTTGATGTCATGACTCAGTCATGTTTCATGACCCACAGCTTAAAAACTCTGAGAGCAGAGTGGGGAATGTCCTTCCTATGCCCATTTGACAGATGAGGGGACTCAGTGCAGACAGGCAGGGGAACTTCCTGAGCCAGGAAGGGACAGGACTCGTGCCCAGGGTACAAAAAAAAAAAAAAAAACCAGGGCAGGAGGAAAAGGGAGTGGAAGGGGTGGGGTGGCTCTTACCCCAGGAGGTCAGGCGGGCCGCTCCAGCCAGTGACTTGTGAGCGGAGATAGGAGGCCAGGGGCTGGTCGGGCAGAGAGGGTGTCCAGGCAGGGGGCGAGCAAACCTGGAAGGACAGTGACACGGCCCCGCCTTCCAGTCTGATCACCCCTGCAGGGCCCCGCCCGCCTTGACTGCGTTGGCTACCGAGGGCTCTGCCTGGCGAGAAGCAGGCACGAGACTCAGCCCCCCTGGCTCCCTCCTGTGAGTCCTGACCTCCGGGCTGGCTCCCAGCACCTCCAGGGCCGGGCCTGGCTTGCCCACTAGGCTGGGGTCTAAGTTCTCCAGGAGTGAACGAGCCCTCTTGCCTTCTGCTGACTTCCTGTGATGACAGCACAAGCCAGACGGAGGCATGAAGTGCTTTCCCCCCACACCCGCCTCCCCCAGACCCCCGTCCCCTGTCCTGGTACCCAGCAGTGCCGCCCTGCAGGCCTCCCCGCTGTCGGGAAGCCATGTGGGGCTGGTACAACAGATGTGGGTGCTCTGCGTTTCTGCCCCCTTGGGGGCCATGTCTGGGGTTCTCTGTCCGCAGGAAGTGCCAGGGAGGGTGCCTGGGTGGCTCAGTCGGTTAATCGACTGCTTTCGGCTCAGGTCATGATCCTAGAGTCCCAGGATCGAGTCCCACATCGGGCTCCCAGCTCTGCAGGGAGTCTGCTTCTCCTTGTGACCTTCTACCCTCTCATGCTCTCTTAATCACTCTCTCAAATAAATAAATAAAATCTTAAAAAAAAAAAAAAAAGACGTGCCAGGGAGTCCATGCAGAGGCAGCCCCAGCTCAGCACTCCCAGGGGCTGGGACCCCAGCACTTTCTTCATGCCTTACCCCTGACAGCCCTTTCCCTCTCCCGGGGGCCACTCTTCACCTGTACCACCTCAACCAATAGGAAGCCATTATTGAGCACTTACTGTGTGCAGGGCGGGGTGTTGGGCCTAAGGTTAAGTCCTTGCTTCTGGTGTTTGGGGGCTTCCCAGGAGATGTCACCAAACACGGTGGGTGCTTCTGGGCCTAGCAAGGAGACGGGGTAGACAGGGCAATGGCTGAGGGTGCTCCGGCAGAGGTGGGAGCCTCGTGGGGGGGCAGGGTAGGGTGGGATTAGCCAGCAGGGTAAATCGTTTTGAAGTGTGTGAGTTTAGACTTTGCCTTGTAAACACTGGGAGCTATTGAAGGTCTTTGATTGTGGAGAGCGTCTTGGGTGTTTAAGGGAGCTTAGCTTGGTGGGGACATGCATAGGAGACTGGGTGGGAGCAGGGGAGGAAGCATGGTGGGCAGGCCCGTACCTGTGATCCAGAGGCAGGGAGGAAGAGTGACGTAAGGAACCTCTTGCCGAAGGCCAGATCGGCTGGGCTGGGTGGCCAACCTCCTGCAAGGGGTCGGGAGAAAGGGGGAAGAGGTGAGCTTCAGACGGGGGCCATTCCGATGTTTCCTGAGAAGGGACCGGGAAGTTCCAAGGGAAGCTGGCACGGGGGAAGCTTACTGGAGAGCCACTCGAGTCAGAGCGTGGTGGAAGGAGGAGCTCAGGTGGGGCCTGTGGGTCTGTCTTCTTCCTTTGGACTTCGGGCTAAGGCGAGGCAGACAGCCATGGGGGTGGGACCGCTATAGCGAGGGGGGCAAACATAGTCACTGGCACGGTCTGGCACCATGCAAGGCACGCCTGTTTTGCATCGGACCCCATGCCAGGCCTGGGGGGTCTAGAGCTGACAAAGACGGGGGTTTGACTGGCAGCCATGGAGGACAGTGGGGTGATGGGGCCCTCCTTTGCATGCAATCCCTGAGGATCCCCCCCTCTGTCTCCCTCTGCAGTGATGGGTCATTCCCCTATGACTCTGTCCCTTGGCAGCAGAACACCAACCAGCCTCCCGGCTCCCTCTCCGTGGTCACCACGGTTTGGGGAGTGACCAACACATCCCAGAGCCAGGTAAGAGCCTGTCCTGCCCCCAGCCGCAGCCCCTCCCCAGCGGGACCATCCCTTGAGCGCGGGGACCTTTGGATCATGCTCCCCTGCGGGCTGTCCTAGCGCTGCCCAGCTGGAAAGACCAGCTCTCAGGGCACGCTCAGCCGTGGACACGCCGCTACCCTCCGTGCTTGCTCAGGAGGGCGGCAGCTGGCCCCTAGGCAACCGTCCCCATCCGAGGGCCTCTCTGGGAAATAACTCTCACTGGACGGAGAGAGTCTGGATACTCTGGATAAATCGAGAGCTGGATAAATAGGAGAACTCCTTGGGTATTACTGGCCTCAGGGCTCCAGCGTCTGGGGTCTTTGACCCTGGGTAAGACTTCAGCAAATGGTGAGCTCTCAGCTCATGACACACCCCTCCCCACCCCCCTGGCCAGCCCTGCCTCCTGCTCTCACCCCTTCCTCATTCCTCCACGCCTTCCCGTCCAGCCTGCTCGGCCTCTGCCACAGCTCGGGGCTGGCGGCCGCCCCCGAGGGCAGCCCTGGGCTTCCCTACAGTGTCAGGCCACAGCAGCCCCTCAGCCAGGATCCTGCCACCCTCCAGAGTTGGCAAGTTGGGCTTCTCTTCGCCCTGATGGCGCAGCAGCCCAGGGTCACCGTGCGGCCCGGTCCTCTGGGCATCCAGGCCCCTTGGCAGGGGAGGGCCGAGAAGTCCAGTTCCTTCCACCTACAACGGAGGGCAGAACCAGCCCCTCCTGGTTCCATCACAGGCCAGGGTTCTCATCCCCTATGCTGCCAGCTTCCAGGCTGCATTACCCACTTCAAAGCATTTGTATGGTCTGGGGATAATTCACGCCTCCACTTTCTCCCCCTTTCCCTCTGCTCTCCCCATTGTACCATTTCAGCAGCACCCCCATGTCTCCTCTTTCTCGCCCACGCCCCCTGGGGCACCGCTTGGGTGACAATCACTCTCTGCCCACAGGTCCTCGGGAACCCTATGGCCAATGCCAACAACCCCATGAATCCAGGCGGCAACCCCATGGCGTCAGGCATGACCACCAGCAACCCCGGCCTCAACTCCCCCCAGTTTGCCGGGCAGCAGCAGCAGTTCTCAGCCAAGGCCGGGCCCGCTCAGCCCTACATCCAGCAGAGCATGTACGGCCGGCCCAACTACCCCGGCAGCGGGGGCTTCGGGGCCAGGTGAGCAGCCCCCAGGGAGCGGCCTTGGCCCTGCCCTTCCCCTCCGCCCTGGAGCAGGCGACAGCTTGAAATGCCAGCAGCGTGCTTCCGGCACTGCTCACGCTCCGCTGTCCCCTCTGTTAAAGGGACACGGCCACTCCCCACGCTCGGGCTGGCATGTGGGTCAGACCAGAGCAGCTGGCTGGTTGTGATAGCCGCCAGGCCCGTGCTGCTGGAAGGTCTGTGCGCTCGGCCCTTCTGCGCCCCGTGTCCGTGTATACGCTGGCAGGCCCTGTGGGGGCGGGGTCGGCGGGGTCCAGAGCGGGGTCCAGAGCGGCTCCGCACAGGCGCAGGAAGGCCACCCTGCCCCTCGGGCTGTGCGGGCAGAGCTGTGGGAGGCTGAGAATCACCAGGTTCCAGAGGAGCTGGGAGGGGAGAGGAGCAAGGAGCCCCAGGAAGATGCTGCAGGGAGTGGGGGCTGGGCAGAGAGGCACCCCGCTCCTCCTCTGCCACCCTGGCCTGGCCAAGGCCACCTCTTTGGCTTCAGCCCACCGTCCACTGCCAGGGGCCGTGGGCAAGGTGCTCGGGGGTTTTTGAGGCACTGTGTCCTCCTCCAGAAGGTGGGCTCCCCATGGCAGCGAGGCGCCATGATCTCGTGCCCGGGAGGGTCCCCGCCGGCCGGCACCCCGCCTTGGACTTCAGGAACACAGCAGCTTGCCTGTCGCCAAGGGGCATGAAGGGCAGCCAACCCACAGGAGGCCCTTCTCCCCGCTTTGGGTTCAGAATCCAGACATCTCCCCTGTCTGTGAGCTGGGGGCAGGAGGGCATGGAAGGACCTGCCTTCTCCCTCCCAGCCCCCCAGCCCAGGGCTTACAGTGGGTTCATCTTTAGATTCAGGCAGTGTCTAAGTCTCCCCTTCTTCTCCCTCACAGTTACCCCGGGGGTCCTAATGCCCCCGCAGGCATGGGCATCCCTCCGCACACCAGGCCACCCGCAGACTTCACTCAGCCCGCCGCTGCCGCCGCAGCAGCTGCAGTGGCGGCAGCGGCGGCCACGGCCACGGCCACAGCCACGGCCACTGTGGCAGCCTTGCAGGAGACGCAGAACAAGGATATAAACCAGTATGGACCGGTAAGGGCCCCACTAGTCCTAGTCCTGGTCCAGCCTTGCCCCCCCAGCAGAGTTGGGGTGTTGGTGCCATGTGCGCTGGAAGAGCCGATGGTGTCAGGGCGTGTCTGGGTTTCCTCGGAGGCATGTGGACGGGTGTGTGTTAGGACGTGGGTGCGTCGGCGTGGTCGGGTGTGCTGGGGGGAGGCCGTTGGGTGCTTGTGTTTGTTCTGCGTGGGTTTGTGGCTCATGCGTGTCTGCGAATGGAGAAAGACGTTCTTTATCGCCCCCTGGGCGCCTGCTCACCAAAGAGCGGGCTCAGTGCCTAAAATGCCTTGTCACCAGTCTGTCCCCGTGGTGGCTTCTGAAGACCATATACTCCTAGTCATCCTATCTGTGGATTGAGCCCAGGTCCCATTTCTGCTCCCCTGACCTTCAGAAGGACTGGTGGGGTGTGAGGAGAGAGGGTTCCCCGCAGGAATGGAGGACAGGGGACAGGGGATGGGGCTTGTAGGAAGGGGACAGCAGGGCAGGTGGGCAGAGGTGGGAGCTGGGACGCCTCAGACTTTGTGGATGGAGGGCGTGTCTCCACTGGCTGAGGGCGGGGCTTCCAGGAAAGGGGCTCCTGCCTCCATCCTCATCCCCCTCCATCCCCCCATGCCCCTCCCCACCTCTGCACCTTCTTCCCCTTCCCTGCCTGCCTCCCTGGAAATGCTGCCTGCTCTCTGGAGTGACTGCACCCCACCCCGGAACACCCCTTGGGCTGCATCTTTCCTGTGCGGCCTGCAGAGGGCAGTGGTGAGCCCAAGAGGCCCGACATCCCTTGGGGCCTGGTCACCAGCTGCAACCACATAGGAAAGTGCCCCCCCCAACCCAGAGCCTCCCCACCTCCCCCACCCTTCCCTCCCTGCACTTTCAATGCATGTGGCATTTTATTCTTTTTTTTTTCTTCTTCTCCTGTTGAAGGTCTGTTCCTCTTTCCAGATGGGTCCCACCCAGGCGTATAACAGCCAATTCATGAACCAGCCCGGGCCGCGGGGGCCTGCCTCCATGGGGGGCAGCATGAACCCCGCAAGCATGGCGGCTGGCATGACACCCTCGGGGATGAGCGGCCCTCCCATGGGCATGAACCAGCCCCGGCCGCCCGGCATCAGCCCCTTTGGCACGCACGGGCAGCGGATGCCCCAGCAGACCTACCCGGGCCCCCGGCCCCAGTCCCTTCCCATTCAGAGCATAAAGAGGCCATACCCGGGAGAGGTGAGTGTGACAGCAGGCCGGTGGTGGCCAGGGTGGGAGGCGGGGAGGACCCAGGGCTTGAAAACAGAGGGGCTGTGGGCAGGACCTTGGAAAGGGCAGGAACTGACCAGTGCCAAGCCTGGACCAAAAGTCCGAGCCTTGGGACGGAGGAGTCTGGCTCCTGGCTTGGAGACCAGCTCTGCCATTTCCCAGCTGGAAGCCCTTGATCAAGTCAGGTTCCCTGCTGAAGTCTTGGTTTTTCATTTATAAAAGACGGTGCCGATCCAGCCCACCTCCTGGGGCCGCTCGGGAGATGTGAACGAGGGGCTGGACGGGAAGCACTTGGCCAGGGGCCGGCGCAGGCAGCAGTAGCTGCAGTTAGCATGGTGTTTTGTCTCGGCACAGACGCCAGCTGGGTGGCTTTGGTAAGGAGCAAAGCCTCCTTGGGTCCACGTTCCTCACCTGCACACAAGGGCTTCTTACTTGCAAGAGTGAGAGAGGGGACAAAAGCCTGCAGATATCTAAAGGCTGTGCACATCGGAGAAGTGACTGGAAGGCAGACAGCGTGCTTCTTAGGGCTCTTCTCTGCCAACCGTCAGCTGCTCTTTAGGGAGAAACACTGCTTCACTGGCTGCCCGGCCAGCTCAGCCAAGGAGAGGGTGAAGATTTAAGGAAGTAAAACCCACACCTGTCCTCTGGCAACCGAGACTTTCAGAGGAAAGGGGATCACCTTCCTGGAAACCTGTCTAAGCAGGAGCCCATAAGGAGGCAATGCACGGGGGTATCCGGAATTCAGCGTGAGGTCAGAAAAAGAGGACTTCCTGGAGGAGGTGTCATAGGGCTTTCAGTGAGCAGTGGGAAGAGTTGGCAGCAAATGGTCTATCTGGGTAAGGCTTTAGTTCACCTGCAAAAGACACAGGGACCTAGAATCCTGGCCCAGTGTGCGCTCCTCAGGAAGCCTGCCTTGATTCCTTGCGTAGGCAAAGCTCCTTGCTGAGCAGTCTCTGCCATAGCTCTCTGCTTGCCGCCCGTTCTCACACCGGCTCCCCCCCACCCCCACCTCACTGGCCTCCGAACTGTGGCCTTCAGCTTGGCCTTAAGTGGTGGGTTTAGAGGCCAGAGCTTAAGTTCCTCAAAGGCTGTGTGATTCCCTCAGCATTCCCCCTAGCTCAGGCTTGACCATTGTTGGAGGTGTCCTGAGTCCAGAAGGGGAGAGGTCAAGGATTTCCTCAAACTCTCGGGAGCCTGGCTCAAGCCCAGACACTCCTGGGTGGCACCGGTTCAGGGCGGCACCAGCCGGAGAAGGACAGTGGCTCTCGAGGTCTTGGGGGAGGTGCGGGGGGCTGCTCAAGCTCCTGGCCTCACTCCCACACACAGCCCCCACAGGAGTTCCGGACCTCTTTCAGCCCCTCTGTGCTCAGATCCCAGCATCCCTGCTGGCTGGGCTAGAGATGCATCTGCGGACCCAGCCTTGGGGCTGGCGGCCCCTAAGGAGGTGAGCCCAGGAAAGGAAAGGCAGAGAAAGTCCCAGTCATCGCTCCGATGTCCACCTGCACCTGTGAAGGCACACACCCGACGCCCTGAATTATCATCCTCTTCGTGGAATGCTGATGCTCCTCAGCTACAAAATGCCCAGCACTGGGCTAGGACACTGTGTGATCCCAGCCCGCACAGCCTGACCCTGTCTGGGAAGGCGGGCCTCACCCTGCAATGCTTCTAGAATCTCGGAACCGTCAGAAAGCTGGGTCAGGTTGGCTGGTCCCGCACAGGACCCCTCTTCGGTGGTCTGATGGGCAGGTCCCCCCGTACCCTCGCTCCTCCGGTGATGGGACGGGAACAACACTGTCACAGCAGCCACCCTGTTGCCGCAGTGTGACACTGACACTGACATGGACGCCTCCCACCCACTACCTCTGGATTCTTCTTTCATTTGCTGAGCGAGTGTTTATGGAGGGTCTGCTCTTTGCCAGACACTGGGACACAGCCAGGACCTCTGAACCTAGAGGCAAGAGAGACGGTTTACATGGATAAGGAGTTTCAACAGACAGGGAGAAACCCGCTGACCTGGCAGGATGTCATGGCCCGGAGCGTCTGGGTGGCAGGGGGCCCTGAGGGTCACCTCATCTCACGGAGGGGGAAGGCGGCTGCAGCGTGGACATCGGCGTGTCAGGGGTCACCTTGTAGATCCCCGAGGACAGGGGTCCTGCCCCTGCCTCGAGCCGTCTCCTCTCCTCTCTCAATTGCCTGTCTTGAGAAGGTTGTCTGGAGGCCCCCCCCCCCCCCCGCCTGCTTCTCCCCGAGCGCTGCGCGCATGGCCTGGACCTGAACGTCAGTGCGTGCCATTCGGTGTGGGGTATGGGGTGGGGTCCCCCATATTCCCCCATATTCTGCCTCCGAATGCAGGGTTGAGGGGGTCACCTTTCCGGAAGCACATCCCGCTGTCTGCATTCCCCTGCCACAGACCAGGCGCTAGGAGGGACATAAAGGGGGCTTTAGAATCGAGCCCCCTCCTAATGGCATGAATGAGAGGCTCTGAAAGGGCCCTCAGTTTGGGGGCAGGGTACTTGGAGAAGGCTGCTTCCCGGGGAAGTGGCCCTCGAGCCAGACGGACAGAACGTCACGTCCCCAGATGTCAGGGCAGCCCGGGGCTCCGGCGGCCTCTGGTGCCGCCCCCTCTCTCTGGGTCGGGGAGGCGGTTTGTCTGTGGCAAACAGCAGGGAGGAAGGTGTGGGGCCCGGGCACTCCGGGCCTTCCGGTGAGTGGCTTGGCTCCGCGACACTGACACCCTTTCTCCTCTCCTCTGTCCGCTGCCACAGCCCAACTATGGAAACCAGCAATACGGACCAAACAGCCAGTTCCCCACCCAGCCAGGCCAGTACCCCACCCCCAACCCCCCGCGGCCACTCACCTCTCCCAACTACCCCGGGCAGAGGATGCCCAGTCAGCCGAGCACCGGGCAGTACCCGCCCCCCACAGTCAACATGGGGCAGTATTACAAGGTGAGTCCCACCACCCAACTGGCCCCTTCCTTCCTCTCCACCTCATAGCCCTGCCCCCACCCGGGTCATCTTGGTCCCATGTGTGTCCTCTGAAGTCACCAGGGGGCAGGTAGAGATTTCCAGATGTGTCCTCGAGAGCTAAGAGCCATGGCCAAAATGCCAGGCTGGCTTCTTTTGATTCCCGTTCCCATGGGGCTCATACAAGGGCTTTCCCCTTCCCTTTTGCTGTTTACGGCACATGTCAGATGATCACAAAGGAAACACGTTTTTTTATTTTTATTGTTTTTAAAGATTGTATTTATTTAACAGAGAGAGAGACATCGAGAGAAGAAACACAAGTAGGGGGAGTGGGAGAGGGAGAAGCAGGCTCCCTGTTGAGCAGGGAGCCGGACGCGGGGGCTCGATCCTAGAACCCTGGGATCATGACCTGAGCAGACGCTTAACAATTGAGCCACCCAGGCGCCCCAGAAACACGTTTTTTTAAAAAAGAAAAGCATCCACCTGGACTTTCTAAACCTTTTTCCCTACTGCACATGGTAATCAATATGTTACATAGTTGTTATTAAGGTTGTAATTTTGAATCTGTTTCTTTCGCTCGGGAAGTCACTAGCGAGTTACTTGTTACAGAGTCTTTGTGGTTCTCAATTTCTAAGGGTGGCCTCACCTTCTGTGGATCTAAACCACACCGTATTTTATTTATCATTCCCTTCCTGTCCAACGTTTGCATTATTTTTGATTCTTCACTTTTGAAGTAATGCCGTCCTGAATATTTTCAGGCACCTAGCTTTCTCTTTCTTTGGGATTATAAAGTTCGTTCTCAGGAGCGCAAACTACTCTGGACACACTTGATATTTATTTGCCCAGGAATCATGCTAACTTCCGTGACCACCCAAACACTGCTCCAACTTTAGCATTCTAGGTGTTTCTACCACCCAAACACTGCTCCAACTTTAGCATTCTAGGTGTTTCTATTTTTTACAGACTCTTGCTATATTAGTAGCTGTGGACAGAGAGACACGAAATTCTGTCCTGGGACGGGGCGGGGGGTGACCTGCTCTACCCCCTGGGGTCCCACTCCACACCCCGGCACTGGATGGGCCTCATCAGCATCCCCTGAATCATACTCCTGGCCAGTTTTCATATCGGGAGAGAAAGCAGGCTTCTGGTAGCTTCTCTGCTTTCCACTCTCACTGCATTGTGTGTCTTGCTTTAACAGCCAGAGCAATTTAATGGACAAAATAACACGTTCTCGGGAAGCAGCTACAGTAACTACAGCCAAGGGAACGTCAACAGGGTATGTTCCACTTTTCATCTGGTATATTCGTGTGTCTAAGCGGCCTGGCCGACCCCACCCCAAGCCCATGGGTGGGGGCGCACTCCCGGGTTGTCAGCTCTGGGGCACAGTGATGCCCAGACAGAAGCCACAGGTCCAGGCAGGTGGGCCAGGGATGAGTAAGGACTAAGAGCAGAAGGGAGAGGGGCTCCTGGGGAGCCAATTTCCTGGGGTCCTGCAGGCCCAACTCCATCTGAGGACCCCACTGGGCTGTGGGTGGACGGTGTAGCCTGGAGTGATGTAGGCAGCCAGAGACCTGAGTGCTGGCCGGGATAGAGGGATTTCCACAGGGGGACTGGCTGTCTTCCCTTGGGGGAGCAGGGACCATCGCCCCAGGATTGCAGGGTGGGTGGGGTGTATGTCCGTAGCCATAGTCCCTCCTATCCCGGTGACCCCATAACCTATGTGTGCTTTCTCTTCCCCTCCAGCCTCCCAGGCCAGTTCCTGTGGCAAATTACCCCCACTCACCTGTTCCAGGGAACCCCACGCCCCCCATGACCCCTGGGAGCAGCATCCCCCCGTACCTGTCCCCCAGCCAAGATGTTAAGCCACCCTTCCCACCTGACATCAAGCCAAATATGAGCGCTCTGCCGCCACCCCCAGGTGAGTGCCCCACCTCCTCCCTCTGTCTGGCCAGCCCCACCTAGGGCCCTTCGGAGGGCAGGAGCCAGGGGGCTTGGAAGTTGGACTGCCTGTGGGAGCTGGGCATGTGGAAAGGGCAGGAGGGCCTGGAAGCAGATAAGCCCCACCCGCAAGGGAAATTTGGGGTGGAGCTGGGCTGCCCACAGCCCTGAGCCCCTGGAGGCTGGGAGCAGAAGCAGCTCCCAGCTGTGGAGAGGGGCTGGGCGGAGGAGCCTGAGGCTTCCAGAATAGGGAGTAGGCGGGGCCAGAGGGGGATAGAGCTAGGATGAGGGGGACATGGGACGCGGGGACGTGGGGATGGGGGGGGCGGACTGACAGAAGCAACGGGCTCCCTGGTGTGCACACACGAAGATAGCCCAGCTTCTGTGGTCGTGTTTACACACGCACCTGCGCGGTCCCAGGAGCACGCGGCCAGGAGTGCGGGTCGTGTGGGGGCGCAAGCTCCACCCACCATCCCCGAGCCCGTGCTCTATGTGCCCGTGTCGTCCACGGGCATGCGGCTCACCCGGCTCCTTCCCCCGCCCAGCCAACCACAACGACGAGCTGCGGCTCACGTTCCCGGTGCGGGATGGGGTGGTGCTGGAGCCCTTCCGCCTGGAGCACAACCTGGCCGTCAGCAACCACGTCTTTCACCTGCGGCCCACAGTCCACCAGACGCTGATGTGGAGGTGAGTGTCGTGCTGAGGGCCCAGGCCCGAGCTGGGCGGGGGAGGTCTCTGCCGGTGGCGTCCCTGGCCCAGGCATTGCCCTGAATGGGCAGTAGCAGCCTCTGCCTGCTGCCTTCACGTGGTCGGCCTCATGGACTGGGCCCCGCTCTGGGCAGGGTCTGGGGGATGTTGTGGGGAACCTGCAGGCAGGCCTTGGCAGGTGCAGTGGCCCGAAGGCAGGGAGCAGCTTTGGCTCACCGTAGGCCTGAGGGAGTGGTCAGGGATGACCTCCCAGAGGAAAAGGTGGCTAGATCCCACCCAAAGACCGTTAAGACCCAAAGACCACTAGGAGGAACTTGGATATGGCTTGTGGCTAGAGCAGGAATGTAGAGGGATGAGGCTGGGTCGGGCAGGACCAGTGAGCCCTACGGGTTGCCAGGGGCTGGCCTCTGAGCCAGGCTGCTGCTCAGACATCCAGACACACCAGAGGGCAAGGGCCGGAGGTCCCTGGCTGGGCCAGGCCATGTTCTGTGCCTTCTACGCCTGACCTCCCTTGATCTTGTCAGTGGGCCATGCTTTTCCCATTGACAGCGAGGCCAGAGAAGTCGAACAGGGAGTTCTCATGGCAAGTGGCAGAGTTGGGACTCGGGCCCAGTTCTCCTGGATGCCGGAACCCATCTGTGTCCCCACACTCCGTCCTTGCTCCTCAGGCAGGACTCACACTGCCCTGCCAGCACCGTGGCCAGAGTCTCTCAGCCGCCCAGTGGGCATCTGAAAGGCACAAGATGGGCTTGCACTGGGCACATACACACAGCTCGCTCAGTGCCTCGACCACACCAGGCCGGCTTCGGCAGGGGCTGCAGATAGAGCTGGGGTGGGTGGGAGGGCGCAGGAGCTCAGGTGCTCAGGCAGGAGGGTGGAGAGACGCCTGTGCAGAGGCCCTGCTCACCTGTCCGTCCTTACCCCAGTGCCCTCGCCCGGGAGGCGTCCCGTGGCCCTGGCTGGCGTGGATTCCACACATATGTGGTCACCGCTGGGTTCACGAAGATTTATTCCATGTTGTATATCTGGTTCCCAGGAGGGGACTGAATCAGACACGGCCAGGCCTGGGTGCTTCTCCCAGCTGGAATCTGGGTTGGGCATGATCAGCCTCCCAGCTGGTCTGGTCACGTTAGCGTCTGTCCTTTCTGTCCCTCTGTCTCTGTTCTGGGGAGTGGCCGTCACCCTGATAGGGAGGGGTCTGGGGCAGACCTGCAGAGCTGTGGGGTGTGGCTGGAGTGAACAGTATGGGAGAATGTGGGTGGCCGGGATGGCTTTTGGCCGGGGATGCGGGCGGAGGGGCCATCCAGGGTGGGAGGGGAGAGTGCGGGGAGGCGGGGGCAGCGGTCACAGCGGAGGACGTGCGGCCCCAAGGACCTCGGGCTGTGGTGGGGTCACCGAGGCCGCAGGCGGCGCCATCTGAGCCCTGCCCCGCCCCTCAGGTCTGACCTGGAGCTGCAGTTCAAGTGCTACCACCACGAGGACCGGCAGATGAACACCAACTGGCCGGCCTCGGTGCAGGTCAGCGTCAACGCCACGCCCCTCACCATCGAGCGCGGCGACAACAAGACCTCCCACAAGCCCCTGCACCTCAAGCACGTGTGCCAGCCGGGCCGCAACACCATCCAGATCACCGTCACGGCCTGCTGCTGCGTGAGTGTGCGGCGGGGGCCGGGGCGTGGGGAGTGCCCCCCTGGGCCGCGGCCGTGTCCTCACGGCTCTGTCCCCGTCCCCATAGCCACTGAAGTGACTTTTCGGCAACACTCCTCCGCACGTGTGCAGTGTTCCCCCCGGGGCTGTGGGGTAACCTTCAGAGCCGCTGGTCTCTGGCCATAGAGGCGGCCTTTCCCACTCTCACACCACAGCCCCCATCCGGTCCGCACACCTGCCTCCGCTTGCTCCAGCGCGCCCCTCCTCCTGGACACCTTCTTCCTGTGCCCACCACCGTCTTCTGCTGGTGGAGGTCTGTGTGCCTCGAAGCCAGGCACTGTTCTGGCTTCATTCACAAGAAATGTTTATATACTAATCACCCTTTGACCCAGACCCAGATCCATCAAGTCTGGAGTTAGCTTTCTCCCTTCTTCACCCAACCCTGCTGTCTCAGAATTGAGTACGTATGTGTCCCTCCAATCTGTGACCTGCTCTGGGACCCCATCTGAGCCACTCTCCTACCCCCAGAGATCAAGGCCTGCACACGGGGCTTGCTGGGGGACGTGTGGGGGAGTAGATTACCTACCCTACTCTGCTGGCCTCTGGGGGGGACACAGGAGGAAAATCACTGATCCTGCCCTTATGAGCCTAGGGACACCAAGGCTACCTAGAGACGGGAGTCACAGGATAGAGAGCCTGTAGGGGCTTGTGAGGGTGTACAATCCTGGAAGGCTTCCTGGAGGAGTAAAAACAGGGATGACACCCTCTGGCAGGAAGGGTGGAGGACACATGATGAGGAGCAGTGCTGGGCGAGGTCAGGAAGTGAGGCCAGCTCCAGTCCTGATGCCTGTCCCATAACCTGATGCCAGGGGTGTTTCAGTGTCAGCCCAGGACCCAAGCAACTGTCCCAAGCAGTGACCCCTGCCCGAGTCTCCAGGCTCACCGGTCTCAGGACACATCCTGGGGCCTCAAGGGCCCCTGTTCTAGAGTGGCATCACTATGGATCATGGGCCCTTTCCTGTGCTTGGCCTTCAGGGGCCTTCGGGTACAAGTTGGGACCGCAGGGAGGCCGTAGGGGACCATAGGGCGGGGGCTAAGCACACACTCTTTCCTGGCAGTCCCACCTCTTCGTGCTGCAGCTGGTCCACCGGCCCTCCGTGCGCTCCGTGCTGCAAGGCCTCCTGAAGAAGCGCCTCCTGCCGGCCGAGCACTGTATCACAAAAAGTGAGTGTGGGGGCGCAGGGAGCCAGAACCAGCCCCAGCCTGTGTCCGTCGGCCGGCCACTTTCATCATCCACCCAGGACCCGCCTTGGGCTCCATGCACAAACCCCGGGGTGTCCCTTGGCAGCAGTCCCCATCCCCAGTTTATGTCCCTCCTGGAGCCGTGGGGATGATCAGAGGAGCATGGCCTGTGAGACCTGCCTAGCCTGGATGACCTGGCTCACAGCACGGGGGGGTGAAGCAAATTAAAAGGAAACACCATGGTGTAGACAGGCCAGGCAGGCTTCCTGGAAGAGGTGATCACCCGGAAGATCACCTCTAGGAACTGGACAAAGGGGATCTTCAGCAGAAGGGAGGCCCAGGGGTGGTTTCCCGACTGGCCTCCCCAGCTCGACAGCTTGTGGCTGAACTAGAGAGAGGGACTCGGCTCAGAGTCCAAGCCTTTAGAGGAAATACCGAGGTCGTTAGTGAGAGGCACCACGCCAGGACGTGCCCTATGGCTCCTCCCTCTGGCTCTGCTTCTTCATGTGACCTCCTGAGCCCCCGGTTCCCGCCAGGCATGGGTCTATTCCCATGTCCACCCTTGCAGAAGTGAGTGTGCCTGGCCCAGAAAATCACGGGCAGTGCCAGACTGGGTTTCTGCACGTGCGGTAGGAAGTCCCCCTTCCTAGGGAAGGCGGGGCCTGTTCCATGACTGGGGAGCTGACATAGTGACCTCTAGGGACACGTGCCTCCCACACATGGCACATGGGGGCTGCCGTCCCAGAGGGCTGGGTGGCCCAGGGCGCCGGGAGGGCCAAGCCTCCCGCCCCCCCCCCCCAGTAAGGCCGGGGTGCGCCACTTATCCCCGGGGCCTCCCAGTGTCTTCGGGGCGGTGGAGAAGCAGGCTGTGTCCCAGCCCCAGGAGGGAGTGCCACGCGTGTGGGACAGCCCTGTCCCCCTCATCCACCTGTGCCTCCTGCCCCACAGTCAAGCGGAATTTCAGCAGCGTGGCTGCCTCATCAGGCAACACGACCCTCAATGGGGAGGACGGCGTGGAGCAGACGGCCATCAAGGTGTCTCTGAAGTGCCCCATCACATTCCGGCGCATTCAGCTGCCTGCTCGAGGCCACGACTGCAAGCACGTCCAGGTGAGGGGTCCCGGGGGGGAGTGGGGTGTGGGGCGTCTGGCTGGGATGCTGAGGGGCAGGCAGAGGGGCCAGCGGGGCCTGGCTCTGATCCCCAGAGCGCTCTGTGGCCATCGGCAGCCGATCGTATTCACCCACCCCAGCCCCCGTCTGTCCTTGGAGCATCTTCGTCTGCCCAGGGCTCGGTTCCCAGGGGGGCGAGGATCCGATTTAGATAGTTCCTGTCCTGACAGAGGTCGGGTGCACGTACAGCCACAGCTGGTTTGGAGCCCGCGAGTAGGGACACTTCTGTCTGATCACTGCCGTGTCCTGGGACCTTGCCTCCAGCGGGTGCTCAGGGAGTGGCCAGGGGACGAGTGACTGTCGAGGTCTGGGTTGCTCCAGTAGAGCACTGTGCAAATGTGGGCGGCCTGGATGGGTGGGATTCCCTTGGGTGAGGGTTGCTACTTGGGAAGGAATCCCAGAAGAGGGTACGAGGAGCTTCATGGGGGGGCAGGGGCTTCCCTCTGGGAGAACGGTGTGGGCGCAAAGAGTCTGGGCTCTCGATTTGTCTGACTCACGCGCATGAACCAGACCAGATGTGTTCTGGGTGCCAGGGCTGGGCTGATGGGGAGGCTGGCGTCCACGCTGCCCCCGGCCTCCATGAGAGGGGCCATCACGTGTCAGTCAGAGATGCATGTCTGCGTCTTCTCACCCGTCCGTCTGTCTGCCTGTCTCCCGGCCTCTGCAGTGCTTTGACCTGGAGTCGTACCTGCAGCTGAATTGCGAGAGAGGGACCTGGAGGTGTCCTGTGTGCAAGTGAGTAGGAGCCAGCCTCGAGGGGAGGAGCTCACCAGCCTCCGTCTGGCCCTGTTCCCCGGGGCCCAGCCCCCGCACCTGCCCTAGAAGTGACACAGGGAACCTAGACACGGCGGAGGAGCTCAGAGCACAGGGGCTGTGAGCCGTCCTCTTGTGTCCGGCTATCACAGGCCGGCCTCCTCCTGTCTGGGCCTCCCGTAGGAGCCAGCGGCAGAGGCGGAGGCTCTTTGATGCAGTGGGGGAGGGGCGGGCTCGGGCCCTACTCTCAGGGGTCCAAGAGCGAAGGCCAAGCCCCCCTCTGTTTTTTCTAGTAAAACCGCTCTGCTTGAGGGCCTGGAGGTGGATCAGTACATGTGGGGCATCCTGAACGCCATCCAACAGTAAGTCGGCCTCCCCAGCTAGGGGCAGTGGGGGGGGGGGGGGGGCTGGCCTGGATAGGATGACGTGAGCACAGGGGTACTCCTGACACCCCCTCGCTCTCCAGGCGGGCAGACCACTCGCCTGCTCAAGCTCTCCCTTCTCTGTGACTCGGTCTCAGGGTCTTCTCTACCTGGGGGTAAATGGGCTTTCCAGAAAGGCCCAAACTCAGCCAGAGTAAGACAGTGTCCCGGACAGCCTCTCCCTGGGTGGGAGGCCTTGGGGCCAGCTGCCTGGTGCCCAGTCTCTTGGTTTTCCTCACCTTAGTCACCCCGTAAAGTCCCTCGCACCTCTGTCCTGTGCAGAGCGTCGCGAGAATGGGGACAGGGGGCCTGGGCAGGGACACCTCAGTGTGTGTCTGAGCTGGAGGCTCTCATATCCCAGGACCTCAGTTCTGCCCCCTTCCTCCCCCCAGCTCCGAGTTTGAAGAGGTCACCATTGACCCCACGTGCAGCTGGCGGCCAGTCCCCATCAAGTCTGACCTACACATTAAAGATGACCCAGATGGCATCCCCTCCAAGAGGTTCAAGACCATGAGTCCCAGCCAGATGATCATGCCCAACGTCATGGAGATGATCGCAGCCCTGGGCCCCGGTCCGTCCCCCTACCCCCTCCCGCCTCCACCGGGGGGCACCAGCTCCAACGACTACAGCAACCAAGGTGGGTGATACTGGACAAGGAGGGAGAGAGGAGGCCCAGCAGGGGCCCAGGATTTCTGGGCTCATGTGGCAGGTGCAAGGGGGGTTGTAACGTACACTCCCAAAACACGGCCCAGGTCATTGGACTTGGGGGTACGGTGGCCCGTTCAACACCATCCTCCTCTCCTCTGCCACCGGGTTCCATCTAGCCGTGTGGGTCAGCACCCAGCTGGGAAGGCACGAGTGAGGAGTGGCCCCGTGAGCCAGCCCCCTGCCTCTCCCACGCCCCCCGACCCACCTCCTCGAGCTCCAGGGCGCAGAAAGCTCCATGACTCCCTTGGAGCCTGCTTTGCTGGGGCCACCAACAGAACACTCCCACTTGGAGTTCTTGGCCCTTCCCCTGGCCCTCCCATGTTTCTCTGTGACATCTTATTGTCCCCGTGCCTGCAATACTCCCATCCTTCCAGGCACAGAGTCCAGAGGTCTGGAGCTCCAGTCTTTGGCCACCAAGGTCACCGTCACTACTTCTCTACTCTCCCTGCTGCCCAGACCAAGCTGTACCCTACTGCCCTAGGTTCCTAGAAAGTTCCCAGCCCCCTTAAACACGGGATGGCAGCTCCTCACGGGGTCTGGGCTCTTAGATGATTAGAGGCCCCGAGAGGGGAACCCACATAGCAGGGTCCCTCAGCGTTCAGCGGGCCCCAGGTTCCAGCAGGCTGGGCCTCTAATCCCTCACCGTGGCCACATGGTGGAGGGAGCAGCGGCCAGGGAAGCCAGACAGCTGATTTCTAATGGTGACTTCTTGAATCTGATGCAACTTTCTTTGCGGACTGGGCAGATCCCAATCTCCCACTCTGGGCTGGGATCTTCCCAAGGCTGAGGGGCAACCATGTGGGGGCCGTGGGAAGCAGGCCTGGGGTCTCAGCAGATCCTGTGGAAGGCTCAGACTTGGGCCTCATCGTCCCCGCTCCCCTGCCGCCTTAGGAGCCTGGCCTGCCCCTTGCCCAAACTTGGCCCCTTCATACTGGTAAAACGGCTTACATCCTGGGGTGCTAAGGCCCACCAGAGAAGGCTGCGTCACCGCGCTGTCATCCGTCCCAGATGTCTAAGGCCACAGGAGCCAACTCCAGCCTCAGGGGACAAGACTCATCTTAATTTACATTCCCCCTCTCCCCGTAGCTGTCTTTCCCCCGGTGACACTGCCCCGCTGCCATCTTGTTCCCTCCCCAGGCAACAACTACCAGGGCCATGGCAACTTTGACTTCCCCCACGGAAACCCTGGTGGCACGTCCATGAACGACTTCATGCACGGACCCCCCCAGCTCTCCCACCCCCCGGACATGCCCAACAACATGGCCGCCCTCGAGAAACCCCTCAGCCACCCCATGCAGGAAACTGTGAGTACCTCTTCTTCACCCTGATCTCCACCCCGCCCCCCGCCTTCTTCCCCTTTGTCCCCATCCTCTGTGTGCGACTGATGGGAGCAGAGGTCTCCCCCTCCCCAGGGACCTTTCTGATGTTTGCCTAGCTCCCCCCCCACCCCCCTGCCCCCGAGCAAAGGGGAGGACTGAGAATGAGAATTGGTTCTGGACGGGCTCAGAGGGAGGGAGAGGCTGGGTCATGGCCTTTTGGCGTTCTCGGACTTGGCTGTTCTGCTCCGGACATTGGATTCTCTGCCGGGGGAAGCTGCAGGCTCCGATCTGCACACACCACACATACACATGTCCACCTCCCAAGTGTACCCACCGCACCCCTGCACACGGCACCCCCGCAGCCTCTTCTGCTGACTTACCATAGCCCCAGCCATCTAGAATTTTGTCTCAAACCCAGGCACTTGCTCCCCAGAGATCTGAATCTTCCGGGTACCACCACCCCCTGTGGGAAGAAATGCTGGCCATTCCGTTTAGCCTGAGAATATTCCCTTCTCGTCCCGTGTCGCATTTAACACACACCAGCCAGTGGTAAGAGGCCTGGCCATCCCCCGGGTCCTCATCTCGTGAGCACTGCGTGGTTTTCTTCGACTTTGCAGACATTTCCTGGGCCTGTGCTCTGGGCCAGGCCTTGTACCCGGTGTGAGCAAGACAGATGCGGGCCTTGTGCCAGTGGAGCAAAAGTTCTGGCAGTGCTCGGCTGGAGGGGGTTGGGTTTTGGAACACGGAGGCCTGGGGGCTGAAGTCAGGCCTAGGTCATCTTGTGAGTCGCTGGTCTCTCCCCTACGGAGGAGGGGGCAGCCACAGGGGGCCTGGCAGTGGGGTTGGGCGGGCCTACACCCCTCTCCATCTTCTGCCACATGGTCTGGGAGGAAGGGCCTCTGGTTGGTATTGTGTTCCGTACGGAGTTGGCTCTGCCGGAAGCTGTCCTGTGGGCCCGAGCCACCGAGTCTCAGCAGGAGTGATGGTTGCCAGGAAGGCTAGACTGAGGGTCAGTGTAGCAGCTTTCGTCTGGGACCCCAGAATGCCACGTCAGGTGTAGCTGCTGTCACAGGGCTCCAGCCACATTTTTGCGAGTTACTTTCTGCCCCATGGGGCTTCTGACTTCTGGGGGCCTCTCTCCTAGCCCCCCTTCCTCAGCATTCCGTGCCCCAGAGTCACCCAGATCCCATTCCACACACACTCACGTGTCCCACACCCTGACTCACAGTTCTCAATCCTGGAAAATGTCGTGGGATGCCATGTACTTCTGGGTCCAGCAAGGCTTTCTCCTGCCTTCTTAGCCAGGCTACCTGCGGTCTTTGCAGAGGGACCTAAGCCCTTAGATGACTTCACAGCCCCCCAAGATGCTCCCCAGACAGGCACTGTCCTTCCCCATGTCTGGGCTTTTGCTAACTGGCAGCTGGACCCAGGGGGACAGCTGTGCAACAGGGATGGTCACAGCTGCACTGCCCTGCACCACAGCAGCCTGGCCCTGTCTGAGCAGCCGCCAGGAAGGACGCCCCCGTGTGCGGGGACTGGCCGAAAGGCTCCCCGTCAGGTGCTGGTTCGCCGGAGGCCCCTCCTTTGCAGGAGTGGTGGTCGACCAGCAGGTCCCGTAGAGCACCTGCCTCTCTGGGCCCTCGGACATTCCAGCAAGTTGTCAGGGCCAAGGGGGACAGCTGTGTCAGCAGATCTGGGGACCGTCTGTCCCGGGCTGGGCTGCTCCAGGAGTGTGGAGCCACTCCCTGCCCCCCAGAGTGGGCACTGTGGGGCACCCCCAGGCATGGGTGTGGGGCCACCAGCTGGCCTCATACTGACAGGTGTGGTGGCCATCCTTCACGCCTTCCGGTCCTTCTTATCTCGTGTGCATCCCCCACACGGTCCCATGGTCCTGCAGTCAGGTCCCAGCTTGGAGGGGCTTGCTGGACCGAGCAGAGGCCCAGCGCAAGGCCTGGGAGCAGCTTCAGGAGAAACAGAAAGAGGAACTAGGGTGTGGAGATCAGGCTGCTGTTTCCAGACCCCGCGGAGGAAAACAAAATTGTCTGTGTGGCCTGGATGATGGGGGTGGGTAGGAAGGCACAAAAAGGCCCAGGAGACACGTGCTCCCCGGCGGCCTGGCAGTGGGGTAAGGCTGTGGACTTGTGCTCCTAGACCTGAGCTCTGAAGGGGGAGGCTGCTTGGGACAGCACGCAGACCAGCGTATGGCCCCCTGCCCGGCCACAGCCCCGTGTTCCGGTGCATCCGCCCCTGGGGGAGCACGGACCCCCTCTGGTTTGTCTGTCAGGGAAGTGCCATCTGCCCCAGCCTCAGCAAGGCACCCCCCCGCACACACTCAGCGAGCCCTCAGGCCCAGAGTGGGGACTGGAGGGGCTCGCCTTCCTCAACGCCCAGGGACGCGGCCTAGGCCTATTGCTGCCTAGGTGGACGGCCAAAAGAAAGGGTCTGGCAATGCGGAGAAGGCCCCACTCTGCTCCTCCGGCTTGGATTCGGTTCCACCCTACCCCGGGCAGCAGGCAGGGCTCGTCCCGAGGTGCCGGCCCCCGCCGCCTGGAGCTCTTGGAAGGAGCCTGTGTGTCCAGCGTCACACACCGACCGGGGCCCGTGTGGGGCGCAGACCCCCCCTGAGCTGCACGCCTGCCCATGCTGTCTGTCCGTGTCTGCTCCCCGCTGCCCTGGCCCATGGGGGGCCCTGCACCACGCTGCCCCCGGCACCCCTCCCACCTCCCTGCTCCCTGGAAACATGCCCATTTTGCTTCTCCATTCCGCCCTTGCTGTTCCTTGTGGTGATGGTGTCTGGGCCGCGGAGGCAGACAGGCCTGCAGGGGCCTGGACCCCACCGTCAGTGTCTGCTCACCTCAGAGCCCCCCGCCGCCTCCCTCCCGCACCCACACGGCCCCAGAGGCCTCCTCCCCGCCTCCTCCCCAGCCTCCCTGACTGGCAGTTTTGGGGGAGGACTTTTTTGTTTGTTTGTTTCCCTGCAAAACAACAACAAAGCATTGAGCTTTGTAAGGGGGTGGCTTTGTTTTGGGGGTTTGTTATTTTCCTGGTTTTGTTTGGTTTTCATTTCTCCAGGCATCTCGTCGCTGTACCTCGTCACCTCACATTTCTTCTCTCCTGCTCTCTCCTCCTCCACAGATGCCACACGCTGGCAGCTCTGACCAGCCCCATCCCTCCATACAACAAGGTTTGCACGTCCCACACCCCAGCAGCCAGTCAGGGCCTCCATTACATCACAGTGGGGCTCCTCCTCCTCCTTCCCAGCCTCCCCGGCAACCGCCACAGGCCGCTCCCAGCAACCATCCACACAGCGACCTGACCTTTAACCCCTCCTCAGCCTTAGAGGGTCAGGCCGGAGCGCAGGGAGCATCCGACATGCCGGAGCCTTCGCTGGATGTAAGTTGGGGTCACCACTGGCCTTGGCCCGGGGCTAGGCCTGGTGCCGGGACCTGCCCAAGAGCAGGGGTGGGTGTTGAGGGCTCAAGGCCCAGGGTGGAGGAGGTGCAGCTGTGAGGGGGTGGGTGGGTGGTGGGTGGGCCTAGCCAGCCTGCCTCCCCTGCCCTGGCTCCAGAACCAGGGCACCCCACAACAGGGAAGCCTCCCCGAGGGTCCCAGCATCCTTTCCCTGACCTTGCCGGCGCCTGCCCTCTGGTCCCCTCAGCCCACAGTCGTGCAGCCCCATCCTGCCCCGCCCCCACCTTCCCCCCCAGGCCCTCACAGAGTCCCCCTGGGGCACGGTTCAGGAGGAAGCCCAGGAAGGCCCCTGCCCTTCTTCTGACCCCCTCCCTGCCCCGCCCCCCAACATCAAGCTTGCCATCTCAGTGTCTGCCACACTCTGGCCTGAGGCAGGGGAGGGGCTGAAGTGACAGGGTCCCTCTGTCTGTCTCACTGGTGTGTGTGTGTGTGTCCAGTTTCCTGTCCGTGCGTCGTCCATGCCCTGTGCTTCTGCTTGCTCCATCGCTCACTCTGAGAAGGGACCAGCCTCGGGTCGTGCTAGGGTGACTGAGATTTGGGGGTCTCCCACCTTGAGAGCCGAATGGTCTGGAAAGTGGGGTGGGAGAGGCGATGGGGGCCGGGCAGCTAGCTGGGGTTGGCCAGGAAGGGAGGCAGCACCTGCCCCTCCGCTCCCATCCCACGCCCCTGGGCTGCGGATTCCCAGAGAGGAGTCTGCTCTGTCCTCAGCCACTCCCGTCTACAGGCCCAGCCCCACTGTCACCCTCAACCCCCGCAGCGTCCGTCTTTATGGTGAATGGGGTTTATTCAGCAATGCGGCCATCTTGGATTCTCACCCCACTCTCCCCCCAGACCAGGCCAGTGAGGGTACTTTTAGGTGCATGAGGATCCCCAGTGTGACAAAAAGGCCCCAAGGGCCTCACAGTGGAAGGTAGGGACAGTGTGCAGCCTCGGCCCCGGGGGCCACAGGGAAGGACAGTGCTGTGCTGCCCTCCAGTCGTAGGCCCACCAGGGAGCAGTGAGCTCTTGCAGGGAGGTCCAGGGTGGCAAGAGCCACAGGCACCACGCAGCCTTACGTGCAAAGCCACATGGTTTCGACGGAGAGGCCCGTGTGACCCACACCTCTGGGCAGGTTCTTGGGGCTGGAGGCACACTAGGATCAGGAGAAAGCCCCTTGACCTGCCATGAGCCTTCCCAGCTGGTGGGCCGGGGGCTCCCTTCTCCCCCGCTGGGAACAAGTGTGGGTATGCCTCAGACTAGCAGCGTGGCCTGGATGCCTCTGGGGACAGCCAGCACGGTCGGTGTCCCCTTTTGGGCCAGGACCCCAGGCAGCAGCTAGAGGGCACGTGCCCCCGCAGTCCTCACCCTGGGCCATCCCAGCCCCTCAACTGACGCCTCATCTGGGTTTCTGTACTTCTCTTCCAGCTCCTTCCAGAACTCACAAATCCCGACGAGCTCCTCTCGTACCTGGATCCCCCCGACCTGCCGAGCAATAGTAACGATGACCTCCTGTCTCTCTTTGAGAACAACTGAAGCCCACCCCTCCACTGGGGCCGTCCCCCCCCACTCTGCCTCCTCCCCTGTCTGTCCCCCACACACCTTACCACTGGGAGCCCACGCCCTCGGACCGCCCCTGCTGCGGCCTTCTCAGAGCGGAGGGGCGGGAGGGTGCACTGCGAAGGCTGTGTGGGGCTGGTGCCCGTGCCCAGAGCGGGCCCTGAAGATGACCCTCGCGGTGGGGACCCGGCCCGGCGAGAGGGCACATGCTGACGAAGGCTTCCTGGTCCCTCTGTGTGTGCTGATTCCAAACGACCCTCCAGTGCCCCTGAGGTTCTTCCAGTTTCTAGACTGTAACCCTGCCTCCCTGCTTCCTGGCCCAGAGCCTCCTTCAAGTGACTGTGAGCCTGAGAGAGGGGCACCCCAAGACCTAGGCAGGCACCCCCCGCCCCAAGCCTTGGAGGAACAGTGACGGTTGGCGGCAGTGAGAGCGGCCCACCCACCACCACCACCACTACCCACCACAGAAAAGCACAAACCTCTAGGAAAGAGAACTCTCTCAGGGGCCAAGGTCGTCACTTTGACCCCTGACCTCTAATCCAAGATACCCTGTACAAACACTCCTCTCTCAGGAAGCAGAGAAAAAGGACAAGATTCTGTGTTTGAGAGAGGGTGTGCCATTCCTGATTGGGGCCTGGTGGGAAAGGGGGTCGGCCTCCTCAGAGCCGGGACAACGAAGCTGGCCCCACGACCTCCATACTGAGGCCAGTGGGGGGTGGGGGGTGCAAAGAGAGAGTACCCAGCCGAAATTCTTGTGCCCTTAGTTGGGGGGCAGGGGGATGCCACCAGCCGGAGTCGGATAGGAACGGCAACCTAAACAACTTTGCTCCAAGCCACTCCCTGTTTTTAAATGACAATTTAATTAAGCTACGAAGTCATCTGAGAAAAGGGACAGTGGACTTGGATGGCAAGCAAACCATTTCTCTCCATGCGTCCTGTTTCCTTCCTCCTGCCCCCACCCACCTCTCCCAGACTGTTACGTGGGACGTCCGCTTCCCTCTGTCCCCGTTCTCCTTCGTGCACCCTGCCAGCCGGGGGGCGCCGGCGGAGAGGCAGGGGAGGCACGGGCTCAGGCACCTTCGTGGGCTCAGCAGCAGGAATCCTGGGCACTGGCGTCCCTCCGGCCCGGCGGCCCCGTCTGTCCCTGTGCTCTAGGCTGCCCTGGCTGCACCCCGGTCCGTCACCACACGTGCCGGAATGTGCCCGCCAGCATCCTGTGGTGGTTCGTGCCCCGCTTGGCTGCCGGCCTCCCCCTCCTCGTGTCCCTCTGCCTTGCACAGCTGCCCACACTCCTGCTTGCTCGAGCAGAAGCAGCCTCTGGTTTTCCCTCCACTGCTTCGCTCCATCCGGCTTCCTGCTCTCGGAGTCTCCCGGGGAGCTTGTGTGGGCGTCCGTTTTGTTTGGGGGTCCTCTGTGCCCCCATCCTAAGCCGCATGGCCTGTGATGCTGCTGGGCCGTCGGGTCACTTGGGTCACGTCTGTGAATTCGTTGCGCCCCTCCCTGCTGCTGCCGGGGGCCTCCTGCTTTCCGTCCACTGTCCCGCGGTCTCAATCTCCGTCTCCTCCCGCCCCGGCCCCCTCGCCCCACAGTGGGCAGTCCCCAGCACTCCTCTGGATTTGACTGTAACGGTGGCCCCGGCTGTTGATTTTCCAGTCACTGTACCAGACGGCCGGCACAAGGTTTTCTGTAGGAAAGCTGCCATGGTCCCCGCCCCCTTTTCCTTTGTCCCGTTGTCGAGGTTTTTTCAGACAGTGTGGTATTCAGTATGCAAATCAATTATTTTAAGAATTGCTTTTGTAAATATCTTTGTGAATATTTTAGTATTGTCTTTGATAATATTCAACATTTTCATGACCTGGTTATAGCCTTTGCTGGTGTTTTTAAAATACCTTGACTCAACAACAAAGACCGAGTCCTTTTTTTTAAAAAACAACAAACAAAAACAAAAAAGCAACCAGGGCTGTTTGTACAGATGAAGGGACAAAAGTACATGGGTGAGTGAGATCAGGCCGCCCGCTGTTTCGAGCCATCCCCAGTCGGCTGGCAGGGACTAGACAATGCCAGGTAGCATGTGGCCGACCTCGCCTTGTGGCTGAGAGCCCTGGCAGGTGGCCACACTCTGTGTTAGGCCATCTGGGAATGTTCTGCCCCAGACAGACTTACAAATGCCTTCCTTAGAAGTTCCCGTTTCCTGCTGTGCTACTTTTTTCCCAGAAAGGCCTGGGGTCCATTCTGGTTCTTATCGGGTGTCCCCACTCTGCTCACCGACCTACCCACAGCTTTCTAGGATGGAGGGTCGATCTGCTCCCCACAGCCCAGGCTCTGGGCCCCTCCCTCAACCATCTCTGCAGAAGCCCGGGCTTGGTTCCCCGAGGCAAGTTTCCTGGGGCCCCTCGCACGCGAACCTCCACCAGCAAGTTGGGCAAAGAGCTTTCCCGAACCGTGGTGCCTGAAACCCGTGCTCTGGGGATGTGCTCTCCCAGAGTGATTTTGGAGCCAGGCCGGGGTGGGGGGAGGGGGGTGAGGGAGGCAGAAAGGTGTCCAGGGCTGGACCAAGCCCCGGCTGGTGACAGATTCAGGCCACAGCAGCGCCCTTGAGCCCGGGCGGTTCTGAACTCTGGGCAGATGCTTCCCTCATCCTTTTGGACGACTACTTGGAGCCATAAGTAACCTCAGCAAAAACGAGGCCACAGCAAGCCACTTCTCCATGACAAGCATCCACCCAGGCCGCAGATGCGTTTCTGCGGGCACGCCACAGGACGGGCAGGGCACCAGCGAGCAGGCGGGGAGGCCCGACTAGAGGCAATCACCCTATCTCCTTGGTTCGAAGCTTTACCCGTGTATCATGTTCCCCGTAGCCATTTTATTTTTTAAGAAACTTCTAATACTTTCTCCCTCACGGAAGCCCGAAACCCCCCAGAGGGCCACCTGTCTGCTCCCTCGACCTGACCGCCTAGACAGGACGACGTCAGCAGCAGCGACTCAAGGGACAAGGGACGTGTGTACATATGTAAATGAGAAATAGAGACACGTTAACAGATGCATTCATTTCCCTTGGAATGTGTATTGTTTTTATTTTATGGAACAAAACAAAAAAAAAAGGCTTGGAACTCCATCTTAACGTGGAAAAACTAGATGCTGTTCGTTAGCGTTTGTGAGGTCTCTCTTCACATTTGTCTCATGTAATATACTCTGACCCTGTGTGGAAAGGAATTTTTGTTCTGTTTCGTTTTTATTTTACCCACATGTACTATTTAGCTTCAGTGTGCTAGTCCTGCCACCTGTGTATTTTTAGGGTGCTATGGAAATAATGAAAAGAAACGGGGATTTCAGAAGAAAATTGTAACCAAATTCATTCTTTGTATAATTTTTTGATATCATGATTGCAGGTGATTCACACGTCCACACATAAACACACCCACAGTGCAGCCTGAAGTGACCCCCACGGAAACCGTCATCGTCTTTGTACATCTCTGTACGATGCAATCATTTCATACTTTAAACTGGTCAGAAAACTAATTGTGATTTCTAGTCTTGCAAAGCTGTATGTAGTTAGATGATGTGACAACCTCTAATATTTATCTAATAAATATGTATTCAGATGAAACCTGTATATTAGGTGTTCATGTGGTTATTTTGTATTTAAAGATCAAATTATTTGACTATTGCTAGACATTTCTATACTCTGTTGTAACACTGAGGTATCTCATTTGCCCATGTTAATTGTTTTCTAAATAAATGGACAAAAAACGAAGGTTTGGCGAATTAGCTATTTTGTGAATTCTAAGGAGGGGTTTGGGTGTTCGTGTCTGCTTCTAAACCACCACCCCTGCCCGATCACCCGGCAAAAAAGAGAAAGCAAGTCAGGCGGTTTGGGGTGGAGCTGGAAGCGCCCCTCTCACGGGCGGTCCCCGGAGGACACCCCGGGACCTGGGGCCCGGCGATCATGTTCAGATGCCAGAACCGCCTTCTGGCGGGACTCCAGTCTGCCGCAGCCCCTGTTCCCGGCAGTGGGACAGCTGGGGTCTTGGGGAGGGTGTGCCATGCTGGCCGGGCTCAGAGCAAGCCCCTTGTGGATTTCCTAGGCTTACGGAGCAGGAACCTACTCGTGCCAAGCCCCAGAGGGTGCTGTCCAAAGCATCCAGAATGAAGAGCTGAAAGCCCAGCAAGGCTTCAGAGACCCTGGAACTGCTGACTCGGCCGCTCTCCCAGTTGGCTGGCTCTCTCCCATCTCCCTCCGGCCACCCTACTCCCCAGCACCCTGCCACCCACCCTCTAAGGGGACCTTGGGTTATCTCTTTTCTGTGACTGTGCTTTGGTTGGGGATCTGTAGGCATGTCCCCTACCCAGGCCACTGTCCCCACTCTCCCTTTATAGCCTCAGCCCCCGACACAGATGCGGTGCCCTCCCTGAGTCTCCTCCGGAGTTTGGGGAAGTGAGTGTGATCCTCAGAGCCCAGCAGTGGGTCAGTGGGTCGCCGCCCCCAATCCACTCAGCTCTGGGCCTGGCCACAGGACCAAACACACGTGGCTGCCCAGCCTTGCTTCCACAGGGACTGGGTGAGGGCATGTTCCAAGAAGGAAGAGGGGGCTGGCAGGCGCCCCCAAATCTATCCCCTGGAGTGTATCTGGAGTATGTGTGGAAGTGCGTGTCAGGAGAGTGTGCAGGCTCCTAAGTGTGAGGGGTGGGGGATGGGCGGACGCAGGAAGCAGCCAGCATAAGGGGTGCATGGTTTTAGCAGCCACGGAACTGCCTGTGGGGAACAGGGTGCCTGGAAGTCCCCTGCCTGTGGGGCTCCTCCAGGGTGGCCAGTTTCTCTTTGCAGTGGGAGATGCAAGGGGAGGAGGGAAGGAGAAATTACATTAAAAATGGAATCCTGGTCACTGCTGAGCCGCGGGCGCCGGCTTCTGCCAGCATCACGGGGACAGGAGGCATGTTCTCTGGGAGCAGACGCCCTTCCTAGAGGAGGGGCCGCCCCAACCTCCCATTGCCTTAGCGTGGTGCTTCTCCAGGACCTGTCCAGGGACCCACAAAATCCACTTGGGCTGTGACCAGCGCTCCTCCATGAAATGGATGAGAGCAAAGGAGAAGAGCGAGAGCACTTGGGAGCCTTCCAGAATAAGGGCGGAGATGGGTCGTGAAACGTTCGTTATAGTTGTGCATGTGTGCATGTGTGTGTGTGTGTGTGTGTGTGTCTGCTGAATCATGATGTCAAACTAATTCTTACTTGTGGGTTGTGGTTGAAAACAGTAAGTTTGAATGCCATCGCCCTAAAGACAGGAAGTGGGCAGGGGATGTGGCAGGAGAGGCTGGGCAGTAGGCTCCCCTAACTTTACGTAAAAAGCAAACGGTCCCTGTGTTCTCGCTTCGGAGCTTGAAGCCGGCGGTGTGGCTCATTACAGGCCTGTGGTTGCCTCGAGCGGCTTCGAGGCTTCGTGGAGACCCGCCCGCCCCACTCCACTAACTCCTCCCAGGACTGGTCACTTCCTTCTCCGGGCCTAAAATAAGTCCCCAGGAAGAGCCTGAGGAGGGCCTGGCTCAGGGCTGCTTAGAAGGCGGGCCCCCACCTGGGGCCACACATCATATCCTCCAGCTCGGGCGTCATCTTGCGTTTCTGTCCTTTGCCCCCCACCCCACAAAGCCCCCACCCTGAATCCAGTCACCGTCCCTCCACATAAGACCATAGGGTGCTGTTGGGGGAGGTCACTCAGTCCCCAAGGTCAGTGCCAGAACAAATCAGGGTCTCTAGCCCCCCTGAGACCTCAGGGCATGGTCTCTGCCCCCCATCCACCCATGTCCCTTGTTCTGTCCTGTGTGCCAGCCTCCTGCTCAGCCACGTCTGCCTCGCTCTAAGCAGGTTACCCAACCATCACCCAGACCCCCCCCACCATGCTCCTCCACCCGTGACCCTACCTCCACCCTCCCCCAGTCTTATCTTCTTCTGTCCAGGCCCAGGGGATGTAGTGGCCCTTCACCAGTCAGGGCCGGCCCTTCCCCCAGCCCCTGACACCACTTCTCCCCCGGGAGGGGCTTCGCCCCATCAGCCGGCCCCTTTCTGCACCTTCCCCGGGTCTGGAGCTTTGGGCCCTGGCGTGGCGAGGTCTAACATCCCGCATCCCCACCCTCCACGGTCCACCTCTGTCCGCTCCTTGTCATGCAGACTCCTCGGCCGAGGAAGCTGCCCATGCTCACTTCCTCCACGCCCTACGGCTCTTGTCTCAGAAGTGCTCTGAGACTCCTCGCGCAAGCCCACCTGTGACCTCTTGGTCACTGAAGTCCATGCTGCTCTTGGACACTGGCCCTCACAACTGCATGTGATAGTGGCCGGTGTCCCTTGAAACTCTTCTCTTGGATTCCGTGACGACCCCCTCCGTTGGGTCTTCAGCTCTCCCTGAGCGCCCCTGACCGTGCCTTCTTTGTTGCCTTCATGGGTTCCCGTTGCTAGGTCCAGGGGCTCCCTCCAGTTCCCCTGCTCACAACCTCTCTCCACCAGCGAACAGCCCGCAGCAGCCAGGAACCTCCTTGCCTGGAAGGTGAGCCGTTCCCCCACCCCCACACCTGCCCCTCTGCCAGGAAGCCCCGCAGCCAAAGACTGAGTCCTCACATCAATCACAGGACAGCCTCTTTGCTGCAGTGCTGAGTGTTCCAGGGTCTTCCCTGTGGATCAGACCAGACTTTCCCTAAAGCCATATGCTTGCTCGACCCTGTCCCCGTCCATCTTCCGCCTCACGGCCTCCCTTGTCGGTTTCCACTGAGAGCATCACAGGAGCCTGAAGGCTCATCTCAGGCTCTGCTCCTCGGCAACCAGAACTAAGGCAGCGAGTGCTGGGAGCAGGCCTGGGAGCCAGCCTCGGAGGACAGGATGCTGGAGATGGTCCCTGACCAGATGGGAACAGGGCCCATCCCTGGTGACAGCACCGGCCTGGGACAGCCACAATGTCCTGTGACTTCCACCTGCGGGGGAGGGGGGGGGGCTGCCCCGCCAGCCTGTGAGAGGGAGGAGGAAAGAATAAGTGTTGAGACTACAGAATTGAGTGCCTATTGCTAAGTGCCACTGATTCATCAAAGAAAGGAAATTACAATCTTAGATCTGTTACTTGGCGATTTAAAACAAAGTTGTGAGCGTCTGAGGAAAGCGCTGCAGGAAGGAAGCGTTGCAACACTCACCTTCTGCAGCCGGACAGCCGGGGGGGGGGGGGTGTTGGGGAGCGGGAGCGGGGCTTTGCTGGAGCCCCGGGAGAACCTCAGAAAGCACTCAGTGCTCTGTGCCGTCAGGTGGCCTGCACCAACATCGGGCCCCGAACAGGGAAGGAGTGAGACCCCAGGACTTGGGATGGGGAGCCTTGCACCCACCCCTCCCCCTTGGCAAATATCTATTGGCACTTGGAGGGTCTATTATGATCAGCTATGAACTTGGTTCACGGGTAAGACAGCTTGGGATGTGGGTGCAAGCCACAGGGGGAGCCCCACTCAAGATGGAAAGACCGAGGTGAGAGGGACCCTTCCGCTAGACAAAGATTTGGGCGGGACACCTGGCCATCTATTTCGCACGTAGAGAGAAGCGACCTGAAGAAGGCGCATACACATATTCGTGGGCCGTGGCAAGTGGCTTAACTAGCTGATCAGAGGCTGGACAGAGCAAGACTGGCCTTGGAGGGACAGGGAGCTCCGGGCGGGAGGCAGCCGGGTAGGCCTGTGGGAGTGGGCAAGCGTGAGGATCCACATAGCACACTTTTACACACACCAGAGAGCATCCGCTGCAGAAGACAGTGGGCAGCCAAGGACGCAGGACGACTCGGCCAGCGGACGTCAGCCGGTCTCTGTTCTCACCCCCACCTGGGCTTGCACGACCTGGGCTCAGGAACAGAGCGTCCTGGAGACAGAGATCAGGTTCTACAGGAGCCCACCAGCTTCGGTTCCCTCTCTCCAAGGTCGTCCAGCCGCCGCCACGGCGGAATGTCCACCCTGTCTTTGACAGAGACCATGCTGAGTCTCTGAGACATTAACACGCCGTGAGGAGACCAACTAGCCCCTTGGTGGCACGTTTGTTACCCAGGACCCCTTCTATCCTAAAAGGACTCCCTGACCAGGATTGATCGTACTCCAGGGATGGGCTCGCCTCTCCTTGCTGTGGAGCCTGAGGCCATGGTCACTGCCTGGGAGCTTAGGGACACGGGCTCTCAGACCAAGAGCGCCTACACATAGAAAAGGCGATGTGGCCATGGACGCACACCCATAGGTTCCACTGGGGCCACCGCGTGTCGCGCCAGGCAGAAGTTGCAGACCCCGTGCGGAGTCGAACAGCCTCTTCAAGACACAGCTGAGCTCCCGGAGGGGATGGCATCCCAGGAGAATGGCATGCCACCCTCCAGGCTGCACTCCGCATCGCCAACCAACGGCCACCCTGCGTCTCCGGATGGGCAGGCGGATTAAACTCGAGGCCAGAAGCGAGTGGGTCTGAGCAGGGCAAGGGGAGGACTGTGTTAACCCCGGGGCCCTGCCCAAATGCCCCCTGCCGGGCCCAGGCACCTCGACCCCGTCCCCACTGTGGGAGTGCTGGCTCTTCACAGCTCACGGCTGCGTTTTTCTAGGGATAGGCCCGGAGGTGACAGGAGCTGCCTCATCCGGGAAGTGGCCCCCTCTTGCGGGCAGCCCACAAATGATGACCACCACGGAGTATAAAATGCCAGCCCTCTTTCCTGACCGGGAGACCACCCTGTGTCATGCTTCTGCTCCTGAGCCCTCGCTCTGTGATCAAGCCAAGGGGTAGGGGGCTTTCCCTGCTCCGCTCCCCTCTTGCAGGTGCTTTTGGAAGAGCACCCTCCCCCCAATACGTCAACTTCGCAAGAATCCCGGTCTCAGGCTCTGCTTCCCGAAAACCCCCTTCGAGAGCTCTTGGCTCTCCCCTTCTCTGCCCGGACGTCTGGCGCACTTTCCTTAGTCTGCAGTCTCCCTGTGTGCATCTCGACCTCTCCTATGACCTTAACCACCACGCTTTTTCTCAGGTTCATACATGCCTTTTAAAATTTTTAATATTTCATTTTTCCAACAACGTTGAAGTACTTGAAAAATATCAAAAACCTGACAAAGAGGGGTAATAAAACTTAACGTTATTTGAAACTTAAATGTTTCATTTATCCCTGAAGCAGGACCTACGATCATTTTACTTTCCCGTCTTCAATGGAAGCAAACTCATCAATAATACCTTAAAAATATACTTGTTACCCATCTGCTTTTCAACTGTGAGGTTTGGCATGTTTTACCATTTCTCATGA
>CM052894.1:42087028-42191047 GCA_028534135.1 Potos flavus | reverse complement strand
CGACCAATCAACATGACATGTCACGTTAATAAAAGGATAAGAACCATAGGATCCTCTCGATAGATGCAGAAAAAGCATTTAACAAAGTATAACATCCATTCCTGATAAAAACCTTCGACAAAGTAGATTTAGAGGGAACATACCTCAACATCATAAAGGCCTTCTATGAAAAACTCAGAGCTAATATCCTCCTCAGTGGGGAAAATCTGAGAGCTTTTCCTCCATGGTCAGGAGCAAGACAAGGACCGTCCACTCCCGCTGCTTTTATTCAACACAATACTGGAAGTCATAGCCTCAGCGATCAGATAATAGAAATAAATGTCATCCAAATCAACAAGGAAGAAGTCAAACTTTCCCCATTTGCCGATGACATGAAACTACATATAGAAAACCCAAAAGACTCCACCAAAAAACTACTAGAACAGATAAATGAATTCAGTAAAGTGGCAGGATACAAAAGCAATGCACAAAAATCCGTTGCATTTCTATACACTAGTAATGAAGCAGCAGAAAGAGAAATTAAGGAATCAATCCCATTTACAATTGCATCCAAAACAATAAGATACCTAGGAACAAACCTAACCACGGAGGTGAAAGACCTGTACTCTGAGAACTATCAAACACTGATGAAAGAAATTGAAAATGACACAAAGAAATGGAAAGGCAGTCCATGTTCATGGATTGTTAAAGTGTCTATACTGCCCAAAGCAACCTACACATTAAATGCAATCCCTATCAAAATACCACCAGAATTTTTCATAGAACTATAACAATTCTAAAATTTGTATGGAACCACAAAAGACCCCAAATAGCCAAAGCAACCTTGAAAAAAACAAAGCTGGAGGCATCACAATTCTGGACTTCAAGTTATATTACAAAACTGTAGTAATGGAAACAGTATGATACTGGCACAAAAACAGACACATAGACCAATGGAACAGAATAGAAAACCCAGAAACGAACCCGCAATTATATGTTCAATTAATCTTCAACAAAGCAGGAAATAATATCCAATGGGAAAAAGAAGTCTTTTCCACAAATGGTGTTGGGAAAACTGGACCACTTTCTTGCACCATAGACAAAAATAAACTCAAAATGGATTAAAGACCCAAATGTGAGAGCCGAAACCATAAAAAATCCTAGAAGAGAGCACAGGCAGTAACTTTTTTACATTGGCCACAGCAAATTCTTTCTAGGTATGTCTCCTGTGGCAAGGGAAGCAAAAGCAAAAATAAACCATCAGAGCCACATCAAGATATAAAGCTTCTGCACAGCGAAAAGAAACAACAAAACTAAAAGGCAACCTATGGAATGGGAGAAGATATTTGCAAAAGACATGTCTGTTAAAGGGTTAGTATTCAAAATGTACAAAGAACTTATTAAACTCAACACCCCAAAACTAGATAATCCAACTAAAAAATGGGCAGAAGACATGAATAGACATTTTTCCAAAGAAGACCTATGCATGGGCAACAAATACATGGTAAGATGCTCAATATCACTCATCATCAGGGAAATGCAAATCAGAACCACAATAAGATGTCACCTCACACCTGTCAGGATGGCTAAAATCAACAACACAAGAAACAACAGGTGTTGGTGAGGATGTGGAGAAAGGGGAACCCTCTTGCACTGTTGGTGGGAACGCAAACTGGTGCCGCCACTCTGCAAAATAGTACGGAGGTTTCTCAAAAAGTTAAAAATAGAGCTACCCTATGACCCAGAAATTGTACTACTAGGTATTTACCCAAAGAATACAAAAATACTAATTCATGGAGATGCATGCACCCTGATGTTTATAGCAGCATTATCTACAATAGCCACACTATGAAAATAGTCCAAGTGTGCAACAATTGATGAATGGATAAAGAAGATGTGAGATATATATATATCTTTCTTACTTAGCCGTAAGAAAGAATGAGCTCTTGCCATTTGCAAGGACATGGATGGGGCTTGAGTGTATTATGCTAAGCAAAATGTCAGTCCGAGAGAGACAAATACCATATGATTTGACTCATATGTGGAATTTAAGAAACAAAACAAATGAGCAAAGTGAAAGAAAAAAAAGAAAGAAAGAGGAACCAAGAAATAGACTCTTAACTATAGCGAACAAACTAGTGGTTACCAGAGAGGAGGGGGGCGGGGGATGGGTGGAATAGATGATGGGGATTGTCGTGATGAGCGGCAGGTATTATACGGAAGTGTCGAATCACTGTATTATGCACCTGAAACTAATACTACACCGTATGTTAACTAACTGGAGTTTAAATAAAAACTTATTTTTATTATTTATTATTTATTATTATTTAATAAATAATATTATTTATTTATATAAATTATTCTATATATAAATATGTATATTTATGTAAATTATTTATTATATTAATTCTAAAAATATAATGTATTTATTTATATAATAAATAATTATTTGTTATTTTATTTATTTATTTTTAGTGATTTTATTTATTTGAGAGAGAGCAAAAGAGAGCATGAGTAGGGAAGAGAGGGAGAAGCAGACGGCCCACTGAGCAGAGAGCCCAATGCGGGACTCGATCCCAGGACCCTGGGATCATGACCTGAGCTGAAGGCAGGTGCTTAACCGACTGAGCCACCCGGGTGCCCCCAAATAAAAACTTTTTAAAAAAGGTAAAATGATTGACTTTTAAAAACAATAATGATTCAAATCCTTCTAAAAGGAAATGACGAATACATTACTCAACAAAGAAGTACAATCAGCTGTTAGACAAATGAGGCAGACCTGTGTGCTCACAGGGCAAGATGATGATGTAGACAAAGCTGGTTACAGAATAGCACGTCAAGTATAATCCTGTTAACGTGTGTGTGTGTGTGTGTGTGTGTGTGTACATCGCATGCACACAGATTTACGGAAGCAAAAAGACTATGGAATGATATGGCCAAACCGCTGACAGTAGTGATCTCTGGGGGAAGTTGGGCCACTGGGTATTTTCACATCCTAGTTCTTATTTCCCTGTGTTTTACCCACTTTGTATCGTGCGTACATTATTTTTATAATAAAACTCAGGTATTAGCACTTGACAATATTGTTCATAGGTGCGTAGGCGATGAGGCAGGTAGCCCTGTGCAGATGAGGACTTACCTGGAATTGGGGAGGAAAAAAAATTCCCCCAGCAGGAAGTTGCTTTCTCAGACTTAGCCACCAGAGGGCAGCAGAAGACCAGACGATTGTTGCAAGAGGACTGCAGGGTGGCGGGGTTGGGGGAGGCGGGGATGTCTGGGATAGAGAACCTGACCGCAAGATTTGAAGCCGGCTCCGCTGCGGTGCGGGGCTGGGGTCAGGTTCCCGAGGGAGAGGAGGACGAGTTATATTTTAGGCAGAGATCTCTTGCCTCCGCCCAAGGAGGAAACTGAGGCAGAAGCCCAATCAGCCCTGAACTAACAGGGGGGTGGTGCCTAGGGAAGGGAGGAGGACCAACTCCTGCCCAAGGAACAGGAACATCCAAGTCTCTTCCCAGAAGCAAGACATGGGCTCCACATCTGCCACCGGGTCCGGGGGAAGGTCTCAGAACCCAGAGCTCCAGGGGTAGGAGGCAGAGAGGCGGAGGGGAACCCTGGGGAGCCCACTTCCGAGGCAGCACAGGCCAGGGGACTGTCACCACCTCTGTGAGGGCGGCAGTAGCTAACAGTTCCTGAGCACGTTCTCGCTGCCGAGCACTTTGCCTCCTTTTAATCAGAACAGTGACCCTCAGGGAGACAGACGGGCATTATTCCATCTCACGAGAGAGGAAACCGGGGCTTGGAGGGGACGGCGACGTGCTCAGGACGACAGCTGATAAGCTGTGGTTCAGTCTCCAGTCCATCTGACCCAGAACCCCGGTCAGGATGAGGGTGGGCAGGCGGAGATGGAGGTCAAGGCGGGGGCCGTAGTCCCGGACTTGGACCTCGGATCGCTCCGGGGGCCGCAGGAGCTGCGTGTGGAAGGGCCCCGAGGCTGAGCCCGACCTCAAGGCGTGACCAGCGGTGGGGGCGGTGGCACTTTGAGCAGGTGGAAGAGGGACTGCTGCTGCTCGGCTCCCAGCTTGGACTGCGTGGGGACAGGAGAGAGCGCTCTTCACTTCCTGGGCCAAGACGTAGGATGTGGGGAGGTAGCCGGCCTGCGCGCAAGGCTCTGGGGCCGAGGAAGAGCAACGATGCGGGGAGAGGAGGCGCAGGTGCTGGGCCTGGCCGGGCCAGGGGGCGAGGGACGCAGAAGCAGGGCTCCCCCTTCTTCCCCCCGAACTTTTCAAGGACAAGGGTGGCTGGCAGGTTGAGGGGCTGTGAGGGGGCTGGGCCCGGGCTCTGGCTCCCGCACAGGCCTGCTCCCCACTCCCACAGGACTCCCCCGGGGCCGCAGCCAGGCGCATCTGTGGGCCGGCGTGAGTGCATGTGTGCGAACGTGTGTGAATATGTGTGTGCTGGGGCCAGGTGAGCGCGGGGCCTCTGACTAGCTCTGGATAAAGTGAGCGTGTTTAGAGGGGCCTTTGTGCCTGAGGACAGACTGTTCCCAGCTCTGCAGAGTTCCAGGGAAGGACCAGATGCCCGACTCTGGAGGGGGCAGCCCTCCCCCAGCAGGCCTCCCCCCCCCCCTTGTCCCAACCCCTCCTGCCCCTTCTCCCTCTCCCAGAGGCCATGGGGGAGCCTGGCTAAGGCAGCCCTGGCCGGGGAACCACTTGGGGTGGTGTTTGGATGCCTGACCCTGGGTTTCCCAGGCCACGGGGAGTCATGGTGTCAGAGGGGTCAGGGTGTCGGAGGGCAGGCAGGCGTCTGACTCCCAGCTCCCAGCTCATTGTGGAGCCCAGACGCAGCTCAGGGCCCCAGACCGAGGGCTCAGCCCCAGCGCTGCCTCCACACCCCTGCACAGGGACAGAGAACTCAGAGTTCAAGCCCTGCCACTGCCCCCCGCCTGCCGGGTGACCCCAGGCAAGCCTTCCTCCCTGGGGGCCTCACCGTGACCCCGACAGAAACGTGAGGGGTGTGAGTGGGCGCCGGCCTCCGAGGGAGGCAGGAGCCGGCCCCCGAGGGAGGCAGGAGCCGGCCCAGCACGGGGCCACCTTCCCCAGCCCCCTGACGCCCCTTTCTGAGGTGGACTCTCGGCTCTCTCCGGGGCCTGGCAGCCAGCTGCCTCTGGACGCCGACACTAAGTCTGACCGGAAATCCTTCCTGTCCAGGGGAATTACTGGTTTGCACAGCTCCAGGAGATGTTGAAATGCAGGCTGTGTTTGCCTTGGGTTTGTTTTCTCTCCACGGAAAACAAAACCAAACACACACACGGGCGCGAGCACCCTGACACACCAGGGCAGATAACTGAATGTTCGCCCCGAGGCCCCAGCCCCGTCGCACAGCGGGCGCCCCGTGACACCTGCGGGGCCGGTCGGTGGCCCTGGGGGTCCCGCGCGGGAGGCTTGGCTCCTGCTTTGACTTCCTGTGTGATCTCTGGCAAGGTGTCTCTGCCCAAGTCACGGGAGCAAGGGCGCCACGTCCCTGGGGACCCCCCGGGTGCCAAGCCAGGCCCTGGGCCTCGGGCTTACCCAAGCCCACATCTGATCTGTCTGATCCGCACACCAACCCTGGGGAGGCCGGGGCCTGGAGAGGCGGAGGAAGGGCTCAGCTTCTGTACACTCTCCCTGGGGGTGGCAGGGCTGTGGGGCACAGGGGCGCTCTGAGGGCACAGGGGTGCTCTGAGAGCACAGGGCTCCAGTGCTCAGATCTGTTTGGATCCCTACTGGGGAGGGCAGCCCCCTCCTGGGAGGTAATCCTCTCCTCCTCCTACCGTGTGGGGGCCGCGTCCCCTTCTCCACTCCCCTGCTTGGCTCTAGTTCCGAGTTCAGGTTGACTCTGGCCCCGTTGGCCACGTCACCCACCCTAAGGGCAGGCATCTGGGGGTGAATGTGCCAGCAAGCAGGGACGGGCCAGGGGCTTCTGGGAGTCACTGGACACTCCAAATAATACAGGGGAACATTCCCTGCTTCTGAAGTCGAGGATCTCTGCTCCTGCCTGTTTCCCGCTCCTCCCCCACTGTGGCCCCTGATCCCAAGGACTCACACTTTTTCTCTTCTCTGTCTCAGAGGCTGCAGTCTGGAGGCGAGGGCTGGCCCACAGACACATGATTTGACCTATAGACTATTTACAGTTTTAGTAAGTTAGTTGCCAAAATTTAAAATTGGAAAATTTCACATAACCGCCTGGACTTCCAGGACCACTCCCCTCCAAGCAGTACATTCTTAGATAGCAGTACCTGGCGGGAGCTGAGGACGGGGGGTTGAGGGGGCCCCGCCCATGAGGCCTGAGCCTCTTCCCACCGGCTTCCCCACCCCTGACATCAGCACTGGCCCCACAGGACCGCGAGAGACCATTTCAAAGCCTGGCATTTCTCAACCTTGTACGTGGGGCTTCTCTGGGGGGCTTTAAAGACCTGAGGATGCAGGCCAAGTTTTCGAGCATCTCTCGGGTGGGACCACAGCACCCATCGTGATCCCGGTGAACAGCAAGGTTGAGAAGGACCGGAGCGCTGGCCCCGGGCCGAGGGGCCCCATGTGTGGGGGGGCTTCTCGAGATCCATGGCTTCCCGTCCGTGGCTCTCAGCCCACGTGGCTCTGGAGCCCCGCCTCGCGACAGCCTGGCCTCATCCTGGCTCGTTCAGAAGAGAGGTCCTCTGTTCTCTCTCCTGAAGACTTCCCAGGGGACCTGGACACTTCCGCTTGCTCACTGAGTGATGCCCAGGGTCCGAGGCCCAAATCCCGGGCCTGGTGAGAGGGCCAAGCGTGGCCACGGTGGTGGGGCCCAGGGCTGCTGCCTCCAAGGAAGATTCACTCCTATATATGGTCACCCGGGAGTCCCATTGCTGAGCTAACGTGTGACCTAATGTGCTGACAATCTCGCCCAGTCTGGGGCCCGAGTTGGGAAGGGCCCTGACTCTGGAGAGAGTGTCCACTTGGGGGCAGAGGGGCTGGGAGCAGGCAAATCAATGGCTCGGAGGCAGGGCAAGGACACGGTGACCCCGACCTGGGACAGGGGAAAGGCAGCTTGAAGTGCTTCCCATCCCACTTGGCCTCACGCATCTGTGAAGACGTCCGGCTCCCTCCTGATGCTCCGTATAAACAAGGAAACCCATGAGCCTCTCTTGCTTTTAAAAGTCCTTTTAATACAGCATGAAAAGGGTATATTGCTATAGGCAAGCCGTATACAGATTTTCCAGGAATAAGGCACACAACGGAATGCCATCCCGAAGGCGGCCCTTCGGAGAGGTGGGGAGCCTTCTCCATGCACCCTCCGAGCCGGGCCCACGGGTTCTGTTTGTCTTTTTAGCTGGACACACATATTAACAGATACAGACATGGACGGGGTCACCACACGGGAGCGGAGGCGGTCCGACAGCGAGGCTGGTGACAGACGGCGATGGGCTCTTCTGCCACCAGCCCTTGGGGTACGGCTCGGCCACCTCCCTGAAGGCCAGAACGTCTCCCACACTTCAGTTTAGTTGTTGCTCTGGGCTACAATGTAGTGATGTTGGATTAAATATTCATTTAGAGTAGATTCAAGTCTATTCAATGTTGGAAGGCAGGTGTAAGGGCTCTGGTTGGCACATCCAAGTTCAAAGAGCATGGGGCCCAGAGGCGTGGCTCAGATGGCAAAGCTCCAAAGAGGGGCGTGGAGAAGCCGACCTCCTGTTTCCTCTTCCCTCCTGGGCCCTGCTGACCGGAGCCCTCCACCAGGCCAAGGAGGCCATCTTTGGAGCTGGCCAACCATGGAGGGGCTGGTTAGTCACCCTAGGTCGGCTGTGTAATACTGTTAGGCCCCCTCTTCCCCTGGCCCACTCCCTGCCCCCCCAAAGTTAATAACCATAATAACAAGATAATAATAAGAAGGTGCAAAAGAATGGATTACAATGCTGTGTTTTTACCCTCAGCTGGAGAGGTTCAAAGGGGTCACTATTCCCTTTTTGGCTACGTATCTAATAATAGCTTCCCTTAAAAAAAGCAATACTTTCCAAAATACACACACATATAAATACAGGACACGAACATATTAATAAGTCTAAGCACTCGAATAATATGCTTGGCTACATAATACTGATATTTTCATCCAAGGAAAACAAAGAATAACAACAATATGGCTTAAAGAATTGCAAAGATTTTTTTTTTCCTCATCAGAATTATGTACCAACTTCATATAATATTCTATGTAGACAATATTTCCTTCTTAATGTAGTTCAGTTGCATACTTTTTACAGATCAAAGCATAGTAAAAAATCAAACCAAAAACAAAACGAAACCAAAAAAAAAAAAAAAAAACCAACAACAGAAAAAAGAGAAAAGTTCTCACCATAAATATTTTCTCGCAGCTCAAACAGAAGGTTTGCAAAAATACTTCCAGACATCTTCATTTGATATTCTAGTGCCCTCCTAAAAGCTCTGAAGTTTTGAAAATGCCTCTCTTTTTGTTTTATTTTTAATCTCAAAAATCAAGCAGTTATATTTTTCTTTTCTTTTTCTTTTTTTTTTAAAAAAAAGGCCCTCAAATATATACAGACAAAGATCACTGTGAAGATTTTTTTTTTTCGGGAGAAGGTAACAAATTCAGTGTTGTGAGAAAAATTGGTAACCAGAAGAAATTTTAACATCTATGATTTTTTTTTCAAAATACACACATAGTAATTTTCTTAAAAAAAAAAGGAATTCTGTGTCAAGTATAACTCAAAATAAATACAAATTCACAAGTAGAACTATCGAATACTTCATATGGGTTAAACACTGTTATCTCTCAACTAGATCACTAGATCTACTAACTGCAGGCGATTGTCCCTTTTGAACATACAAGCCACACGCTTTCCTGTCTCCCGGGCTCTCGGGCCCTCTGAGCACTTAATCCTCACACTACCCGGCCGGGGCTGCCCACAGGCTGCCCTCACACTCAGCCAGAGCCGTGCAGGGGTGGGGAGTGCGGAGGGGCTGCCTCAGGCAGGAGGGCCCAGCCCCCACACCGGCCAGCTCCGCACAGATGGCAGACAAGCCTACTGGGAAGGTCACTTTGGGGGGATATCCCATTTCCTACTGGCCCCAGGGAAGGCCCTGGCCTCCAGCAGTCTGGAGCCTTCATTCTTTTTAGGGTGTGGGCTGCCCCCCCCCCACCACAGCACGGTTGGCAGGCTCCGGGCCTCCGGGGGCCAAGGTCTCCCTCTGGGGCCAGGTCCCTGGAACGGCTGGGTCCTGGTCCTCACGGCAGAGACCAGCACACTGCCCGCCACCGTGGACTCCCTTCCGCGGTGCGCTAGGATGACTGAGTGATAGCTTCTGCTTGCGGACAGAGAGCCGTGGGCCGGGATAACTGCAGCTCACGTCGCCACCGCCACCGCCACCGCCACCGAGAAGACGGGGAACGGTGGGAGGGATTCCTTGGTGGCACTCCCAGTGGGAGGTGAGGGAGTTCACAGCTGGTTGCTGGGCACTCTGTCCCTTGTTGGCAGCGGGGAGGTGGCCATGGGGCTCAGGCTGGAGCAAATATCCTCCTGTTAAGTGCTCAGAGGGCACGGCCCCCGGACATCTCCCCTGCAGCCCCCCGCCCTGCCCCCCTACCCGGCCGCAAATGCACTCACGCCATCTCTTCAACTTGCTCCCTGGACCCCTGGTTATCACTTCACTCTAACTCCTCAGTTGTACACAGCATTTTCATTTGAAAACAAAAGGCAACCAGGCCCCAGTTGGGTGACCTTGAGCCTTGGTAAACACTGAATTTCAGGCCCATCTCATGGTCTGATTTTTTGTTTGTTTGTTTTTTCCACAGAGGCATAATGTTCGGGCAAAATCAAGTGACCTGGTCCCGCCAGCCGGCTCTCTCCCTCTCCCTGGGAGAAAGGAGGGATGACGGGACAGTAAAAATAGGGCTTCTCACGGGGGAGAGAGGAGAGAGGTGAGCGGGATCCCTCCCGCCGGCCAGGACAGCGGTCTCCCTGACCAACGTGACTTGCCCAGAGGCCTCCCTGCTCCCTTGGGAGGTAGGAAATCATTGTCCCCACTTTATAAACGAGAGGTTCTGTAGCTTACATCAGGGTTGCCCTGTGTGAGGGGGGATCCTTCTCCCTCATTTTTGTAGGGGTGGGATGGGGACATCAGGAAGGGCAGGGGTTACAGGCGGTGACGGGGGAGGACCAGCATCCCTCAGCTCTGTCCGAAGTGGCTGACAGGTGACCGTGTGCAGTGTGGGACCTGGTGGGCCTCTCCGGACAAAGCTCCAGGTGTACCCCACAACACCAGAACTGAATTGGGCCCGTAGACCCCGGAGCCCCTCTCTCATTCACTAGTGGGCGCCCTGAAGGCCAGAGAGTCCTTCCTAAGGCCTCGTAGTGTGTGAGCAGTAGGCCCGGCACATGAACCTAGGTCTCCAGACCACCAGGCCTGTGCCTGACCTGCCAGGGGGCCTTCCACGCCGGGCCCTACGGCCTCGATCAGGCAGTGGACCTCAGTGCGGGTGGGGGCGAAGGACAAGGGTAGGGAGGGGGCCTGACAAAATCCAAGCACAAAATCCAATCCCAAGTGGGAGAAGTGTGTGGTGGGGGCGGGGGAGGCATTGTCTGATGTGTCCCAGGTCACACCATGGAACAATGGCCAACATTCAGCGCCTCCCTGTCCCTGACCTCTGGGTCTAGGGTACGCAATGCTAATGACGTCACAGGCAGTGGGGTCCGGGGCTCATGGTGGGCAGGGGGCAGAGATGCCCACTCCCCAGCAGCTGCTAGAACAGGGGTCAGCTCGCCAGGATTGCTCACTCAAACAGGACAGAAACATAGGGCTTTTCTGAGAGTGGCTTTGCACACATGGCAAACTGGAAGATTCTGGGTAGAGAAGGAGGCCTGGCTAGTCTTGGGGAGACAGTCCCCTGCAGGCTTTGGGATTCACAGTACATTTAGTGCACTTGTGGCCGATACAAGGCTGCTCACCCCAAAGGGAGTCTCGGAGGAAGACCGCTGGCAGGGGACACCAAGGGCTTTATGGGGTCCTGGGTGCTGACCTCTGGTCACCCTTATCCCCTCCACACGGACCCCAGGCCCACCTGCAGAGAGCCCCAGCGTTCTGTGGGGCAGCCACGTCCGTAACACTGTTTGGCAACACACATGAGACGAGAACCTAAGACACCCCCGCCCAGGCGTGTGAGACTGCAGGACATGCGGCAACGCGGAGAGACACAGGGAGGGGCGTCTCCTCCAGCCGGCGGGCGGCTGTGGGCGTGGCGGGCGGCGGGCCGGCTCACTGCACTCGGCGGCAATAGTAACCCAGCACCTTGCACTTCTCGCAGAGGTGCTGGGGGTGCTCTTTGCTCTGGTCGGACACGTCCAGGCCGTCGGGCTTCTCCAGGGGTCTCTGCAGAGAGGAAGGGGGGAGTGGAGAGAAAGACAGAAACACAGAGAGAAGCAGGGAGAGTGAGACAGACTCAGAGAGAGGGACGGAAAGAGCACAAGACAGACAGACAGAGGTGGGGGTGCCCGGAGAGAGAGCCTGGAGTCACCGAGGTTGTTTCCCTAGGGGCCCGGGCCCTTCCTGCCTCTTGCCTGTGGCAGGTGCGCAGCCCGGGGCTGGGGCAGGACAGGGGGAGGAGTCCTAACAGGGAAACTGAGGCCCAGAGAAGGCAGGTGGCTTGCCAGACCTGTGATGCTACTCACGCACTATGTGACCTCAGGGGGCCTCAGTTTCCACATCTGGAAAGCGGGCCATCATCGCGCCTTGGTTGTGGGGCAGTGCGAGGAACTGGATGTCTAGATGTTTGTAAACTAAGCAGCGTTAGGCACGCAGGAGAGCACTCCTGAGACATAAGGAGCTTCCTGCTCCCTCTTTCCCTCCCGTCCTGGCTCGCAAAAGCCAGCAGAGACTTGTTTCCCTGGAAAATTTATGGAGGCTATTAGGCACACCTCCTGAGGCACAGAGTTTCTTGGCTGGCAGTCGAAACCCCCGCCCAGAACCCCCACCTGCAGAAGGGTCCCCTGCCTGGATCTAGGGGGATGCAGAGGAAGCTGGTCGGGGACAGCTGGAACCCACATGCTGAGGAGAGGGGGCAGGAAGCACAGACTGCCGTGGGGCCACGGACCTTGGAGTCAGTGGCCGTGACCGCGGATGGTCCTGGAGGGAAGCCACGGGCAGACTGCAATCTTCCCGAAAGCAGTGCACGGGCTTTTCGGGCCCATCATGCAATACTCGGCCCGAAGCGGACACTGAGAGCAGTCTGGGAAATGGAAGAGCCGCGAGCCTCCAGGATGTGAGCACAGAAGGGCAAGGTCCACCGTCCGAGGGCCACAAAACCCATCTATGTGCTTCCAAGCCTAAAGCCACCCAGAGACGGCATGCGAAAAGGACAGGAGTCTTGGCCTTGTCCAAGGGGCTTTAAGATGACCAGCTTTCCTGGCCAGGGGAGAGGAGGAAGAGTTTAGCTTTGTTTCAGACAGGGGCTTGAACTACCTACAAGCTGTGTGACCTTGGGCAAGCCACCTGGTCCCTCTGATCTTCCATCTCCCCATCTGTAAAAGGGGACGTTGGCAACACTTTTCTCATGGGGCTGTTGTTACAACTCAATGAAAAGAAAGAGCAGAGCAGATAAAAGCTCTTCATTGCTTTTTATGCTTGTTATGATTACCGATGGGGGGGCGCCTCCACGGAAAGGGGCACTGAAGCCGTGATTCCAAGCTAGAAGGCCCAGGAAGGCCCCCTGACCTGCTCTCCCAGACATCTCAGGAAGACCGACACGGGCACGGCCTGCCAGCCAGGGCTGGGAGCTCCCTGCCGGCCGAGCTGCCTGGCTCTAACAAGGGCTTCCTGATCTGGAGTTGAAATCTGGCTCCCCATCCCTCCCCCCTCGTCATCACCACCACACACAGGGGCTCCCACAGGTCTGAGAGAGGCGGTCCTCAAGTCTCCCCTCCCCCAGATCAAACTTGGCCTGGTTTCCAGCTCTCCATGCTGGCCAGGGCGCCCCCGTGAATCAGTCTTCCAGGTGGGGCCAGAAGAGGCCCCCCACCCCCACCCCCACCCCCCATGGTTTACACTCCACAAAGTACGGCCACGCTGACCGTACCACCTAGTGGACAACCTCACTGCGAGGGGCATATTACTATCCTCACATATTACAGATGAGGAAACCGAGCCCCAAGACAGTAAGGGTCTTGCCCAAGGGCCTGCAGCTTCCCCTATCTATCCAGGGCTGCTGGGTAAGAGCTTTCTCTTCTAGAACCTCAACGAACCCTTCCGTAACCTGGGCGGAAGGTTAATAACATATACTGTGTGCATGACAAAGAGAGCAGGAAATGAGACGACTGCTTTAAAGCACTTTATAGTCATAAAGAGCTCTGTAAGACTTAATAATGTCTGTGTGACCTCTAGAAGGTACTTAACCTCTCTGTGCCTCAATTTTCTCTTCTATAAAATGGGGTTACTAAGAGTACCTACTTGATAAGGTGGTTGTGAAGAGTAAATAAGGTAATTACAGGCAAAGTGTCGGCCAGTATTACTACCATGACTTATTGCTGCTATCGTTGATATTATGGAAGACTGGGGGCAGGCTGGGGGCAGGGGAGCTAGCTGAGTCCCAAGGGGAAACACCCCTGCAATACCCTCACCCCCTCTCCTCCTTGACCGTGACCCCATCCGTGCCCTTGCCCTCCAAGGGTCCGGGCTCCGCTGAGTGGAGGAGCTGGGGGATGCCGTCAGGACGACTCCCCTCCAGCGAAGGAAAACCTCCAGCCGCTGGGATAGATCACCCCAGGGCCGTCCCAGCCCCCCGTAGGGAGGCAAGGCCCTTCAGTGTTTCCTTGTCCTGGGGGGCAGGGGAGCTGCAGCTGGAGCTTGACGGGAAACAGATGTGGCAGGGGAAGGAGGAGAGGGAAAGTGGAGGGTTCTCAGGGGATGGATGCCGCACAGGTCAGAGCTCAGTGGCGGGGGTGGGGGAGCAGGAGAAATAAAGCAGCCCCTCTCCACCATGGGGGGCTGGGGAGTGGGGACTCTAAGTCCTCCTCTCAGCCCTTCAAAGGCCCCTGATTGCTGGGGAGTGGGATGGGGGCACCCCCTTCCCCGCCTGCCTGTAATCTCCCTGAGGGAGAAGGGCCAGGTGAGAAGCACTTGGAGCCCAGGAGAGGAAACATGGGGGGGCGGGGGGGCTAGACGGTGGGAAACTGGGTCCTGGGTCCTAGGCCCCCTTAACATTGCCAGGCTGAGGAGCCTTGCTCAAGCCCTGTCCTCTCTCTGGCCCTTAGTCTCCTGACTGCACACAGTAGGGCTCAACAAACAGGGCTGACTGACTGGGAGGGGGGAAGAGCAGAGCCGCATGTTCTCGGAAGATCCTTCTGGATCGGGTCCCCACGCAGAGACTGAGCCTGAGTGTTGGGGTGCACGCGGTGCGGCAGGGCTGGCCAGGGAGGCTGTGCTCAGACTGACTTTGGCAGGATAGAGCCGAGGAGGCAGGTGAGACCGCTGCCGGCCGGGGGACAGTGGGACAAGCCAAGAAGGGGCCTCCCCGGGGAAGGAGCCCTGCCCCTCTGGACACGGGGGCAGGGGTCCCGGAGGCTGGGGCCACTGGAGGGAGGCAGGTCCCCTGACCTCAGACCTGTGGGCGGGGCCCTGCCTCTCTGCCTGGGTTGCAGAGAGTGTGAGCATTATAAAGACCGAGCCTCCAGACCGCCAGCACATACCCAAGCCCCCATACAGCTGAGACCCCGCAGGAAATGGGGCCTTACCAGCTCCCCTCCCCAGCCCGCCACCGTGACCTGGCCTCCTTGCTCCCCTCCCCCTCTGGCCCCAAACTTCTCTACTGACTTTGGGTAAGTCACTTAAGCCCCTTGCCTCAGTTCCCCCCTCTGTGCAATGGGAAGCCAGGAGAGCTGACCGCATGGGGTAGCTGCGAGGATGACCGGTATTAAGTACTGGTACAATTTTTCCATTCCTGCCATCTCCCTTCACGGGGACGCACCTGCGGCCTCGCCTCCTCTCTCCCGCCCTGGGAGCACACCGAGCACGTTGCTCCGGCGCCCCCAGGGCTGTGCGGCTGAGCGGGGACGCACACCGACGCCCGCCTGGCCTCAGGCCCGGGCTCCCCACACTGCAACGGACTGTCTCCAAACACAGGTGCAAATGCCACGGCACTTGCCCCCCAGGGAGCCTGGGAAGACCACGCGGCTCCTCAGGGCCCTGCTTGTTCTCCGTGTGGAAGGGGGATGAACAGAACACCGGGTCTGAGCACACAGGATGCAGGAAGCGGGCGGGGGGGGGGGTCTCGGCATACAGCCCCCAGAGGATGACCTCTCTCTCCTGTTGGAGAAGAAGACCCTGGACGGCCCGGCAGCCCTGGAACTCGGTCCTCCCTCAGCACGTACTCAGATCTGGCCGCCGAGGAGCCCGGGACCAAGTGCATGCCGTGAGAGAAGGCATGAACCCCGCTGAGCGGCACCGGCCACGCCCAAGGGCCCCTGGGAGAGCAGAGTTCGGCCCAAAGGAGAGTGTGCTCCTAGTCCGACACGGGGGGAAAGGGGTTTTTGGACTGGGGTCTCAGACCTGCTCAGGAATTGGCAGGAAATCACGAACCGGGACACCGTGTCTCCTTTGAATAGCCCACCCCTGGCCCCATAGCCTGGACATGCTCCTAAGACACCGGGCCTACCCACGGGGCCATCAGGCCTGTCCTGGCACTGCGGGGCCTCGGTCTCCCCCCTCGATGCCATTAGGATGTGGGCCAGGGCCCGTCACTCAGGAAACCCCCGTCCACCCGACGGCCATGGCCGGCTTTGAGTCTGTTTGTCCGCGTGAAGCAGTATGGCTGATGGGAACCACAGAGACCCTCCGGGGCAGAGGGAGGGAGGTTGCGAGGGTCTGCAAACAGAGGCAGTGGAAGCCAGCATCAGGGGCATGAAATCACAAACTGTTTCCACCACAAGAATCCGCTCAGACGGCTCCCCTGCCCGTGCTCCTAGTAGAATAAAGACCAAACTCCATGCCACGGCTTCCGAGCCAGCCCCATGCAGCCCGGCCCCCACCTCCAACCTCTGCTTCACCCCTCAGCTCCCCCAACGCTCTGTACCTGACCCTGGCCTCCCCACTTTGCACACGCTGTTCCCTCCCCCTCGACCACTCCCTTCCAGCCCCCTCCACCCTGCGCCAGAGCTCAGCCAACATCAGTGCCTTCCCCAAGAGCCCCAAAGCCCACCTCCCTTTCCATCCGGCCCCCGCGCACACCCTCCTCGCCCAACCCCTGCTCCCGCCATCCTTTTTGGTGACTCAGCCTCCACAGGGAGGACTGGCCCCAGCCCTGGTTCCTCAGTGCCCCCATGACGTCATCAACAAGACCTCTCCCACTGCCCCCCTGGACTTGGTCTTCTTCAGAACCCTGCTCTCTGTGCCTCTCCACCCAGGGCAGGCCCCCCCTCCACCTCCCTGTCCATCAGGACTCCCCCCGGCTCCCCAGGATCGCACACCATCCCACCTCTGCAAACATGCCAACTCTTCGGCCTTTTTCCTTCGGAAATGCGGTCCCGGCAAGCCTCTGCCCTGCGCCGCTGTCCACATGGTAAGGCGTCATCCTCCTGTCCCTGCGTCATCAACTTTGTGCCTCCTTCTGGCTCTTCCTCATTTGCCCGTAACACACTCGAGGTCTTCCCATCTCCATCACACCTGCCTCGATGCCCTCTGTGTTACCACAACGACTGCCCCAGTGCTCTGCTTCTCTCTACAGTCAAATGCCCTGGAGGGAGTGGACCGTGAAGGTATTCCCTCTGCAGCCCAGCCCCACCGACCCCTCCCTCGCCCGTCAGTGCTCCGCGGCCACCGCCCCAGCCAGCGGCCCGCTGTGAATCTGCATCCCCACTCCGCCCTCACGCCTGACCCGCGGGGCATCGGCTTCGGGGCTCCACAGACCCGAGCTGCGGTTCAACAAGATCCTCACGTCAAAGTGGTGCCCCACGAAGTCTGAGGACCTCCTCCTTAGTGCCAAATCCCAAGGGCACTTCTCCATGCCATGATACCTGACATCTCTGCACGAGCCTCACCTGTCCCCTCGAACGGCACGCCCCGACCCCGGGACTCCACACTCCCCAGTTCTCCTCCTTGATGGACTTCTCCATCTGACCCCCCGGTGCTGGGACACTGCAACACATGGTCTGGGGAATTCTGTCTCCACTTCATCTCCATTCTGCAGGGAATCTCATCCACTTCCTAAATACCTTAAGATCAATGATGCCCAAGTATGTAGGAGTCACCTTGACTTCTCATATGAGCTTCGACATAACAAATCCAACTGCCTTCTTGACATTTGACTTAGATTTCCAGACACATCTCAAAGGTAACATGCGTATCAGAGAACTCTTGGTTTTATCTGGGACACCTGGGTCTCACCCTGGCCTGCCTGCAACCCAGGCTGCCCATCCCCAGTAGGCCCATCTCCATCCACTCAGGTGTGACTGTTCTCGTGGATTCCTGCCCCTCCCTCGCCTTCCACATCCAACCCAGAGACACTTTGTGTCCGACCCAGGTCCGAGGCCACCCCTTTTCCCAGCATGCATGGGACTATAGCCATGGCTTTCCCACTGGTCTCCTTACTTTTGATCACCCAGCCACACCAAGACTAGTCTCTGTATAATCAGAATAGTCATCTCAAAATAAAGCTGAAAGCTCTGTTGCTTGTGGGTTTTGAGAGGCCCCCAAGGCCGGGAAGCACCCCGTTCAGCTTCCCACCCCATTCCTCTTCTTCAGTTCTCCTGATCCTTCACTGAGGTTTGGGCCTTGAGCACCCAAGTCTTTAAGGCCACAGGGCATTTGCACCTGCTGTACAGTCTTCTTGAGATTGCTGTCCCCCAATTGTGACAGGTCTGGCTTCCTCCCATCCTTCAGGTCCCAGAGTAAACAGACCTCCTCTTTGCAGCCTGCAGTGCATGGATCCTCCCTGGGACGAGCTGCCTCACCACATCTGCCCCCCACCCTCCAGCATATCCATGTGCACCTTGGCCACCAGCCCCACGCACGGTGCCTGGAACACTGGAGCTGCGGGCGAGCAAATGAACGAGACACGTGTTTTCCGTAGCACGCTGCTGCCCTCATATCCCTGCTCAGCCCGCAGCAGCACCCTGAGCTCATTAGTTTCAGAACTCCCCTGGGCCTGCGGTCTCAGGGTCTTGCTGAACTCTCCCTATTAACCTCCTTCCCTTCCCGGGGAAGTGGTGCTCTCTCACTCCCATTTCAGAGGCCGACGAAGGGCCAGCTTGGAGAGATCTGGTCTCATCCTTGTCACATGCAGGAGTAAACAGGCCCAATAAGGATCAAGGTCAGCCCGCAGGCCCTTGAGAGAGCCCCTCCGGCCGCCGCTTCCCCGCCCCCAGCCCCGCCCAACTCACCTGCTTGTGCGGATACACGTTGATGTGGCACTTAATGCACTCCTGCCCCATGTTGGCCCACGAGTTCCCACTCATCCATTTTCTCTTGCACTTGGGACACTTGTACTCGCCGAAACAGCGCTTTTTGCCCTGGTACGGGGTCAGACCCTCGCCTTTGGGGCGTGCCTAGAAGACAGGAAGCAAACACAGGGCATTGGGGTCCAACCAGGCCAACATGACACCCCTACAGGATCCCCACAGTCTTCCCCGTGCCTTTCGCCCCCACCCAGAGAATGCTAGGGCCACCCCCAGGGCACACACGGGAATCCCAAGGCTAGGAGACCCGCACAGGGAGTCAGAGGACAGAGGAGGTGGTGGGCGATACACATCTTTGCTATATTTCAGGGAGCAAAGTACGGGATGGAGGCCAGGCATTCCTGGCCTAAAAGGCATCTCTGACTCACGGCCTAAAAAGGCAGCTAGCGGTCGAATGCACCTGCACACAGGTGAGCTCTGGCACGCCCCGCCCCCCCGGAGGTGTGGTCTGCATGGTTGTTGGTGAGGCAACATGGACACAAGTATGCAATCTGGGGTGCAGCGAGGGGGGTCTCCCCTCCCCCAGGGCCCGGCCATCGGCTCCCTTCCTGGAGACCACCTTCATGTCCTTCCCATCAGCCCAGAGCTCGCTCTGCATTTATAGACACACACAGCACACACAGACACACACACATCCCTGTCCCTCACTCCAGGGGCACACCAGGCAATGGTTCTATGCCTTCCCTGTTTCACTTTGTAATCTATCTCGGGCATATTGTTATTATTAGATATGTAATAGTATATCTTCTCCCCAAATCAGGACACACAGTCCTACTGACTTGTGTTTAACGGCTGCACCAGCGTGGAGTCTCCATGAGTCCTGGGGTCTGCCCGGTGCCATTACACAGCCCCCTGGTTGGCGTACAGACAACCCTACGATGAATAATTGTGTGGGTGTGTGGGGGTGGCTGTCACATTTTGCACATGGGAGAGGACATTTGCGGGATAGATTCTCAGAAGCAAAACTGTGGGGTATGTGCCCTTTTAATTTTGAAAGGTAATGACAAGTTGGCCCCGGCTCCCGCCCCACCACAACGCAGGGGCACCAACTTAACGTCCTGTCTCCTTGCCAGAAGTTTCCGCCGTCGCCAATCTAAGAGGTACAGAATCTTCTCAGAGCGGCTTTGGTGTGTATGTCTTTTATTACAAACAACAGAGACTTCTTCACGCATTTAAGAACCGTCATGTTTCCTTTGTTAAGCGTTTGTGTGTCCTCGGTGGTCTTTTTCTCTGCTGGGGTTTGTTATTTTTCTTGTTGATTTATAAACATGCTTTATCTATTGAAGAGACTGGTTCTGTCCTGCATGGTGTTTTGTTTTTGTTTTTGTTTTAAACACCTTTAGCAAGATCGGACTCATAAACCCCACCTTTCACCTGTATGAGGTGTACAATTCAATGGGTTTCAGGATAGTCCCGGAGTTTAACGACCATCACTACAAGCTAAGCTTTGAACATTCTATCCGAAAGAAACACTGTATCCATTAGCAGTCACTCGACAGACTACCCTCACCATTTCCCCTCCCCAGCCCTGGGCAGCCACCAGTCCATAGATTTCCCTGTTGTAACAAGTCCATCAAGAGGAGTCACTCAGTAATTGTCCTGCTGGGCCTGGCTTCTATCCGTGTAATGCTTTTAACTGTCATCCAGCTAATAGCACCTGTCGGTACTTTATTCCTTTTTGTTGTCAAATAATATCCCATCGTACGGATATGCCATGTTTTATTTACTCGTTCATCAGATGACAGGCATTTGGGTTGTTTCTAATTTGGGGCTATTATGAATAATACTGCTGTGAACACTTGCGTACAAGCAGAAGGGTGTTTTCCAAAGCTGGATTCGTTACCCCAGTGAAAATGGAAGACGTCACATAGAACTATGACCACATCAGTCTGGAAATCTCGGTGGTGACCATCAGCTGGGGCCGAGGAGGGTCCTCTCCATTCGGACCAGCGGCTCCCCGCGTTTGACGTCATGTCCTTGATGCTTGCGGGCTCTGGGTCTGCTTAAACACAGGTTCTACGTTGGCACTCTTCAAAGTGTGGGTCCTAGACTGCGTCCGCGGCATTCCCTGGGAGCTTGTTAGAAATGCAGACTCTCAGGCTTCACCTTAGATCCACTGAATGGGACTGTGCATCGTAACGACAGCCCCCGGGAATCCATGTGCCATTATGCTTACTACGAGGTGATGTTTCTATAGTAATGATTCTCTGGGTAACTGCCCATCCATGAAGGAGTGCATAAAGGTCAAGCGCACAGACTCTGGATCCAAATAATAGCATTGTGGTCTTGGGCAAGTTACTTCACAAGGATAATGACAGGCTTAATATATATGTATTATATAACATTATATATGTATTATATAACATACAATACATATATAATATATAATACAATATATATAATATATAATATAAGGCTTATATAATGTATATTATATAGTGTATATAATATAATATATAGTATATAATAATACAATATATAATAATTATAATATATAATACTATATATAATATATAATATAAGGCTCATATAATATATAATATAAGGCTGTTCCAAGGATTAACTGACATAATACACATGAAACACTTAGAACAGTGCCCGATACATAAAACAGCGGTGTCAGTTATTATTATGACTTACTAATACAGAACAATAGCAGCCTACAAAGTCATCATTGCTACCTTCGGGAATCATGTCTCTTATTCCCAGGAGCCAGTACTGCCACTTGGTGACAGCCTACTAGAATTTCAGGCAAAACACTAAAAAGGAACATATGTGCTGAGTATGTGAATCTAAATCTAGAAAGTGACAAGGATATTGCCCTGATCTTTTGGGCCTGCTGCCGAATGTCTTTTGGATCTTTCTTGGCCTTCCTGGCAGCCATGATATCCTGGGGAGGAGATTCAGCCTGAGCGCTAAGGCAGGGCTGGCTCTCAGCACTGGCAGGTCGGGGAAAGAGGCTGGTCATGCCAAGGGGAGCCCTCAGTGTCCAGGCTCCAGGCAAACTGCAGTAGAGGGGTCAGCCTGTGCTTCGGAAGGCACTCTGAACTCTGTTGGTCTCAAGCTAGTGGGTGTGCAGTGAGCCCTCTAACCCCGCCCAGGGCCACCTTTCCTACCTGGTGCCGGGAACGCCCGGCATCGAAGCTACGCTAGCTTCTGTGGCCTCCCCTCCTCAGTAATCCTGAAAGAAGCGCCATGTGAACTCTCTCCCTAGTGTCTCCATTCTCCAAGGCACCTCTATTCAAGAGGGAAGGACAGGTAGGCCTGGGATGCCTCACCAGTCGTGGGATGAGATTCATTGATTGAAAGGGGAAATTTGGGAGCCATCGCCAAGCAGGCCCACTCTGGGATCTGGTTCTATAGGCTGCCTGACTCCGAAACCCACAGGCCCTGCAGCTGGGGCAAAGGGCAGGGGAGGGGGGCATCAGAGGGAAGGGGCACTTAGCCGAGTGAAGGGTGACGATCCCCGGCGGAGCCGACAATTTGGTTCCCAAAGAGTTTCTGCTTCAGAGACGAGCAGGAAGGAAACCCACACGAAAAAGATGATACAGAGTGTGCACCAAAGACAGAAGCCGGCGGATGAGAGGCAGGAGTGAGGGGGTGTCGGGAAGCAGCACCACACCGTGTAATTAGAAAACCAGCCATTCTGGAGCCGTCCATCAGGGAGTGTGAACTGCTGGGCAGGGCCCAGGGGCAGGGGCTCCAGCCTCCTGCAGGACCAGAGGTCCTCAGCACACTGTTCCCACCCTGGGAGGGCCCCGCTCTGACACCCCCCTGCATGGGACGTGATCCACAGCACAATGTCACGACCAGATGCCGGTGACGGCCTTCTGCCTCTGCCCGGGACAATCTGGGGGACCCTCCGTCAGTTACTCAACCTCTCTGTGCCTTGGTTTCCTCATCTGGAAATCCGGGAGGATGGTAAGGGCCCGCCCCCCAGCGCTGCTGGAAGGATGGGGTGCATTCGTTCCTATGACGGTGTTAGCTGGATGACTGGGCATTGCAAGTGCTCAGCGACCATTAGCAAGGTGATTTCCTCCTGGAGCTGGTAGCCGCTGCGTTCTGGGAGAGGCAGAGCCTGGGGCTGAGACCAGGGGGTGGAAATCGCGGGAGGAAAGCTCCGAAGACAGGAGGGGGCCTGGGTGGAGGGTGGGCTCGCTAACCTCGATGGCGGGGGAGGTGGCAGGCAAAAAGGGCTGCTTTAGGTGTCTTCACCTTCTAGAATTTTCAGAGAGGAAGCCAAGAAAGAGAGAGGGAGACCACGGAAGCTCTGCAGGGGCTGCTGGCAGAGAACAGAGGGAAAAGCGAGTGCAGACGCTTATGGGGCATCACCACGGCCCGTCAGGCTCCCACTCAACTCTTCCCATACTCCTGTGGGGCAAGGAATATCATCAACCCATTTAACAGATGGTGAAATGGAGGCACGAGCAGGGGCAGGACTTGCTGAAGAGCTTCCAGCTTCTGGCATGTGAGGCCTTGCCACAAGGCTACACTGGGCTTTCCTTTGCTGTCTGTCACCCCTAAGTGTGTCCCCACCACGAAGCTGAGGCCTGTGCTCCAGAGGGGAAACTGCCAGCCCCGCTGCTCAGCCCAGCCTGGTGGCTTTGCCCTCCTGCTGGCAGAGGAGAGAAGTGACCTGCAGGGCAGGGGTGAAGAGGCAGAGGATGCAGGGAGGGAAAGGCAGGCCAGCGGGCAGCTCTCTCAGCTCAGCAGCGAGGAGCCGCTTCCTGGAAGGACTTATCCCAACGCTGTTTATGCTTACAGAGGAAGGCAGGGCCAAAGGGAGGAGGAATTTTTGACGGAACAAAGGCTCCTCTACCCCCCACACTTTCCCCCTGCCTCCTCCCAGAAAGGCCAGCCTCTTCTCATAAACTTCAACACGAAACAGACGCTGACTGCCCGGCGCTTCAGGGGCCGCCGCCTGCCCCGGCTGGGAAGGGTGCCAGGTCTGACCTGCTCTCTTGACCCAGGCCCCTGCCACGTACCCCTCTGGGGAATCACATCAGCCAGCAACCCAGGCAAAACTCACTGGCGCTCAGACACCACCCCTCGTCGCACGGACAGGGCCTCTGGGGGCCAGAGAGGCAAGACAACTTGCCCAAGGACACATAGCAGACCAGGGACTGAGCTGGGAGGCGGGGCTGGGTCCTCAGACCTCCACACCATGGCTAAAATCCCCGCACGCACAGGGCAGCCTGGGAAGTGGGCAGTGGTGGCTGTGGTGGAGGAGGGTAGGGGGAGCTGGGCCAAGGAGCAGCGAGAGCAAAACTGGGCGGATTGTGGGAGGAGCCAACCAGGGAAGCCTGGGAAGAGAGGCGGATGATGCTGACACTATCTGGGCACTTCCTCAGAATGGCTCCGTGTTTTCTTCCCAACAGCTCATGAGATTTCTTAGGGTTGATGGTAAGGCAGTGAGCTCCCTGTCACGGGGGTATGCAAGCAGGGGGCTGGGTAAACATCTCTCAGGGAGGTTGCCAAGGGGGCCTCTGTCTCGGTCAGGTTATTCTGAGGGCACTTCCCCCTCCGTAGCACTCCAACTTTTGTTGCTGAGGAAAGCCGACCGGCAGGTGTGGAGAGGGGGCCCTCTCAGATGCTGCTGGAGGTGGGGCCGAACAGGTATATTTCCTACTAGATTCTTAGAGCACAACTAGGCAGCAAGCCTTTAAACTTTTAGAAATGTCCATTTCCCCAGCAAATCTATTTCCGGGCAACCGTCCTAAGGAAATGATCAGAGATGTGGACCAATAGCGTGTTCGAGAATGTTCGTCACGGCTTCTGACATGCAAAACTAGAACGGGCTAAACACCAGCACCAATGCTCTGGTTCCCTCAGTGATGCTACACCATTGGATGAGTGACAGTGAACCGTTAAAATACTCACGAGGAATTTTTTTAAGGGTCTGGGAAAATGTTTATAAAGAAAGCAAGACAGGTGATAGGCTCTAGACGGCTCCCTAGAGTAAAATCGTAAAAAGGAAAAGTGGGCATGAAAAGGGCCGGCAGGAACAAGGTCAGCAGTGTTCAGAGGTTGCCTCCGGGAGACAGGATTCTCTATTCTAATTAATGACTTGTCTTTAAGGAGTAGGTATGACTTTGATGGAGAGGATGGTGATGGCTCATCAGCCCACTCCCTGGCCTGCCAGCCCCTCCTGCCCACGAGGGGGCGCCCTACGCTTTCCCCAAGTTGGTGGCAACCCATGAAGATGGGAACTCTGTCCATACTCGCCCCCACGTTGCCCTGCAGGTGCGTCCACTGGGGCCCGCCTGCTGGACACTGGCCAATCTCTGGCTGCTGGTTGTCCTGTCCGTAGAGCCGCCCTGCTCCCAGCCACGGAGCAGACTTCCCACCTCCTAGATCCTATCCGCTCCCTCAGTTGAGGACAGCTGGGAAGTATCCACACCTGTCACGTGACATAAGAGCTTGGCTGGTCACTCTGCCAGTCAATTTCCCTGCCCCTGCTTCCTGGAGTCCCACCCAGACTGAGTAAGTCTTGAGGGCAAAGCTTGCTCTCCCCTTGGCCCCTTTTTAGATAGAGTCCTTTTTGCAGCGGGAGGAGGTCGTCGCCTTCGGTAGCTCGTGGCAGAGTCCCAGGGACCCCGGACCCAGGAGAGGGCAGCAGGGGGGGACTGCTAAGGCTCTGTCCCCTGCATGTCAGGACTTCATGCCAGGTTTTGCCCCAGGACGCACGGCCTCTGCTCTCGGGATCTAGGGATCCGGCTGTGGCCCCAGCCACACCCCAGTCCTGGCCACACCACCCCCACTTGCCTGGGAGGGCAGGCGACGGAGGAACAGCCACAGTCCTTACAGGTCTTGCCAGGGCCGGGCTCTCTTGGTATTCCTACAACCACTGCCACCTCGTGCACTGGGCACGAACTGTCCCAGGCTTCAGAACACAAGAACACTGAGGCACAAAGAGGTTAAAATGACTTGCCCAAGGCCACACTGCCAGCAAGTGGTGGAGTCTGGATTTGAACTCAGGCCACCTGACTCGAGCCACTCTCTTCATTGCCCTGCCAGGCTGGCACAAAGACGAAGAACCTGCCCAGCCAGAACGTGGAGAAACAGAGATCGGCTGCTACCGTCATGGGCCCTGGCAGGCTGGGTGGCCTTGGGGGCATCCCTTCCCCTCGCTGGGCCTCAGATTCCCCATCTCCAGAATGAGAGTGGCACCGACCGCTGGACCTGCTGGACAGTGTCACTTTTCTCTCCGAGGCCCGTAAGTCAACATGTGCCTTGGCAGCCCCACTCCTGCTCCCCTGTCTGCTGTGGGGCGCGAGGCCAGCCCATGGGGCGTCCCGCGGAGAGGCAAGGGCTGCAGCCGGGAGATGCAGGGGGAGGAAATAAGGAACAGATGGGCTCCTTGTCGGCTCCCCGTCCCGCCCTGTCTGCATGCTCTCCTGCAGCCCGGTGCCTGAGGTGTCCGGGCCCAGAGTCAAGAGAGGAAAAGCCCTTGGTTTCGGAAGTTCAAGACGCCCTTCCACACGGAGACCGTGTCATAGTCCCGGGGCCGTTTGCGCAGCTCTGCTGGCCCTTCCGGGATAGTTCAAGAGGGTTCTGGGGACGCTTTCTGGATGTTAGGGGTCCTTCCTGGAGGAGGCACTGCCCCTCTCCTGGATGCTCCTCTCTCGAGCCCCCCTTCCTTGGGCTCACCCTTGTGCCCTCCCTGCTGTGCCGATGCAGGGCGAACAGGGGCTGTGGCCAGAGGCCTGGGTTTGGGGCCTCGCTCTCCCACGCTCATCACCAGTTTCTTCACCTGAAAGTGAGGGGGCTGTTCGGGAGGAGCTGGGATACCGACATTAAATGAGCACCTACTACGTGCCAGCCGCTTCCCAACCACAGCCTCCCCATTTGACAGAAGAGCAAACTGAGGCCCAGAGAAGCTAAGCAACCTGTGCCGGGCCCCACAGCCATGGAGTCAAGACCTGAAGCCACTCTGCTAGCTCCAAAGCAACCCTTCCCTCCTCGTGCACAGCCTCTCCACAGAATAGCTATGAGAAAACCGGAGCACAAGCCTGATCCTAGGAACACGACTCCGCCTCTGACCTCCAGCCCCTGGCCCCCGCCTCAATTACTCATTCATTCAACTAACAGCTCTGGAGTACCTAGTCTGCACCAGGCCCGGTGGAATATTCCAGGAAGACAGAGGAGGAATGTTCTCACAGTGGGGCCTTCCAAAGCGCTCAGCCCCATGACCCTTTCTCCAACTGCGGCCCACACCAGTCATGGACACCATCAACCACACATTTCCAGGCTCTGGCCCAAGCGAGACTCACACCTGTAGAAACACTCCTGAACCCATATCCTCAGGCAGAGGCCACACGTCAGCCTCCCAGGTGACAGGCATGGAGCCCGTGCGTGACCCTTGAGATGATCTCTAATCAATGCAACAGCCCTATAAAATCAGGACTCCTAACCCAAATGACAGAGAAGGAAACTGAGACTTGGGAGGGGGCAGTGACTTTGTCCAAAGTCACATAATTAGTAGGTGGTGGGGCCAGGTTCTGGGCTCAAGCCCGTCCCGTGCTGAGACCCACTCTTTTCCTTCCCTGCTGCGGGGACCCTCCAAAGACGCCCGCACTCACGTGTCCACACACATGGCCCGCGGAGGCAGGCAGGAGGGCCGCCTTGGCGTCTGCAGCCGGTCCGGGCAGCTGCAGGCTCCACGGAGGCCCCAGAGGAAGCAGGGATCAGAGGGACAGGTGGGCTGGGCCGGGCGGCCCGCAGGCTGCTGGGAGGGAGGAAGGACGCTCCAAGAGGCCACCCTGGGTTTCCTCTGGAGCCTCAAGGGCCCCCTTGTCTGAGCACAGGCGTCCTGGCCACCTCCCCCAGCCCCCTCCCCTTTTCTGGGTTCCTGCCGCAGCCCAGCATGGGCCCAGAAAGCCCAGCCTCCTGTCACCCCTCCCGCCCCGTTCCCAGCCCAAAGCCGCAGCAAAAATGCCATCCTGATTCCACAACACTAGGGTTTGTCAAAGTGCCGGGAACAATGGAAGCTTTCACAGTGCCAGGAAAAGGTCTCAGGAAAACCCTGGGGAGGGGGCACGGAGTGGGGGTGTGCAGAGGAGGGAAGGGCTGAGAGAGAGGGGAAAACAAGGCGGGGGGGCGGTGCAGAGAGAGGCAGGGCAAGGGGAGGCAGAGACATCAGTTATAAAGGAGAGAGAGGGTGAGGTGGGGTGGGAGCCCAGAGCCCCTGCTGGGGGACGGGACAGAGTCTGGGAGAGGAGGACCAGAGAGCGACAGGACGAGGTGAGAGAAGGCGGGAAGCCAGCGACAAGGGAAAGCGGAAAGGGACACACGGAGACCTAGGAGCCCCTCCAGGCCCCCCGCCTGCACCCCACATGCCTCCAGCTCGATACCTATGCCCCAAGGAGCCCTGACGACAGTGGGGGCAGAAAGCCCTCTCTCCAAACCCCACCCCGAGGCCAGGCAATGTGAAGCACTTCGGGGCTAAACTTTTTGGAAAGCAAAGACTTTTGAATCACATGAACAACCACTCCCTGAGTTATCTGTTTCCTGCTTCTGGCCTTCCTCCACTAGCAAACCGCATGGATCAGAACTCAGGGGCGGGGAGGGGAAGAGGGGCCAGTCCGAAGGGGTGAAAAACATCCGAATCATAGCGATTGCAAAAGATGTGGATTTTCCTCCCCTCGTGTGCCTGCAGAGAGAACCGCGGCCCACGCCTCGGCCACTGTAGGAGATGGATGGAAGATTCTCGACCACCCTGAGGTCGGCCCATAGCTGGATGCTACTGAGTCTGAAAGCCGCTGGTTCGGGGTGGGACTCCGCGCTCCCACACATCCCCTTTTGGGTGGCCCGTCTGCTCTGCGAGCCCTTTCTTCTGGCTGTGCCCCCTTCTCCCGCTGCACACACAGCCTGGGGTCAGCTGGGCAGCCTCTTCTGGGTACTTGCAGGAGGACAGCAGGCTTGGACACCCCCCCACCCCACCCCCAACTGCAGGACTGAGGCAAAACACCTTAGGTTTTCTGGCCCCTTCCCCATGGGGCCCAGATGACCTCCTCACCTTAGTGGCAGCTAGCTACACCCCGTCCTACAAGACCTACACTCAAAGGCAACAAAATCATTTTCTGCAAATGCTGTGTCCTCGTCCCCACCCCCACCCCCGCCCCAGGCCTCTGCTCTTGCTGTTCCGGAGGCCCTAAATGTTTCTCTACCTAGTGAATGCCCCTGTATCCTTCAAGGCCAAGTTCAAAGGCCACACCCTGTGGCCTCCCCCATCCCAGACAGAGTTAACTGCGCTCCCTGAGGTGCCCAGTCTGTCTTCTGAGTCCCAGGCTCCTGTGCTAGCTGAGAACCCGGCGCCGCCTCCCCCAGAGAAGGCCTCAGCTCCCCAAACTCCCAGGGGACTGTGTGGTCCGCACCACTCGCTTGGCTGCGGGTCATGTCCTGCCCTGACCCTGCCTCCAGCATGCCCGGGATGATCCAGCATGCCGGAGATTGCATCCCGAATTTAACCGTTTCTGCCTTCTCATTTCCCACCCGTCTGTATGTGTGCATTGGGGACGAGGAGCCCTCCGTATCTCCCGCTTCCCTCGGAGTCCGGGGCGGGGCTCAGAGCACATGGGCTCTAAGGGCACACGGGCACGGGCAGTGCCCACGATGGGTGAAGTGTGCGGGCCAGGGCTGAGGTCACGCTGGCGGGAGAGGACAATGCTGGGTCCCGGCGTGGGCTCTTCCCCTCGCAGGACGCCCCTCCTCAGCTGCACTGACCACTCTGGAAGGCCGCCTCGGGCCGGCAGCACCATCTCCCCAGGCTGGCTGGTCCCCAGCTCCACATTTGATGCCGTCCCTGACCAGGCCAGGCCACATGTGACCAGCCCAGCCCTACCTGCTGGAGGAAGGCTCTGCGCTAATCCTAGGGGGGCTGCTGGGGATGGGAAGATTACGGTAGGGTACCCAGTGGTGATCTTCACCTGGGATGAGGCTTTGGTACAAGGGCCACAGCCATAGGAGGAAGGGACAGGGGAACTCAGCTCAAAATAGCGATGGGGGAAGGGTGTGGAGGGTGGCCCAGAGCCAGAAAAGAAATCTGATCCGCCCTGGCCGGTAAAACGCTGAAATCAGCAGTTTGGGGCCACTCCGGTAGGAGCCAGCGCTGGGGCTCCCACGGCTGCCTGGAGGGAGGCTGCAGGCCCGACCTCCAACCTCGGTAATGTCCTCACATCAGTCCCTCCTCTCTCTCGGCTTCGATCTCCCCCTCGGGCCACGGAGGGGTGGAAAGAGAAGCAAGTTGTCCACCTCTGAGAGCCTTCTGCAGGCGAGTGCAGGAGCCTGAGTCGCTGGGGAGACCACAACCACCGCAGACAGGAAAGGACCCTGCTGAGCGTCCACTGCCCACCAGCGCTGGCCACGCACCTGACCTGCGGGAGGCTTCATTGTGACCCCATTTCCAGATGAGGAAACAGAGGCCCAGAGAGGTCTAGCCACCTGTCCAAGGCCATCCAAGCAAGTAAAAGGGAGGCCTTGAACTCCAGTCTTGTTGGCCGTTGTCCAATTCCCTCATTGCCAAGTGAGGTCCCGAAGGCCACGGCTGGTTTCAAGGCCACCTGTGGCAACTGCGATTGGGCAGAGCAGAGGTTAGGAGGCCCCCGTGGGCCAGCCCAGGTAGCCACTAGCTTTTCCCATGGTTCCACGGTGTCAGATGGAAACCAGAGAACGGGCTATGGGCAGGGGGTGGGTGCGCATACAGACACGTGATACATATGGGGAACTCTCACGGGCACTGCCAGGCATCAGACCAGGGCACAAACCTACCTGTGCTCTTCCCCTTCGGGGTGGGGACCTATCAGAGGAAGAGCTGCCCTTAGTTCCCGAGGAGGCAGAGGCCTCCCATTTCTCACCTCCATAGCCCAGACTACAGCGGACCTTGCTTCTTCACCCAGGGACTAAACAAGCCTGCAAAACCATCCGTTCCCCGCTGTCCCCAAGGGCAAAAGCGCTCAGCTCAGCATGGCTCCAGAGGAGCTCTGCTTTATGCCCCCCTTATGCCCCCAGATGCTCCGTTTCCCTCCCAGGGCCCCAGGGTCCCCGCTATAAAACCCTCACGGTTCCTGCCTATGTGCGGTGTAACCTCCACCAGCCATTCCCTCTTTGCTCTGATCCCTACAGGTGAGGAATCCAGGGCACAGAGAGGTGGGGAGATTTGCCTGAGGTCACACAGCCAGGAAGCAGTAGATCCAAACCCAGGCCGTGCCTCCCAGAGGGTCTCCACTCTGATTTTGGGGGATGCCCTTGCCCTTGTCTGTGGGGAGCTGCGCATGAGGAAAGAGAGTGTGTACCCATCACGGGAGCGGGGCGGGGGCTGCTGGCTAGTGGTACTCGTTCTCACATTCCCCTCTGTGCACACCAGTCTTTCTATCTGGCATAGCTGTCTCCCCACCCGATCCAGTGGAAGCTTGCTTGCCCGCTTCCCCTGCCCGCTCCTGCCTGCGGGAGCCCTTCTGGTCTCTGCAGCCAGGGGAGCTCATCCTGTCGCTCTGGGCCACGACCCCTCAGGCGGCACGAGGGCCCACTTCACACCTGGGAGGACAAGCAGTGCCCTCGCCCCCCACAGCCTGGGCGCAAGCCCCTCCGCTGGGGTTCTGAGCCAGATCCTTTAGAGCGCTGACGTGGCGGCATGAGCCAGACAGACGACCCTGCCCTCACGAGTGTCTTTGCCAGAAGAATGGTGTGGGAACCTGGCTGACCGGTGCTCAGCTTAATCGGCACAGTGGGAGGAATATCGATCCATTTTCCTCACCGGGGAACCAGGGCTCATTTCCAGAGCCACACAGCCGAGAAGTCTGCATTCCATTTCCCTGACTCGAGTTGCCCATGCTCCTAATTCTAGAGCACAGGTTGTTTCTCGGGCTGGAGCCTGCATCTGAACCATCTGGTGGGGGGCCGGGGGGTAGGGAGGGGGGTTCGCTATAACATAGGCTGCTGGTCCCATCCCTAGAGTTTCGGAACCGATAGGTCTGGGGCGGCCTGAGTTTCTGCATCTCTCACAAGTCGCTGGAGCTGCTGGCGCTGCCGGCCCAGGGACCCACTGTGGGAACCATTGCTCTAGATGATACTAATAACAGTCTGTTAAAGGAGGCGTGTCGCGCAGACGCCGTCTTCTCTGCCCCGCCCCTCTCCCCCATGTGCCCATTCTACAGCCCCGGAAACTGAGGCACCCAGAAGGCAAATGAGTAGCCCCAGCCATACAGGAAGTGAGGGTCAGAGCCGGGAGTGGAGCGCAGGGCTCCTCGCCCCAGGAGCTGGGCTGATGGCGGGACAGGAAGGCTGCCGGGCTGGAGCGGGGCGACAGCCTGCGGTGGGAGGAAGGGCCATCTCTTTGAAAGCAGGACTGGCGCTGGTGGAGGTGGCGGCGGGGTGCTGGGGGAGGGCTGGCCTGGCGCTCCTGGCTCAGCCCCAAACCTGTGACTCCTCGGCATCTGGAAACCATCACGGGGAACAATGAAGGGAGCAGGGGGCCTGGCTGCTTGGGGCTCTGGCCCTGTCTGTTCAGGAGAGCAAAGGAACTCAGGGCCTACAGGCATTCCCTCCCCCCGCGCCCCCGCCAACCCCCGGCACTGCTGTTTGCCTTGGCACTGGCACACACAGCTCCCGAGGGGCCCAGCTATCAGGAAAAGTCAGTCCCTGAGCTACAGATGTGGGGGCTGGTGGCCAGGTTGGGTGCCTAGAAGTCAGGAGATTCTGGCTCAGCTCCCTGCCCAGGTTGCAAGACTCCCCTGCAAGCTTACTACTGTGGCTCTCTGGGCCTCAGTTTCCCCACAAGAAGCTCAAGTACCACCCCGACTGGGCTGGCTGCTTACTGTGTCCTGGCAGGTATGTGACCAACTTCGTGGCTGGGCCCGTGTTGCCCCTGGGGGTCCCACTTGTCCTCTGCAGGCCAGTGGGGGCCAAACAACCAGGCCTGGAGTGGGGAAGGGACTGAGGAGTGGTCGCTGTGTGCGTTTACCCCTCCTGCCACGGGGTCTCCCATTCATGTCCCGAGTGCCGACTATCTACGAGGCACTGGAGCAGGGTGCCTAACGGGATGGAGGGAACCCCGGCCCCCAGGAGCTTACGGTCAGGTGGGAAAGAAAAACCCAAGCATCTCATTCAAATCGTGACACTTCTGAAGCAGTGAGGGGCCACCACGGACCAGCGGGGCCTCTTCTTCACAGAGGGTGGGGGGCACAGGCGGGGCCTGTCCCAGCCTCTGAAGCCTCATAGGGGAAAGCTGCACCCTGGCCCCAGCACGCCGCCACCAACATGCTCTGTGACCTGAGACCAGCCCCTTCCCTTCCTGGGTGGCGGTCTCCCCTGTGTCAGCGAGAGGGGGGAAAGAGAGCCAGGAAAGGGTAGGCCACCCTGGGCGTCACTCCAGCTCCTTGCTGCCGGAGGGCTGGCTTGAGGAGGATTCTCCAGGTGAGGAGGGTGTGACCGGGAGTGTGCCCGTGGGCTGGGGGCTGATAGGCACCCATGACTTGTGCTGGCATTCCTGGCCTGGGTCCCTTCTGCTGCAAACGTTCTGCAAGCAGACAGCATGCGGGCTGGAGAAGCAGTGAGTTCGCGTCCTGAGGCGGAGACCGTCACCTCCTTCCAACTCTGAGCCTGTAACAGACACTAGTCCTGCCCTGCCGGGCCACACGGCTGTCGCGCCTTCAAAACGGGACCTGGGGCGCAGAAGCACTTTAGAACTACGACTCTTCCTCCGGGAAGCCTTCCCTACCAGCTCTCCCTGCAGACCCAGCCTTGTCCGCTGCGGGCCACTGTGCTCTGTACATCCCTGTAGGAGGTACGTGGGATGTCCCACTTGGTTGGTGCATCTGTCGCCTCGTCCTCGGTCCCCTCCCCAGGGAGAGAGACCGTGTGGGATTCTTCTCTGGACCCAGGGCCCAGCATGGCTCTGGCACAGAGCAGGGTGCCTCTGGGGAGGAGGTGAAGGACAAAGTGACCATTTTGGGACCTTACTATCAGCCTGAGAAAAGTAGCTAGAGGAAAAAGTCAGAAGGGGTTGGGCAGGCCTGGGGAGGGGGGCAGCAGCGGCCTGACGACTTCCTGGACAAGCACGCTGGCCGACGTTCCCGGTCCTCAGTGTGCCTATTGTCCCTGCTGGTCCAGAGTCTGAGCTCAATAGGGCCTCTGTCCCTCCTTGGGCAGGCCGGCCTGCGCGGTGGCGTCCCACCCGGGCAGCTGGGAGGCGAGGCCCGACACTTCCTGTCCCCACTGAGAGTGTTCAGAGGGGCAGGGGGAGGGGAGGGGGCTCTCAAGACAAGTGCCCATCTATGTCCCCCAGAGGAAGGCTGCCCAGCTGGGGGAGGAGGTGGGAGAAGGGAGAGCAGGGCTGAGGACTTGCTCACTCCTGTGCCTCAGCCCCTCTCCCTCCCAACCAGCCCTCCCTCTGCACTGGAGCCGTCAGGAGGGCCACTCTGGCCCTCCTGCTCTTCCTTGAGCAGGCCAAGCACATCCTCGCCTCACCTCAGGCCCTCTGTTCTTATGGCTCCCCCAGCCAGGCCTGTCCTTCCCACACACCCTTCCCATCACTCTTTCCTTGCTTCACTTGTCTCTAGCAAGCCATCCCTTTCTCAGAGGGACTGTCCCTGACAACCCCAGCTGACCTGACCTAACCCCCCAGCGCATCCGTCTGTATCTGTTTCTTCACAGACAGCCCACTAAAGCGCGAGCTGCACTCCTCTGCTGTCTTCTTGTTCACCATGGTACGTGCCCAGCACCGGGAACAGAGTCTGGCACGTACTAGACACTCAGTAAAGCCATGCCAAACTAACAGAGAAAAGTGCCACACTTCAACAGTGATCTACATGGCGAGAGACGAGAGACATGCTCTGGGGAGCTGAGCCCTGTGTTCGGGGAGCACAGGACCAGGATGGTTGGGGAGGAGGCCGCGGGGAGTGCAGGACGGCCAGATGAAGATGATGGGCAGGAGAACCCTCGTGCAGAGGGCTGGGCGGCAGGAAGCGTGGGGGGCTTCCGGAGAGCCAGACCACACAGGCTCCTGGGCCTACACTACGGGGCTGGCTGATAGTCCCAGAGCCGTGGGGCGCCAGGGAAGTTTAAAATCAGGGCTTGCCAGATGAGCCTGGCATTTCCAGAAGGTCTCCGGCTGAGCATGGAGAATGGGTTGAATGGGGGTCAGGACTGGATGTGAGGACACCAGCCGGGAGGGGGTGTTGCCCCATGCTGCCGGGAGAGGGCGATGGCCCAGTCGGGGGAGGAGCTGCAGAGAGGAGAGAGGGGAGAAAGTCCCCCCCGCAGCTTGGGTTGGCCCTGGGGAGCCAGGAGTCAAGAATGACTCTGAGGTTGTCTGGCCTCAACCATCCTGCGTGACTATGGGGGTCTGCTCATGGTTGGAGCGGGGGGAGGGGGGACAAGGGGAGGGCGATGGCAGTGCCCTGCGGCTGGTGGTGATGGATGGAAGGGGGACGGGCCGTCACTGGGCAGCAGGCAACAGTGGTAGATGGGACAGCCTCGTGACAGCTGTCCATCCTGGCTCTTTCCCAGAGGCCCGCCCTGAAGAGTGGCCAGTAAACCTGTCACCTGAGCCGGTGTGAGATGCCCCTGGGGACAGGGTCCGCCACAGAGCTGACATGGAAATGGGGGCAGCTACCCCACCATGTGCTATAATTACACACACGCACACACACATGTACACACATGTGCGCACACTCACGCACACAGACTCCCCTGCCAGCGAGCACACAGGCTCAGTGCAGGAAGGGCCACGCTGGAAAGAGCCAGGCCACGGGAAGCTCCCACTGCTCCCCATTGCCTGCTCGGCCCTGAAACAATTGATTCTTCAGCGCCCGGGAGGACGAGTTGGTGGGAAAGGTGTGGAGTCTCAAAAGGGAGAAGGCCCTGGAGGAGGGGAAGGAGCTGGACGCGGCGCACACAGCAGGCGAGCACCGTGGTCTCCGGGGAGGCCGGGGGACCTCCAGCACCACGCAGCCTGTGAGGGGCAGGAGAGAGCGCAGACCCCCAGCCCCACTCCAGTGCTAGGGGAACGTTGGAAGCAAACACAGAGAGGGAGGGAGGGAGGGCGGCCACTTCCAGACAGCTCTCCCGGCACCTCCTGGAGCTAGCTTCTCAGGGCTGGGACCCCACCATGCTCCCAGAGGGCCCCCACACCGCAGGGGAAGGCCGTTCCACCTGACTCCCACCACGTCACCAGGAGGGCATGCCCCCCCGCCCCAGGGATGATGGCAGGGCAGTAACTCGGTATGGGCACCCAAGACGAGCCCCCGGAGCCCACCATCCCCCGGCCCCACAGCTCACCCCCACATGATCCTTCCTGGTTCTGGTCTCCCACCCTCACCTCAGTCCCAGCAGCCAAGAAGGCCAGGATGGCAGTGGTGGCGGGAAGCACCTAGGAGATGCTGGTATGTGGAAGGTCTGGAGCAAAGCCTCCTTGCTCTGCCCACAAAGGGGCATTGAGCCCGTGCACCGAGCTGGGCCCTGGGCAGCCACAGGTCTGCAGACATGCACGCGCGCACGCAACCCCCACGAGAAACGACACGCACAGGAATGTCCCAAGGGCACACACCTTAAGATGACCTGCCAGCCCCGTTTTAAGTCAACCCACAGGGAAGCGAATGGTCAAGAGGACAGAAGCGGCCCTTCAGGCTGCTCCAGGACCCAAAGGGAGGCTGGTCTGCTGAGCTTCCTGTCAACCTCACGGCTCCCCGGGGCTTGGCAGCAGCGTGAGCCCCTGTGCAAGCCTGTGCAGCGGCATATCGGCGAGGGGCGGACGTGCCCACGTGCACACTCGGAGCTCCGTGGACGGGTGCCGAGCGTGGGGCTGCACAGAGCCCCTGCTCTACACCCATCCCCACAAGTTCGGTGGGTCGGGGGGAGGCCCAGCCACAGGCAGCCCTGGATTTCTCAAAATGACACAAATGACTGCCTGGAAAACTGAGGGAACCATGCTGAAGGAAGGAAAACTGCAACGGCCCTTCCCAGTTCGGGAAAATGTCTTTCTATTCCCTGGCGGCGCGAGGAGGTGGCCGCCGGCTAGATCCTGAGCCAGACAGGGGCAAAGTGCAAGAGGGCGCTGGCTATGCGGCTCCGACCCGGGTTCGAGGCCTGCCTCTGCCGTGACTGCCTGCAAGTGCCTGGGGGAGTCGCCGAACCTCCCTGAGCCTCGGTCTCCCATTGCTTCAGGGGGAGGAATGACACATTTTGGGTGGAGAGCCGAGAAGACTTAATGAGCTGATGAACGCAAAGTGCTTGGCCCAGAGTTGGGACCCAGGAACTAGCAGAGCTCATCATCGTTACAGGGACATCTGTCTAAAAGCTCAGATGCCTATGGCCTCTATACTCTTTCTTCCCTATTTTGCCAATCTTGTAAAAACCCAGGGAAGTGTCTGAAATCCCAAAATTACCGTCCCCCCACCCCTCCAGGGAACATAAAATAGCCCAGTCTCCATCTCCTTCAGCAAACAGGAGCAAAGGGCCAGGGCCAGGCTCGGTGCTGCGGGTGCGGAGGGGGCAATCGATGGATGAGGCTAGCCTCATCCCGGCCCCGGCCCAGCCTGCCAGGGTTTCCTGTATAGAATCTCAGTTAATCCTCTAACCAAAAATAAAAGAATCTCAGTTAGGATCCACCGGTCCCCGCAGAAGAGCTTTCTCGAGGCGACACGGTGAGGATGCCCACCCCACGCCCCACTGCGCCCAGCCCGTCTGCCTCCCAGTCCCCGAGCCCGACGTGCCCTGGCGCATGGCAGCTCCAGTCCTGGGGGAGCGTAATGGAAGACGGTGTGGTCTGGCAGGCAGGAAACGGCCTGGGGAGGTCATGTGGGGCAGGAGAGCTGCTCCTGGGCCTGGTGAAAGCCGCCACGCTGCCAGCCAGATGTGTGATCCTAAACTGCCGGGCTGGTCCCCGTCACCTCGGAGGGACCTAAACGCTGACTTGGTCCTACTTAGGTCCGTGGTTCGGTGCAGAAGGCGAGGCCTAAGGAGGACTGGCTGGAGGGCGCCTGGCAGTTGCTGGGCGCTTAGAGGACGCCAGGCCTTGGGCACCAACCAGCTCTCTCAGGCAAGTCACCTCCTGCTTCCGGGCCTCAGTTTTCCCATCTGGAATCAGAGTGCATGCACGTGTGTGTTTAGGGGCAGGGCTTTGGGTGGGATAGCCTCTAATGTCCTGAGCCAAAGCTGACACCCTGGGAGATGACAGCTCAGTTTTGAGATGGGGCCAATGCACTAAGCGAGCTCGAGATGTTGCTACACGCGTTGCCCACTGGCCTTTCCGCTGCAGGGTCGGATATGCCCTCATCCTCGCCCTGCCCTCCACTCCCCTACCACGCGGATACAGCCAGAGCTGGAGCACAGAGAGCTCTGTGGGGTCTCTGCTCTCCCCACCCCCACTTTTTCCCCCAAGAGAGGCCAGCCAGGCCAAGCAGGGGAGGGGGCACGCGTCCAAGCTCGCACAATCACCACCTTGTCTTGGGGAGACAAAGGCCAGGCTCCGGGCCCTGGCGGCCAACTGCCTAGATGAAATGACACATCACAGAGTTGCTGAATTTAGAATTTTTTTTAAATGTTAGTACCATAATAGCTTAGATTCTTAGAATCCCTGAAAGTCAGTCTAATAATATGTTAGATTCAGAGATGCAGGGGATCTTTGTTTTAAAGGACGATAATAACAGCAGGTTGAAATACAAAGACGTGAGGATGAGTGCAGAACGGCACGGTTCAGACATGAATAGTCATGGAACCTCAGACTCTTAAAATCATACAGTTCAGAACAACCAAGTGTCAGAATCATCCCGTGTAGAAGCCTACTTCCACAGAAGAGTAATACTTTGTAATCAGGCGATCTAAGCAATCTGGAAATGAACAGCATACAGTGATAGAAGGGGGACCCCTGGAATGTTTGGTTCCGAGTTTCACGGAATCTTGTCATGTTGCCTTCCCAGGACCTCAGAAGGCCAACGCTGGTTTGCTCCCCTGCAGAGGCCCTCCTCCCCCTGCACCTGAGCGCCCCACCGCTTCAGACCTGGGCAAAGGTACACACCAGAATCACCTGGAAAGCTGAAAAAATGCCATGGGTAGGCCTACCCCAGATTTCCCGAATCAGAATTTTCAGCACCACATTTTTTAAAATTTCTCAAAGTGATTCTAATGTGAGGCTCCAGTGGAGAATTACTGCTTTGGTCCACTTCCTTCCGTGCTACAGGGAAGCAAACAGAATGCAAGTAATTGGTCCAAGGACCACAGCAGGGGTCCCTACACCAAGGTCAAGCCCCTTAGCCTTCCCTTCTTCCTCTACCTGGATTCCTCTGTCTCCAGGCTCCCTGTTCCCAACTCGCTGTGTCTTCCTCACAGCCCCCCTGCTCCAGGGGTGTTCCCCGTGGTCTTGGGGACCAGTGGGCCAGGACAAACTGAGACACCTGGAGGCTGCTGGACTCACAAAGTCAGCCTCTCCCTCGTCCCCAACCGCATGCTCTAAGCCCTCCATACTGTTTCAAAGGGTGGCTGGAGGGACACTACGAAGGTCATCAAGGTCAATCCCCAGCCTCCAGAGAGGCCTGTAATGAAGAAACGGGCCAGGCATGGCGAGTCAGAAGCTTGGGGTCCTCATTGTCACTAGCCTGCTCTGTGGCCTTAGACAAGTCACCTGCCCTGTGTTAAAACAGTCTAAGGCAGAAAAGCTGGACAGAGAACCTCTGGAAGTCTCTTCCATCTCTGCCTCTTGACCTCTTGCAACATGGCTACACATTTAAGGGGATGGGAGCCCCCAACATCCTTTGCTGGCTTGTTCCCAATTAGGAAGTTCCTTCTTATTTCCAACCCAAAACATTCCAACCCCCGTTTCAGCCCTTTGCCTTTCTGCATGAAGATGGAGACTGTCTGGGCACAGACACCCTTCCTTTGCTCAAAGGCGATCCCCAGCTCTCCAGCATCCCGGCTGAGGATGCCCCCCTCCGCACACCTGTTGTAGGTCTGGCCGGCCCTGCTGACTCACAGCGGGGCTGTGCTCTCAAACAAATGGGGGAGGCCTCATCAGGGGCTGCCGAAGCCACAGAGGCTGTGAGAGCCTCTGCCCGTTCCCAGTTTGAATCTGATGTGCCCTTGTTGGGGGCAGAAGTCCTGCTGGGTAGAGTGCTTCCGAAAATGAGATGGGGATTTCTACTCAGGAACCCCTATCGGGCTTATGGAAAGGGGGCCCAAGAGGCAGGCTCAGAAATGGGGAAGTGGGAGCCCAGATATTCCTTAGACCAAACTGTAATGTACCCAACAGTCACCCAGGAGTTTGTGAAAATGCCAATTCTGATTCAGCAGGTCTGGGGGAGGGCCCAAGGTTCTGCATTTCTGGCAAGCTCCTCGTGATGCTGCTGCTGGTCCACGGACCACACTTTGAAAAGCAAGCCTTTAGATGTTCATAAATAAAATATTTTTATTCCTAAGGACCCCTTACTTTTGTTCAGCTTGGCTTGCAATTTGTTCCAGCCCTATTGGCTTGTGAGATCCACACACCAGCTCTAAGAGGCAGCTGGGATGTATATCACTGCTCAGAAAGGGAAACTGAGGTATAGCAAGGGCAAGGGGCTTGTTCTAAGTCACCCATCTGGCTATGCTCCCTCCTCTAAACTCCTCCTCCTGTGGTTGGTTAGAATCACACAGCTTAGCAATGAGTGGCCTCACCCAGCGGCTCCCCGTCCTGCCTACCCCACAACTGTGTAGGCCTGGGCGTAGAAGCCGGCTCCTCTGCCCTGAGGCCTCTCCAGGGTCTCCAGGGGGCTCTCTCTGAACCGTACTGGCTACTGATCCAGCTCCTGGTGGGCTGGGTAGGTAGAACAGGGGGTTAGGAATCAGCCAGGCTGCAGAGCCATGCTCCTTGGGTTCACATGCCAGCTATGCCCTTGGCTCCTGTGTGACCCTAGGGGAATTTCTCAATGTCTCTGAGGACATCGATGATGTGCAAGGACCTGGCACGGTCCCTGGTATATGGAGGATGCTCAGCCTATGTTAGCTCCTGTCTCCCCCACATTCCACTTGAGTCTTGTTCATTTCTTCCTTCATCCCTCCCTCACAAATTTATGGCGGCACAGCCTCTGAAGCAAGACTACCTGGAGGGCATCTGTGCTGTGTGACCCTGGGCAAGTCACTTACCCTCTCTGTGCAATGGGGAAAATAGGATCCCTAGCCCAGAGGGCTGCGGCAGGAAGCAGATGAGTAAACATGTGTAAAGTGCTTAGAGCAGCACCTGCACGTCGTGAACACTCCCCACACATGCAGCTAATGTGCTTTCTCGCCCCTCCAGATGGTGGCCCTGGCTCTGCGGCAGGTGCCACAGCAGACGTGGGCATCCAGGCTCGAAGCTGCAGAAGTAGCTCACGTTTGCTGAGTACTCACTGCATACCGGGACTTCCTGGGCCCCCCCACCCCTGCCCCAAGATCATAATCAGAACACAAAATACTAAGCCGGTTGTGTGCGGATCTTGGGGAACACAGAGGAGGGAGTAACTGGTGAATGGGGAGAGCACAAAAGGCTGGTGGGAGGAGGGGACCCCCAGTCCTGTTTGAGCTTCATGCTCCCCAGCAAGGGGCAGAGGGGGCTTGGGCTTCTGGCTGCTTCTAGTCCTTGTCATCAGGCTCACCACCTTGGAAACACATCCCCCTCCTCTCCGTCACCCCAACCTGTGGGACGAGAGACACCGGCTCCCATACAAAGCCTCCCTCCCTAGCCAAAGCCAGGGAAGCACCAGGACACAAGGCAGCGAGGAAAGCCTGGAGCAAGAGGGGGGCACCCTTTCTCCCACGGCCTGATCTCTGCCTGCGTCTCAGCACAGTGGGTGCACGGTGTGTCCTAGCAGACAGAACCATTCGTGTGGGCAGAGAGAGGCAAGGGGAAAGGCTGGGCCCCGGAATGGGGCCGACTTGGCCCGATCCTCACCAGCTGTGAGACAAGTTACTCAACCTCTCCGTGCTGCTTTGTTACAAAACAAAAGAAGGAAGAAAGGAAGTGAGGGAGAGATGAAGAGAGAGAAGAAGGTGGGCAGACGGACTGCAGAAACAGCCCAGGCTAGAGCGAGAATCCCATCAGCCAGTGATAGAGGTGCTCTGTAAGCCGGGCAAGAGGGAGGTCTCACTTCCCCTGGCTCCCCACCCCACTGCAGGGGCATTCCTTCCCCGGCCCTGCAGCCTGATTTCTCTGCAGCCCAATCTTCAGCATGGCGGGGAGAGAGCCCAGCTCTTCAAGGCAGGCCAGGTCACGGGTGCCCAGTCCCCGAACCCAGAGGCTGGGCCACCTCCTTCCCCAGACAAAACCACGGGGTGCAGGAGGACCCAATCAGGCCCTGTCCCTGGGTGCCACCCCAGATACGGAGGGAAGGGACGCTGCTGCTCTCACAAATGTACCTCCAAGGCCCAGGCGCAGAAGAGGGCAGTAGCCAGAAGCCCGCATAGTCACTCAGGCAAACATTCTGTGGGCTGCACTGGGCTGCTCCACAGGCAGTGGGGCAGATGGCGCAAGCTGATGGTTTTCAAAACACATGTGCCTGCCTCACCACCTCTGGGTCTCACGCAGGTCCTGACATAGGCTCCCCAGCTGACCCCGTGTCCGAGGCTCCGGCAGTATGGCGACCCAAGGGCAGGACGGGCTTGGCCAAAGTTGGACAGCGACTGAGAAGCAGGCCTGGGACAAGAGCGGCCCCTCTGCCGGCCAAGCAGACACGGCCCCCGCCTGGGCCAGGCCCCCAGAAGGTAGGACAGAGGGTTTTGTGCGGATCAGCCCAGCTCTAGGGGGTGCTCAGCAAGACGGGGTAGCAGCAAGGCCGAGGGCATGGAGGACACTCCACACGAGAGGGGACTTGTGGGCTGGGCTGGGAGAAGATGGAAACACAGAGAGAGAATTAGCAGCCAAGGGCAGGGCACAGGCAAAGTCCTGGGGCAGGGGAGGGCTCAGCCCTCAAATGGCAAACACGTGGGTATTGCCTCCTGGAGTCGCGCTGGGGCCACATTCCGGGCCTGGGGCAGAGCAGAGCCTGTGTCATGAGCGGCCTGCTCTGTGCTCTGGGGCCTGGATGGAGAGGCAGTACAGGTGAGAAGGCCTGGGTTGGGGTGCTGGTTACGAAAAGTGGGGCTCAGAGAGGAGAGCCGGTGGGTCTAGGATGGCTGGGAAAGGCGCCTGAGGGAGGGGAGTTCCGCTGGGCTTTGAAAGCGGTAGGAGGAAAGAGATGAGAGAAGGGCACTGCAGGGAAGGGGGGATGGCATGAGCCAAGGCAGAGGCTGAGAGCCCCAGGTGTGCATACGTGCAGGTGGGGCGTGCACCTGTGTGTGCGGTTAAGTGGCCTTGCGGGGGCGGGGCAGGGGAAGGGAAAGAGGAAGGTTCGGTGCCCGTTGTATCCCAGGCTGCTTCTCACCCACCTCACAGCAACCCTGGGAAGGCAGGCTCTTTACAAACGAGGGCGCATAAGCTCAGGAGGCCCCACAATGTCCCGTGTAGGACGACCAAGAGCTGCCGCGTACCGAACACTGTGCGATGCCAAGCTCTGTATCAGCTGCTTTGCCCACCCATTTCCCACAAACACCCTGCAAGGTGGGCGAGCCCATTTGACAGATGCCCGGGTGATGCTGTGCGAAGGGCACAAGGACACGCGGCTGGGAAAGGGCAGAAGTGCGAACTGAGCCCAGCTCTGTGAGATTCCACTGCCCTGCACTCTCTAGTCTTCAGTGAGGCTGAGGGGGCCAAGGGATGACCCTGTCAGAAGTTTCCATAGCTCTGAGCTACTCCAAGAGGAAAACAACTGTGTGAGAGGGGCAGGCCAAGAGCCTGGCACACAGGAGGCCAGGGCACATAAGGAATTAAAGAGTGAGTGAATGGACTCCTTCAGGTGTTCAGAGGAAAGCAGTCCCTTTGGGCTTAGAGAACAGGAGAAATCAGAGAAGGCTGCCTGGAGGAAGTGACACTGGGGAGCTATTCAGTCCAAGAATGCAACTGCTTGGCTCCAGCCCTCCATCCACTAAGCCCTGCTGGTGGTTCAAGGACCAGGGACGGGTCCTGCTCCCTGTTCTGCCAACATCCCTGTCCCTCAGGGCCCAGGTCAGAGGATTGAGAAGGGAGGGCCAACTGACATGGCAAGATCGCTGGGGGCTCCGAGTCCACTGAAAAGGAGAACTGGCAGCTGAGGATGTGAAACTGGCCCTCTCGGGCTCTTTCCTGCCAGGCCCGGGACAGCAGGAAGGATGGACAAGTGGCTGCCCAGGGAGCCCCCACGCACTGCGCCCCGCCCCTCAGTCCCCCCGCCTCCACAGCTGCTCCCACTTGTCTGTGCCGGGGCCAGCACTTGGCTGGGCCATCCCTCGGCCTGGGCCAGAGGGGTGCTGACAGCCCAGAGGAGACGTTGGGCATCTTCCGTCCGTGCCTAGTGCCCTCCTCCTGGAGCACCCACAAAATGGAGCCTCCAGGACCCAGTCCCTAACTTCCTGTCCTTCAAACAAACCTGGGTGGCCCAAAGTCCTAAAAGCCTGCCCCTGCCCCCATCCCAAGGCTCCTGACGATCGCTCAGCCCCTCTCTGGCCCGTCCCGGAGGCAGCCCCTTCTGTGGGACCAGGGTGGGATGGGGGGGCCGGGCCCCCTCTGAGAAACCCACAGCCCGGAAGCACTGTCTCAGACCTCTGGAATGTCTTAAAACAGTCCGAAACAGCCGAGCACAACAGGAATGATGGCCATTAGCACAATCGCAACAGCCAACGCTTGGCGTGTGTACGAGGTGCCGGGGTCTCTGTTAAGCACTGTAGATGAGATAACATGTGTATCCTCACAACATCCCACGATCATCATCTTACACAGGAGGAAACTGAGGCCCAGGGACATTCCATTAATTTTCCCAAAGACACGCAGCTAATACATTCCAGGGCCGGGGATCGAACCCAGGAGGGCGGGCGGCAGGGTCTGTGCTCAGAACTACTCCGTCACAAGGACGGAAGAGGCGGCCACACTGGCTCTGGGGTCCTTCTCCAGCGTCAGCACCTATGCCAATCAGGAGGCCCCCCACTGTCCCCCGTCAACACCCGCCCATCCCGGCTAACATTCCCCGAACGCTTGAGACATTCCAGGTCCTGAGCCAAGCGCCGGCACATCACGGCCCAAGCCCCTCGGCCGGGTGGCCAGCCCCAGAGTCCAGAGGAACCCCTGCAGAACTACTGGGGACACACGCAGGCCACCAGCCCCGGGCCGGCCCTTCCTTGCTGAAGTCACATAATGACGCTGTTTGTCTTCCCTCCTTCCCTCCCTCCCGTCCTTCCTTCTTCTCCCCTCCTTCTTCCTTCCGCACTCTATTGATCCTTCATAACATGTAGTCCCGGCCTGGTGCTGCGAGAAAACCTCAGTTTCCCCACCAGCACACGATGGCTCTGAACTAATCAAGGATCCTGAGCCCAGGGTTCTGCAGGGAAAATTCTGCGTGCTCTCAGTCCCTCTCTGCCCATCCCCTCCCCAGCTCCAGCCCCTGTGGCCCCAGAGGAAACCCAGGCCTGCAGTGAGGTCAGGGCAGGAATGGGGGGCTGGAAGCCCCAGGTAGGGGTCCGACATGGGCTGGCGGTCACAGAGCCCCACAGGGACCCCAGCCTGCTCTGGCCTGGGGAGCGGTCCAAGGGCTGAGGTCCAGGGGCTGCAGAGATTGGGGCGGGGAAGAAGGGGACCTGGGCCAGCCTTTGCTCCTCCCTTGCCTCCCGTCCCTCGTCTGAGCAAGACCCTGAAACTATTTACATGCCGCCTCTAAGGTTTCAGCTGTTCTAGGATCGATTCTCTCCCTGCTCTATTTTTCTTCTTCTTTTGCAATCTCCAAGTAACCCGAGCTGCCAGATGGGTGGGGGCGATGATTGTTTTGTCTGACATCTGGATTTCATTAGCAGCCCTGGGCATGCTGACTCAGGAACGGCAGCTCCCCTGGGCTCAGGCCCTCCCCGGACCCCTCACAGTGCCCGGTCCTTCACTGGACACAGGAGGCACAGGTGATGACACTCCTGAGACCTCCCTCAAAGATATAAGCAGCCCCCTCCCCTCCACCACCAAGAACGTCCTGAGAGTGACAGAGCCTGAGAGCTCAGAGAATTTCTGCTCCCCGCTCAGCGCCTGATGGGAAGGCTGCCAGGCCGAGTGTGGCTGGGCCTGACTGCCATGAAGGGCGGACAGGGGGCTTAGGGCAAGGACGCTGGGTCCTGGATGTCCCGCCCTCATCCACAGCCCAGCCTCCTCCTAACAGAGACGCTGAGTGGGCTACCAGGGCAAGGAGTCCTGCACGGACCCCAAATCACAAGTACATTTTAGAGATGAAGAAAGGTGGCCCAAAGTGGTCACAGTGCACCAGAGATGGTACCTTCTTACAGTGTCTGGAATGCGTCCCCTCACCTCCTACCTTTGCTCACCCCTCCTTGCCCAATATCTGGTCTTATCATCCGGCCACATTACTGGACTGGTTTTGTTTGCGGTCTCGCCTCCTCCGGCCCGGCCTCCGACCTGCCACCAGTGTGAGCTTTCAAAATGCCAACCGGAGCATGTCACCTAAACCCTTGGATGGCTTCCCCCTGCCCTCCAGATAAAGTCCAAGTTTGTGCAGCCTGGCACACAGGCCCTTCACCACCTGCTGTGGCCACACCTCCCCTCCTCCCCTCAGGCACCCAGCGCGCCAGCCATGGCCAAGGGCTAGCGCTTCCCGGAAAGCATACCCTCATTATTTACACGCTTGCTTGGAAGCCTTCCCCACCCCAGTTCTTGACTCCTCCTCTCGGAGGCTTCCCATGAAGCCCCAGGCAGAGGCGGTCCTTAGCTGCGAACCTCAACCAGAGCCTGGCCACCCTGGACAGCCCGCAGCGTTTCTGTCTATCCCACTGAGGACAGCGATGGGGCCTCACCGAGCATTGGCCTGGCGCACAGTAGGAGCTCCGAGAGGGCTGGGCACCTAGTGTGTCCGGGGCCCAGCTCTGTCCTGGACAGACTAGGCATCCCGGGCACAGAGGTGGCACCACGCCAAGCCCCCACCCCAAGCCCCCTTACACTGGGGGCCCCGGATACCCTGGGGCTGGGCCAGTGCTGCAATCTTCCAGACACAACAGCTTGGCCAGACCAGCTCTGTTTGGCCTCTTCTCACATCGTCCTTGTCCCTCTTCATTTCCAGGAACCCATTTTTATAAAGAGCTCTGACTAAAAAAAAAATAAATAAAGAACCCTGACATTCTGAAAACTATTAATACACTGTATGTGAACTAACTTGAATTTAAATAATATCTAAAAAAAAATTAAAAATAAAGTAAAAAAATAAAGAACTCTGACTTACTGAGAATGACAGTGGAGATTCGAGTCTGGATATGAAGGCAGCTCGTAGGACCTAATTAAAAAAATATGTGCTCTGGGGGGCGCCTGGGTGGCTCAGTGGATTAAGCCTCTGCCTTCGGCTCAGGTCATGATCTCAGGGTCCTGGGATCAAGCCCCTCATCAGGCTCTCTGCTCAGCGGGGAGCCTGCTTCCCCCTCTCTCTGCCTGCCTCTCTGCCTACTTGTGATCTCTTTCTCTGTCAAATAAATAAATAAAATCTTAAAAAAAAAAAAATATGGGCTCTGGGGGTGTTCGGGTGGCTCAGTGGGTGGAGCATCTGACTCTTGATTTCGGCTCAGGTCTTAGTCTCAGGGTCGTGAGATTGAATCCCAAGTCGGGTTCCATGCTCAGTGGGGAGTCTGTTTGAGATTCTCTCTCCCTCTCCCTCTGTCCCTCCCCACCCCCTCTCTCTCTTAAAAAATAAATAAAAAATAAAAAGCATGGGCTCTGGAATGAGGAAGGCCTATGTTCCAATTCTATCTTTGCTGTTTTCTAACTATGTGACCTTAGGCAAGTCACTGAACTTCTCTGGGCCTCAGTTTTATCATCTGACAATTGACCTGATAGAGCTTTTGAGAGAATTAAATGAGTTAATGCATATTTCACACCTAGCTCAGTGGTCGACTCAGCGCATACAGACTAGTATCCCTGTTGTTAATATCATTATTACCCTGGAACTCGACGCCTGGCACAGGGTGGAGACAGCTGCAGGCACAGGGTTTTCAAAAACTGAATGGTAGACGTTCTTGACTCCTGGACTTTCTAAAGTCAGTGCTGACATTGGCTGGTGATGGACCTTGGCCCAGGCACAGCCTCACCCCACAAAGAGGGGCTGCCATTCAGCACCACTGGTAATTGGTTTCCAGCACCTTCTGCATCTGCTTCAGGGGGCTCCCAGTCTTCCTGTAGTGCCCAGTCCCCCTCACACTGCCCCCGGGACCTATGAAAAGCCCCATCAGTCCAATGGCTGAAGTCTGGACATCTCTCTCCACCCTTAAGATTGGAAAAGAATCATTTAACAGAGTACCAAGCTCCTATACACTCTGTAGTATGTCCTGGGTGCAGCTCTGTCCTGGACAGACTGCGCATCCCGGGCACAGGGGTGGCACCATGCCAAGCCCCCACCCCAAGCCCCCATACCCACACAGGTTCAAGTGCAGCTGGCTCAGAACAGAATGCTGCCACTCGGATCTTCGCAGCCTGCCACGCTGGGGCGAATAAGCCAACGTGAGAGGCACAGGTGAGCCTGCAGGTGGGCCCCGCAGAGGGCAACCATGCCTCTCTCAGAACCAGCGGCATTCTTGCAGCCCCAGCCCACCCCGGCCTTCCTGAGTGCCCTGGGGGCCGCAGAGTATCTCCTAGTTCCTGGCGTGCCACCACCCAGGCTGTCGGCAGTGAATGCCTAGGGTTCCACACATTCTAGCCCCAGTTAGACTACTTAAGATTTTAAATGCACTTAGACCACTGAAAAATCATTCCACAAAAGGAGAGGAGAGAAAGGAACGGAAAAAATATTTGAAGAAATAATGGCTGAAAACTTCCAATGAAAAATCTTAATCAACACATCCAAGCAGTTTGACGAAGTCCAAGTAGGATAAACGCAAGATCCACAAATAGACACATCGTAGTAAAACTGCTGAAAGTAAAACAAGGAGAAAATGTTGAAAGCAGCAAGAGAAAAATGACACATCCTTTACAATGGAATTCCAACAATATTAACAACTGACTTCTCATCAGATATGATGGTAGCCAGAGGGCAGGGGTAACATTCAGTGTGCTCAAAGAAAAAAAAAATTGTCAGCCAAGAATTCTATACCCTGCAAAGCTATCTTTAAGAAATGACAGTGAGATAAAGACATTCCCAGATAAACAAAAACACAGGAGTTCATTGCTGGCACACCAACCTTTCAAGAAATGCTAAAGGAAGTTCTTCAGGCTGAAAGCAAGTGACCCCAGACGTAATGCAAATACACATGAAAAAATGAGGAGCTCTGATAAAGTGGTTATGTAATTATAAAAGACAACACAAATGCATTTTTCTTTTCCTTTCTTCTCTTAGCTGATTTAAAAAAGCAAATGTATAAAATAATACATGTATAATTGTACTATTTGTCCTATAGCATTTGGAAATGTAAGATATTTGCCAATAATAGCACAGAGGAGGCGGGTAAAAGCAAATCTGTCTAGGGTTAAGGAAATGAAGCCAGGTGGTAACTTGAGTCCACAGGGACAAATGAAGAGAGCTAGAAGCTAGAAATAAAAGGGCTAAAATGCCAAAAGCTGTGGGCATATAACTGCTGTTTTTTATTCTTCCAGCTTCTCTGAGACACATAAAATTACATAAAGTAATGATTATAACAAGTATTGTTGAATTTGCAACATACAAAGATGTAATACGTCTAACAATAATGCCCCAAAAATCAGGAAAAGAGAATAGAGCTATAAAGGAGTCGTATTTCGAGATCTCATTGGAATTAAATTAGTATAAATCTGAAGCAGATTTTACATGTTATGATATGTAAAATAAGCCCCAGGGCAGCTACGAAGGAAATAGCTTAAAAAAGTGGAAACAAATCATTAAAGAAATCAAAATGTCACATCAGACATGTATCACTTAGTGCAAAAGAAAGCAGTACAGGAGGAACAGAGGAACAAAAAAGACACAAGTAATTCAGAAAACAAAAAGTAAAACAGCAGACCTAAATTCAACTATATCAATAATCGCATATCTCAAAAGAGCATTGATAATAGCATTAGCGATAATATGAATGCATCAAACAATCCAAGCAAAAGGCAGGGACTGTCAAAGTGAATAAAAAGTGAACCAAGATCCAACTACATGCTGCCTACAGGAGACACAATTTAGATCTAAAGCTATGAATAGATTGAAAGTAAAATGAACAAAGATCTATCATGTACATAGTAACCATAAGGAAGCTGGCTACGCTAGTATCAGACAAGTTAGATTTTAAAAGAAAAAAAAATGTTACTAGAGATAAACTTTAGAACAATAAAAGGATCAATTCATCAGAAAATACAATTACAAACACAGATGTAGCTCACAAAGGAGTATCAAAATACGTGTAGCAAAAGCTGGCAGAATTGAAGAAAAAGTAGTTAACTGAACAATAATAGAGATTTCAACACTCCTACACTTACAACAATGGCTAGAAGAATGAGGCAGGACATCAGCAAGGGGACAGAAGATACCAACAACACTGTAAGCCAACGAGACCCAACAGACACCTACAGAACACTCCGACCACCAACAGCAGAATTCATGCTTCTCAAGCGCTCACGAACCATTCTCAAGGACAGCCCCAATGCTATGAAACAAACCACAACAAATTTGGAAGCACTAAAATAATACAAAGTATGTTCTCTGACCACAAGGGAATGGAATAAAAGGAGAAATCATTTTTAAAACACATTTGGGAAACCTACAAATATATGGATATGAAACAACACACTTCTAAATAACCAATGGGTCACAGAAGAAGCCATAAGGAAAATACTCCGTGATGAATGAAAAGGAAGAGACAACACACAGAATTATAAGATGCAGCTCGGAGGAAAATTTATACCTGTGAATATCTATATTAAAAATAGAAGAAAGATGTAAAATCATTAACCCAACTTTCCATCTCAAGAAACTGGACAAAGAAGAGCAAACTAAACCTAAAACAAGCTGAAGGAAGGAACCAATAAAGATTAGAATGAAGAATCGAAAGTAGACTTAAAGAGCTTTCTGCACACCCATGTTCATGGCAGCATTATTCACAATAGCCAAAAGGTGGAAGCCATCCCATTGTCCCTTGATGGGTAATTAGATAAATGAAATGTGGTCTACACACACACACACACACACACACACACACACACACAGAGGAATATTATTTGGCCTTAAAAAAGAAAGGAACTTTTGAAACTTGTTACAACGTGAATGAACCTTGAGGACATTATGCTAAATGAAATAGCCAAACATGAAATGACAAATACTGTGTAATTTCCACTTATATGAGGTCCTTAGAGTAGCGAAATTCATAGGAACAGAAAGTAGAATGGTAGTTGCTAGGGGCTGGGGGAAGGAAAGTGAGGGGCTTAGTGTTTAATGGGTACAGAGTTTCACACAAAAAAAGAGAGTTCCATGGGTGGATGGTGATGGTTGGTGGTGGGTGGTGATGTTTGGTGGTGGGTGCGGATGGTTGGTGGTGGGTGGGGATGGTTGGTGGTGGGTGGGGATGGTTGGTCGTGGGTGGGGATGGCTGGTGGTGGGTGGCGATGGCTGGTGGTGGGTGGGGATGGCTGGTGGTGGGTGGCGATGGTTGGTGGTGGGTGGCGATGGTTGGTGGTGGATGGCGATGGTTTCCCAACAATGTAAATATACAGTTGACCCTTGCACCACGTGGAGGCTGACGTTTGAATCCCCGGAGCAGTAAAAAATGTGTGTATAACTCTTGACTCCCCCAAAACTTAACTACTAATAGCCTTACCAATAACATAAATAGTCAAGTAACCTAACCCATATTTTGCATGTCACATGTATTCTATACTGTATAAATAAAGTTTGCTAGAGAAAGGAGAATGTTATTAAGAAAATCATAAAGAAGAGAAAATAGTTATTGTACTATATTATATTTACAGAAAAAAAATCCACGTATACATTCAAACTGATGTGGTTCAAGGGTCAACTGTCCTTAAGACCACTGAATTGTACGTGTAAGAATAATTAAGATGGTAAATTTTATGTTCCGTATATTTTACCAAAATTTTTTAAAAGATTCAAGTGGAAAGTAATGTAATAGAAAAAAAAAAAAAAACAGTACAGGAAGTCAATTAAACCAAAAGTTGTTTCTTTGAAAAGTTCAATAAAATTGACAAACCTTTAGCTAGATTGACCAAGAAAAAAAAGAGAGAAGACTCAAGTTATAAGAATCAGAAAGAAAAGAGGGGGACATTATAATCTACCTTACAGAAGTGAAAATGATTGTAAGAGAATATTACAAACAACTGTATGCCAATAAATTTGATAACTTAGATGAAACAGACAAAGTCTACAAAATACACAAACTACAGAAACTGACTCAAGAAGAAATAGAAAATCTGAATCTACCCACAAAAGAAAGCCCAAGTTCAGATGGCTTCACGGGTGAATTCTACCAAACATTTAAAGAAGAATTATTTTTTTCTTAAGGTTTTATTTATTTATTTGAGAGAGAGTGAGAGCATGAGGGAGGCAGAGGGAGAAATAGGCTCCACCTCTGAGCAGGGAACCTGACGCGGGGCTCGATCCCAGGACCCCAGGATCATGACCTGAGCCAAAGGCAGACACTCAACCAACTGAGCCACTCAGGTGCACCTAAAGAAGAATTAATATTAATGTTAATTCTTCACAAACTCTTCCAGAAAATAGAACAGGACATAACACTTCCCAAATCATAGAACTGATAAATGCTACTATGTGCATGAAACTTGAAAGCAATATACTAAGTGAAAAAAATCCAGTGACAAAAGACCACATATTATAGCATTCTATCTATATGAGACGTCTAGAATAGGCAAATCGATAGAGATAGAAAGTAGATTATGGGTTACTAGGAGTTGGGGAGCCAGGGGGTGGTGACAGCTAAAGCAGATGAGGTTTCTCTTTTAGATGATAAAAATGTCCTACAATTGGGGCACTTGGCTGGTTCAGGCGGTAGAGCATGCGACTCTTGATCTCAGCGTCATGAGTTCAAGCCCCACACTGGGTGTAGAGATTATTTAAATAAATAAAATCTTATTAAAAAATGTTCTATAATTGATCGTGGTAATGGTTGAGCAGCCCTGTGAATATACTAAAAATCATTGACTTGTATACTTTAAATGGGTCAATTATCTGGTATGTGAATTATATCTCATTAAAGGTGTTACCAAAACAAGCACTCCCGGTCCACTTTTAAATATTATATACACTGAGCTCGTAATATTTCATTTGAAACAGAGGTTTCCAGGCTTATAAAAGCCTTGTCTGCCCATTCCTTTATTCCAGAAGGCTTACACTGAGCACCTGCTGTGTGTGGTGTCTTGGTCCAGAAGAGGGATACAGAGATGAATCTAGCCCAGCACCTGCCCCTGGAGTTTGTGGTCACATGAGGGGTGGGGAGCATCTAATTATATTCCAGCCTGCCAAAATCTCTAGTACCTTGCCAAACAGGCACACTCTCCATTGTTACCCAAGGGAGAAAAAAAAATAATGCTAGCCAACATTTATTAAGTGCTTACTGTATGCCAGACACTGTGTTAAGTACTTTCCATGCATTACTCCCTTGAATCCTCATGACATTACTATGTGTTAGTATTCTCATTAGATTTGTTTTACAGATGAAACTCTCATGAAAAGTGGAGGAGGTCCCAGGGCCTGCAGGAGTCTCTGACAGAATCAGGTTTGAGGCAGAGCTCGAAGAGGGCCTCTACCAGCTCAAGAGGGAAACTGAGGCCCCAGAGGTCATGGGCATCTCATCCCGGATTGGTATGGATGCTCAAGAAGAAAAATAGCACCGAGGTCCCAAGCCTGGGGTTCTCATAGACACTCTGCCCTCTCCCCAGCACTTCAGCTCTCTCAGACTCTGTTTCTTCACCTGTGAAATGGGGCCAGTACTCCTTCTGCAGAAGAGTTTAGAGCCCCACGCAAGTGAACATGCTATGTAACCCTTATAAAGGGATATAAAGGAAGAACCAGGGTTTGCACTGTGCGGGAAATCGAGAGGCACTGAGGTCAGGGACCCTGTGCCCCCCCGATTTAGGAGAGCTCTGGCCCCTCCGGAGAGAGGGCTGGGCATACACACACACTCACTCACACCTTCGTCATCCCTCCACCTCTGCCTCAACATCCCTTGCCTTTGGATACTGCTCACCCTTCTTCCAACAACCAGCCAAGCCCCCTCAAGTCCTCCTTCTCCTGGAAGCTTTCCCAGGCCTCCAGCTCAGCACGGGCACACCTCCTCGGAGCCCCAGGGGCCCCTGTCGGTGTCTGAATGTCACCTGCTGGCCAGGGTTAAAATTCCAGCACCTCCACAGACTGACTCAATGATCCCGTGTGAGTGCTTGACTCGCTTAAAGCATCACGTAACAAGAGGCTAATGAGAGACCTGACACGTTGGGCAATTGTGAGCACAGGCTGTAGGCAGGAGATGAGGAGGGACGTTTCCGAGGTATGGTAAGTGACTGAAAGTCGCCTCACAGGGGCTCAGCTGGGGAAGGTCCAAGGGGCTGCTGCCTGGGTGGGCCAGGGGCACATTGAGGACCAAAGGGATCCTTAGCCGCCTGTTTGCTCCTCATCCCATCCGGAGAACCCCTGGTGGGTAAGCGCCTAACCCTGTGCCGAGATCTCCTCATGCCAAGGGCCCTGGCTTCTGTGTATACTGAGGGCGGACAGGGCCCACCGGAGTGTGGGGTCTGGAGGACAGCCATCAGCGGGCCAGCTCCCACACTCAGGGTCAGGGGTGGGCTTCTCTTGACCAAGGATGGGGAAGGCTGAGATCACTGGTATACACAAATACCCAGGACTTCTACTAAAATGCAGTTATAGGCTGGGCCTGAGACTCTGCATTTCTAAAGAGCTCCCAGGCAGCTGTGCCTGGCCATACTTTACACAGCAAGGACCTAAAGCATGGCACAGCTATTTCTGAGAAGAGCAGCGAGCAGCAAGCACATCTCGGCCTCCCAGTGGTCCGGAGGCACCCAGCCCCACCCAACCACACCCTGGGCTCCCACCATCTGGAGGGTAAGACTACATGGATTTTCTGAGTTTCCAGGATCCCGTTTCCATTACATATGTAAAATAAAAGCAAAAATACACATTATAAAAACATTAGAAAATATGAAAAAAATAACAGGAAAAAGAATCACGGATCCATCTTGTACTGTATTGAAAACGACCTTAACCTCTCTCCCCAGGATGCCAGAGCCCAGTCGGTGAGAGTCAGGGGTCATCCTGTGAGTGGGATCTGCCCCCAGGAGCCCCACCCCGTCACAGCGAAGCACTGGGTGGGAGACGGGGGCTGCTCCCCACGCTCTCGATCGCCTGGCCCCCTTCCCACGCCAAGAGAGAGGCCCGGCCTGCGGTGCCCGAGGCCTTCACCCAGACCTACCCTGCGGGGGCACAAAGTCGGGGGCAAGGCCCTCTCCCCTCCCCCCTCACAGGCAGAAGACTGAGGAAACACTGCTGCAGAGGAGGGAGAGGTGGGGTCTGGGGGAGGGGGTGCACATCTGGATTCCTGGCCCAGAGCCCGCATTCTTTCCCTATGAGTGTGAGGAGATGGGGTCTCTCTCGGGAGAGCTGCGAGGAGGCTGCTGGCCCCCGGCCTGCCCCACTGTAACAGGACCCACCCTGGCAGGAAGACTGGCGGAGACGCGAAGGCCCGGAACCTCATTTGGGGGCCCCTCACCCAGATTACTCACCAGCCAGGGCAGGCCCAGGCTGGGGCTCTGCCCCATCCACACCAGCCAGTGCCTCAGAAATACCAGAGGGGAGGAGAAGGTGGAGACCAGAGGGCCCACGGCCGCTTGTTGGTGGAAAGGGCCCCGGGAGCAGGGAGTGGGGGTCGGGGCCGCTCCGCCTGTCCTTCCCAGAGGAGTGAGGCGCCTTACCTGGGGGCAGTCCTTGATGTAGTGTCCTTTGTTGAAGCACAGGTGGCACAAGTAGTTGGGTGGGGGCCGCTTGCTGGGCTTGCGGGTCTCAGAGGTGAGGGTCAGGTCCGAGAAGTGCTCAGTGAGGGAGCTGAGGCCATCGGCGATGTTGTTGAGGGAGCCGTAGGGCGAGGCACTCTTGTACACACTGCTGCTCAGCGCCTGGGGAGAGCACAGAGGCTGTGAGGGCTCCCTGGGCCTGGGCACGCTCGTTTGCAGCTGCGGCCTCAGGGGAATGCCCACGGGCACGCGCATGCACACGCATACTCGTGAATGCACACTGACTCTCTAGCTGCCCGGGAGCTCTGGCCCCAGGGAGCCTGAGTTCATATCCCAACTCCAGTTGTACGTCCTTGGGCAAGCCAGTGAACCGCTCTGGGCCCCCGGGGCCCTGTCTGGAAAACAAGAGTAATGATAGCCATAGGGTTCGTATGAGGCTAAAGCGAGGTCACTGTATCTCCCACCCGGCACTTAGGAACCACTCAGTGCGCGGTGATGAGGAGGAGGACAGTTATCATTAGTTCTTTACATACCCCCAAGAGGTAAGAAGGTGTAGCAGAAAGCAACCTGTTAGATCTGGGGCTCCGCCATTTACTTGTGCTTTAAATAAGTCACTTATCTCTCAGCTGACTCAGTTTCCCCATCTTATAAGAAACAGGAGCATCCGCTTGTAGGATTGTTTCTATTGTACAGAAGAGAAGACTGAGGCAGCGCTCTGCCTGGTCTCCTGTGGCACGAGGCCTGTGCGGATTGTGTCCGGGGAGCCCCGAGGCTGGCCCAGGCCTGCCCTCTGGGAGCCCAGGAGGAAGCGGCCCACCTCTCCCACCTCTCCCACCTCCAGCTGACAGGAACCAGATGTCTTGCCTGGCTTCAAAGCAGACGCGGCCCAGGCCCCCTCCTGGTATATACAGCCTCTATTTATAGGAGTCACGGGCTCTGGGCAGCCAGGCACACTGGAATTTAGCAAAGGTGGGGCCTGTGGTGAGGCTGGCAGGGGACAGCCATGGTCCCCTTTTCCTGGGGCAAGGCCAAGGCTGTAAAGAGGCAGCTCCTCCAGGAGGGTCAATGACAAACCTGGGCGTGGGGCCTGGGCATCCTCTGGTCCCAGCTCAGGTGCTCTAGGACTCCAGGAGGGAACCACAGACCTTGGGGAGCCTTGTGTCTAATGGGAAGACAGCCTTGTTCCTGGAAGTCCCCAGGCCGCTAGGGGAAGAGAGCCGCTGAGAAGAGGTGGCCTCAGGCTCCCTTATGGAGATGGGGCAGATGGAGGCTCAGAGTGGGCCCAGTCCTTCCTGTGTCCCCTCAGTGTGGGCAGGGAGGGAGGGAGGGGAGCCGAAAGCAGGCCCCAGGAGATCAGGCACCCCTCCCCCACCCAGAACAGAGGCCACCCCTCACACATGCATAGCTCAGCCTCCCATTTGTTCCATCTCTGGGGGCCTGGCATTCCCTCCTAGAGGACACAGCCCTCACCATCTGGGGACCACCACTCTTCTTGGCGCCCTGGACACCCTGCTCTGTGGCCTGGGGCCAGTCCTCTCCCTCCCTGGGCCTCTGTTCCCGCTCCTATAGGCTTAGACTGGAGCCTAGGACCTGGGGACAAAGACGCAGAGACCACACCCAAGGCATCCAGGCCAAACACCCAGTCAGTCAGCCTATGATGTCCGGGCATGGAACTCAAAGGCTCCCGAGGACCTTCTCCGCTCTACCACTGCCCAGGGCGACCATGAAACCCAGGGCCAGTGGAAAATATCACACAAACTTGCGTTCAGCGTGAGGGTGATTATCCAGCTCTCAGATGAGCCGAGAGAGAGTGGTCCATTCTGACGGGCAGAGGATTTCCCATCCCTGGAGGCGTGCGAGCCGATTCCGGACAACCTTAAGGGGCGTGGGGAGGGGTCCAGTGTCCACGGGATTCGATACCAGTCCCATCTACTGAGCACTTACAACGTCCCAGGGACTGAAAACTGTACACTTATTAAGAAAACCAATGCTCACAACAGCCCTGAGTCACTGTCCCATTTTACAGATGAGGCGAGTGTATCCAACCTTGTATTGAATGCCTTGAGAAACTTTTAACCAATACAGTTTTCTAGGCCCCACCTCAGACCCACCTACTCAAGCAGTCACCCAGGACCTAGAGCCTGGACCCTACAGCTTTACCGTGGTAAGAAATTCATTACAGAGATTCAACCATTTTAATTCTGTTTTTTCTAGCATACGGTTCCGTGGCGCTAAGTACATTCCCGTGATTTTGTGACCATCAATCACCACCACCCGCTTCCAGAATGTTTTCATCGTTCCAAACTGAAACTGCCCCCCCCCCATGCACTAACTCCCTGCTCCTCCTCCCCCCAGCCCAGATCTGCATGTTCACGCTCCCCAGGGCAGTCTGTCCAGACCGCCCGGCCCTACCTGGCCTTTCCAACCATCCAGGTCTCTCTTTAGCTTGAGTGGGGGCCCTCTCCTCACCCAAACTGGCCTGAGGGAGGGCAGCATCACCACAGCCTCCCGGAGAAAAGTTCATCCAAACAAGAAACTCCAAACTCCAAATGGTGTGACTCACCCTCATGGCTGGGAAATGCAATTTCACAAATAACAACCCTCTTCATTTTTTCCCCCCGTTCTTTCTTTCCTTTTTTTCTTCTTCTTCTTCTTCTTTTTTTTTTTTTTTTTTTTCTGGATAAGATTTAAGCAAGTTCACAGGAATTGGGACTGTTTTGGCAGCAAACTGTCAAGAGGAAGGGGAAGTCTGGTGGGTGCCAAAAAGTGCATTAATTACACCCTGAACGGCCTCTCCCCTGCCTTGTGGCCACACTGCCCTGCCCACGGGTGACCCCTCGGGCGTCCGTGGGCAGCCAGAGGCCTCCGAGCAGCCTGTCCTCTCCCCAGCAGCTGGACGCCCGCACCCCCCACCTCACGAGGGTCACAGCTTCTGTCCTACGAGCAGCTCCAGGAAGAGAAGTGAGGTCAGAGCTCCCCTCTTCACCGCCTCTCCCCGCTCCCTCGGGTGCTCTGGCCTGTCCCTCCGGGCGGCTCCAGCTCCCTTCTCCCAGCCCCAATTCAAGACGACACCACCTTCAAGTGGAAAGGAGGGGGAAGACAGCTGACCCAACTGCTCGCACGTTCCAGATGGAGAAACTGAGGCCCAGGGAGGCCCGGGGCACACACCAGGGCACACAGCCAGGCCTGAGGGCCACGAGTCCTGCTTGCCGGCTGGCTAAAAGGGCGGGTGGGGCAGCAAGCTGTTTCCTCTCCGAAGCCCCAAGGAGCTCCAGCCATGGAGGTGAAAGGCGAGTTGCCTCTCAGCCCTTTCCCCGGCCTGCGGGGACTGGACGGCGCAGAGGCCAAGAGACACCGTGTTCCTGCCCCTCCGGCTGCAGAGTCAGGCCTGGCCTCGGGCTTCCCATCTGCAAACTGAACCCGGAACAGGGAAGGAGGGCAACATGGATGATCCCTGCAGTCCTGCTTTCTTAGGGTCCAGACACCAGCTACCGAAAGACACTCCCAGAGCCCGACACACGGAGGGCACTCGGTCACTCCGGGCACCTCCTGTTCCGAGTCCTGCTGCCTATAGCTGGAGGGTGAGGCCTAGCAGGAGCGGCCCTTCATCAGGGAGCTCCGAACTCCTAAACAGCCACGCTGTTCCTCCTGGTGTCCCGCAGGGCACCTGCTCTCCCCCCTCTCGCTCTGCACTAGCTGTGCCCCGAGGATGCCCTCTCTGTGTCCATCCAACCTCCTCCAGGACCTGGCTCTCCATCTGGTCATAACTCTGGTGGTGTGGCCTCGAACCCGCCCCTTCCTCTTACTCAGGCCTCAGATGCGCCTGCCTCCTCCAAGGGCCTCCTGGACCTCACAGCCAGAGCCTTGTCCGTCAGGGCTACGCTGGGTAGGGGTCACCCCGTGACTTGGCTGCCCTTGACTGAAGGAACTCTGAAGCCTCTTCATTTCCCCACAAGGCCGGACATATCCAAAGGCAAAGATTCTGCAACATTCTGTCACCCCCAGAGCCCAGACCATTTCTGCCGTTCCTCACACCTGCCACTGTCCTGGGGGCAAATCATCATAGGCAGAGAAGGGCCTGGGAACCCTACCCGACAGATGAGGCAGTGAATGCCCTAACACCTTAAAGATTTAGGTTGGGGGGATCTCTGAGTTGCCGTGGACTAAGCAGAAGGCACTCTCCCCCCAGATTAAGCTGCTCTGGGCACTGGTTGAGGGCAGCCCCACCACTGAGGTGGATGGAAGCCACTGGGCCCAAATCACCAGCCTGAAGGAAGAGACCACCTCTCCCTCCTCCCCCCTCCCAGCAGCTAGCAGGAAGTGTGGGATCCTCCTACCATATCTGGGGGATGGAGCATTGGACTCCTGCCCATTGCTGGAACTTCTCCGAGGCTCTGGCTTGGCTGTTGGGGAAAGTTAGAGGGGAAGACGCTGAAATCTATTCTCATCCTGTTTGTGTCATAGACGTCACTGGATCCTTTCCCTTTCTTGGTCTTCTTATACTCGCAAGAACACTATTTGGCTGGGCATTATTGGCTCCATTTTACAGAGCTGGAAACTGAGGCTCAGAAAGGCTGAGTAACTTGCCCAAGGTAAAACAGCCAGCATGTGCCTAAGGGGAGACTCACACACCCAGATCAGCTGGCCTGCTGTATTTCAGCTCCCATATGGCCTCCAAGGCTTGGCTTCCCCTACAGTAAGGAGAGCCAAAGGAAAACACAGGTGCGGACCACTCTCCCTGGGCCCGCGACTTCATATTGCCAAGCCTCTCGGCCCTGGCAAGATGAGGCACCACCTTCTCTGCGCTGCGTGAGGGGTCTGGGCCCTCAGGCTGGAGGTTCTGTGGAGGGACCTGGACTGTGGAGGCCAAGATTTCCCGGGCTGACTCAACCTGCCATGCCGTTCCCTACTCCCAGGATAGGAAGAGGGCCCAGAGGGAGGGAGGCAGACAGGAGTTAGGGCAAGTGCAGAGAAGCCTGTTCTAGGGAGAGGAAGCCAGTGCAGAGAAGAGAGGAGAGACAGGCGGCGGAGGTGGAAACACACACAGAAAAGGACACGGCAGTGGGCAAGGCCATGAGAACGGGAGCGTCCGAGGAAACGTGGCCAGAGCAAAGGCTGCGTCCTGCCCCCGACCCCAGGCCAGAGATGGTCCTGAAGGGCGCCTGGGGGGAGGGGGTTCTCTCTGATCCTACGCCCCAGCTCTTCTTTCATCAGCTGGACAACTGGTTTCTTAGCCCAAAATGTCACCCCACACCCCCTTCCGGACACAAAGACACAAGCATACACATGCACATACACACGTGCACACACACACACACACCCCTCTCTTTAACACAAGAAACCATTCATTTCACAAATGGCTCCACCCCTTCTCCAAGGGGCTCTGCGCTCCCTCTTCCCCTAGGGTCTGCCTGGGGCTCCAGCCCCCAGAGTCACACCGCCCCCCCCACCCCATCCACAGGAATAGGTGGACGCGCGCCCGCTCAGGGAGAGGAGACAACCCATTGGCTGATGGGAAAGTGAACTCACACCTTGACTAAAGATTTCTCAGGTGTAGTCAGAGCCCAGCTCGGCTCCTGTTTCCAGAGTCCGAGGCTGACCCGCGGGGCCAGGAAGGTGGCAGGGCTAGCCATTGCCAGAGGCAGCAACGCCTCGCTCTAGGATGCCCAAGAGCCCCACAGCCTCCTGGAGGCCCACTCAAACGCAATTCCCCGTACATGGCGGAGCTCAACGAGAGATTCTAACTTAAAGAAGCGGTCTGTGTGCCTTTTGGGGAGAAAGAGATGGGGAAAAGACCGAGCGAGGGAGGAGCACGGTGGCGTGGCAGCAAGACACAGCAGAGAAGTCCCCAGGGAGACCTTCCCTCCGGACTCCATCCCTCCGGCTCCCCGCCCAGCTCACCGCTCACCTGACAGGTGCCCCCATTTTCAAGCCGTATGCCCTCCGCCCAGCTGGAGCATAAGCGCTGGGGACCAGCTGCCTCTCGCTCTAGAATGTAGTCATGGAATGAAAGCAGAAAGCATGATTTTGACAACCTAAGGGCTGAAAGGGACCCTAATATTCAGCCACTCCGGGAGTACCACTGAGGTCTGCAGACCCTACGGCAGGTGGCCTCGGTGTGGGTCTGTTGTCGACACGGGGGCGTGCCATGAGCCCCTTGAAATCGCATATAAAGGCGTGTGTCTGTGTGTGCATGCACGTCTCTGCTCTGTGCATGAGTCCTGAGAACTCTCGCGCTTTTCAGCTTCTAGAAGAGGTCCAGAGTCAAGAACCATGAGCACGCCTAAGTTTCTGCTGGGACACCTCTAGGAACAGGGCTTTCCTATCTCCCAAGTCAGCTCTTTTCCAATCAATCAAGCAATCCATAAACATTTTGCCAGTGAGATAAAACAGGAGATAAAAAGCTGAGAAGAGGGGCCCCTGGGTGGCTCAGTCAGTGAAGCAACTGCCTTCGGCTCAGGTCATGATCTCAGGATCCTGGGCTCGAGCCCCGCATCGGGCTCCTTGCTCAGTGGAGAGCCTGCTTCCTCCTCTCCCTCTGCCTGCCACTCTGCCTACTTGTGCTCTCTATCTCTCTGTCAAATAAATAAATAAAATCCTTAAAAAATAAAAAAGAGAGAGAGGCTGAGGAGATCATTCACGTCATCACAAGTCACCCATCCACCTAACCACGTAGTACCTGGTCTGTCCCAGGCACTGCCCAACAACAGCAGGTGGAAAAACACAGGATTTCCACTCTCAGCATGCCGACAACGTAGCTGTGGAGACAGACCCACGTACAGCGGATGGTGGTCCGCAACAGCAAATGCTACAGCACGCTTCACCGGAGGCACGTCCCGCTCTTCCGCCACGGGCCGCGGACGCTGGAGGGAGGTGAGCTCCCCCACGGCAGCTGGCGAAGGCCTCTCAGAGAAGGGGCAGCCTCTCGTGCCAGAAAGATGTTGGAATCTGTCAGTCGTTGAGGGCAGGCAAGAGCATTTGAGGTACAAGCAGCAGCCAGTGCATGGCTCAGTGCTTTCTCGAAGTTTCAGAGTATGGAAGAGGACAGAATAAAAGATGATGCTCCAACACACCCATAGCCACACGGCACAGACCAAGCCTCCTGAGACCTAGGCTGGAGCCCCAGTACCGCCACTGATGCCCTGACTGTGTCATCCTCCTCTTGAAGAGCCTCAGTTTCCCCACCTGGACAATGGGGACGCTACACACAGACTATGACATGAGACAAAAGTGCTAGCAAGCACTCATGCCCATCCTCTGACTCTCCCAAGCCAGGCCATCCTGGGACTTCCACCCAGGAAGCCCCATGCCGGGTCTCTGGGAAAGGTCTCTGGAGCTGTGGGTACCACTGAGGTATGGACACAGTGGGACAGCTGGGGCCTGTGATCGATGCACCAGTGCCCACCACTCCTCAAAAGGTCTGAGATCGGGGACAACACATCAGAGGCACCGCAGCTTGACAGAATGTCCCTGCACTGGGGCCCCGAGAACGATCCAGGCGACGGCCAGCACGATGAGCCACAGAGCCAAGATTAGCTGGAATAGGGAAGAGTTCTAGATGTAGCCCGGCCACCCACTCGCTGAGGGTGACTCGCCAGGCCTGCTTTCTCTTCTAGAAAATGGGGGCTATGAAGAAAGAGATGCCAAGAAGAAAGCACCAAGCCCAAGAGGGACAGCGACTCGGGGCCGTCTTCTCTGCAAGGAGCCCCTCTGGGTGCCGACAGAGCCTGGCTCTCTGCCACTGCTAATTACAAATTACTAACGCTGCCTGCTTTCCTCCCTCCCACCTGACTCAGAAGGTCCACAAGGTGTGGTCTCCCCTCTGAGTCCAGGCCTGCCCAGTCAACTTAATTTGACGGAGGGAGGATCAGGCCACTTCAGCCTACAGGCCCTCGAATGACGGTCCTCCTTGCCTGAGTCAGAGCTTAGCTTCCCAGGGCTGGCCAAGGGAGCCAGGCAGCCTCCCAAGCACTGCTGGGCTGGAAGGCCCATCCCTCCTAGGACCTGGCGGTGCCCCCTCCCCACCAACACACACAGACCACGGAAGTTGCTAGGAACCAACTCCAGCCCCGGAAGCCCACTCTCAGCCCCACTGAGGCAAACCTCCATCCTCACACAGACCCGGGCTTTGTTCTGCACATGCGCCCTGGTCAGGCAGCCTGGGCTCGTCTGCACCTGCGGACCGCACAGGCGACACACCAAACCTTCACAAGGCTGTCAACACTGCGGGCCCTTGAAAGCAGGACACCTTAGTGGCTCCTCCAAGGGTCAACAGCCCTGTCTGCAGAAGGGCTAAAGCCCATCTGTAAAGCCTTGCAACACCCCTGCTGCCTCCGGTGGAGGCACTACGAAGAGGAGGGGGTCTTCAGTGCTGAGGTGCATAGCGCCAGGATCGGGGTGCGGCTGGGGAGAGGGCTTGGGTCAACAGCTCCTGGAAGAACGTCCTAAGGGTTGGAAGAGATATGCCTCAACAGAGCCGTCCCTAGGCCTGGAGATGTTCGGAAGAACACTGTCAAATGTTCTATGCTGAAAACATTCTCTGGTCAAATACTGATGGAAACACGGGGCTGATGAAAGAGAAATAAGTTTCCATGCTGCAGGACTTCTCAGAGCCTTCACAGTGCTGGGAGCTGGTGGGGGAGGCATTGTGTGTCTCCGAGGGAAGGACAGTCTTTTGCTTTCCAGACATATTTGACCCCAAAACCCTTCCCCCGGCCTCCACAAACTATCATTTGACTGTAGGGCCACGTCTGTCTATCCCTGGAGGAAGAGGGAAAGATAACGGCCGCCCTCGGACTCTGACCTGGAGTGGGACAGCCATAGCTCCTCTTGAGGGAGTACAGGCACAACCCAGGAAGTCTTCTGGCCACCCCTCTGAGGGGCCCAAGAGCTAATTCTCGACAATGAGGGGTACGTCTCCTTTTCTGGAAGTGGAGTCCCACAGCCCCCACGCTGCTGTGAATTTAAATTCCAAGCTAAACTTGGCAGGGAAGACCCCCCCACCCACCCAACCCCCACTTCCTCTAAGAACGGCCTTCCTTGGTACCTAAGAGGAGAGAGGAGGGGCTCAGCCAAGAGCCCCCAGAGTCCCTTTTCAAAGACATGTAGTCGTTGCCACAGATCAGGGGTTGAAAGTGAAGCTCCCAGGGACCATATTCTAGACCGAGGCCTTTTAAAAAACTGCACAAAATGTCTGTGCCTGCTTTGGCCTGGCACCCTTACCAGCAGCTGAGAAGCTGAAGAGCCCCCACGGGCATCCAAGACACCTCCTGGTGCTCGCTCCTGCCCTCGTACACGGACTCTGCCATCTCTCTCTGCTCCCGGGGCCAGTGTTCCACTCAGAACCCTTGGCTTATCTTCAGCTTCCAGAGCCGAGGTTCCAGGGGCACAAAGGGCTTCTGTGCCCCCATGTCCTCAACCCCCCCGCCCAAATCCCAGCTGCATTCATGGTGTTTTGCTATTGTGGTGGGAGCAGCCTCGGGGTGGTGCAGGAGGGGGTGGGCTCTTGGCACCGGGACTGGTGCAGACAGGCCGTGGTCAGCGGTCAGCATGCAAGTCACATCCGCAGGCACTGCCACCAGGCCTGCCAGGCCTTGCACAGAATGGCGATGCTCCTGAGTCCCTGGGTCCCTTCGCAGAGTCCCCTCCGGCCCACACATGATTTGCTTCTCCAACCAGCCCCTCGGTGGCATTCAGGTAGGGGGTATTTTTTCATGCCTTCTCAGCCAGTTGCTATTTTGGAGCCATATTAGGTCACTGGCTAAGCCCTGGACGCAGGAAAGCCCAGGAGCACAGCTGGGGCTCCAAGAGGCTTTAGGAGGAGAAGCGAGTGAGGGGTGAGAGCGAGTGAGTCAAAAGCCCAGAAAGCCATCCGGATGTCAGCCGGCACAGCCCTCCAGCCGCTCCAAGAAGGCCACTGGCCTGTCAGCGTAGGAGAGGCCCCGCTTACCTCCCCCAGCTCAGTCTGTCTGCTTGTTTATGTATCTCTCGAATCCCATACATACCACCCTAAGGGGCAGCAGAGACTAAATTAAATGAGTGCGTAAACCGAGGCCCAGACAGAGACAGGGCATTCCCCCAAAGTCAGGTCATAAGAGACTTTTTCTACCATTGCTCTGCATAACCTTTACCAGCTCCTTTTACACTGGCCCTCCTCACAGGGAAGCTGGGGTCAGCAGCCATGAAGTGACCAGAGACAGGTCTCACTGAGATCCAGCGGGGATCCTGGATGTTAGACATTTCCAACAGAAAGCACCACTTCCTACACCTACAGAAGACTCTGGAAGGCCCCAAACTCCCCCCTTATTTGGGGAAGAAGGCCACCATCGGGTAGGAGCTGGGGGCAGCTAGTAGAGGCTGATTAGGGACCCCCCACTCGACCTGTGAGGGGTGAGAGTTCATGGTCATGTGCATCATGGTCACGGTCCTCCCTTGGAGTTCCCACAGTACCCCCCATGAAACCACCTACCACTCACGTTGTATCATCTTGTCTGTCTTCTCATCTGGGGCCCTCACTGGCCTGTCTCTGCTTCCCCAAGGGCCCACACGGAACTCAACAAATGTTTGGTAAGATAACAACTAAAAAGACCCAGGCCGTGAGGAAACACCCAGAACCTGTACTCCAAAGTTGCCGGTCACTGAAGCTAGTTCCCTGAAGAGGTGGCAAGGTCTCTTATAAGAGAGAAGGATTCCCAGCCAAGAATAATTCCTCCCGTGGAGAGAGTGCTTTACAGTTTACAAAGAGCTTTGGTAGACAAATGCTTTCGCCTGGCACCAAGGGGTGGCTCTCCAGACCCATCTCCCTGCGCTATGCCCAGCTGGCCCAACCCAGGTCAGCCAGTCCTTTTCTCAGCTCGCCCAGTACTAGCCCACTTCTACGCCTCAGGTCAGCGTTTTATAGGTCCACGTCCCCCTTGTCGGTACTGGCAGAGTTGAACGCATTATGGGACCGGAAAGGGACACCCTCTGCCTTCCCCTCTCATCCCTAGCACACTCACACATTCACAGGCCCTTCTCCCTGACCTATTCAGGACTCTGACTCTCCTAAAACTAAATGCCGAGCTCAGGCCCAGAAGGAAAAGGAACCCTCAAGTGTGTCCTCTCCTCCACCCCTTCCCCCTGCACTTTTGCAAGGAGAGCTGCCAGAAGACAGATGAGTGAAGGCCACAGAAGGGTATCTGCAATTCCCAAAAGAGGCAGGAGTAAATGGGAGGGGAGGAGGAGGAGGAGTCCGGCTGAAAGGAGAGAGGAGTGGTATCTAGGAAAGCTCTGGAGAAGACCTCTGAAAAGGGGCTGGGAGGTCCTGGCAATCTGTGTACTTATCTGGCGGGGGAAGACGAGCCGCCCCTTCCACTTTGTAACAGAATCCACCCAACAGGCAGACTTTGCAAAGCAGCCAGCCCAGGTTTCTGGAGAAGGCACTGGGCAGCTGAAACCTCTCCCCCTGGCTAGCCCCCCCCCCCCCAAGAGCTCAAGAGGATTTCCCTTTCATTTCCTTCCAGGCTGGGAGGGCGGGGGACAGCCCAGTCTGTGGGGTCAAGCCCTCAAAAACCACTTCCTATGTGGCTGGGGGAGGGCAAGCAGCTGGAGGATGTATCTGGGGGTCCCTGTGTAAGAACAGCAGGAAAAGCCCTGCTCTCCAGGGTGCCCTTCGGGTCAGCCACCACCGAGGTCCGAGGAGAAAAGATTTTAGGCCCCCGCAGAGGAGCTCAGAGCAGAATCTGCACTCCCGGTCCCAGAGAGCGGTGGCCAAGAGGGGGATGGGGTTGGGCGTGGGAAGGACACTTGGAAGGGGCTCTCCGCCCTGGCCGCGCCCGGGCTGTCTGGAGAGAATCCGGAGCCCCCCGCCCAGCCGGGGCTCCCCCCAGTTCCCTTCGAACAGGGCGCCCCGAGCTGGGAGAGGGAGCAAGAGGGCCCCGCCCGCGCCCCAGCTGCTCCGAGCCGGGCTAGCCGGGAGGTGACGCGCTCCCGGCGCCCCGGGGACATGGGTGGCGAGTTTGGCAGAGCTGAGCGAAGCCAAGCCAAGCTGGGCCGGGCAATACGGAGCCGGGCCGGGTCAGGCCAGGAAGAGCCGGGCCGATAGGAAAAGGCCCGGCGCGGTCGACGGAGGGAGGGGGCGCGCGGGGGCACCCACCTCTCCGCGCTGCAGCTGGAAGAAGCTGTTGAGATAGCTGGAGTGCAGGGGCGAGCCCAGCTGCTCCGGGCGGCCCTTTCCGAAGGCCAGTTCTGGGGGCGCGGCGCCGGCGGGCGGTTCAGGCCGAAAGGCATCGAAGGCGCTCGCCTGGTGCGTGTCCTGCAGCGACAGGTAGACCCAGTTGAGCAGCTGGGCGGGCTGGTACACCGAAGCGGCGCTCGTGTCGATGGCCGACAGCAGGCTCATTTTGCGGCGGCGGTGCCGGCCCCTCCCCGGCCGCCCGCTTGCGCCCCCCTCCCCCGCAGCGGAGGGGCGGGCACCGGGGAGCCTGCGCCCACTGCCCACCGCCCGAGCCCCAACGGCGATCGCCCAGCGCCGTGAGTCCTGCGCTCTGCCCGCAGCCGCCGCCGCCGCCGCCTCCCCCCGACTGCAGCCGCAGCGCGCGCGGGCGGAGGAAGGAGGCAGCGAAAGTTGGGCAGGAAACTTTTGGGCCCGCCCCCTCCGCGCCGCCAGCCCCGCCCCGCCCCGCTATCCGCTATCTGCCTCAGTGCTGACCCCTTCGGCGGCCGCTCCCGGGGCGGGGTCCAAGGAGGCTACGCCCCTTAAACTCCGTCCTCGCCTTCCATTGGCTGTCTCATTGAATATGGAGTAGTGGGGCGGGGAGAGCGGGGAATTAGGGCTCTTCTGCGCTTGCAACGTTCTGCTGGCCCGCCCATGGGCGGGCCCCTCCCAGGCCCCTCCCCGCCCCCCGCCCGCCCACCAGCCCTGCTCACGGAGAGCTGCGGGAACTCAGGACAGCCCGGCCTAATCAATCTGCTCTCGCTCTGCTTGGCGCTCTTCTGTCTCTCGTTCTTTCTAAATCCTCTGCAATTATTTCATTTTCACTCGTTTTTCTTGCCCGATTTTTCTTCTTTTCTCATTCTCTCTCCGCTTTCTCAGCTCAGATTAACATCTCTGTGTCCCTGTCTCTGTCCGGCTCGTCGTCTTTTTCTGTGGTTCTGTCTCTCTTTCTTGCGTGCTTGCATGCGCGCGCGTGTGTGTGTCTTTTCCATTTCCGTCTAGTCTGATGTGTTTCTCTGTCTCTCCTCCTCCCCTCCCAGACACACGCGTGCACACACACACACGCCTCCCTCCCTCCCTCCTCTCGTTATCACCGTAGGACCCTCCCCCTCCCACTTAATTCCTTCCATCTGCGGAATCGCTTTGCGGGTCGGCTCCGCCAAGGGGGGCGCAGGTTCCTGCCCCAGGAAGGACTCCCCGCCTCCTTCCCTCGCCTTCCCCCCTCCCCCTCTCCCTTCTCCTATTTCTGCTCTGGGCGGGCCTTTTCCTCCGCCCAGACCCCCGGCCCCAGCCCTACCCGCTGCCTCGGCGGGCCGCCAGGACCCCAGATGGGACTGGGGGAGCTCGGGAAGACGACTGTCACCCACCTTCCAGAACGACCCAGCTACTCCAAGTATGCCTGGGGGGAACCTCCGCCCTGCCTCGTCCCCTCCTCGAGCCTGACACACCCCGAAGCCCAGGGCCTTCACCCTCTCCGTCTGGGGTAGTCATCCGGTGCCTGCACTACGCCACCGCCAGGGAGCTGGAGGGAACTTAGTCACCTCCCCCTCCGCACCCCTGGCTCTGGAGCCATTCCACCAGGCGTTCAAGTGCCAAGTTGGCTACCTTGGTAAGCAGAAGACATTCCAAAGAAGTCAACTCTCCACCACCCTCTCCGGGAGGATTTCTCCCACTACCTGCACAGACAGCATCTGTGGGTGCTTGGACCTGAATGGCCTTCAGGGATGTGTCCCCCTTTCCCACCATATCACCAACCAGGAACCCCTTTGATGTTTTTGTCTCAGATCATTCAATGATATCAAAGATTCTGTCTATCAGACAATCTGTGGTTATTAATACAAATGATAGGGCATATCCCAAGTTTATTTTCATGTATGTTTATTTATCAGACACCTATCCCTTTACATTTTAAATCAATGTTCCTCTATTTGTTTAAGCAGAGGGTACACACTTGTTAGAAATAAATGTGATAACTCCTGGAAATATTTGGAGTCATCTCTGGAACTCTACTACTATCTTTAAGGTTCCAAGATGGGAGGAGGGGGAATAGGATTTGAAACCATTGATTTAGACTTTCCCCCAACATTTTAGAGAAAACTGCTGTTCAGAGAGGGGACATCTTCCAGTCGCACAAGCAGGCAGCTGGGGAGCACAGAGGAGACCCTGAGGCACCCAGGCCAGCCCCGAGCTCTCTGTCTCTGCCCCTCACTCTCCTTCTGGGTGAAGGGAGTCCTGTTATGTGGTAGTGCGGGCATTCTTCCCCAGTGTGGGACCCACATTCACATGGCTTCACGGGCCAGGCAGGTCCCACCAGGTATAAGGCAATAAGTAGGAAGTAGTGAACCTATGGAGAAGGGCTAGCTACTCAAAACCTTTTTGTCATGGTTTGCAGCCTGTGAGTCTATCACCTGCCTAGAGTGACATCTGTTCTAGGGCTCCCTGTCTTTCAACGATTTGATGCTGTGAAGGCTCTTGTCATACCTGGCAGCTATGCCGGTGACCTCTGCCCTTTTTACCCCCTCCCCACACCCACTCCTGCCCCGTAGTTCCTACACAGGGCCTGCTGCATAGAAAGTAGGTGATCCCCAAATGTTTGCTAAGTGGAGGGCTGGATGGAGGGTTGGAAGGGTGGCCAATTTTCCTCCCCTTTAAAGCCTGAATGGCTCCTCTGGTCTTGTACTTTGCTTCCTCCTCTTGCCCACAGCACACCTGCCCAACACGTGGGCTCTGTACCCGGTAAGTAATCAATAAACGGGTACAACTGATGGGGAGTTTGCCTGAGTAGCAGCTGGTTGCCTCGAGGTCAGCCCCTCAGTCTGTCCCAAAAGGGTCCCTGAAACATCATCTCCTGTGGGATGGAAGGTGTTGGGAGTAGATGGCCAGAGAGGTATCAGGGGCCTGGGTACCAGGCTCAAAAGACCCACCCAGGCCCACTCTCTGTGCCTCCCCTGTCCCCTCATGTACACATCAAGATGCCTTGCATTTAAATGTCAGAGATCCTAGCCCAAGCCTTCACTTCAGAGAGAAGGAGGCACCATAATCCAGAGAAGGAAAGAGACTTGCTTGAGCTCAGCCGGGAAGCCTGATGGCTAAGCCACCTTCTCGTAATCCATCCACATTCTCATTCCCCCCTCACTGGTCCTCATCTGGCAGTCTCCTGGTGTAGCAGCTCTGGCCCCAGAAACACAGGTGGGAGGGAACCCCCGGGTGAGGCTTAGGTCCCTGCCCCCTTCCCTTTCTGGTAACTCTGTCCACCTCATGGTCTCCAGAATGGGACAATGGAGAAAAGACGGGATTAGGAGAACAGAGACCTGGCCAAGGGGCCTTGGGCAAGTCTCTGCCGTCTCTGTAAACCTCCACTTTCTCAATTACTGGCTGACGTGGTCAAGTGGGGATGTGAACAGGAGGACGATGCTTTGCTAACTCTGAATTAGCCGTCATTCAAAAGGGAAATATGGTGTTAATAATTTAAGCAAGAGAAATACTCAATTTATCTTGGGGGGGGTTGGAAGGAAAGAGGTGCTTGGAGGGGAGCGTCGGTCCCTAAAGTTCCCTGGACAACAGTCTGATAGATGTTTGGGGGAGTTTCAAACCAAGAGCTTTGAGCACAGAGAAGCAAGAGAAACAAGAGAACCTTTGGAAAGAGGGGCAAGCAGAGGTCTCCATGGGGGAATCAGCCTTCAATTTGGGCTTGAAATACACCAGACAGGAGCGGAGGAAGAAGATGGGGCCTCGCAATCCTGTGCTAACTGATGCTGCTTATTTCTCTAAAGCACATCGATCACATGGCGACTTACAACTCTTAACCCTCTTGAGCCTGCCCACACTCCATGCCCCAGGAATAAACAGCAAAGTGCACCCTGGGAAGGCTGAGTGTTGCCTCTCCTCCGGGCCAGGACTAGGCATTGGGTTCCTTTGGACTGTGTGTTGACACAGAAGGTGTCAGTTTACAGCAATGATAGCAAAATGGCAAAGACTCTCCCTGCATGCGCCACTGCCCCATCCCCCTCCCAGGACAGAGATCACTGAATGCAGAACTCTTCCCCAGACGTGACTTCAGACCCCTTCTCAACACAGCATTCTGCGTCACCGCGAAGGCTGGAGCTTGCCCAGAAGATGAAGACTGTTTGCTATCTCCTCTTCCCCGTGGACTCGGCGTCCTTCTTGCCAGGCCATATGACTCGGTGACTGCTAGCTCGAGTTCAGCGCCTTCGTGCAAAGCTCTGACAGCCAAACCATGGGGGCAGCCTGACCACTCCAGGCTCTAGCCCCAGACTCTTGCCTCTTGGTAAAAGAACCACAAAAGGTGAGGGGATCTGTGAACCTTAAACTCGGCCAGCCACTCCGCGTAGGTTCCGAGTTGTGGAGAGTGCCTGGGCCGCTGGAGACGGTCCATTTCCCAGCTGTGACTTTGGCGAGTTGATCATCCTCTGCTTGACAGTTTGCTCATGTGCAAAAGCTTCTCCCTGTTACTTGAACCCCAGGACACAGGAGGGCATTGGACGCTCTGATGGCCTTGGCCGCTGAAAGGCCCTCAGAGGGTGCTTGCTGGGTTCCAAGGCTGGACCCCGAGCATGAGCACGAGGGTCACCAGCCTGGATGTCACAAGCCTCAGGTTCTCTGCCCTACTGTTGTGCACGGCCTGGGGCAAGCTGGCAGGAGGCCCTGGGTCTCGGGTCCCCAGAAGTCATAGGAGGGAGGAGGCCCAGTAGGCCACTGCTCCCTGAGGAATAGCCCTCAGAAACGTGCTGAGGCAGAGATGGGCCCATCCTCACATGGGAGCTAGAGGAAGCCGTGACTCTCAATTTCACATCTACTTTTCCTTAAAATACAGCAACAACAACAACAAACAAATAACAACAAACAAACAACAAAAAAACAAGCTATATACATTTTATCAATAGCCCCTTAGCAAACGTCAATCTGTGGAGATACCCCGGGCCTCCAGGGCTGGAAAGAAGACGCCTGGTGGCCCAGGACCAGTGATGACAATCTGGTCCCGTTCTCTTGTAGAGGACATGGGGGAGTGGCTCTGGAATTTCCACATGTTTAGGCTTATGAAGCATCTGTTTGGAAAATGGAATTAAAACACTCACCCTGAATTTGAGTGCAAAGCTCTGTCAACATTGTTTTGGGAAACGTCTTGCCCATATCAAAGAATGGAGAAAGCTGGCTGATGGGGACTTTGAGAGGGGCTCAAGCTGCCCCTCCTGGCACCCCTTGACCTTTCTTGCCTGCTTAGACAATCTTTCCATGGCCGCCCACTGAATAAAGTCCAAACACTTACTGAGCATGATGTCCAAGGCCCTTTGGGCCTCTGGCTGTTGACCACCTTTCTACCCTAATCACCAGCCCAAACCACCTTCTAGATCCCAAACCCCATGTGTCTCCCACCCTCCAGCAAAATGAAACAACCAGCCTTTCCCATTCGTGCAAGGCCTTCCTCGCCTCAGGCCTTTGCACATGCTGTTCCCCTGCCAGGAAGCGCCTCCTCTGTTAGCCTCTTGGCAGTCTTCTCTCACCCTTCAAAACCTAGCTGAAAAAATGACTTTCTCGAAGAAGACTTTTGTAATCATAACCCCCGTTCTCACCCTCACAACCACCCATCTGATATTCTCTTTTATTCTTGGCTAGAGAGTGTTCGCATGACATCACGATGTTCACAGAAGGGTCAGTCCTCCCTTCCCACCCCCTTCCACCCGGCAATACTACTGGACTGTGAGCTCCTTTGGCTGGCCCAGCACTGGAGCAGAGCATGACCTTTGTTTACTTAAGGAAGGGAGTGAGGAAACTCAGCAAGCCTTTGTGGTTTGTGGACTCAGAGACAGGAGGCTGTCAAATCTGGTCTGGAACAGCTCAGAGACTCGAGGATTGCAGAAACGCAGGGGGCCTCTGGCAAGAAGGGTCAATGTTCACTCAGCGTCCACGTCCTCTCTCCACTTCCCAGCCTCCCTTGCAGCTGGGGACCGCGTGAGACTCGTCCTCAACAACGGGACAGTGAGTAGAAGCAGGGTGCCTCTCATGAGGCAGCACGATGAGGTGTGGCTTCTCCGTGCTTTCTCTCTCCCATTCTCGAGGTGGGAAGGGAACGACTCCAAGACAGAAGAGGGCAGATGGCTGAATCAGCGCTGTGGGAGATCTGGGGCAGAGAACCTCCCAGACTGTGAGGGGCGCTACAGACAAACTTTCTGGTGTTCAGCCGCTGAGACTGGGGCCGTATTTGCCACAGAAGCAAAGTCTGCTCTAGCTCAGCTAGTGGAGGGGCTTGAAGATGATGTGATCCAAAAGCCTCATTTTGCCCATTTGAAAACTAGTACTGAGAAGAGGAAAATCACGTGGCTTCTGATTCTGTGATTTCGAGTTGGCCCCCTGAATCATTAGCGAGTGGCAGCTGTCCCGTCTTCTGATGGCCAATGCCAACCTTGTCCCTCTCCCTCAGCCCAGGTGCACGGGAGGGCATCAACCATAACCCTCGCTTTGTAACATTATTTTGTAATTAATTATTTATTAATGTAATCGGCCCCCGTGAACAAACCAGCCAGCATAAAACTAGGACCTTGGCAATAACTTATATATACCTATGAGGTCTACCCCTAGCCCATCCCCGAGGCTCCCCGCCCCGACATAAGCGCCGTCTGGAACCCTTTCCTTGCTTTCCTATTTAGAAAGTTCTGTCTCATACATGTGTATTCTAAAAATATATCTTTGATTTGTTCTTTAACATGATCAAAAGGGTGTCGTGCTGTTTGAAATCTTCGTGACTTACTTCTTCCACTTCCCATAGTACTGCTGAAGTTTAATCATATTAAAGTTGTGCCCCTGTAACTCATTCATTTGGATCGCTATGTATCCTAGCCCATACTGCAGCTACGGCCGCTTCTTCAGCCTCTCTCCTGCTCATGGCTCTTGCCACGATGCGGCTAGGACTCTTCCTGACATGCATTCATAAGAGCATCTCTGAAGTATATGCATTTGCTGCACTGTAGGAGACGTAGATGTTCGCCTTTGCAAGATACTACTGAATGTATTGTAGCATAAGAGGTCCTGTGGGTCCGCGCCCTCCCCAACACTTGATTTCAGACTTTTCAATGTAGCCGCAAGTGGTCAGTCCTCTTGCCACTGCGGCAGGCTCCCTGATTTCCCTGGACCTCAGTTTCCAAATCCACTGCAGGAAGGTGATCCTCAGAGGGCCTCCAAAGCTCCCAAATTGAAGATGACGTGGGGACTGGGTGGTGTCTGTGCGGGACACGTGAAGCCAAGGAGCCGAAAGGCAGCCTCGCTTCTGCTGTGGCCCCTACAGCGGGCCGCTCTTTCCGTCCGAAGCCTGCGGGACCAGGCAGGACGCGCCATTGCAGAGAAGGAGCGCCTGAGCCGCAGCTGGGCGCCCGTCAGGAATGCGGAAAGCAGAGCAGGCAGAACACGAGCATTCAGGCCTGGGAAAAGATTCAGGCCCTCCCGAGTGGCCAGCTCCTCGCAGACCCATGCTTGGGGGGTTTTCCTGTTGGCTCGTGAAGTGATATGAAGTCAAGGGTGTTGTTTACCCTGGTCTCTGCCATTGATAAGACAGAGAAAAACAGCTCCAACGATAACATGGATGCCGCCAGCCCTTCCTGCCATTTGCCTTCCTGGTTTGAGTCCTTCTCTCCTGTGCTCCTTCCTCCCTCTTCTTCCAGAGACTGTGATTCAGGCCTGGATGCCGTTTGGGGTGGAGGAGTGGAGGGTGAGCTCAGTTCCCACCATCATGACCTCCGTGAGCTCCAAGCCCCATCTAACCTTGGACCTTCCGTCTGTCAGAGCTCGAAAGGCTCCGGGGCAGTGGTGAGCTAGAGCGGGCTCACACACCCTCGCTAGAGCAGACTGTGCGTGTTTATGGATTCTGTAAGCCCATTGTTAAACACCACTATTATTAAACATTATATAAGATTATAATTAAATTACTTTGAATACAAAGGTAATAAATACTCAAAACGCATTAAGTCCTAATTATTTTATTATGCATTATTTTATCTATGCTCTTGATAACAAGAGCATTGTATTTTCAGGGTAGAAATGCTGTGTTGTATTTCATAGTGGAAATGCTACGTGATGGTGTGCTGCTACGCATCTCTTTCCAGGATACATTAGTCACCTGAATAGGACCTTGAAACTGGTGGGAGTATTTATACCATGGAAATCAGCGAATGTTACAAATCAAGGATTTGTTTTTGGAGACCTGGTTGTTAAACATTAAGTAGGATGCCACTGTTCCTACGTACTTCCTCCAAATCCCCCTCTGAGGTCCTGAGAGGGCTTGGGATTTGCCCAAGGCCACACGGTGAGTCATAGGTGGTATGGAGATGGGAGTCCAGGTCTTCTAAAATCTTCTACCACAACACACACTGCACTTGTCCTGTTGGTCTGTGTTACTGTAAACTCTCTAGATATGCAGAACACTATCTCATTTTCCTCGTTTTTAAAGGCAATTCTTTTACAATGACTGTATATTGTCATTGTCAAAAATATAAGCCACCTGTGATCCCACCAGCCAATGATAACTGGTGTTAACGTTGTGATGTACATCATTCTAGTCTTTCCTCTATCTAGTCTTTTACCTTTATCTTTTAAGATAAAAGCAAATCAAAAACTGCATCTACTGTTTACTCTCTAAATCCTGTTTTTGTTTTTCAACTCTGCAAGATAATGTGATATCTTTCCAAGTCAAGAGTCATCCTTCTCCAAAAGATTGAGTACCTCTTTCCTTGACAAGAGCTACCTTCTGCAGTCAGGCAGAATTGGTTTAAATCTCCACTCAGGTAGGTACTTGCTATGTGACTAAGGACAAGGAAAGTAACCTCTCTGTGCCTCTTCTATAAGATGAAGACAGTAATAGCCCCTATTCCATTGCATTATCCTGAGAATTAAATGAATATGCATAATGCTCTTAACACTGCCAGGCAGAGTGGAAGCTCTGAGTAGCTATTAACTAAATTTTTTGTTTTGCCTTAATGTTTCACCATGGGTTGCTTTCTACCTGTTGTGTACTTTCTCAGGAGCTAATGCTAAGCCTGGAGCAGGAACAATTAAGAGGAGTGAAATTGCACCGAAATTGACACCACCCAAACAGAACTCTTGATTACCTGCAAATCTGCTCCCTCCCCATGGTAACCCATGTCAGTAATCAGCACTGCTGTTCCCCAGCAACCCAAGCCAAAAACTAAGTCATTACTAATTCCTCCCTCTCTCTCCCTTTACATCTAATTCATTAATAAGTCCTGTCCATGCTGCTTCTAAAATATATCCCATGTCCGCCCATCTGCCTCTGTCTTCACCGCCAACATCCCAATCCAATCCTCTATCCTTTTGTGTATGGATTTGTGCATCGCCCTCCTCACTGGTCTTCCTGTCCCTCCTCCTGCTTCCCCCCACTCCTCCCACAATCTATTTTACACCCAGGGGCCAGAGCAATATTTTAAAAGCGGCGTAACCTGTAGGTTACAACCAATTAGTGGGTGTGAAATCAATTTAGTGGGTCATGACCTGATTTTCATTTTAATGAAACAGAAGAATTGGGACTATCTGAACACATGGCACCAAATATCTATTGTTTTGTGACACTTTTGTTTTACTTCGATGTGTTTAAAAAAACATATGTTTATATACATACCTGGTGTATCTGGTCATGACATAACTTGTATTTCTTTCAGTGTGTATGTATGTGTGCGCGTGTGTGATAGGCACATTTAACATAAGGTACACGCTCTTAAAAATTTTTAAGTGTACAATGCAATATAGTTAACTGTGGGCATTCTGCTGTATGCTAGATCTCGAGGACTTAGTCATCTTGTATACCTGAAACTTTGTATCCATTTCCTGCTCCTCTTAGCCCCCGGCAACCATGCTTCCACTCCGCTTCTATGAGTTTGATTACGTTAGTTTCCTCATGTAAGTGGTATTGAGTCATAATGTCCTTCTGAGCCTGGCTCATTTCATTTAACACAATGTCCTCAACACGTATTTCTGAAGCTACTGTTTTAAAACATCTATCAGATGCCACTCTAGTGCCGTTTGAACTCCTCCGACAGCTTCCAGCCCACTCGAACCAAGCCCAGAGTCCTTACCCTTTCCACAGGCCCTGCAGGACTGCCCTCCCTCTCATCTCACCCTCTCTTTTAGACACCCTCTGGCCTTCTTTTCGTTCTTCTAACATCCTCAGCTTGTTGGCCCCTTAGGGTTTCGGTACGCGCTGACTCCACTGCCTGGACCGCTCAGCCGGTTATGTGCCTGAAGCGTCACGCTTCATACTGGCTTCAAACACTGGCTCCCTGCTCATGTATCTGTTCACTTATGTGCTGTCAGTGTCCCCCCACTCCACCCACCCCAAACCCGGATGTCAGCCCCATGAAGACGGGGGCCTTGCCCAGCACACGGCACGCCGCCTGGCACATAGTAGGACATCACTTCGTGTCGGTGGGTCAATGCACTGACCCCAGCACCTAGGGCAGCCCCCAGTGACTTCTCACACCTGGAAATGAGCTTGCAGCTCTCCCTAAGCACCTTTGCACAGCTGTCCTTGTGAACTGCTGCCTAACTCACCCCCCGCCAAAAGAGATAAGGGACGCCATTAGGTCATTGAGCGAGTGTGCGGAATGAGGAGAGCGGTCACTGTCCCCTGCGGCCCCTGGGCTCCCCGGCCGGTAGCCAAAGGCTCTGTCCTTGAGCCTACCTCAGGCCCCAGCCCTGTGAGAGTTCCGGCTCTCCTGAAACTTTATCAGATGGTTTGACACCTTTATTCCTTTTAGCTTTGTTATTTTATTTTGCTTTATTGTATTTTACTTGGGCTGTATTTCATTGCATTTCAATACTGTATAATAACAGTCCACAGCTTCTGTATTCTGGCGAAGGCTAATGATTTACTAGGAGATCCTGAGCTTTGGTCATTTTTCTTCTCCCTGCATCTCCCTCGCTCCCCAGTGAAAGCTCTCTCAGGCTGATTCCCCTCCCCCTGTGCCCTGCTGGCTTGGGAAGAAGGCACTATGCTCCCTGGGCCTTTGGGGTCAGTTTCGGGGTTTGCCACGGCTCCCCCACCCACCTGACAAGAGCCGACGCCCTTCCCGAAGACCCCTTCCTTTGTGGGCCCCCCTCCAGAGCCTCCACAAAACCTCCCTGAACCTTGGTGTTTTCATCGGTGCCTTTGGCTCTGGGATCTATGCTGTGCCTACTTCCCAAAGCTGAGAGGATCCAATTAAAATAACAGATGCGAGCACTCTTTGTGGACTCTGAGGCTCAATCCGATTGTGAGCGAGTGTGCACAGTCACGAGCAGAAAGCACTCTCACTTACCCTACGGACGCTCCTGTCCGGAAGCTGACCTGGCTGGTTTTCAGTCCTTTCCCCATGCTGGTCACCCTCCTCAGGCTGATACTCTTCTCGCAGCCATGCTCAGACCTGGCCCTGCCCTCTCAGCCTCCAGGGCCACCAACAGGGCTCTCCGATTCACATGGCCGCTCCAGCCTCCTCACCTTCCTTCTGGATTGCCAGGTTTAGCAAAACAAAACAAACAAACCAAAAAACAAGGCTGCCCAGCTAAATTTGAATTTCAGATAAACAATGAAGACTCTTGGAACACTGAAAAAATAAAATAAAATAGAAAAAAAATGTTGTGTGTGTAAGTATGTCCCATGAAATATTTGGGACATACTTATACTAAAAAAACTATTCGTTATGGTTTCACTTACTTGTGAAACATAAGGAATAGCATGGAGGACATTAGGAGAAGGAAGGGAAAAAAGAAGTGGAGGGAAATCGGAGAGGGAGATGAACCATGAGAGACTATGAACTCCGAGAAACAAACAGGGTTTTAGAGGGGAGAGGGGTGGGACAATGGGTTGGCCCGGTGGTGGGTATTAAGGAGGGCACGGATTGCATGGAGCACTGGGTGTTATACGCAAACAGTGAATCATGGAACACTACGTCAAAAACTAATGATGTGCTGTACGATGACCAACACAACATAATAAAAAATAATAATAAAAAAAGAAAAAATATTTGGGGATTTAAAAAAAAAAAACTATTCGTTGCTTGTTTGAAATTCAAGTTTAATTGGGTGTTGTGTCTCTTATCTAGCAATCCTACTTCAGAGGTTTCCTCAATTTGCCTTGGGGCAATCACCTACATCACAATCTGCCTTGGTTTCATTTTCTGAAAGGGAAACAACATAATTTTCAAAAAAAGTTACAAGACTGAAAAAAAATGCTTGAGAAAGTCCAAAAAAGTATGACTCATGCAGGAGGTTGAGCCAATCTCATTCTCCCCCAGGTCCGGAGGTGGTGCTAGTGCCTTCCACTGTCCCCAGCCAAGCTTCCCACCCAGGCTCCTCCACCTCTCTAAAGCCCCTGCTCGGCGAGCTTCCTGGCATTGGTCACGCCCCCTAGCCTCACTCTGTGCTCAGCCGCCTGCACGCCCCATCAGTCCCTATGGCGCCATCTTCCCCATCCTGAGGCCTGCCATCAGCCTGAGCGGTTTGCTCAGGACGACCCAGGGTCATGTGGACTGTAGATTCAGAAAGCCTCCTTTCACTTGCAAAAGCGGACAATCGATTATATGCTGACCCATCGCCACGCTACCTTTCAGTTCCTTGACTGCTTCATCTCCAGGGACCATCACTGTCGCTTGCCCTCTGGTCCCCATACTCCCCCCAGCCATACTCTGGCCATGTCACCCGGAGCCACCCCGCCTCCGATGGTGAGAATGCAAACATCACAGACCATAACTGCTCTCCTTCCAACTGATGATACTGATGTATCAACTGATGTATCACCAACTGATGAACTGGGTGATAACCCAGCTTCTCTTACTCCCTTTTCCCCTTTTCCCCCACTACCTTCCATGTCTTGGCACAGCTTGTCAATCGCCCTTATAGACATCCCTCTCATCCGTTGGCCCTGCCGTCTCACCTGGGCGAGAAATTGCCAGGACGGATTCATTCGTCATGAGCCTTCTCTGGACTGGCCTGGGCCGTCAAGGGCTGCTGGAGAACCTCGCACAATCCGACAGTCTGAAGTCACTAAATGTTTGGTCTTGGCAATGGCGGGAAGGAATCCGGCTTCTGGAGGGATGCCCTGGCTACAGTGCAGAGCAGAGACTGGAGGGGAGGGCCTGGCAGGCAGGGAACCAGAGAGGAGTTATTCATTCACCAAGACTTTACTGAGTATCTGCTTCTGGTCATTATCCCGGTCATCATTAAAGCTTTAATTAATTGCATGGGCCATGGGACAGAGAGGGAAGGATGCAATCAGGAGCTGTCAAGGAGGTTTGATGGGGTACGGGGAATCTGCAAGAGCAAAGCTCTAGGAAAACACCCAGCTCTCTGGCTTGGGTCACTGGCTGGATAGTCAGGCCTTACTGAGACTGCAAACATAGGGAGAGAAGAGAAGCGAGTTTTGCAGGGAGGGATGAGGAACCCAGCATGGGCAGGCTGAGTTTGGGACACCCTAAGGCCCTAGATGAAAAGGTGGATAGGCCTGAGGCTAATTGGATATTCAGGTCCTCAGGAAAGATATCTGGGCTAAGGTGCCAATGTGGGAGATTAAAGAAGAGATTAAAGCAAGGTTGGACTAAAATTTGGCTCTGCAGTAAATGATGACAACTTATCAAACCCATCCATCAGACATTAGACACTTACAGACCCAACCTCATCTGTTCACACAGCCACCCTGGCTCAGCAGTCACATCATTTCCCAGATGTGGGAGAGACACACAGAAGTGTCAAGTGACTTACCCCAAATCACACTTGGATTAAGTGGGGATCCAACATAGAAACTATTCTGATACCAAAACCCGGGTTCTTTCCGTGGCCTCTGAGTTTAGCGGGAACATGGGACTCTTGACCCAAACACCAACCCAAATACCCACAATGCGCCAGGGAGGGAGCTGAGGTCCAAGGCAAGGAGCCCTGTGGGACCTGGCACGGGCGCTTGGTAGGCGAGGCGCCTTCTCAACGATGCCAGATTGGAATGTGCTAGTGAATCCTGCCAAAGCCCATGGGTGTGGGCAGCTTGGAATCTGAGGCTGGTCAGTTGTGGTCCCCATCCACTGCTCAGGACTGGTCTGCCCCGGCACGGCCTAGGAAGATCCCCAGAGTCCCACAAGGGTCAGCTCTAAGTCAGCTGACCAGAAGGAGCTGCCGCCGCAGAGTGTCCCTGGAGACTAGGAGCCGAGCAACCACCATCTTCCGTTCCCTGCGTCTGCCTGCCTCACCCGTGTTATTGTGCTTAGCCCGAGTTGATGGTGCTAGAGACTTGATTTTGCCCGGGGAGCACAGTTTACCCTCTTGCAGTGGGAGAGGCAATGCCAACTCCCAGCCCACATCATCATCCCAGCACAAACCGCTGCCCCTGGTTTGGTGCAAAGCCAGGCTTAGTGGAAATACTTTTTACTGGTGGGCATGCTCCAAGCAGGTCAGCCGCTCCTGACCCCCTCCATGGGGTCCAGGGGCTGCCCCCCCTTCTCTGGAGCCTTCACGTCAAAGTCATCCTCCGTACCTGTGAAGGGGCAATGGATTTGTTCTGCCAGATGAGGTTCGACCCGAGGGAGGACTTACTGGCCTCTGGATCTTATCGTCATCATCATTAAAGCTTTAATTAATGGCACAGTGTGAACTTGTTTTTCGGAATTGGTCACCGCCCTAGGAATTTGTAATCTGAGACAGATAGACTTGTTCAAGATGCAAATAATAGAAAAGACATTTACAAACCTCAGGCAGAATTCAGAACTACACAGATGGAAAGAATCTGAACTTAAGGTTGAAGACTGAGTATATCTTCGATGTGCCACCAAAAGCATAAGTAACAAAAGAAAAAAATGGATAAATCAGACTTCACCAAAATTAAAGATTTTTGTACTTTTTAAAGTACACCATAAAGAAAGTGAAAGGGCAACCCACAGAATGGGAGGAAACATTTACAAATTATACATCTGATTAGGAATCTGCACGTAGAACACATGAAGAACTATTGTCACCTATTAATAAAAAGACAAATGACCATTTTTTAAAAAAAAATTGGGCAAAGGATCTGAATGGACATTTCTCCAGAGGCACCTGGGTGGTTCAGTTGCTTAAGCATCAGACTCTTGATTTCAGCTCAGGTCATGATCTCAGGGTGGTGAGATCGAGCCCTGCATTAGGCTCTGCATTCAACGGGGAATCTGTTTAAGATTCTCTGTCTCGCCTCTCCCTATACCTCTCCCTCACTTTGCTCACACTCTCTCTCTCAAAAAAAAAAGAACAGACATTTCTCCAAAGAAGACCTACAGAAGGCCAATGAGCACATGAGAAGATAGTTCACATCATTAGTCATTGGGGAAATGCAAATCAAAACCACAACAAGCTACCACTTCACACCAGCTTAGGATGGCTGTTTTTTGAAAAAGGAAAATAACCAGCGTTGGTAAGGATGTGGAGAAACTGGGGGTGGAAATGGAAAATGGTGCAGCTGCTGTAGAAAACAGTTTGGCGGCTCCTCAAAGATGTAAACACAGAGTTACCATATGACCTGGTAATCCTAGGCAGATGCCCCAAAGACCTGAAAACAGGGACTCAGACAAGCATGTGTCCACACACGTTCACAGCGGCCCTCTTCCCAGTAGCCCAAAGGTGCAAACAACCCAAATGTCCATCAGCTGATGAATGGATAAGCAAAATGTGAAGATCACTGAGCCACAAAAAGGAATGAAGGGATGAAGCATGCTACAACATAAACCTTGAAACATTCTTCTGAGCGCAAAAAGCCATATGCCAGAGACTTCATTGTGCGTGATTTTATTAATACGAAGTGTCTGGAATGGGCAAATGGATAGATTCGGGGACAGCAGTTAGGGGTAGCCACAGGGCTGGGGAGAGCAGGGGCGAGGATGGGGAGCGATTGTTAATGTGTGTGGCATTTCTTTTCCAGCGATGACAATGGCCTGGAACTACAGAGGGGTAATAGTTGCACACATCTGTGACTACGCTAGGAAAACCACTGGATTGTATACCTTAAAAAGATGAACTTATGTTTGTGGGTTATATCTCAATTTTTTAAAAAAGTCTGAGTGTGCAGGGGCGCCTGGGTGGCTCAGTGGGTTAAAGCCTCTGCCTTCGACTCGGGTCATGATCTCAGGGTCCTGGGATCGAGCCCCGCATCGGGCTCTCTGCTCGGCGGGGAGCCTGCTTCCCCCTCTCTCTCTGCCTGCCTCTCTGCCTACTTGTGATCTCTCTTTCTCTGTCAAATAAATAAACAAAATCTTTAAAAAAAAAAAAGTCTGAGTGTGCATTCCCAGGTCCTGTGGGGACTCATTCTCCAGTGCTCCCGTAGGGCCAATGCAGACCCTTGCCTGTTGCTTCCATCTTGGTCTGTGTTGAAGGAACAGGACAGCAGGGGACTGGAAGGGGGGCATGGAACAGGAGCCTTCTCAAAGTAGCTTGAGCAAGAGGGAAAATTTGCCAGAGAGATGCAGGAATAGTTCATGCTACCTGAGGAGAGGCAGGGCCGGACTCTGGAGGAGTGAAACCAGGAAGGGAAAGCTGTCAGGACCCAAGGCAGGTCCCCTCCCAGCCTCCCTCGGAGCACTGCCCCAAGCTTCACCGAGGCTTATGCAAGAGTCCTCATGACTGCCCTTCGAAGTTCTATTGACCTCAAGAGCTCAGCACTGGCTAACATGGGACCCTGACCATCTATACTCCAGTTCTAGGAGACACAGTCTGATTGGATCAATCCAGCTTCTGGATTGATTCCCCCCGGGTCAAAAGTCCACCCACGGTCCCATCGGTTGGACCTCAGAAGAGGCTGGAGGACGTGGGCCGCTCCTTCTGTAATCTCTAAGTGGTGGGACAGGCAGGGCAGAAGAGCCCCGGAGCCGGGGACTCAGTCATGCTGTGTCTTTTGTCTCTGCTTCTCTCTGTGTGTCAGCTTTGTTCTCTCGCTGCAAGCCGGTGCTCTCCATGTGGCTTCCAGCAGCTCTGGATCTACACGCCTTCGAGAAAGAAAGATGCTTCCACTTTCAACATGATGAGTCCCAGAGCAGAACCCTGGTTAGCCCGGCTCAGGTCACGGAGAAGGTCAGGAGGTCAACGGAACCCTGGGGGATGAGTCTAATCTGGCGAGGCGCTCCGTGTATTCACACGTGAATGGGGTCGGGACAGTTCCCAAGAAGCGGGAGGGAAGTCAGAACTGCGGGGTGCTTCTAGAGGGTTCGTTAAAGTTGGAGGCTGGGGGCGGGGTAGGACCACTGCCCTAACTGATCATCACGTGAGGGTGTCTTGGAGGAAGGCAGGAGTTCGGGAACGTTTCCGTGATACAAGAGTTACCATCTGGTGCCTTCAAAGTTGCAGGGTTATCAGAACAAAAGATTAATAACCATCTCAACAGATCCTGATCTGGGGAGGCTCAAGGGAAGCTTTCACCACCAAAGTTCCATAAGACCCACATCTGTTAGAACCTGGCGTATGCTGGGTGCTCTCACTTGCCCGCAGCACCTCCCCAAATGAGTTCCTGTCCCTGTTTCTCAGAAGAGAAACCGAGGCTTTGAGTGGCAAATTCCCTCATCCCAGTGGAGCAGCATTCACTGGCGTACTTCCGACTCCGGCTTCGATTCTTTCCATTGCTGTGTACTGCTCCCCTCTGTGCGGACCCCTGAGGTGAGGAGAGGTCAGGGCTGGGGCTGGGTGTGGGGCCTTGCTGAATGCGACCAGATGGGAGCGGCCTGGACCTCAGGACTACGGCCACAGGGCATGTGGCCATCGCCGGGCACTCCAGAGCTCCCGTGGGAGGCAGGCGGAGTGTTTGTGTGCCTGGGAGGTCACATCCTCCAAGTAAACACAGCCATGAGGGAACCGGGGCTCCTCCCTGTGACTGAGACCGTGTGATTGGCTTCTGGGCAGTAAACTGTAGCTGACCTGGAGATTGGCGGATACTTCCGGAGAAGAAACCCATCTGAGTCTCCACCATCCCGAAGATGCCCTCCCGAGGACCGCCCCCAACCCCCTACTCCAGATGTCGCGGCCCTTCTGTGGCCATCACGTGAGAGACGACAGGCCTGGCGGTGGTCAGTGTGCTCCAGGGAAGTCTTGCAGGGAAATGCAGTCACTGTTTACACATCCCAGTGGGATTCAGATTTAGAGCAGACGAAGCAGATGCGTCCTGGGAGCTCCAGAGAGGACACAGGAAGTTTCCGACCCGATACGATGAGAGACTTCTAGTGGTTAGAGATGTCTCCAGACAAGGACAGGTTGCTGGGTGAGGAGCGGGCTCCCTGGCGCTGGAGGAATATGGGTTGAGACTGACTATCATGTTGAGGGCCGACGAGGAGCAGCGCGGGTAGATTCTACTAGATGACATCCTAGCCCTCGCCCAGCCCTGAGCTTGCTGGTTCTGTAGCCCTCCTCTCGGAAGCTGTATTTCCATTCCATTCCTTTTGTTCGAGAGATTACTGTATGTGATGAACTTTGCCGTTTGCTTCCCAGCATCCTCCCTGCTCTCCTGGCATTCCAGAACAGCTGCCATTCCGTTCTGGTAGGACTGGCCACACCCCAGCACTGGGGGGAGGCCTGGGCTCACCTCCGCCAAGGAGCATGACCCCATCTCTTCCCACAGTGGTAGGTGGCTGGGTGGGCAGTAACTGAAGACAAAGGCGATCAGGACCGATCGCCTCGGTCCTGTGTTCTCCGGGACACAGGTTTCAGTTGGTATGTGGGCATGGGACGGGACAAACCTCAGTGCACCCCAGGACTATGGCACATCAGCTGTGGGAAGGACTGCTCCCTCTCCCAGCGGGCAAGACTGAGAAGACACCTACTTGGGATAACAGATACACTCAGCCCCTCCCCAGAACCCCCGTCCCATTGCCAATTGCCAGCTCTGGCTTTTTTAAAGTTTGGTTTGGTCTTATTTTTTGGTCTGAAGCTTTTTTTGGCTGCTGGAGCCTACTATGCCTGCTCCCAGCACAAGCCAGAAGTACCAGGGTCACTGGGCGGGATAAAGTGATACATGGTTCTACACTGTTCCCCAAAATTCCTCAGTGGCCTTGCACTCCAGTCCTCTAATTATCTAGATAACCCTTGATGGGCTATTTCCCTTTCCAAGTCAGTTTGCCATTTTCCTGCTCGTGTTTCCTGGGATCACGTCCCAAATAAACTACTTAATCTTACATCCTCGGCTCAGGATCTAGGGGAAATCTAGCCTAAAGTACGAGGCTTGCTCCTGACAACCATCCTGAGGCCTTGTGAGAGCTCATGTAAGGATGAGGCCAGGACCGCGGGAGAAGGTGGGGCAGGAGAACAAGGCAAAGTGTGTCCCTGGAGAATCAATGAGCTGCGAAATCCACCCTTGCTTGAGGTCTGCCTTTCCTCTAGACATTCCATTCCTGTGAACCACACGTTTTCTTTCTAGTTTAAGCCAGCTGGAGTTGGGGTTTCTATCACTTGCCCCCAAAATCATTGTGAATGATCTCATTCACAACAAGGAGAGCCCCCAAGCATGGCCTTGGAGGTGGGGGTGACAGAGAGTGAATGTTGGGTGAAACAGGGAAAGTGCGTGCCATGGAGGTCAAAGTCACATGGACCTCTCAGCGCGGCCACCTAGCAGAGCCGCTTACTTGGCCTCTCCAAGGCTTGCTTCTTCCTCTCCGAAACAGGACAGGATTACCAGTCTTTCAGGATTATGGTGAGTTTTGAAAACATAACACTCGAAAAGTAGCCAGCCCGTAGCAAATATTTAATACACAGTAGTTATCACTGAGAATGGGAAATGGAGGAAGGGAGAAAGGAGAAGGAAGAGGGGAAGTCATCATGCCCTTGAAGGCCCCATGGTACAGACGAGAGTCAGGAGGGGAACGGGGAGTGGTCTGATCTGACGGTGGGGGCGGGGGGGAGGCTCTATCTTGGGACGCATAGGTGGGGGAGAGAGTATGGGCACAGCTGCAAGCACCTTCTGAGCACCAGGCACTATTCTGAGCTCTTTTCACTTGTTCATTCATTTCATCATCATGAAAACCCAAGAGACACACGCTATTATAACCAGCACGTAGTGGTCTACAGAGAAGGAAACTGGGGCACAGGGAGGTTGAGTAACTTGCCTGAAGTCTCACAGCAGTGCGTTGGGAGAGTCAGATTGGAAAGCAGGCACTCCCCGCTCCTAACCTCTGGGCTCCCCTGACCGCAGCCCCAAGATGAGGGCAATCCTGCAGATGTTGAATAGCTCTACTCACAGGACACAGCATGTGGGCTGTCTCCCCCCAGCAGCGCCGATGTACTGGTACAGGCCTGGTGACAGCGAGAACATTGCATAACCCCCGTCATCAGTGAAATGGCTGTGGAGTCATCCTAGGAACCAGATTTTCATCCCATCCCTCCCATGGGAACAAAACCTCCTGCGTATTTTCCAGTGGGGAAACCAGAGAGCTGGGAAGTTGTTTTAAACCCCACTGAGAGGTGAGCTAATGATGCAGGAGAAAAAATGGAGGTCAAAATAAACTCTAAGAAAAATTCGCACATGTTTGTGAGACCCTGAACTGTGCTGTCGTAAGAGGCTGGGAAACTGCCCTCTCCAAAGAAAGCAGATTTTGACATGTCTTAAGACGGCTTAGGGGCTGAAGGAATACCCCCAAGGCCCTTCAAAAAGGAATTGCAGGAGAGGAGATAGGCGTTCTCTCAAGTTTCAAGTCACACAGCTGTCCTGCCCCCCTCCCCAACCCTGGTAGCTCGAGGACCTAAAAAACTATAGCAAAGACATTTAAAAGCTAATAAATAAATACATAACAGTTCTCAGAAACAAGACAACAATGTGGAAGTGAACCAGAAACTTGGAGGAATCCTTCAGAAACCCAAACAGATGATGGGCCTGGATCTAGAAATGGTCAGCATGGCACAGAACACACCCAGCTACTACACCCGGCAAACCATCGCCACTCAGCTAGAGTAGGAAGGGGACTGTGGCCAGAGATACAACTCGGGAGTCCTTAGAATACAATACAGGCTGTAAGTGAGGACGCTGAGTAGAAGGACTCACCAGGGAGAAAGTACTCTGGGTAGAGTGAAAGAGATAAGGACAAGATTACTAGAGGATGGGCAGAGGGAGGTGATTCCATTCAATGACCGATCATTCAATTTCTCGAATATAACCCTGAACTTCACCACTTTGGTCATGTCACTAGAAGGCTTGCTGTAAGCAAGACACTGCTTGTTGGGGAGGCAAGGGTGGATGTGCCAAATAGAAAGTAGACAATGTTTCGTGTCCATGAGGCTCTTGCTCTCTTTGCCCCTTCCCCGTCATCCTACATTGGTGTCATTTCTCCAGACATGTCCTTGCTCTGAGGCCTCCAGCTCAGAACATTGAGCCTCCCTCTCCCTTCTCCATAAGTGTGGGCCTTCGAAGCCACAAGGCGGAGATCGCCAAGGGCAGGGAGCTGGGACGGAGGCGCTGGCTGGGATAGGCACCGGGAGACAGATTTGGGGCAGAGGGTCTTCTCCCATAACTGGGGCCGTAGCAGCCATGACTTGACAAACTCAGGCCCTACCTACTCCGTCCGCAGGGAGATCAAACCACAGCCTTGGAAAGAGGGAAGGGGAACACTGCTGGTTGCAGTTGGTGGGCTGAACACTGGCTTCAGCCTTCACTCCCTCCCACTAAAATGACAGCAAAAGGGTCAAGAGAAGGTATAAATCCACGAAGATAATGGGAGGAGAAGAGGAGATTAAGCAACATCATAATCCAGACTGGAAAGCCAATGGAACAGTGGAACCAGCTGAGCACACCGGAGAAAGGTGAATCCCACGTGGGCAGGTAGAAAGCCACGAAGCAAGTAGATCGACACCACAGAACCCTCCAGAAGCTTGAGGACAGGCGGCATCCCTTTCCCTGGAAGTGGCTGTGCAGGTGGGGTCACATAAAAGAATGATTGGTCACGAGTCTGTTGAATGACCCAGCTGGGCTGAAAACGCGTGCCCACGCGAAACCCGGGGTGCAAATGTTTGCAACAGCTTTATTCATAACTGCCCTGGACCAGAAGCCACCAAGATGCCCTCCAATAGATGAATGGATAAACAAGCCAACAAAATCGTACATCCACATAATCGCATGTTATTCAGCAACGAAACAAAATGAGCTATGAAGCTGTGAAAAGACGTGGTGGAAACTTCAACGCACATTGCTAAGGGAAAGAAACCGGTCTGAAAAGGCCACATACTGTGCGATTCCAAATAGGCAGCATCTTGGAAAAGACACACCTCTAGAAGAAGTAAAGAGCTGGGTGATGCCAGGGAGTGGGGGAGGGCTGAACAGGCGAAGCACAGGGAAGGGGTGATGGTTTCCAGGGCTGCCAAACTACTTTGAATGATCCTGTAGTGTGCATTTGTCGAAACCCATTGAACTTATTTCCACAAAGAATGAACCTTAATTTATGCAAATTTAAAAGAATCATCTAGAAGGTCATCAGATTCCAGGACGGAGTGTAGGATGTGAGAGAACAATCTAACTGAATTACAAGTATGTGCATGAACCTGACTGGAAGGGCTGGAGCAAAGGCGCTGACCTAAGTCATTCTGGAAATGAAAGAGGATAAAGACAGAAGGAGCTGTACGTCATCACTGTGCTCTAGCCGTACCCGAAGTCCCCCTTTCCCATGGAAGTACAGGTGAACATTCTGACAATGCTATGCGTGGACTTGAGCACTTGGGTAAACCGAGGGAGACTGGCTTCTCACTGTCAGAGTAGGAGGTTACAAATAGGTAGGAAGAAGAGGCTAGAATAAATGCATATTTGGCTTGATATAGATACCATATAGATGGCTATATATAGATATAGTTATAGGTATGTATATACCCATGGCTTAGTATACACACAGATATATTTTTGCTCTATTAGCTGAGCAAGCCTGGAAGCAACAGCATCCCAACATCAATGCACACACCCGGTACCCAGATCTTGGTTTCTAATGCTACTCTCCAATAAAGGGAACCAGGACTCCTTGGCTCCTTGGAGAAATGGCTGATTCTAGAACTGGGGCAGGAAATACACAAATGAACCAGGAGCATCTTGTAGTGCCAAAAAGTAAGAAAGTGCTCTCTTGTGCTTTCTCTCTCTCTCTCTCCCTCATACACACACACACACACACACACACACGTGCGTGCGCGCACGCACACACACACACGCGCACATACACAATGCACACACGATGATGGGGACATGTCAAAGGACACAGGAACCAAGTGAAAAAGTCCCTAAAAGCCAAAGCTAGAACAACTTGAGCAACAAAATAAAGCAGTATCAGATTACAACTCAAAGTCTAAAATAAAGGTTCAAGAGTCTATACTGATATAAAAGAATAAACAGAGAATAGTCAAATCTCCCGTACAGAAGAATTCCAGATAATCTGTGTCGATGCTCTGCCCTCAAGGAGGAGGAACATAACCCCCGTCCTCAAATATGGGTTGGGCGCAGTGACTTCCTTCCAAAGATCACAGTATGGCGGTGGAAAGAGCCACTTTCGAATGGAGAGACCTGACAAAGAGAAGCTCAGCCAGGTGACCGAAGTGAACCTCATCAGTGATAAGCCATGTTGAGGTCACATACTCTTACTAGAATGTGATGAAAATAGCACTATGCCTCTCTGTGGTCTTTCTCTCAAGAACACATTGTTCCTGCCTGATCACTAGAGAAACTTCAGGAAAAATCCCAATTGAAGGACATTCTACGAAATACCTGAAAATACTCAAAATTGTCAAGATAATCAAAAACAAGGAAAGTCTGAGAACAGTTCTGGCCAAGAGGAGCCTAAGGAGATATGACTGGACACAGAAAATTTCTTTTAATCCATGGAAACAAAAAAATGCCAGACAAGGCTAGCTAGAACCCAGAATTCTCGAAGAATCTACTCAACTAACAGATATAGAAGTATTTTCTGATAAGAGTATCTTGTTCAAGTTTACTCATTCTAAGTACAGATCGAGGATTTTTTTAAAAAAAGGATCTTTGGATGAACATGACCGGAAAGTATAAATTTTGGTAAAATCTTACCTTAGGATGACAGAGAAATAATTCCATTATATTTTTATTAAAAGGGAGTTATTAGAAATTAGTGTAAAGTACATACACTCTCATATCATCATTTCTGATTTTAAAATTTAAGTCCCCAAGCACCATAAAAAGATATTAGATGTTATTCTTGTAGAATATGAAAACATTGGGGGGAAATGAAATTTTCTCTTTGGAATGAAGTCAATATATTACGGCCCTCAAAACAATCTAACAACAAGTGTAACCCCTGGATCCTTTCCCTCCCTCGCTGCACAGGTTGGGGTCTGTCTGTTCTCCAGCTCGGCTTCATTTTCTGGATGGGATAAAACGAGGATATCCAGACAGGAAGACAAAAGGCATGGATGAGTGGGGGGTATTAAAAATGAGATTAAATGTAAGTTTACTTAATAGGTTACAACCTCCAGTCTTCTTCTCCCACTCTAATCTCGAAGCACCAGCACTGAGGAGAATTCAGGCACGGACTGTGTAGGCACACCCTAAGAAAATGTCTGGCCTGATTGTCTAGAGAGAAGCCCGAAGTCACCAAAACACCACCCCCACAACACACACGTGCTTGCGTGTATGCACGCACACGTGTGCACACAATATCCAATCAGATTTTGGGGTCTTTCTCAGACAAGAAGACAGCCAAGAACCACCTATCTTTTGAGGAAAGCCTCTACTAAGAGACAAAAGCAACTTGGAAGAAACAGAGGCTGTGTAGGGAGAAGAAAATGTACGAAAAATGGTCACGAATATCTTCAGAGAGATGAGAAAGGTATGACATACATGAAACGAAAAGATAAACCATAAGAAAGAACATCCAGAAAACAAAAACGAGCCCTTAGAAATCACACACATAATAAGAACAAAAGTTCAGTACGTAAAGAGAATGAAGAAGACACCCCAAAGACTAGGAGAAAATATTTGCAAAACACAGATGTGGTAAAGGCTCGTATCTAACATATACAAAGAACTCTTAAAACTGAACAATAAGAAAACAAACGACCCAATTAAAAAATGGGCAAATGATCCGAACAGATTCCTCCTCAAAGAAGATATACGGATGGCAAGTAAACACATGAAAATTTGCTCCACATCATATATCATTAGGAATTATAAATTAAAAATAACGAGACACCACTACACACTTATTAGAATGGCTAAAATCCAAAACACTGACACCACCAAATGCTAGTGAGCGCGTGGAGCAACAGGAACTCTCCTTCATTGCTGGTGGGAATGCAAAGTGGTACAGCCACTTGAGAATGCAGTCTGGAAGTTTCTTGCAAAGCTAACCATAGCCTACCATACAATCCAGCTCCTTGGTGTTCACCCAAATGAGTTGAAAACCTTCGTCCACACAAAAACTTGCACATGAGTGTTTAGAGCAACCGTATTCCTAATTGCCCCAAACTAGAAGCAGCCAAGATGTTCTTCAGTAGGTGCATTCAAAACGTATCCATACAAACAAGTTATTTTGAAATATGGAAGTAAATACCAGCAGAAATATTTAAAAGAGTTGGAATTAGTTGCTTCTGGAGAAAAATACATAGTGAGGACAGGGTGAGAAACTAGTTTTTGTTGAAACAAAAGAATAATTTGCCTCTTTGACTATGTCCATGGATAATGAGATAAAAAATCAAAACAACAACAAAAGAGAAAAATAGGAAAAGAACTGGAGAGGAAGGAAAACTCACACATAGACTGAGCATCACTCTGAGCCAGTACTATCCCGGACGCCTCCTCGTGCTTTTCCTCACTGATTCCCCCTGCCCCCGACCACAAGCTTGCCTCACCTCCCCTGTCATGTAGGTGAGAAAAGAGGCCCAGGGACACCAGGACCCTGCCTGGGGGCCCACATCCAGCAAGAGCTGCTCGATCTGTCCATCTCCTTCTTCCCACCCCTTTGGGCGCTCTTATCAACACATTATTTTTCTTCTGAGTTAGTTCCTCTAAGGAGTAAAGGTCTGGTCCCTTCCCCAAAGCCTTCCTCCAACCCCTGCTGCCTTGGGGACATAACTCTGTCAGTGGTTTAATTCAATCCAGATGGAAGGCTCCACTTGGCTCTTAAAGCATGCCCTCTGAGAGTGCTGAGATTTGCAGATAAACCTCAAGATGGGAGAGGAGAACAAGAAAACAGGAGGAGGACAGCCTGTGAAGGTTGGGGGGGGGGGGAGTCATTCGGGGATGAGTTTGAACCGGAGGGAGAACCTCCCGCGCAGCTGTCAGGCCTGTGGCCAGGGTTTGGGCCTTGGGCCACCAGCCCAGAATCTTAGAGGCAGAGACTCATGTGCTCCACCCATTCACAAATTCCCCAAACACTTTTGAATGCCCAGGGGCAGGCGTCGGGGTGGGAGCTGGGGTACAGTGTGGAATCAGACATAAACCACTGCCTTGAGGGATCCATGGTCTAGCAAATAAGACGGTAAGATGGGCAGACAGATGGGTATCCAAATATTTAGGATCCAGTGGGACCAAAAAGAAACATTATAGTAGAAGCAGGGACAGTATAGGAGGGGGACAAGAGTCATAGTCTTGAAGGCACTGACATGGGGCTGGGTTATGAAAAATGAACAGGTATATGCCAGGGAAAGAAGCTGGGAGGCCCACCCCAGGCAGAGAAAAGAGCAGGTGCAAAGGCACAGTGGCTTGGAAGGATGGGTAACCATAGAAGCAGGGTGAGAAGGAACTCTAGGGTTGCTTGGAGCAGTCCCATAGAACTCAGAGGAGCGGATATCATGAGACAAAGCCTCATTCCTGGTCCTTCCTCTTGCTAGTGGTATGACTCAAGGGAAGTCACCTCTACTTTCAGGGCCTCGTTTCTTTATCTGTTTAATGAGGAAGGCAATTTGAATATTTAAAAATAACATGAAAATAATGTATTACATTGTATTCTTAAAAAAAAAAAAAAAACCAAGATATGTTATATACATGTGTGTGATGAAAAACAAGTTTCTTGGTCCAATCCTCCCTACCTCTGACTTATGTCCCCAAGCAACCTTTTTTAATCATTTATGTTTTTGTTTATTGAGGTCCTTAGTCTCTGAAACTCTGAATAAAATATTTATGGATCTGTTTCTAGATATGCTGACCTTAGGTAGTCTATTGACTTCATAGTATGAAAAACAAGAATTTAGTTCACATAAACTCCCTCCTTTGTCTCTTCCTCTCTGTTCTATCTTTTTTTCTTTCTTATCTATCTACCTATCATCACCTAAATCAGTTCTATTGATTACATTTGAACATTTTTTTTTTAAAGATTTTATTTATTTATTTGACAGAGAGAAAGAGATCACAAGTAGGCAGAGAGAGGGGGAAGCAGCCTCCCCGCTGAGGAGAGAGCCTGATGCGGGGCTCGATCCCAGGACCCTGAGATCATGACCTGAGCCAAAGGCAGAGACTTAACCCACTGAGCCACCCAAGCACCCCACATTTGAACACTTTTAAACAATGTACTTACACTTCTATTTCTTGTTTTCTCAACTCTATTCAATATCTCAACAACCTGTTTGAAAACTAAGCTATTAACTCCTCCACTTTTTATTTCATTGTCCCCCCAAACTTACGTATTCCATTGACTATACATGTATTTTTATATTATCAAGATCATTAACACTGACATACTGTCTTTAATCATCACTAAGTTTCTACACTTTGTTTACAAGTTATTTTAAAAATCAAAAACATGGGGTGCCTGGGTGGCTCAGTGGGTTAAAGCCTCTGCGTTCGGCTCACGTCATGATCTCAGAGCCCTAGGATCAAGCCCCGCATCGGGCTCTCTGCTCAGCAGGGAGCCTGCTTCCCCCTCTCTCTCTGCCTGCTTCTCTGCCCACCTGTGATCTCTCTGTCAAATAAATAAATAAAAATCTATATAAAAAAATAAAAAACATGATGAATCACTAAATTCTACACCTGAGGGATGCCTGGGTGTCTCAGGTGGTTAAGCAGCTGCCTTCGGCTCAGGTCATGATCCCAGGGTCCTGGGATCGAGTCCCACATCGGGCTACTTGCTCAGCAGGGAGCCTGCTTCTCCCTCTGCCTCTGCCTGCCTCTCTGCCTACTTGTGATCTCTCTCTCACTCTCTCTCTGACAAATAAATAAATAAATTCTTTAAAAATAAATAAATAAATAAATAAATAAATTCTACACCTGAAACCAATTTTACTATATATGTTAACTAACTAGAATTTAAATACAAAATTGAAATAAAAAAGTTTTTAAATAAAAATAAGAAACTATTTATATTCTTATGACTACATTAGTATTGATTACATATGTAATCAATAGTATGCTATAGTTACATTGCCTTTATTGTTTCTCTTGCTTTTTTTTTTCTTGGAGTTGATAACTGCCTTTCTTTTTTCTTTGCATTGTCTTATTTTTATCCTATCCCTAAGTTATTCCAGTGTTCACAAGGATAATATAAAATCTATGGAATTTCTAGACTCCAAGCTCCACTAGGCAGGCATTTTTATGTTTTGCTCACTGGCGTGTGTCCTCAGTCTGCTATCTTGAACCTGAAGTCAGAATAATTTTTATCTAACTCCCAAAAACTCAGTTGTGTTATTTAAAAACTCAGTTGTGCCAAAACGACTTATTTTTTTTAAATCTTGATTATTTAAAAGTTTATTTATTTATTTATTTAAGCAATCTCTACACCCAACAGGTGGCTCAAACTCATGACCCTGAGATCAAGAGTTGCATACTCTTCTGACTGAGCCAGCCAGGTGCCCTGATAAATTTATTATTTTTAAGTTTTATTCATTTACTTTATTTTATTATTTTTTAAAGTAGGCTCCACCCCTAAGGTGGGGCTCAAACTTACAACCCTGAGATCAAGGGTCACATGCTCTATCCACTGAGTCAGCCAGGCTCCCCTTCAAAACAACTTACTAAATGTCAAGTACTGTAAACATAAAATTATTTCTATTATCTCTATTTAATTTTATTATTTTTATTCAAATGTAGTAATCCTCTCCATCACCTCGCAGGCTAATGATTATTCAACATCTGTATGCAGTAATGAGAAGCTCACTTTCCATATTTGGGCATCTCTGATTCTGAGAACCTTCTTTCCTCTTTTAAGCTTAAAATTGCTTCTCTGTGATTTCTTGCCAGTGGGCCTAACTCTTCTTTCTAGGGTCTCAGCATGTCAGGCAGCTTGCTGCTTCCTGAGTCAGTCGTTGAGGAATCGGATGGCTGTATCATGACCTTCTTTGGGTCTATCTTTCGTAAGGAGTGCTGTAGCTCGTCCCTTCCTTCCACCCACCATGCAGGTTCCCTTCCCTCACCAAATGCCCGTGCTGCCGAAACGGCAGTGCCTACAACTGCCCACAGACTCGAGGCCCATTTCAACACTCACAGTAAACAGTAGGTGTGCAAATGCATATCATTTTCTTAAATTTTCTTAAACTCTTAATCCTGGGAACGGCATGAAGACCAAATATAGAAAACAGTGGCAACACTATCTCTCTTTACTTTAAAATGTCAGGTCTTGATATGACACAAAATATGTACCGAAAGCCCAGGACCGACACTGCCTTAGCATTGCGACCACAACACAGCCCCCAGCATGGAGTTGTGTTCAAAGCAGGTGCTCGTATTGGCTTGCGCCTGAACCCCAGGCCAAAAATACGAGCGGGTTTGTGGTTTTTCACTTGTTTATGCAAAATAGAAAAATTGAGGACAACATAGGGAAATATTTCATAAAGTTGAATTTATTAATTTAGAGGACTTTTCTTTATTGGGACATTCTATTCCTCTTCCTTGTTTTGATCTTAAAATAAAAAATATAGATCTTAAAATTTGTATTTGATTATTTTTTTAAAAGGATGAGTGGTTCCCTTTTAAAAGCTCCAGGAACATTTTGGAAAAACTGGAGGGCAGATCAGATCATATTTTTATTATTATTTATTTATTTATTTATTTATTTATTTTTAAAAGATTTTATTTATTTATTTGAGAGAGAGAGAAAGTGAGAGAGAGCATGAGAGGAGAGAAGGTCAGAGGGAGAAGCAGACTCCCCACGGAGCTGGGAGCCCGACATGGGACTCGATCCTGGGACTCCGGAATCATGACCTGAGCTGAAGGCAGTCGCTTAACCAACTGAGCCACCCAGGCGCCCCTATTATTTATTTATTTTTGAGAGAGAGGGGACACTCGTGCGTGAGCAGGGAGAGGGGAGAGGCAGAGGGAGAGGGACAGAGTCTTAAGCAGGCTCCCTGCTCATCTCAGAGGCGACACAGGACTCCATCTCACGACCCTGAGATCATGACCTGAGCCGAAATCAAGAGTCTGATGCTTAACCGACTGAGCCACCCAGGCAGGCCAAGATCAGATAATATTTTGATGGGTTTCTTGGAAGTATTAAAAGTTGGGAACTTCATTTGGTCTTCTAAATTGGGAATGTGGGGTGGGTTTGCTTACAGGCCCATGAAATCCCAAATCCAGGAACCACTGGGCTAAATAAAAGGGAGGAGAATGGAAATCCAGGCGGTCTTCGACTTCTGCTGCAATGACTTTAGGTCCAGCCCGGGCACAGGAGGTTACCTTTGCTGCTCTGGAGGCCGGCCCGGGCAGCGGCGGTGAGCTGGGGGCCCGCGTCGGGCAGCCTTGGTTGAGGAGATGGGGAACTGGGAAGGGCCCCAAGCCGGCTTGCTGGCACCCGGGCTGTAGAACGGGCTGGACTTGTGCGGGCCTGGAGTGAGCCCTGTTGTGTTTTCCTCTCGTGGAGTTGTCCTCCAGGAGGGCCTATGCCTGTAGGTCTCCTCAAGAAGGAAGGGAGGGACGAGCTTTTGTTACACTAAGATGGGTAGAGCTGAGCTCCAGTAAGTGACAAAAAAAGGAGGAGCAAAGGGCAGCGATTTGAGGCCAGAGCTCTGAGAAAAGCCCCAGGCTGGGTGGGCTAAGGAGATCTGGGAAGCCTTCCTGGCAGAGGAGTAGTCCACTTAAGCCAATGTAGGTTAGAGTTGGGAGGGGGGGGGTATAGAAGGGGCAAAGTGCGTGATGTCAGCAGGGACCGTGGAGGGAAGAGTCTGGTCGGGCCAGGTGGTAGTCGGGGTGAACTTTCTGTGTGTAAGGACGTGTTAAACTCAGGAAAGGGGGTTCCCCGCTGATGGATTTGGGGAACGGTACATTTAACAAGTCACACAGCCTTCTTTACTACACGGCTTTTAACTTGGTGGTCGGACCCGGAATCTCCAGGAAGCAAGTAGTCCATGTTCCCGGTTATGGACCCTTGACTCAGAAACTGCTCCGGAAAGTAGGGAGAAAAGCATGCAGAAGCTTGCCTGGCTAAGATCACCGCAAGCCCGACAGATGTTCTCAGCCTTCCCAGTGCAGGAGAGGAATGCGGGCTGAGCACTAAGCATGCAGATTCCCGGGCCCCGTCTCCCGGTAAGAGCTCTGGAGCAGGGCCCAGGAATCTACGCACCTACCAAGCTGGTGCCCATGCAAGGGTTCTAGCCAGCACACTTTGAGAACCAGGAGTACAGGTGAGACAGTATCAATGATCCAAAGGCCTGGAAACTACACCTCAGCCTGCAGTCACAGATTCAAGCCTCTGTGGGGGTAAAGGACTAAGAGCCCAGAGCCTCTGGTCAGCTCCTCCCCGCTGCTGTAGGGGATGAGGGTGGGGAGAGCCGAGCTGCCTATCCCCCTGTGGGGCAGAGGAGGGCCCAGCAAAGCCACTTGTCTTCCCCCTGGTGTCTGAGGTTGGTACTGCAGGTCAGAGCTCACAGACCCAGAGGGAAGGCTGACCAGCCGCTGTCCCAAGGAAAGTAAGGGGACAAGGCTCAGCTCAAACCTTGCTTCTTCCAGGAAGCCTCTCCGAACTTCCTCCACCTCTCTCTGCTCCTGCAGTGTTCATCTCTGAAACATACCGCCTCACGTTGCGACACCTCCCCGTGACGTCTCTGATACAGTCATTTTTGAGCTTATGCAAACACCGATAGCTTTATCTCATTAACTGGGGAGCCTTAGGGATACTGTCGACAGTTGAAGGTCTATGGATATTAATTAGAGTTACAAAGATAGCAATCAAGGAACAAATGCCAGGAATATAGCTGAAGGGAGAAAGAGATTTCTCTATCTCCCCTCCAATATGATCCAACTTCAATAAAGTAGATCAATCAAGAGACAGTAGAAAGACTACCCACTGACAGCCTCATCTATGTGACATTGTGGAAAAGGCAAAATCATGGAGACATAAATTAGCTCTGTGGTTATTAGGGAAGATTTGGGGATGAGCTGAAGATGGTAATTGCTTTGCTATCAGGTTTGGAGGCATGAGGAGGGGGAACCACACGGCAGAGCAGGGGCAGAGCAGAAACCACGTGGCAGTAGTGGGGAAAGATCAGCCTGCTCAGCCAGCACACAGAACCCTCCCCGCCCTGCCTTGGCCACTGACGAATGTCATAGGGACGTGAGAGGCCCAGAAAGTATGCTGCCAAGGATTCCATGCACGGCGGGTCACAGGATCTGGGGTAGGAAACGAGATCAACAGTAAGAGCGACTGACTTGATTAGAGCTTCCCCTGTGCCAGGTATGGTGTGCAATGGGCTTCACACGTATCTCATTTAATCCTCACAACAATCTTACGGATCTACTGCTACCCCCATGTAACAGGGGAGGGGACCGGAGCCCAGAGGTGTTAGGTAATCTGCACAAAGTAACACAGCTGGTAAGAGAGGATGGGATTTGAACACAGGCACCTCTGGCTTCAGAGCCCTGGGCCTTAACCAGCACTGATCTTTATTGTCACACGAGCCATCTCCCATCGTCCCACTGACAGCGGGATCTCCTCCCCCACCCTCCTGCAATGCACCCATCCTGTCTTGGTTTGCACACCTCTATTGGCGGGTACTCCTGTTTTTCCCAGGAAGGTCGCGCTTAAATGAACTTAGAGTTGACTTGACACTCAATCACCCCTCTGGGCCCTGAGTCAGTGCTGCCCAGCAAACATTACCGCCTGCTCCAGGGCCCTGGGGAGGATTGTACTTCCTGGCCGCTTGGAGTTAGGGATTCCCACGTGCCTTCCTCTGGCCAAGGAAACGGGAACAGACACTTTACAGGCCAGCCTTCCTATGCTACGGTGTTTGGGGGGCTCACGTCTGGAGGAAACCCCATTAGACTTGGATCCCTGAGTGACTAGGATGAGCGGAGCGCCCCTCCTGATCTGCGCTGTGATGTGAGTGGGAAGTAAGCCTCGGCTGGGCAAGCCGCTGAGATCTGGGGATCGTTCATTACCGCAGCAACACCGAGCCTCGCCTGGCTGAATGGGGCCCGGAGCAAGTCGGTCTGCTCAGGGCCAGCAACAATCCAGCCTCCCCCAAATCTCCTCTAAGCTGCCTAGTCCCAATTTTTCCAGCCAAGCCTCCCATGACTTGGTTAGCTGACTTCTTCCCTGTTCTTCCCTTCTGGATACATTACAACGTGAGAACTAGACACAACACTTGGCAAAGCCTGTTGCCTCTTCCCTCCTCCTCGGTGCCCTTTCCTAAGAATCCAGTGCACGATTTCCCTGACCTTCACCAGGACGGCAAGGCCAACCCCAGGATTCCATTCTGACCTGCCTGGCCCTAATTCTTTAGGCCCTGGATAAAGAGAGGGCTCAGGATTTAGAATTAGACGGACCTGGGTTTTTAGCTTGGCTCTGCTACTAACTTAACTGGGTCACTGCGGGCAAGTTACTTAACCTTTCTGAGCATTTTTCTCAAATGAAGGGTGGATATAATAAGACCAACCTTGAGCTAGTGGTCAGTGTCAGGTAAAGTACCCAGCCCCTCCCTGACGGCCAGAAGCTCTGTGCCGATGCTCTTTCCCTTCCTTTCCCCCCACTCTATCTCCTTCGGGCTCCCAAGACGGGGAAAGGGGAAGGCATTTCTGGAATGAGGCCCCGGGCGACTCCTGTACCATTGCTGGGCCCTAAGCCGAGTCCTAGACCAGTCGGGGGGAGGGGAGCCCTCCTGCCCTCCCTTGCAGGTCGCAGCTGTCTGCTCCCTCATCCCCTATTCCAGGGGGCTGCCCCGTGAGGCTGGGGAAGAGGGAAGCGGACTCCGGGCTGCAGATGTTCAGTGCTCAGAGAAGGCTGCTGAGCTAATCCCGGGGCTGCTGGCAAGGCTGGGCCAGAGCCTCAGAAGTAGGCTTCCAAGAGGCCCTCTCCTGCCTGCCGGCTGCCTGTGGCTCGGCTCGAATTCCCGAGGCCCCCAGCTCAGGAACAGCTGCGTGGCTGCACACACTCCTCCCCCCCCCCGCCTCCGATCTCTCTCCTCTCTTCCCCCCACATGAGTCAAATGGACAGTGGAGCAGCACTAGCCGGGGGACTGGACGGAATCCAGGCGTCTTCCAGCCACGCAAACCAGTTCTCTGAAGCCTCAAGGAGCTCAGAGCCACAGGGTTTCTTGTGCCTTTCAACTTGGAGACACGTTTCCTGCTCCTCTTCTTTAGGCAGAAAGCCTCCGGTCCAGCTTTGATGCTTGCACTTCTGCCTGCCCCTCTGTTCCTGGCTGGCCATGCTTTTCGAGATACCCTCTAACCAGTGCGGCGATACCCTCTAACCCCACCTACAAGCTTCCCCAGCCTCCTCCCTCCCTACCCAGGTCTCTACCCGGCTCTTCTAATTGCCTCCCTTTCCGTGTCACCATTGCCACCACCCCCGGCAGAGGGGTGTGCATGTGTGTGCGTGTGCCCATGGGTGTGCGCTCACTACCATTCTCTGAATGCTCGTTACAGGAAAAGCTTGTGTTATTTTATCCTCCACTGTCTTGCGTCTTCTGTTTGACAAGCACGGAAACAGACAAAAAGAGAGGGTGAGAATCTTGACTTGTTCACAGAAATAGGAAATGACAAAGCCAGGATGTGACCCCAGTTTTGATGCTCTGATGACTTCTGCACCCGTGCCCCTTCTCCAGCCAACCGTGGAGCCTGGTATAGACCAGTCATCCGCGTGGGGGCACGTGGGGCAGCTACGTGATTTACCTCCGTTCGGACACAGAGTCCCCACCCGAGCCACGGACGTAGGTGCCCCTTTAGCTGAACACGTTTCAAGAGTGACACTGAAGAGAGCCTGATTTAGCTGGGGGCGGGGGAGATCCCCACCAGCCCAGCGTGCTGGGATGAAGCGTATGATGGGATGGCCGAATCTGTCGCCCTTGGCTGGGTCCCCAGGCTCTGCCACCGGACTATTCCTTTTCGGGTTGGGAGTGATTCCAAGTGACCATAAGGATACTTTTCATGAGTGACCTTAAAATACAAGCCAGCATCCACCAAAGAAACCAGGTTTGAGCCACGGCAGGGGGAACACCTGCCCTCATGGGTTTGTTGAAGGATCGAGTGGAGGGGTTCACCAGGTGTCTCCTGAGATGTTTCCAAGGGTAATTTTGATGCTACACAGTCTCTGCCTGTGATCACAAACTAAGCCCAAGCATGAACAGTTGTCCCTCACTCGCCAGAAACTTGTCTCTGATGGTGAGATTCCGGGGCTGGAGAGAAGTCTAGGGAGAGACTGGAGACCAGGGACCTTGGTCTCCCTTCGAGGTCCCTGGAGCTCCCCGTTGCTCCTCCCCATCCAGGCAATGCAGGAGTGTTGGACAGAGAATGGGATCTGGGCCCGAACGTGGCTCTGCAAGGGGACCCCGGGCGGGTTACTTATGCTCCGTGTGAGCCCCACATTGTCCATCTGTCAGATGAGGCTGTTGGACAAGTAATCCTGCTGAGACCCTGGGGACCCTTGGGGACTGCTTCTGGAATGGGGAGGGCTCCAAACCCTGGCCGGGGGAGAGGGGCAGCCCTGACTCTAAGACTTGCTGTATCTTGCCCGAGGCCCCTGGCAGCCTCTGCCCACTACTGGTGGCTGCTTCTGGGTCAGGGATGGCTTCTAGATCTGCTTCCAGAGACAGTGTCATCACCTCTCTTTCCAGGTGAGAGAGACACCTGTTGCCTGTAGGGCCTTCCCCGGCCCATCTCCTTTCCAATACCTCCGTCTGTCCTTCTGTTGTGAAGGTCCCACGTCTTGGCACTTCCTCCCAGGAAGTGGGAGCCTCAGGCTCATATCCTCGCAGGACCTCCCCCCCCAACAACCAACTAGGTGCCTCTATTCCCTGAAGAATTGCCCCCTGCCCTTTTCCTCTGTTTCAAAAGTCTGTATTTCGGCTTGAAATAGTCATGGGCCCAGTTGCCCTTCAACACCAGCTGGGTGACCTTGGACAGGTCACCTTAACTCTCTCGGTCTTAGCTTTGACATTTTGAAAGGGCCTACAATAAAAACAGTAATTCCAGCAGTGACCATGTGTTGGGTGTTTACCACGAGCCAGGCTAAAAATCAAGTCCTTACATACAACTCAACACCAAAAAAAAAAAAAAAAAAA